>CM077156.1:138200929-138800929 GCA_039583875.1 Platanthera guangdongensis | reverse complement strand
ATTTTGTAGAAATCGGGATCAACGTGCTTTACTCCCATGATTTCTTTCTAAAATCGATCAACAAAATGAGTTGCTAACTCGTTCTCTCTTTGTTTGATCTGGAAGAGGATAGCAGTACCACTCTTCCTCTTCTTTGAAGTGACAAACCTCAAAAGAAGCTCCTTCGGAGCTCGGCAAAGCAGGTGATGGACTGGGGATATAGTTCATAGAACCATTCCTTTGCTTGCCCATCGAAAGAGGTAACAAGAAGCTTGCACTTTGTTGCGTCTGAGAGGCACCTCAGAGCAACTACTGACTCAAATGCTTGAAGATGAGCCACTAGGTCAATTTCTCCTGTATAGATTGTCAAGTGAAGCTCTCAGAAGTTGTTGGGGCAGGCTCCCAACAAATCCTGTCAATGAAAGGAGATGGATCCTCCACTTCAGCTGGAACGGGAGGATACAAAGGGTGGACTGAAGCAGGAGCAGCAACAACGATAGCTGGAACAGGAGGGTATGGATAACTCTCCCGGAAGTTCAGCACCCTGGCTGGACTTCCCTGGGCTGCTTCTCAGAAGAAGCCTTAGCAAGCGGCGAACTCATCTCCCTAAGACCGCAGAGGAGCTGCGGGCTGAGCTTGCGAATAGGGTGGTGGAGGAGGAGCCCCCACCGCAACTGGAGTAGCCGCGGACTAGAGTGTGGGCTGAGGGGCCAATCGCTGAGTGAGCGCGGCCAGGGCTTGATTGATGCTTTGAACTGCCGCACGGTCTCTCTGCAATACTGGTCGAAAGCTTCCTACAAAGAGGCTTCGCTCGGGCTGGAACGTCTAGGATGCTGAGCAAACTCGCGATCTGGCATTTCTAACCGCTGATTTCACCGATGACTCACGATCTGAAGGTCGCGGGTTCGAACTGTTGGCGCTAGAAGTTCACCTCCACAACCACACGCACATCGGAGCTAGGGGAAGGAGAAGGTTGTGAATAGCCGGTTACTAGCGATTAGGAAAATGCGGACAGCGAAAGCCATTGATGTTGAAACAGAAAACTCGGTCACTGTGAAGTTCACCCTTGGGGAAGGGGGTGATCGCGCACTTACTTCTCTCCCGCGAGCTAAACAACAAAGGAAAAAAGAACAAGGGACAGACCCAAGGGCCCGGCGCGGAGGTCCCACCACACACCCGGAAGATCTTAGAGCGCTTCCCCTCACTAGCTAAATGTCGGGCTAAGGATACCTCGGAAAGCACAAGAAGACTGGGGCACATGTAAGCGAGCCTTCTGAGGTACCCCCTTGGGTCTATTTATAGATTTCTGAAAACGGCCTGCAAATAACCAACCTCAGTTGTTTTAAACAACTATGTGCAGCCCAGCTGGGTCTGCCAACAGCGTAAATCCGCTGTTCTGGGAAGATATTTGCACCCACTACAAGGGAATCCAGGTAATTTTGCCTCTGGGCCCCACTTGGCGAGTGCCGAGGAACAGGGGATCAACTCGACCTTCTACAGGGCGGATGCGACCTGGCCCGCGCAGCTCGCCTTCCAACTCTAGGCGAGCGCGGGCCGAGCTGTTGTGGCTTGCCTGCCCTTCACGGAGGCGAGCTGGCGACAAGGTCGTCCAGGCAGGCACGGGCTGGGTCTGGCTCGCACGGCTCGCTATCCTAGCCTTGGCGAAAGCGAGCCATCCATCTGGGCTCGCCCGCCTACTTCTAATGTGGGCCGGTCGCCCAGGCTCGGCCGCTGAGCCTGGTGGACCCACTCGGCGAACACGGAGTTGTACACAATCTCTGCTCTTTTTGAACTTGTCAAAGCTCGGAAAGAATCATCTAACCCCACATGTTCGGTGAGTGTTTTGGTGAGCTGGAGGGAATCTTTTGGTGGGTCCCACCAGTATGTTATAAATATGCCACTAAGCCTTCTGGAAAAATCATGTCTTTCTTTAACCTTCCTTGCAAACTGTAGCTGAACGATGCCTGTGTCCGAAAAGATGCGAGCGCGCCTAGCGGCCGCAAGGGAGGGGACGCGGGAGCAGGTTCTTGATGCTGCCCCGTGGCTGGCGCGTGGATCGCCCGGCTCCCTCTTTAGGCCGAAGAAAGGGAAGATAGTAAGGCGGTCTCCTGCAAACGACGCCCCTGGGTCCAGCTCGGCGGCCGGTGCCGAGGTCACCCATGAGGTATGCGGACCTCCTGTCTGATTTGCCACTCTTCTTCTGATTTCTTTTTCTGCAGGAGACGCCCCGCGAAGATTGAGGCGATAGAAGAGAACTGGAGCATTCCACCCCACTGATAACTGAGCGGGCCGCCAGCCCTTCAGCCCAGGGGCATGCCCCTCCTGCGATTTCCTCGTTCCCAATTCCCCCTGGGCTAGGGAAATCTTTTGCAGCTCTTGAAGGCGAGCTCTTCCAGGGACGGCTGGGCACCTCGCGGCCACCTGCCAGTTCGGGGGGCGTGCCGATCCCCGGTGAGTTTGTACTTTTGCTTGCTTATGATCGCTTGCTTTTTCTGATCTCTTTTCTCTGTAGGGTTCCGTGCGATCTTCGCCTCCGATGTCGACATCAGCGAGGGATATTCGCCTCCCCCTTCTACGGATCACATCTCGGAATACCTGGGCGACCCGCAGGACGCTGAGGGGATGAAGAGGCGCGTGATGCGGTTATTTCAGAAACAAGCTCCACTGCTACAGGAGGTTTGCGACAGGGTGGACGAGGATAAGGCCGAGGCGGAGGAGCGGTTTGCGGTACTGGAGGGCATGAGGCGCCCAGCTGACGGGGGGATGGGACTACTTCTCCGGGGGTGCACATCACGCGAGCGGAGGAGCAGCTCAGGCACGCCACGAAGCAGGTTGACCTGGTCCAGCGGGAATTAACGGCGGTTCGCGAGTACTACTACCCTCGTGTGTCGCCTCGAACCGGGACGCGGGGGCGGTGCAGGTGGAAATGGATCCTGTACTGAGCCATCAGCCCCTTCCTCGCTATCGACTGTCAATCATGGGTCTCGCCTGTATCTTGGACCAGCTCGCGTGGTCGAGCCACGAAATTTCATTCTTCTTTCCTTGGGACATTGAACTCTTGTTTGTAATTATTTGAGATCTCTTGCCAGCTGAAGGGCTTATGTTTGCTGTGTTATTTTCACGACTCGTCATTTCTTAGAGTTCTTTAGGCGAGTGAGAATGAGGTGCCCTTGCTCGATTATCCCTTCTTCAGGCGGGCGCGGGGCTGTTGAACTGGCTCGCACGGCTCGCCTGAATAGCTTTGGCGGGAGCGAGCCGGGGCATCTACCGAACGCGAGTTAGCGTGAGTCGCCTGCCTCTGTCGGCGGGCGCAAGCCGCGGCTCGCCCGCCTCTTGGGCGGACGCAAGTGAGCACAGCTCGCTGCTAAATAACTTTCGCAGCGCAGTGGCGAGCTGGGAGGAACCCGTGGCGGGCCCGGAAGTCGAAGCGTCGGGGCATGTTTTTGCTATACGCACTTTTCCCGCGATGGGACGTTTTCCCACCCTTTCTCTTCTTATAAATAGGCCCTGTCGCCCTTCCTTACCTACCGCATTTAAGGCTTTCGTTCCTTCTCTGCTTCCTGCGACTCCCGACCCATCCGCTTTTCGCGAGAACTACAGCATCCCGCTCGGCAATCTGACTGCGAGATGGGTGGCGGTGGCGGTGACGCTGATGGGCGAAGCAAGTGCGCCTGGACCTTCTCTGAGCACCCTTTCTCCCACGCCGCCATCACTGAAGGCGAATTCCTCGACGCGATTGGCAACTTCGACCCGCCTGGCTTTGTGGCGAGGCGACCCAGAGAGGAGGAGAAGATCAACGACCTCGCGGAAGGGGAGCTCGCCATCCCCATAGCGCACTTTGATGCGGGCCTCCGGCTTCCCCTATGGCCCGAGGTCCGCCTGATCCTAAAGTATTTTGGGGTCGTCCCCGGCCAGATGACCCCCAACTCAGTCGTTGTTGTGGTCGGGTTTGCCTGCTTCCTGCGGGAAGAAAAATCGAGTTCAGCTTCGCGGTCTTCCGCAAGCTGTTCTCCTTCCGGGAGAACAAGGATGGAACCGCCTACTTCTCCAGCAATTACGTCAAGGTGCGGGAGACAGTAAATAAGAGACATAACTAGATAAAGAAATTCATCTTCGTCAAGGGCGACTTCGACAACGTCCCCTTCTCGCCGATCCAGCTTAGCGAGGTGAGCTACCGCCCCCTAGCCTGGGGGACCATGAAGCCGAGCTATGCGGGTTCTTCCAATGGAAGAACTTTGAAGTCACGTTCCTTCGCAGGAACGTAGACGTAGATAGCCTCGCCCCCGTCGCGCCCGGAGGAGGTAAGCTACTCGCACTTCTTTTTACTTGGCCCCTTCTGTTATAAGTTATAACCGTTCTCTCTGCAGGCGAGCGAGACATTCCTCTGCACCCTCCTTATGAGAGTGCGCGAGCCGCTTCTGGCGAGCTCGCGCGCGCCGAGGTGGCGGCCGCCGCACATCGCGAGACCCCAGCCCCTGCTGCCCAAAAGCGGGCAAGCCGCAAACAACCCCTGCCGCCGCCGCCGCCCAAGAAACCAAAGGCCGCGGGCGGCGCAACTCCTGCAAACCAGAAGAAGGGCAAGGCTCCGGCGGACCAGCCAACTGAAGATCCTGCCCCCCCCAACACCTCGACCGGCGGCTCCCCCGGCGAGGCATCTGGCACCTAAAGGTCGCGAGGAGAGGGGCCTGTCATTAAGCCGGTGCCGAGAGGGAACCGCAGCTTCGGCCTCAACAAGCGACTCGTGGACGAGCTCGTCGTTCCCCTCCTCTAGTGGGACGTGGAGGCGAACCGGGCCTCCATCTCCACCTTGCTGCCGAGCTGGCTGGAGCAGGAGACCATCAGGGGGGAAGCTTACAACTTTTTGTTCGGTCTCTATGCACGGGAAGACGCCGCGATCTACGACGAGGAGGCCACGCGAGTTCTTGTTCATGAGAGAGCGCGGGTCCAGCTCCGCAGCCTGGAGCTGGCCCACATGGTGGGCAGGCGGTGCACGCAGCTGCAGCGGAACGCCCCTTCGCTCCAGAAACTCGTTGATGAAAAGGAAGAGGCCCTCCGTCTCGCTCAGGAGGAAGCGGACCACCAGAAGAAGCGAGCGGACGGAGCGATGCTGTACTCGCCGGATACTTGGGGGGAGTGGTAAGTCCCGCGACCCACACTACTTGCTTTAGGATCGCTTTCCCTTTTCTGAATCTCATTCTGCCTCTTCTCGCAGGATGCGGCGACGGGCAAGCGCCTAGGCTTCCAGATCGCCACCATCGAGAAGGAAAAGGAGGCTTTGCAGTCGCGGGTGCGGGAACTGGAAGCCGTAGCCACGCCGCCGCCCTCCAGCAGCGGTTGCCAGCTCGCTCATTACACCGAATACGAGCTGGAGGAGATGATGCAAAAGAACGCTGCCAAGGCCGCGAAGTATACGTTGTAGACTCTGCAGCGGGCGGGCCTCATTATGAGTGAAGACGCGGATCTTTCGACGAGCGAGGTGGTACCGGAATTATTCCTTTCGGTACCAAGTCCGGGCGACGAGTACTACAAACCTCTTTCGGAGGGCTCGCCGCCCGAGGGCTCGCCTCGCTGAATCCCTGCGTCGCGCCTCTCTTGAATTTTTTGTTGTTTCAATGTAAACGCGGGCTGGGTCCCCAACTTGTAACTTTTCTTTGACCAATCAATGATAAATATATGTTCTATTCTGATATGATGTCGTCATTATCTTTCCCTTTCTGCTTCGTACTCGCGGCCTGGCTCGACTCTCCCGCTCGCTTCCTCCGAGCCCGTGTCCCGTTAGCGAAATCGCGCGTCCCTTCAAGACTTAGCTTAGGAAATGTAGGGATCTTAGGTAGCCGACCCGCAAGTGGCGACTCGTCTCCCCTGTCCAGATTCCCCATGCTTCTCGCCAAATAGAGGGGGTGAGCCGGCTCGACTCGCACCCGAACCGCTCGGCTTCGCGCGAGCCGAACTCCATGAAGTCGCGGCGTGGCTTGAGTTCTCGCGACCTTGGTCGTTTTTTGGGTGTTGGGCGGTACTGTTAGGGACATCTAATTCTCTTCCTTCTGTCAGTTGTTAGGAGCCTGCCGATGTGAGATGAGTGCCAATCGATCTTTTGCTCCGGCCGAGCATTGAGTCCCAAGAGCTCGCCTCGCTGAACCATAGTCTCGGCTCGCCGGCCTGCCAGGGTCTCGACTCGCCGGCCTGCCAGGGTCTAGGCCCACCCTTCCCGGCTCGCTTGGGGATTGCTGAGCTCAACCCCTTGTCATCCCCGCGATCTTTGTCTCCGAAGTTTGAATACCTGGGTCCCAACTTTAGATATCATCACGTCCACTGAGAACGTCGGCCCTGCCAGCTAGATAGAAGCCTGACAGCGGTAGCATCTCGAGACCTATCCCAGAGCGACAAAACTTGTCATCAACCAACCTCCGGGCGCTACCACCGGCCCAATCAGCTAGGTGAGAGCCTGACGGTAGGTGTTGAGCATCAACCGGTCTCAGCCCTCCAGGGTCATAACGATATCACCAGAGGATCCCGGCCCAGCCAGCTAGGTGGAAGCCTGGCAGCGGGAGCATCTCGGGACCTAACCCCAGAGCGAGAATACTTGTCATCAACCAACCTCCGGGCGCTACCACCGGCCCAATCAGCTAGGTGAGAGCCTGACGGCGGGTGTTAAGCATCAACCGGTCTCAGCCCTCCAGGGTCATAACGACGTCACCTGAGGATCCCGGCCCTGCCAGCTAGGTGGAAGCCTGGCACCGGGAGCATCTCGGGACCTAACCCCAGAGTGAGAATACTTGTCATCAACCAACCTCTGGGCGCTGCCACCGGCCCAATCAGCTAGGTGAGAGCCTGACGGCGGGTATTGAGCATCAACCGGTCTCAGCCCTCCAGGGTCATAACGACGTCACCTGAGGATCCCGGCCTTGCCAGCTAGGTGGAAGCCTGACAGCGGGAGCATCTCGGGAACTAACCCCAGAGCGAGAATACTTGTCATAAACCAACCTTTGGGCACTACCACCGGCCCAATCAGCTAGGTGAGAGTCTGACGGCGGGTGTTGAGCATCAACTGGTCTAAGCCCTAAATGGTCACAACGACGTCACCTGAGGATCTCAGCCCTGCCAGCTAGGTGGAAGCCTGGCAAGGGCAGCATCTCGGGACCTAACCCCAGAGCGAGAATACTTGTCATCAACCAACCTCCGGGCGCTACCACCGGCCCAATCAGCTAGGTGAGAGCCTGACGGCGGGTGTTGAGCATCAATCGGTCTCAGCCCTCCAGGGTCATAACGACGTCACTTGAGGACCCCGACCATGCCTGCTAGGTCGAAGCCTGGCAGCGGGAGCATCTCGGGACATAATCCCAGAGCGAGAATACTTGCCATCAAACAACCTCCGGGCGCTACCACTGGCCCAATCAGCCAGGTGAGAGCCTGACGGTGAGTGTTGATCATCAACCGATCTCAGCCCTCCAGGGTCATAGTGACGTCACCTGAGGATCCTGGCCCTGCCAACTCGGTGGAAGCCTGGCAGCGGGAGCATCTCGGGACCTAACCCCAGAGCGAGAATACTTGTCATCAACCAACCTCCAGGCGCTACCACCGGCCCAATCAGTTAGGTGAGAGCCTGACGGCGGGTGTTGAGCATCAACCGGTCTCAGCCCTCTAGGGTCATAACGACGTCACCTGAGGATCCCGGCCCTGCCAACTAGGTGGAAGCCGGGCAGCGGGAGCATCTCGGGACCTAACCCCAGAGCGAGAATACTTGTTATCAACCAACCTCTGACCCCGCCAACTAGATGGAAGTCTGGCAGCTGGGGCATTTTATGACTTGGCTTGGTAAATAATTGCCGTAAAACTTGATCTGCAAGGGAATTTGAGCATCAAAGTATTTCATATTCATTAAAGGAGGGTACGTACATGCTTTCACGGATAGAAGCGTTTCAGGTCATCGCCGCTCCAGGTATGACTCAGGATCTCGCCCTTCACATCTCGGAGGCGATACCCTCCTGACCTTAGAACCTCCCCAATAATGTACGGGCCTTCCCAGTTAGGTTTGAGCTTTCCCACTGCAGCTGATCTCCCTGCCGCATCCACCTTCTTCAGGACCAAGTCCCCTTCCGCGAACTGTTTGACTCTGAAGTGCTTGTCAAAGTACTTAGCCATTTTTCGTTTCACTTATTCCTGTCGGATGGCGGAGAGATCACGCAGCTCCTCCGCCATGTCGACGGAGAGTCGTAGCTCCTCATTTTTGGCTTGTCATTCTTCTCTGCCTTTCTCTACCTCGACCACCAGAGGCGTTCGGACCTCAAATTCTATGGGAAGCACTGTCTCGCATCCATGGGAGAGCTTGAAGGGGGTCTCCCCTATAGCCGTATTGGGAGTGGTTCTCAGGGCCCAGAGAACCAAAGGAAGCTGCTCTACCCAGCTACCCTTTAAATTCTCCACTTTCTTCTTGAGGAGGTTCACGATGATCTTGTTTGTCCGTCTCCACTTGCCTGTTGCTCCTGGGATGTTGGACGGAGGCAAACCTGAGGTCAATCCCAAGCTGCCCGCAAAAACTGATGAACTCGGCGCTGGCAAATTGAGGCCCATTGTCTGTGACGATGGTCTGCGGCAACCCGTGCCGGCAGATGATCTCCCCACAAACAAAGTTCCTGATTACCTGGAAGGTCACATTGGCCAGCGCCTTCACTTCCAATCACCTAGAAAAATAGTCTATCATGACAAGCAAAAACCTTCTCTGCCCGCTGGCTTGGGGGAAAGGTCCTACCAAATCCATCCCCCAAATAGCGAAGGGTCAGGGGGCCGTGATACTCCTGAACCGATGAGCCGGTTGAAGTTGGAGGGGGGCAAACAGTTGTCACTTGTGGCATTTCCTTGTAAATTCTGCGGCATCCCGGCTTAGGGTCAGCCAGAAGTACCCTTGCCGGACTATTCTTCCCTCAAAGTTCTGCTCCCCGAGTGGATTCCACACTCTCCTGAATGGACCTCTTCCAAGATCCTCTGAATCTCCCTCTCGGCCACACAACGTGCTAGAATCCCAGAGAGAGTCTTCATATACAACTGTCTGTCACGCATAAGATAATATGCCGACTTGTGCTTGAACTTCTTCTTGTCCATCCCTTCCGGGAACTCCCCTGTGGATAGGAATGTTGCGAAAGGATCCATCTATGAGGGTTGTTGGTCCACCTCCATCAGCTCCCCTTCTTGGATGGATGGACGGAACAGGTCGGTGATGATACCCCCCCACCCGGGGACCATGCTTGTCCAGCTGATCCACCTGCTCATTCTCCTCCCGCGGCACGTGTCGGATGGAAAAAGTCTGGAACATACCGATGACCCCCTTCACCTTTGCCAAGTATGACTGGAGAGTGGGCTCCCTTACCTCAAATTCTCCATTGATCTGGGAGGCCACCACCATGGAGTCAGTGAGGACCTCCACGTCTTGCACCCTCAGCACCCTGGTCAGGCGCAATCCTGCTATAACGGCCTCATATTCGGCCTGGTTGTTGGTGATGGGAAAGTGCACTACCACCGTTTGCTCGATCCTCGTTCCCTGGGGGCTCTCCAAGATCACCCCTACCCCCATGGAATGTCTTCCTGACGCGTCGTCCACCATCACCCCTACCCCCAAGGAATGTCTTCCTGACGCGCCGTCCACCATCACCTTCCAGGGAACTGGGCGAGTGAGTTCTGCCTCCGCCACCGACCACATAATCTGCGAGAAAGTCGGTCATCGCCTGGGCATTGATCGAGAGGCGGGGGACAAAGGAGATATCGAACTCACTCAACTCCACCGACCACTTTGTCAACCTTCCTGAATGCTCCACCGCCTCGAAGATGTTGCGGAGGGGATGGTCAGTCACCACTCGGATGGAGTGTGCCTGGAAATAGGGTCGGAGCTTTCGAACCGAGATGACCAGAGCAAAGGTCAGCTTCTCCAAGATGGGGTAGCGGAGCTATGCCTTCCTCAAGACCCGGCTCACGTAGTATATGGGCAGCTGCTTCTTCCACTCTTTCCGAACCAGGATGGAGCTCAAGGCCTCTGCTCCGACCCTGAGATATAAAGATAGGTCTTCCCCCTCCTTCGGCCCTTGAAGTAGGGGGGCTTGAGTTAACTGCCTCTTCAAGGCCTGAAACGCCTCCTCGCATTCCCCAATCCATTCGAACTTCTTTCCTCCTTTCAACGTTCTGAAGAAAGGAGAGCTCTTCTCCCCAGCCCGGGAAAAGAACCTGCTTAATCCTGCCAACTTTCCTGTCAACCGCTGCACCCCCTTAGCATTCTGAGGCGACCCCAACTCCATGATCCTCTTGACCTTGTCAGGATTCGGCTCCACCCCCACCGGGGTGAGAAGATGGCCCAAGAACTTTCCCCTACTGGCCCTGAAAACACATTTCAAGGGGTTTATCCTCATCTTATATTTGTGCAAGGTGCCTAAAGTCTCCTCTAGGTCCTGGAGGTGGGAGTCCACCCCTCGGCTCTTGATCATCTGGTCATCCACATACACCTTGAGACTCCTCCCCTTCTGCTCCTGGAAGATTTGATTCATCATCTTTTGGTATGTTGCCCCTACATTTTTCAGCTCAAAATATATCATCTTGTAGCAGTAGCAACCATCTCTTGTGATGAAGGAGACATCTTTTACATCGGTGGGGGGGATCATAATCTGGTGATAACCTGAAAACACATCTAAAAAACTCATTACAGGAAAACCGACGGCTGAGTCAACCAACGCGTCGATTCGAGGCAAGGGATAATAATCCTTAAGGCATGATTTATTAAGCAAAGAGAAATCAATACACATTCTCCACCGGTCGTCTCTTTTTTTTACCATGACAACATTGGAGACCCAGCCGGGGTATTGAATTTCAAATACAAAGCCAGCCTTCAGGAGCTTGGCCACCTCCTCCCTGATGGGCTCGGCCAGCTTGTCCGCGATGGACCTCTTCTTCTGCTGGATGGGGCGAGCATCTGGGTCCAGGTTCAGCCCGTGGCAGGCAACGTCCACATCGATCCCTGGCATCTCCGCTGCGCTCCAAGCGAAGATGTCCACGTTCTTCTGGATGCATGTCAGCATCCTTTCCTGGTCCACCGGGGTCAACCCCCCGCTGATGCGCACCTTCTCCACCCTGCCCCGAAGGGTGAGAACTTCCATCTGCACCACCTCTTCTGCAGCCTCCAGGCAAGACTGCTCTCCCCATTCTCCCTCGTCCCCCTCTCCTGGAACAAGGACCTCCTCCTCAGCCTCCTCCACGGCCATCACCTCGGCCGGCTCTTCCTGGACTCCCCCCGCCACCACCACCTGGGTGCGACTCTCCTCTACCTCCATCTCCACTCCACCTACTTCCTGCTCCTCCTCCTCCATCCTCGGTTGCATCTCCTCAGCTCCCTCCTGCCAAGAGATAGAGTTCACAGCGGTGACGTAGCACTCTCTTGCCACCTTGGGGTCACCCCGGACCCGGACCTGGATCCCCTCGGCGCTGAACTTCGGGCACTGGTGGAAGGACGAGGGGACGCAGCGGAAGGCGCTGATGAGAGGTCGTCCGAAGATGGCGTTGTAACTGTTAGGGGCGTCCACGATGACGAACCTGCAATTTCGGGACTGCCCCCTGAGAGTAACATGGAGCCCCACTCCCCCTTCTGCCTCCTTCCTCTCACCCGAAAATCCGAACAGGGTCCCGTCTGAGGCCAACACGCTCTTGGCCTCCACCTTCATTGCGTCAAACGCCTTCTTGAATATGACGTTTACTGAGCTCCCGTTGTCAATGAGGATCCTGGAGACGGTAAAATTCTCGACCGCGGTCTGGATGACCAACGCGTCGCAGCAGGGATCCTCATGATCTGGAATGTCACTCCTAGAGAAGGTGATCCTCTCCTCTGGGGGTGGGGTCTGGGATGTGGAGCCAACGCTCCTTCAGTACAAGGTGTAGAGGCTTGTCTTCTGGGAGGCCTCAACCCCCACCCCACCCCTCCTCCCCCCCCCCCCCCACCCCCATGGATCACTCTGATCCCTCCTCGGGCTCCCACATCGGCCCGGTCTTCACACATGTCCTCCTCTGCCCGAGGCAAGACTTCCTCGATCCGCACCTCCTGATGGTCCCGCTGCTGCTGCTGCTCCTGCTCCTTGTTCCCTCTCAACTCGAGGAACTCCGGGCACGTGGTTGTAGCGTACCCCTCCTTCTGGTGGATGTCACAATAGGGTAACTCCACCCGGACTTCCCTCCTACTCTGCTGACCCCTCCTCCTCTGCATCACTATTATTATAGCCTGGTGCTGATCAGGGAGGGGGGCCTCTGACCCTGCCTTCCGCCGGGGTGGTAGAACTGACCTTGGCACCCCTGGCGGTAGTCTCCTCCGTGGAAACCTCTCCGCCGACCTTGGTCTTACCATTTCGGCTGCCTCCAGCCGAGCTGGTTGTTCGGCTCCTGTCGCCCCCACCTGGGCTGCTGCTGCTCCCTCTGCCGAGCTTCGGCTCTCCTCACCTCCTGCCCCCGGCCACCTCCTGGCCCCTTCTCCTCTTCTGTGGCCCACCCTGGCCAACTTCTTCGCAAACTCGGGGTTTGACGCCTCCCCGTCGACCTTCCTTGCCGCCCTCTCCATCAGCTCCTCGTAGGAGAGGGGCGACACCCTCTTCAGTTCCATCCTGAAGAAACCTTGTTGCAGCCCCAAGGTGAAGGCCATCATCAAAGTATGCCCTGTCATCTCCTGGACCTGGGTGACCTCCTGAAACCGGTCCACGTAGCTCCCCAAGGTCTCGTTCACCCCCTGCTTGATGAGGAACAGGGACTCTGACTTCTTCCTTTTCTTGGAAGTGGTGAAGCTCAACATGAACCCCCGGCGCAGGTCCTCGAAGCAGTAGATGAAGTTGACCGGTAGCCGGTGGAACCACTCCCTCGCCTTCTCCTTGAAGATGATGGCAAAGAGTCTGCATTTGAAGGCATCAGACATCTGCCTTATCAATACCACATCCTTGAACCACTGGATGTGTTGGACTGGGTCATCCCTCCAGGTGTAGTAGGACATCTCCGGCTCCCTGAACCCCTCTGGAATTGAAGCGGAAGAAACCAACTCGCTGAATCGGGGCTTCCTCCCCCTGCTGGGCGAGCCGGAGGGTCTCGCACCCCCATCTCGCCGAACCGCACTCCGCTCGCCGAGCCAAGGAAAAACACTCGCCCGGGGAGCTCGCACCCTCTCCCCACCTCTGCAACCTCCTTCTCAGCTCGCCGAGCCGGGGCATCCTCGCCTATAGCCGGGGAGGCAACTAGAACAACTGGTGTCAAGCACTCGGCTCGCGCGCCGAGTGCGAACCAGAAGAGACCGAGCACTTCCTGCCTGAATTCTTCGAACATCCCCACTGTGGCAAGAGGGGGCGGGGGTGACGAGTCGGCCCTGTCCGCACCTTACCCTTCTCCACGCTCACCGCACCAAAAATGTTGAAACCGAAAACTCGGTCTCTGTAGAGTTCACCCTTGGGGAAGGGGGTGATCGCGCACTTACTTCCCTCCTGCGAGCTAAACAACAAAGGAAAAAGAATAAGGGTCGGACCCAAGGGCCCGGCGCGGAGGTCCCACCACACACCCGGAAGATCTTAGAGCGCTTCCCCTCCCTAGCCAAATGTCGGGCCAAGGATACCTCAGAAAGCGCAAGAAAACCGGGGCACAAGTAAGCATGTCTTCTGAGGTATCCTCTTGCGTCTATTTATAGATTTCTGAAAACGGTCGGCAAATAACCAACCTACGCTGTTTTGAACAACTATGTGCAGCCTAGCAAGGGCTGCCAACAGCGTAACTCCGCTGTTCTGGGAAGCTATTTGCACCCCCTGCAAGGGCATCCAGGTAATTTTGCCTCTGGGCCCCACTGGGCGAGTACCGAGGAACAGGGGATCAACTCGACCTTCTACAGGGCGGATGCGACCTGGCCCGCGCAGCTCGCCTTCCAACTCTAGGCGAGCGCGTGCCAAGCTGTTGTGGCTCGCCTGCCCTTCACGGAGGCGAGCCGGCGACAAGGCCGCCCAGGAAGGCGCGGGCTGGGTCTGGCTCGCACGGCTCGCTCGCTTAGCCTTGGCGAAAGCGAGCCGTCCATCTGGGCTCGCCCGCCTACTTCTAATGCGGGTCGGTCGCCCTGGCTCGCCCGCTGAGCCCGGTGGACCCACTCGGCGAATACGGGATTGTACAATTGGCAGCGGCAACACCAGACCTCGCCCGCCGCGGCGAATGCCACTCTTGCGACGGGCTTTCCTTTGATTGAATGATGTGATTACAAGAGACGAAAAAAGGGAAGTTGTGTGAACAGCAGACCGCAAAGTCCGAAAATCTAGACCGCATCCTGTAACAAGTAGGCTACTGGATTCGAGTCATCGTGCTTTGCGAGTGACCCCCCCCCCCCCCCCCCCCCCACCCACCCACCCCCACCCCCACCCCCGTGTATTTATAGGCTCGGGGTCTGTCACGTCCTGATAGTAGGCTTGAGGCATGGTTGCGGACTTCCGGGTAAACAATGATCTTCTCAACAGAAAATTACCACAAGCACCCATAATAAACATCCTGAAAGAAAACTATGAAACTATCCTTGTTTAAGTAAGACGTCCATAAATATTTTTTACTGTAAATCATAAAAGCCTCAAAAAGGCGCTTCATTATGGAGCTTCATTTGAGTTAAGTTAGTTTCCTTCCTGTTAGAAAAGCCCAACTAAGGGCCCATGTTTTCTCCTTTCTCTATCTTTGTATTAGTCTCACATCATGTATTAGGATTTCTCTCTTCATTCTTCTCCAATATAAGTGTATGAATACTTGTAACTATTATTCAAGAAAGTATATACAAGCTCTGAGATCTCATTTTTCATGGTATCAGAGTCAACCGGTCTCCTCCTTGGGTATCTGGCCTATCCCATTTCTAGCCGCCTATCTTCCTTGTCTGTCCGCGCGGCTTCCCTTAGCCGCGGACTCTTGCGGCTTCTTTTCTACCCGCCTCCAACTCTGCTTCTCTCGTGGCTTCCACCTCCTCCTTCCTACCACCTCTCCTTTTATAATCCTCTCTCATGTGGGACCACCTTCTCCTTTCCTTCTCTACCCGCGCGGGCTCTTTCTATCCGTTGCGACATCTCCTATCTGATGTCCGTTGCGGGCTCTCTCTCATCCTACTCACGGCTTCCTCCCTCTGCCTAATCCGCTCGAGTTCTCTAACTCGAGGATTCTTCTTCTGACCGCTCGAGTTCTCTACTCGCGGCCTCTTCCGCTTGCGACGACCTGCTCTTCCTGCTCGCTGATCGCAGCTCGCCGCGACCTGCTTTCCTGCTCGTCGCGACCTGCTTTCCTACTCGCGCGACCTGCCCTCCTGCCCGTCGCGACCTGCCTCCTGTTCGCCGCGACCTGCTCTCCTGCTCTCCGCGACCTACCTCCTGCTCGTCGCGACCTGCCTCTTGTTTGTCGCGACCTACTCTCCTGCTCGCTGCGACCTGCCTCCTGCTCGCCGCGACCTGCTTTCCTGCTCGCCGCGACCTGTTTTCCTGCTCGCTGCGACCCGCTTCCTACTCGTCGCGACCTGCTCTCCTGCTCTCCGCGACCTCCTCTCCTACTCGCCGCGACCTGCCTCTCCTGCTCGTCGCGGCTTGCCTTTTTTGGTCGCTGCGGTCTTGCCTTCCCGCAGCTAGCGTTCTCCTCTCTGTCCTTAAGCCGCATCCTGGTCGCGACCTCGTTTTTCGCTTGTGTACCCGCCGAGACCGTGCGGCTATCTTCTCTACCGACTTCTCCCTAGTCGCATTCTTGTCGCGATCTCCTGATCGCTGGTGTGTCCCCCGAGACCGTGCGACTGCCTATTCTCGCCGCCCGGTCTCTTCTTCTGGCCGCGCATGGCTTCCGATACTTCCGCTGCTACTTCACCCCCCCCCCCCCCCGCCCATGCGGCTGCCACGGCTTCCGAACTCCATGATGAGTTACGGATTACTACCATCTCCCTAACTGGAAAAAGGAATTTCGTCGAGTGGGTTCACTCGGTTCGCCGTGTTCTGCAAACGAAGGGTCTTCTTCACCACTTGACCAGCGCTGCTCCAACTGCTCCCTCCGATGACTGGCTTCGCGATGATGGTCGGGTCCAGTCCTGGCTTCTAAACTCTATGTATCCTGAGCCCTACAGGATGGTCATGTATCATGATACGGCTAAGTCCATGTGGGAGGAGCTTCACGTCTTTTACTCTGGCCATGATAGCCTACAGCACCTCTATGATATCATTTCCGATCTTCAGAATCTTACCCCGGGTGCTCCTGGTGATATGCTCTCCTTCGTGGCTAAAGCCAAGAGTTTGGCAGAGGCTTGGATTCAACATCAGCCTCATACTACCGATCTAACCACTCAACAAAACCAGAAAGAAGTTGTCATGATCGCCATGATGATGACATCATGGCCATGATGATATCCCGAGTTCCTTCCCACCTGCATAGTATTCGGGCCCAGATTCTATCCTCCGCCACTTCATTGTCTGATCTCTTCTCCATGCTGCTAAAAGTCACGCCTCCCTCTGAGGCTCCTCCTGTTTTTGCCCCGGCTCTTCTTCAGCAGCCTCTTCTTTCGACCCCTCCTCCTCGTGGATCTTCCACTCGGGGGGGGGGGGGGGGCGCGACCCCCGTCTCGGGGACAAGGACGTGGTGGTCGCTCTTCTATGAAATGCACCTACTGTGGCCGGGATAATCATCTTGAAGCTACCTGCTACCGCAAGCATGGCTTACTTCCTCACCTTACTGCTACTATATCTGCTGCTCCGGCTCCTACTAAGTCTTTTGCCACTGATCTGGCTACTACTACCCGCCAAGACATTGATGAGCTCTGCACCCAACTTCAACAGCTTCAGGGTGCCCTCAGCCGCTCCTCCGGCTCTATTGCGTCCTCTTCTGCGGAAGATATAATCTGTCTCTCTCATAATCCTTGCTGGATCGTTGATTCTGGCGCTACTCACCATATTACCTCCCAGAAGCCCACAGAGTACCTACAGACGCCTCATCCTTCTTGCATCACTATGGCAAATGGTGACACCCTACCAGTCTCTGGTTCCGCTGCTCTTCAGCTTACGCCGAACCTTTCTCTTTCCTCGGTTTTTCACGTTCTTGGGTCTCCTTTCAATTTATTAGTTGTTAGTCGTCTCACACACGACCTTGATTGTTGCATTACCTTTTCACCTTCTTCTTTTCTTATGCAGGATCGCCGCACCCGTTGTACCATTGGTAAGGGGCAGCTGTTGAATGGGTTGTACATCTAGGATATCCCACCTACTCTTCTCTCTGTCGTCTCCACTGTTGATTGGCATCGCCGCCTTGGGCATGCTCCCCTTCCGGTTCTCAAGCGGGCTCTTCTTGATGTTCCTCTCCGGGAGTTCTCTTGTGAATCTTGTATCTACGGCAAACAACATCGTTCATTTTTCCCCACTGCATGTACCAGGAGTAGTACTCATTTATCTTTAGTTCATTCTGATGTATGAGGTCCTTATGGAGTCCCCAGTATTTTTGGTCTTCGCTATTTTGTCACGTTCATTGACGATTACTCGCGTACCACGTGGCTCTATTTACTACATGATCGGACTGAACTTACCTCTGTGTTTCGCGCTTTATACTTGAGATGCGTACGCAGTTCGCCAACCCCCTCAAAGTAATTCACACTGATAATGCTCGCGAGTATACGGGTCGCACCTTCTCCAATCTCTGCACCGAATTTGGTGTCATCCATCAAACTTCATGTGCGTATACCCCTCAACAAAACGGGGTGGCGGAATGCAAAAATCGTCATTTTCTCGATGTTGCGCGCTCCCTTATGTACCAAATGCACGTTCCAATCGAATATTGGAACTTTGCTGTATCCACCGCTTGTCATCTCATCAACCGTCTTCCCTCGTTTGTGTTTAATTTTGCCTCCCCCATCCAACTCCTCTATCCCTCCACCAACCTCACCTCTCTCACACCGCGGATCTTCGGGTGTGTTTGCTATGTCCATCTTCTTGGCCCTCCTTCCGACAAACTTGCTACTCGGGCCACCAAGTATATGTTTGTTGTCTACTCTCGCACTCAAAAGGGGTACGTCTGCTACTCTCCTTCAGACGGCAAGCTGGTTGTTTCTGCAGATGTCACCTTCTGCGAAGACCAGCCCTTCCACTTACCTAGCACCACCTCGTCTTCTGCTCCCTCTATTCCCCGGCCTGCCGTACCGGTCACGCCATCTTTGCCATCTTTTTCCTCCTCTCCCCACGTTCCTCCTCGGGTTCCTCCACCACTTATCCGTGTCTACTCTCGTCGCCCATCCAAGGATGCTCCCGTGACCCAGCTCCCTGCTACCAGCGATACCTCAGCTACGACAGATCCTGCTCCTGTCTCTACAGCTCATCCATTGGCCAACTACGTCTCTCTCCATCGGCTGACGCCGCCTCTCTACGCATTTGTCACCTTTCTTTCCTCTATTTCTATATCTAATACTGTGCAGGAGGCGCTTCAACACCCAGGGTGGCGGGCCTCTATGAACGATGAAATGCGGGCTCTCTAGGCTAACCAGACCTGGGATCTGGTTCCTCTCCCTGAAGGCCACACCTCTGTTAGCTGCAAATGAGTTTTTATCATTAAACATGCGGCGGATGGCACTGTCGACCGTCTGAAGGCCCGCCTCATGGCACGGGGCTTTACTCAGCAGCATAGCCTTGATTACGAGGAAACCTTCTCTCCTGTGGCCAAATTGAACACGGTCCGCGTTCTTCTCTCCTTGGCTGTTCATCGTCACTGGCCACTTTATCAGCTGGATATTAAGAATGTCTCCCTCAACGGCGATCTACAGGAGACAGTTTATATGCAGCAACCTCCCGGATTTGAGACCACGGGGGAGTCTTTGGTATGTCATCTTCGGAAATTCATTTATGGTCGCAAACAGTCCCCGCATGCGTGGTTTGAAAAATTCAATAAGGTGGTCTGTGCTAGTGGCTTCACTCGGAGCTCGGCTGATTTTTCTCTCTCCACTCGACACCGGTCAACCGGGACTGTGATTCTTCTGGTCTACATTGACGATATCCTGATTACTGGCGACGACACGGCAGGAATACAACAGATCAAGGAACAGTTAAATTCCGGCTTTCAGACCAAAGATCTGGGCAACCTTCGGTACTTTCTTGGGCTCGAGGTCGCACGACGCTCTGATGGTCTTGTGTTATCTCAAAGGAAGTACTGTATGGACCTTCTTCATGATGCAGGTTATTCTGGGTGCAAACCTGTGGAGACTCCTATGGAGGCCAATCACAAGATCTCGGCCCATAGCTCTGACTCTGACAAGCTGCTTACAAATCCGGAATATCACAGACGCTTGGTTGGGAAGCTGATCTACCTTACGGTGACTCGACCGGATATCTCATTTGTTGTGGGAGTTGTGAGTCGGTTCATACACGCTCCTCGGACATCTCATCTTCAAGCTGTCGAGCACATCCTTCGATATCTCAAGATCGCCCTCGGACAAGGACTCGTGTACAAGCCATCTACATCTCTATCTCTTGTCGCGTATTCTAACGTTGACTATGCAGGATCTATTGATGATAGACGCTCCACAACTGGATTCTGTACTTACTTTGGTGGACACCTCATAACTTGGCGTACCAAGAAACAGACTGTGGTTGCGCGTTCTTCTGCTGAAGCCGAGTACCGGGCTATGGTTGTTGTTGTTTCTGAGCTAACCTGACTTGAAGGCCTTCTGGGAGACTTCGGTGTTCGTCTCTCATCTCCGGCAACCTTATTTTGTGACAGTCAGGCAGCAATTCATATTTCCAAGAATTTGGTTTTTCACGAACGCACAAAGCATATCGAAGTTGACTGTCACTTTATCTGGGAAAAGGTATAGTCAAAGTAGATAGATTTGGAGCATGTTCCTGCTACCGACCAAGTTGCGGACATTCTAACGAAATCTCTCTCCAGGCCGCTATACTATCAGTTTTTATCCAAGCTTGGTGCCTACGACTTGTACGCTCCAGCTTGCGGGGGAGTGTTAGAAAAGCCCAATTAATGGCCCATGTTTTCTCCTTTCTCTCTCTCCTTGTATTAGTCTCACATCATGTATTAGGATTTCTCTCTTCATTCTTCTCTTATATAAGTGTATGAATACTTGTAATTATTATTCAAGAAAGTATATACAAGCTTTGAGATCTCACTTTTCACTTCCGTATAGATTTTATTTAAATGGTTACTAAACATGGTCACATGATCAAGCCAGTGATCTTATTTAAATCATAGGTCTTGTTCTTTTCCAAAACAAAATAATGTTTTATCCTATAAAATAACAGTTTAGCTCTGACAAGGCTCCCGGGAGGAATACGGCAAGGGGAAGGACCGGCGGTGGTGAGGGAGAAGAAAGAGGATTAGGGTTGAGAGAGAACTTAGGGAGCAACCATAAATCCTTGCATTCATCCAAGATAAAAACCAAATAACACCTACAACACCCCTTATCACAGTAGCATGTGAATAACCAAAGTTCTAGGATGTGAATAGTAAAAAAACAAAGCACGAAATACGAAATATAAAAATGGAAGATGTTCCCGCGGCATCTGCCAACATAGTCAGGCATTGGACCGAACCCTTCTTGCGCGTGTAGACCTTCCACGGTGATGCCACTTCATGTGCGATCGTATTAATACTACTGTCTGGAAAATTGTCCTTGTCCTCAAGGCAGCAATCTGAAAATTGACTGCAAAATTAGTTTCAGGGTACCCACAAAGCGTAGATTTTTGGGCGGTCTTACATGCAACTAGAATTTCCTCAGGTCCGATATCGCCCGGAAGGTGGTGACGACAGAAAAGTAGTTTGGCCAGATAGTAGGGGACCTCGTCGGAGAGGTCGATGTCGGCTGAGATGTGGTGAACAATGGGTTGCTCGCCCACAACCCGACGTAGCTGAGAGACATGGAACATAGGATGTATGTGGCTCGCGCTAGGAAGGCAAAGGCGGCATGCAACGGTGCCAATGTGAATGATAACTTCAAAAGGCCCGAAGAACCATGGCGCTAACTTTGGGCAAGGACGTCGGGCCACCTATAGTTGGCAGTAGGGATGAAGCTTGATGAAGTCCTCCCTCATGTGGAAGGAGAGGTCACGCCGCTTTTTGTTGTAAAGGAACCAATTTTTCTTGAGCCCTGCGTAGGTGGTGTTTAAGTTATTGAAGGATAGAGTCCCGATCTTGGAGATGGTTGGCAAGGTTATCTACTTGGCATTCCCCTGGAAGGTGGTGGGCGATCGACGGCAGTGACCGATCATAGAAGGTTTCAAAAGGAGTGGAGCCAGGCTCTTTAGGGTACGTTGTGTTATAGTATTCTACCTAACTTAGCCATTTGGCCTACCCACAGGGTTGCTCCCCAATGAAACACGGAGATAAGTTTTTAAGCACATATTGAAAATTTCGGATTGACAGTCATATACGGTGCTCATGCGAAGGCGGGTGCCTCAAAGGTAAAAGAGGGATGTCCAAAATTCGCTAAAAAATAAAGGACTGGTCGCTCACAATCTTCCTCGAAAATCCATGAAGCCGCACTACCTCATTAATGAAGCTCTCCACCACGGAGGCAGATGTGTAGGGATGGCATAGTGGGAGGAAGTGAGCATATTTGGAGAGGCGGTCCACCACCACCAAAATACGATCAAAACCTTACGAGCACAGTAATTGTGTGATTAAATCCATGACAACAACCCAAATCATTTCAAGAATTGGTAGCGGTTGGAGGAGACCACCAGGGAACATGGCTTCATATTTGAACTTTTGCCAAGTGAGGCGTGTGGCCATGAAGGTCTTTATTTGGCGGAACATGTGTGACCAATAGAGAGAGGCCGCCAAGCGGCGACAAGTGTGGAAGGCTCTGGCGTGCCCCTCGGAGGGGGTGCATGGTATTTGGCTAGGAGGCGTGGAATGCTAGGCGACGACGACGCGAGGATGATGAGTGCATTTCATAGATGGTTTTCACCCTTCAATTCATATGCCATCATTCTATTTTGTGCTAGATATGAGTGGAATGTGCTCACATTTATATTATTTGCATATCTAGGTTGTGGATGTGATTTTGCAGTAGGTGTAGATTCTTTTGCGTGTTTGGGGGATGTAATATTCAAAATTGCTCACGCACGTCCGCGCGTAATTTTCGCACGCACGTGTGCCCCCTTTTTCCCTTGACACACCCGATTTTCTAGATTTGAAGTAACGCGCGTACTATTTTCGCTCACGTATGCACGCACGTGCAATTGCGCATGCGTGACCATTTATGTTGATTTTATTGAGTTTGGGATGTTCCAAATTTGCGCATGTGGAATTTCAGCAAGTGCGTGAGCGCATGTGCAATTGTGCGTGCGTTGGGAGCCCCGTTTTTTAATGTTATTGCTTCACGCATGCGTGTGTGCTTTGCGCCACATGCTCGCGCGCTAGTTTCTTCTATATAACGTTGTTCGCAATTTTTGGCAAAAAAAATTTGTCGGGAGTCCCGTTTTAGGTATCGTTCCATTCCAGAACTCTAGGGTTTCGTCCATTGGTCTTCTCCAACCTCCACAAGCATTCCAAAGGTGAAAGGAGTTGATTTCCAAGGTTCTATCAGAGTTCCAAGCTGGTGAACTTGAACGTTGAGGTCAACAAATTGGAGAGAAGATGAGCAACTTCAGGAGGTGGTGGCAGCACGCCTGAATTTCGGACAATAGCTAAGGGGTTGTACAGGAACTGGGATTACAAGTCCTTGCTTGTCTCCCCTCATGACCGAGTAATATCCTCTCGTTTCCTTTGTATCAAGGGGTGGTAACTTGTATTTCTCCATTTCTTATTTAGAATACTTGCAAACTTTATTGAAGTGTACTTTAAAGCACCTACATACCATGACCATTGGTTGTAGGTCTTCATAGTTGCATTTTATATTGTGGATTGTGTGGATGAGATATTAAATTTATTGTTGTATGTTTATTCATGTTCTTATAATTTGAGCTTGTGAGTGCGAGGCGTGTATGTTTATTCATGTTCCTATAATTTGAGCTTGTGAGTGCGAGGCGGTAAAAGTGATTCATGGTGTGTGTGAAGAGGTGTTTGCAACCCTCAAGTGTGATTGGTTCTTGTGTGTGAAACGTGAATGACCGTCTCAGTTGCAATGCGTCCCGGTAGTTTCTTCTGCATTAAGAACAAGGCGAATTTTTGAGAGGGCGGCATTGTAAAAAACATAGAAAAGGAAAAGGAACGAGGACATGACGCATAGGTCGACGTCGGGACCAAGGCGACGTGGACACAAATCCCAACTCAATAACGGACGTTCGCTAGTGCGTACGTGTGTAGTGCAGCCGTCAACCTTATCTTTTACTATCACACGTGTATTTCAGGTGGTGGGTTATTTACGGTTTGCCATTGCGTACTTTGGAATGAGGCGTTATATAAGTCTATATGTATCTCTCATTTGAGTCATCTTGGAAGTACGATGAAAATGAAACCCTGGAGATTTTCTCTTTTCCTCCTCTCCCCTTTTCCTTCTCCTCTCATTTTCCCCCTTCTCTATCTTGGAACCCCAGCTACGTAACACCCTTTGAGGCTGACGCAATACCACCTCAGCAAAAATACCTTCTTTGGTGGTATTTCCCCATCTCATAAGGTAGCTAAGGGTTCACTATCACTCATGTTAAAAAAATGAAGTGGTTATAAATAATGAACAAAGTGACTCATGCAATGTCCCTTCTTTCCTATATGTTGTGAGGAAACTCAGTAAAAATACCTTCTCTGGTGGTATTTCCCCATCTCATAAGGTAGCGAAGGGTTCGCTATCACTCATGTTAAAAAAAATGAAGTGTAGAAAGGAGAAATGGAATAGAAGGTGCAATATATTCTTCCTCAAAGGGGCTATAAATAGGAACTACAACATGACACGCAACACCGATAGGCGGTGTGAGACTAAACTCACTAATATTAAAATATTGCATATATTAACACTAACACTCCCCCCTCAAGCTGAAGGGGAACCCTACAGCTTGAACACAACATAAAATGGAAGGAAAAAGAAGGTTGGCAACGTGAGATAAAACAACAGCCACCGAGGCACAACCACGTGTCACCGGGGATACTTCAATCGGGCAAAGGCCACACGACGTTGGTCTGCAAAACCGACCATGACCACGCTGGATACAGTCGGAGCGGAAACTAGGCCAACCACGCAAGACCAACCCAACCATACCAAATACAAATAAAACAACGAGGAGACACAAACAACATACGAGATCGACCTGGGGGCCATGTGTGATTGAGGCAGGAGTCGGGAAAGAGGCATCCGAGTCGTCGTTATCACAAACACTCCCCCTCACGTGGATCATGTGCAAGAAGACATAGGTTATACCTAGGGGCCGGGTGTGACTAAGGCAGGAGTCGGGAAAGAAGCATCCGAGTCGCCGATATCACAAACACTCTCCCTCATGTGGAATACGTGCATGAAGGTATAGACTACGCCTAGAGGCCGTGATGTACACTCCCCCTCACGTAGATCACGTGCAAGAAGGCGGAAATCATAGAGACGCAACACAACAACCACAAACACCAACGTTAAAAAAAATTTAAATTTTAAACCCTACGTGCCGGGCTGGATCTGAAGAAGAAGGAAGCATCCGTCGGCACGAAGGAGCAACACGACAGCAGGGGAGGAGAAGCACGGCTCGCAGAGCAGCCGGAGAAGAAGCAGCTGCGGCAGCAGCAGGCCGGAGAAGCAGCGGCAGAGCAGCATCCAACAGCGGAGAAGAAGAGAGCTGCAGCGGGTGCAGACAGAAGTCGTCAGAGAAGATGTAGTCGGACAAGCAGTGGCATAGGTCTGTCGGGCCGGAGAAGAGGCAGTCGTCAGAGGAGAAGTAGCCGTCGGTGAAGGAGAGCAGCGACAGAGCCGGAGGAGAAGCAGCAGCAGCAGCAGCAGCAACCCAAGGCCGGAGCAGCAGGGAGAGGTCGGAAGTCAGGCCGGAGAGGCCGGAAGCCAGGCCGAAGAAGAAGAAAGCCGGAGAAGATGGGCACCAGCGGCAGAGAAGTAGGCCGGAGAAGCCGTCGGGAGAAGAAGAGGAAGCCGACGGAGCCGTCGATGTCGCAGAGGAAGCATCCCAGGGCGGCGACGATGCAGAGGGGAGCCGACGAAGCCGTCGGGATCGTCGTCGAGGAGCAGCGACGCTATTGGGAGAAGGTCCCGCTCCCGTCTTCGGAATCAGACGACGATCCGTCGACGGGAGCGCGGGGAAAAACTAGTTTCGTGAGCCCTAGCAGGCGGGCGGAAACGGAAGGCCGGGTGCGGGATTTTGGTCGGGACGGGAGCGGAGGTGGGGAAACAGTAGCTGATCGGGAAAAAATTTTAGGTCTCAGAACCATTGCTCTGATATCATGTAGAAAGGAGAAATGGAATAGAAGGTGTAATATATTCTTCCTCAAAGGGGTTATAAATAGGAACTACAACATGACACCCAACACCGATAGGCGGTGTGGGACTAAACTCACTAATATTAAAATATTGCATATATTAACTCTTAACAGTTATAAATAATGAACAAAGTGACTCATGCAATGTCCCTTCTTTCCAATCTGTAGTGAGGAAAAGTAAAGTGGCAAATGTTGAAAGACGGTGATTAAAAGAACAAGTTGCACTGATAGATCATATAGGTCTCAAACAGTAAAAATGATCAAACAAAACAATTGGGATAAATAATAGAAATGAGAAAAATGACAACAAAAACACTTGGATCACAAAAATGTAACAGGGTGCCAATTGTGAGCAGCCAAAAACAGAACATATAGTTAAAATAAAATGCCAAAAGGGTCGTAAATATTGGAACAGTCTAAAAGAAAAACATGTAAAGTTATTGTTAGAAGAAAGATTCGTAAAGGCCAAAGAAAGGCCAATCTAGCGCCCTCTTCCTCCTTATGTTTTAGTCTCACATCTTATATTGGGATTTTTTTCCCTCTTTCTCTTCCTATATTCATGTATAAATACTTGTATTCATTGATCTTGAGAAAATTAATAAAAATTTCAATTTATTTCTCAGTATTCTGGTGTTTTTCTACATGGTATCAGAGTCATCCGATGCTACAAAATTTTCCCGCACTCTCTTTGTGCGATTAGAACCGTTCTAACCGTAGGCTTTTTTCTTGCAGTCTCGTCTGTGTCTAACTGCAGCTCTTCTCCTTGGCGCCAACTGTGGTCTTTGTTGTGTCTATCTGCATCTCTTCTCCTCTCTACTGTGGCTTCCAACATCTCCTCAATTTCCTTGCTTTATAGCTTTTCTTTCCTGACAAGTGGGCCCAATCCTCTAATCTTCTCGCCGTAGTCATATTTTCCTAGTCGTGGGTAGCTTGTTTGCCACAAGTCTTGATCGCAGATCCTTGCCGCCGTTTGCCAAGCAGCAAGGCTTGCTTCTTGTCGCTGCTTGCTGCTTGCCACGAGCCCTGATCTCCTGTTTGTCGCCACTGTGATCACTGGTTTTACCCGCGCCCTGATCTCCTGTTTCAGCTTGTCATCGTTTTCCTAGCCGCAAGGCTTGCTTCTTGTCGTTGTTGCTTGTTGTCGCTGCCTCCTGCTTGCCACCGCCGCACTACTTGCTGACTACTTGCCACTTGTGGATGCTCACCGCATTTCTTGCCTCTACCTCTTGCCATTGTTCTCTGACAGCAGCCATCAGACCGCAACTTCTAGCCGCTTCTTGTCGCTGACCCGCCGCAGCTCATCTGTCTCGTCGCAAGTCTAGCTGCTACAACTCCTAACCGCCAATGTCTCCTGCCTAGCCGTCCAGGGTGTTGTTGTTGTTGCTCGCATGTTTATTTGTCCACTCGAGCCGCCCTTGAGCTCCATGGCGTCCACTAATGTGCCTTCCCTTCCTACTCGTGCGGCTGTGTTGTTTCCTAAGGTCCGTGATGAGTTGTGAATCACCATTATTTCTCTTAGTGAGAAGAAAAATTTTGTTGAATGGGTGCATTTCGTCCGTTGGGTTCTTTAGATTAAGGGTCTTTTGCATCATCTAACTAAGAACACCCCTTCTCCTCCTACTGTCGACTGGATTGGAGATAATGGTCGTGTCTAGACATGACTCCTCAACTCCCTGGATGGTGAACTCTATCGTATGACCATGTATCACGAGACGGCCAAGGCTATGTGGGATGAACTTCATTCCCTCTATTCTGGCAAAGACAGTCTTCAATATCTACATGACATCATCATAGATCTTTAATCTCTCGACTCAGGAGGTGCTGACAACTTAACCTTCATTATTGTGTGATCCAAAACTTTGGCCGAGGCATGAATTCAGTATCAACCTCCTACTACTGATCTTGTAGCGCAGCGTGCTCAAAAAAAAGTTGTTAGTATTGTCATGATGATGTTTGTGTTCCGCCTCACCTTCACAGTGTTCGGGCCTAGATACTCTCTTCCTCCACTATTCCCTCTCTCTCAGATGTTTACTCAATGTTGTTGAAGGTGACACCACCTCCTGATGCTCCCGGACCTCCCTCTCCGGTTCTTCTCCAGTATTTAGTTGTATCTCACCCCCCCCCCCTCCATCTACCAGAGGAGGTCGCACTGGCTACCGAGGGAGGGATCGCAACAGCCAACCTAAATTCAAGTGTACTCACTGTGGTAGGAATGGACATCTTGAGGCGACTTGTTATCGTAAACATGGTCTGCCTCCTCCGTCTAATGTCTCTGCTGCTACTAACACATCTTATGCCACTCGCGCCAATATTGAAGCATTGCGCCTCCAGTTCCAGCATCTCCAACGGTTACTCAACCGTCCACCTAACTCTGTTGCATCTATCTTCAATGAAGGTATCGCTTGTCTCTCCAATAATCCATGTTGGATTGTGGACCCTGGTGTCACTCACCATATCACTTCGCAGAAACCATCTCAGTATTTGGCATCTCCGCATCCCAAGTTTATCACAGTGGCCAATAGTGACACCATTCCTGTCTTCGGCTCTGCTGATATGTCTTTCAGCCCTTCTATCACTCTTCGCTCGGTCCTTTATGTCTCGAGCTCTCCTTTCAATCTACTTTCTATTAGTCGTCTCACTGAAGATCTTGACTGATTTGTCACTTTCACGCCTTCTTCTTTTGTGATACAGGATCGACGGACACAAAATATCATTGGTAAATGACGACTGTGCAACGGACTTTACCTTCTCGATATTTTTTCCACCATTCTCTCATATGTCACCTCTAAGGAGTGGCAACGGCATCTGGGACATGCTCCTCTTCAAATTCATAAGAAGACTCATCCTGATCTACCTCTTCCAGCATTTACCTGCGAGTCATGTATTTTTGGAAAAAAGCATCATTCTTCTTTTCCTCCTTATTGTACTCAGAGCGCTAATTCTTTTGATTTAGTGAATTCAGATATTTGGGACCCGTATAAAATTTCAAGTCTTTTTGGTTTTTATTGATGATTATTCTCGTATGACGTGATTATACTTACTCCGTGATCGCTCAGATCTTGTGCGTGTTCTGAGCATTTATTATCGAGACTCGTACTCAATTTTCCCGCAGAATTAAAATTATTCGTACAATCGTACAGACAATGCTCGTGAATACACCAGTCATGCGTTTGATGATCTCTGTACTGAGTTTGGGATCATCCATCATACATCTTATGCTTATACTCCCCAATAGAATGGTGTGGTTGAGCGCAAAAATAGACATTTTCTTGTGGCTCATTCCCTCATGTTTCAAATGTAGGTACCCAAGGCCCATTGGCACTTTGCAGTCTCTACGACATGTTATCTCATCAATCGTCTACCCACCTCCGTTCTCAGCTATGTCACTATATTTAATCTTCTCTTTCCCTCCACACCGCCCTTCTCTCTTACACCCCAGGTATTTGGCTGCACCTGTTATGTCCATAATCATGGTCCTTCCACTGACAAGCTTGTTCCTCGGGCTACAAAATATATGTTTGTTGGTTACTCCGGCAATCAGAAAGGATATGTGTGCTACTCTCCCACCGATTGCAAGGGTGTTGCGTCTGCTAATATTACCTTTCTGGAAGATCAACCTTTTTGCTCTCTGCATTCCTCTCTTCTTCTACCATCATTATTGTCACGCCCTGCCATCTATGTTACTTCTCCTTTCCCTCCACTCCTTCCAACCCCAATTCTCGTGCCGAACAAACCACCTAATCTTCGTGTCTACACTTGTCGTCCTCCTCACTACGACGCCCCTCAACAGTCGCCTTCAACCTCTGGTACCTCGTGACCTGCTGATCCGACTCCTGTCTCCACTGCTCATCCCCTGACGAATTATGTATCCTTGCATCGCCTCTCCCTGAAGATTCTCAAATTTGCAACTTTTTTATCCTTCATCTCTATACCTAACTCTGTGCAGGAGGCTCTCCAACATTCGGGGTGGCGTGCGGTCATGGATGAGGAAATGATTGCCCTCTGGGCAAATCAAACCTGGGATCTGGTTTTTCTTCCTCCGGAGCAGAATTGCGTTGAATATAAATGGGTCTTCGCGATCAAATATGCTCCTGATGGGACAATTGACTGTCTCAAGGCTTGTTTTGTGGCTCGTGGGTTTACTCACCAACAAAGCCTTGATTATGATGATACCTTTTCTCTCATTGCCGAGTTAAACATTGATCATGCCCTAATTTCCTTGGTTGTACATCGTCAGTGTCCATCACATCAGTTAGATATCAAGAATAACTTTCTCAATGATGATTTTTAAGAAATTGTCTACATGCAACAACCTCTCGGGTTTGAGACCACGGGGGAGTCACTTGATTATCATCTCAAGAAATTAATTTATGCTCTCAAACAGTCTTCTCGTGCATGGTTTGACAAATTCAGTAGGGTTGTCCGTGATGTTGGATTTATTCGGAGCTCGACAGGAGTTCTCTCTCTCTTACTCATCATCAAACAACAGACACAGTACTTCTATTAGTTTATGTCGATGACATTCTAATCACGGGGGATGATTCCAAAGGAATACAAATGATCAAGAAGCACCTGAATTCAGTTTTTCAAGCTAAAGATTTCGGGAATTTTTGGTACTTCCTTGGTCTAGAGGTTGCAAGACGTCCTGATGCCTTGTTCTATCCCAACGGAAGTACTGTATTGATTTTTTTCGTGACGGTGGCTATTCTGGATGCAAGTTTATTGATACTTTTATGGATGTCAATCACAAGCTCTGTGCTCAGACCTCTGACACCGATCTATTTTTTTCAAATCCAGAGTATTATCGACGTCTTGCAGGAAAGTTGATTTATCTTACAGTTACAAGACCAGAAATCTCGTTTGATATTGAGGTTGTCAGCCGATTCATGCATTCTCCACCTATGTCTCACCTACAGGCTGTCGAGCGCATCCTAAGATATCTAAAGACAGCGCTTGGACAAGGACTTGTATACAAAATCTCTTCCTCTTCCACTCCGACGTTGGTTTCTTATTCAGATGCTGATTATGCTGGCTCCCTGGATGATCGACGTTCCACAATTAGATTCGTAGTTGCACGCTCTTCGACCGAAGCCAAGTATCATTCGATGGCGTCTGTTGTATCTGAGCTTACATGGTTAGAAAGTCTCCTAGATGATTTGGGAGTCAAGATTTCTTCACCATCTACCTTATTTTGTGATTGTCAAGAGGTTATACACATTGCTAAGAATCATGTTTTCCATGGGCGGAGCAAACACATTGAAGTTGACTGGCACTTCATTTGGGAAAAAGTTCAAATGAAGAAGCTAGAATGAAACATGCTCCGGATGTTGATCAAGTTGTTGATCTTCTCACTAAGGCCTTACCACGTGCGTTATATTATCAGTTCTTGTCCAAGCTGGGTGCTTATGACTTGTACGCTCCAGCTTGCGGGAGAGTGTTAGAAGAAAGATTTGTAAAGACCCAAAGAAATGTTCATCTAGGTCCCTCTTCTTCCTTATGTTTTAATCTCACATGTTAGATTGAGATTTATTTCCTATTTCTTTTCTTATATTAATGTACAAATACTTGTATTCATTGATCTTGAGGAAATTAATAAAAAATTTAATTTATTTCTCAGTATTCTGGTGTTTTTCTACAATTACAATCCAAAGTTGAAGAAGATTTAGTATTTAGAGTGTATTAGTTTCAATAAGAGCAAAAGGAAGTGCAGAAGAGAGGACAATTCTCCGCTGAAAAAAGGAAGACTCAGATTTCATAGTGTTAAGATAATGCATTTCTACACATACATAATGTACAATGAATCTACAACGCAAATTGCGAGAATGTATTTTAAAATAAATAGATGTGCATTCCAATTACAAATGTTTTAGAAACTCAGAAGTAAAAGATCCTTGGCATAGAAAGCATAAATATTAGAAAGATGGTCCAGCCTACTTTCTTCAGCGGATTTTCAGTTAAAGGTGGCCTCCTCCCAAGCTTGGGACCGTAACTGATCTAAAACAAGGAAACATCCGGCCTGCCTTACATCCCAAAAGCGTATGGCACCATCACATCCTCCAGTCATTAGAACCCATTCACTGGAAGACGACCATTCTAGAGTCATTACTCCATCTGCAATACATACACTATACATACTATCAAATAACTTTGAGTAAAACCAGTTTAAGAACATGGAGGTAAAGGATGCTCAACAACAACACTCAAGCCTTTATCCCACTATAGTGGGGTCAGCTATATGGATCCTTTGTCGCCACTGTAGATAAAGGATGCTCCAATAGAAAATTTTAATAAGCACATCTCTCTCTCTCTCTCTTCAGCAGATCAAGGTATCATATGCAGAGAGAGACGTGCGTTCAAAAGGTCGTATCTATATCAGTACATGCTAATAGTATGATAGAAATAATTAAAAATATTGAGGTTGATGTTTGTGACCTAGCTCCAAATAGTTTTCAGAGTAAAGAGATATGGAGTTGGGCTGTAGGATTTATTCTATTGAGAACTACACTTTCTTCTATATATATTTATATATATATATTGCCATTTACCGGGACCTCCCCGCTAGGTTTATTAAATTACAGGTTGCACACCTCTTACTTCTGAAATTACAAAAACCTCGCACGTAAGTTTACATTTCCTAACATCCATGCACAAAAATATTCCCGTTGGGGTGCAACCTGAAATTATGCTAACTCACGGGGGAAGTTTTGGTAATTATTCTTAAATATAGATAGATGCATACATACAAGCATGTGTGTGCTTGTGCGCGTATGCACACATAGATATACGCATGTACGACTGAGGATAAATTGTAACTGAAAAATCACACCCTCTCTTACAGCTCTCAATATATGAAATATATATAGAGTGTTCAAACTTCAAAGTCCTTTGTTGTGGGTAGAAGACCAGATATTTCTTCATTTAAGAAAATTACATTATGTTATAGAAGAATGTCTCGTTTGAAAAGATAATAAGAGAAGTTCAAGAGAGACGCACCACGATGACCTGACAATGTATGGGTGAATGCTCCCGAAGCGATATCACATAAACGAACTTGAACATCAGCACTTCCAGCAGCAATAAGCATGTGGGCCGTTGCAATGGATGACATGGCAGTGCCATAAACCTTTCCAGGCATTTTATATGCCATGATAGCCTAATACAGTTAATATATAATGATATTAACTACTGCCAGGTGAAGTAGATAAAAGATGAAGTAACCAAAACGAAAGCTTACTTGGGCAGTATTTGTATCCCACACTTTGATATCATGATCAAAAGAACCAGTGATGAACAACCCAGTGTCTATTGGATACCAAATAGCAGATGATATAGCAAATTTATGTCCATGTTCGTGTTGCTTATCAACAAAAAGTAGACTCCTGTGTTTCGCAATCAAGTCATGTTCCCCATAATCTGAAGCTTGTTGAACATCATAAATGGCAACGGATGCATCTGATGCACCAGATAGTAAATATCGACCCTCTGTCAAATCAACCTGATCATGCAGTCAAATAATGTGGTCAAAAAAGATATTCAATCCTCAAGGCACTCTAAAAGGATCTTCATATATCGTGAATGATGGTAAAATGAACGATGCAAGCATGCATACCTAGGAGCTACCAATATGCATAAAAAATTTGTTAAAATTTTAGGGTTTAGGGAAGGGTGCACAATTCTACATATTGGAATGAATAAGTAAATGATGTGCATTTGGCATATTGAAGGAGATTTCAAACTCTACCATATTTTGAGAGGAAAAAACAGAGATGTAATAAGATGAAACAGTTCTGCAACAAGTTTCATAAAGGAGATAGAAAGTTTAACGACTGCAAGAAACATCAAAAGGAAACAAGTAATGGAATGTGAGGAAGGGGGTGATAAAGTCCATCATGAAAGAAAAACCCTTCTATTTGCATGCCCAAATACCGCCTTTGTAATTTTGGGGCATTCCTCATAATTATATATAAGTGGTGTGTGTAGCCTAATGTATTTTTACAAGGTATCAGAGCACTCTTGTCACATGTCTCACTCCCTCATTCTCCATGGCTCTTGAAATATTTAATCTCAGATAAGAAAACTCATATTGTTTTGTATACTTTATTAGACCGTAGACATCTCGACCTAGCACCAACTGATTTTAAACTGGATATTAGATTCTAACATGGTATGAGATATAGGTTTCCGATCGAATGCTATCTCCATCTCCCATCATGACATCCTTCTTCCTGAAGATGGAGAGTAGTTTTTTGAGTGCCTCTTCCATTCATCGACTAGCATTAATGTCCAAGCAAACTTCCAATTGGTGTCATGTGCTCTTCCATAACATAGTATTCCAGCTAGTTTCTCTGACACAGCTACCTTGACGCACTTACTCTTGCAACTACTTCTGCTCCATCTATGATTTAAGCTCTTTGATTGAGTAGGCAGGGGAGTTGTTTTCACGGGTCGTACTGATGTAGGGTAGGCTAAGGGGTGCACAAATACAGAACTACTAGGGATGGGAAATGAGAACTTGACACACAAGACCCTATTCTATATGCAATGATGTCATCGTAGATGGCAACAAATCAATACGAGCAATAATAATTCTTAACTCACGCAACAATATTTAAAAGGAGAAAAGTATTCAGATAGAAAAACATTCAAATGCATTCCTCCGCTCAAAGAGCAAAAGCAAAACGCGCGCCAAACAAGTCTCACCTGCAAATCACAAGTAACTCGAGAACGATTTATCCACAAACAATTTATATAAGCAAGCATGAAATCCATGACGACAATATAATGCTGAAAATAATAATTCAATACAGCAATACCTCACCAAGTAAGGGTGTTGTCCAAGGCAATGGAGATCCCATGAGACGATGTTCTTTGATGGCAATCCGTGGCGGAACCGGAGGTGGTATACTGTAGGGGGTTGACTGGATCTGAGGCGCCAGCGGCTGTGGAGTGAAAAAGTAGTGGCAAAAGCAAATCTGGAGGTGGACTGGTTCGGCAACAGCAAAGGGGGTGGGAGAAGAGGGGCTGGCTGAATTTGATGCTTGATGGCTGAGGGAGGCCAAATCTCGTGATATGAGGATGGTAGGGAGTAGATCTAGATGAGGAAAGGCTGGGCGGCGTCAGATCTGATGGTGGAAGGCTAGGAGGCACCGGATCTGTCGGGGGATAGGCTGGATAGCAGTGGATCTAGCGGGGAAAGGCTGGACAGCAATGAAACTAACGGGGGAGGGACTGGACGGCGGTGGAAATGACTGGGAAGAGGCTGTACAGCGGCGGGAATGGCGGGGAATGGGCTGGACAGCGGCGGTTGTAGGCCGGTAGCAAAGATGGCAGCAGTTTGGAAGGGTATAGGGGTGGCGGTAGAGTGATCTGGAGGTGAAAATTGAAGGCTAGGGTTAGGTATTACCTTTGGTAGAAAGAAGAGCGACTAGAAGTCATCACCTAGGGTTTCACGAAGTCGGTATCGTGGGATGATCACGAGAATCCGGGATTCTTTGTCTCCAAATTCTGCAACGCCCTAATCAACCCCCTTACCACTCTATTTATAATAAAGAGAAAACTAGGGCATCTCACTTATTTACACGAGAGCCCGCGACCAGATTTTCATAAGGTTCAGCACGCGCAGTTAACTTTTGTCTAACCACACTAGCCGCCAGGTCACAAATCTACAGAAGTCCAGGGAGAGGTAGTTCAGGTGCCATCCAGACCGCCTAGTCGCGCGGTCTAGGGTCTTTCTTCTATATTTGCGGACCATGTATCCCGTCACCGCTGCCCGATTCTCCTATACCCTGGGCAGCCGGTAATCTTAGCTCTGCCCGTTTGGGCAAGCGCCCGAGCCTATAAATAGAGGGCAGCACCCTCAAAGCACACTGACTCGAATCCTGTAGCTAGCCTGCTGCAAGTTGCGGTCTCGAATCTAGTGCCTTTGCGAATTCCTACTAGCGCGGATTTCTTTTTTTTTTCTCTATAACCGCTCTTTTATCAATAGAAATACCGTCGCAAGAGAGGCATTTGTCGCGACGGACGAATTCTGATATCGCCGCTTGTCAGCGGTTCTCGCTGCATGCATTTCCACGATCTCTAGTAATCGATGACTCGCAGTCTTCGTCTTCCCCCTAGCTCCCCTTAGCGTGTCGTTGTGGAGGTGCATATCTAAGCACCAACAGAACGAACACGCGACCTTCAGATTCCGAGTTGTTGAAGAAGTCTGCGGCTAGCCATGGCAGAGCCGCGAGTTCGCCCAGTATCCTAGTCGCACCAGTCCAGGTGAAGTCGCCCCCTGTTAGGCTTTTGAGCAGTCTCATCGAGAGACTAATCAAAAGCTCGGGTCGATCATCCAGGCCCTAGCCGCACTCACCCAGCGGCTAGTCCCTCAGCCAGTCGTGCTCACAACTCCAGTTGCCCCTGCTGGGGTGGAGGCTCCTCAGTCCTCCCCCACCACCCTATCCGCTAATTCAAACTTTAGCTCCTCTGTGGCCTCAGAACGAAGAATTTGCTTCCCGTCGAGATTTCTTCTGAGGGGCAGCCCAGGGAAGTCCGGCCAGAGTGCTAAACTTCCAGGATGGTTATATAGCATACCCTCATCCTGTTGATGTTGTTGTTGTTGCTGCACTTGTTGTAGCCTATCCTCTGTCCCCTCTTGCTGAGGTGGAGGATCCTTTTCCTTTCTCTGACAGAGTTCGCTGGGAGCCTGCCCCTAGCAACTTCAGAGAGCCTCTCCTGCCGGTGTATACCAGGAAGACCGTTCCGGTTTCGCATCTTCAAGCCTTTGAGTCTGTTGTCGCTCTGAGAGCTCTCTCAGATGCAACGAGGTGTAAGTTGCTTGTCACATCCTAGGATGGACAAGCGCGGGAGTGGTTCTATGGACTACATCCCCAGTCAATCAGTTGCTTTGCTGAGCTCCGGAGGGAGCTTCTCTTGAGGTTCTCAACCTCAAAAAAATGGAAGAATGGTCATGCTGCTCTCTTCGAGATTAAGCAGCGCGATAATGAGTCATGGGCTCATTTCGTCGACTACTTCCAAAGAGAGATTATGGAAGTCAGAAATGTAGATCCTGAATTATATAAGGTGGATTTGATCAATGGCCTCCGGGAAGGCCCGCTCAAATCCAAGGCTAGTGTGAAAGAGCCAAGAACTTACCAGGGGATGATAGATTTAGCCAACCAGTATACCAAGGGTGAGAAAGTCAATCCCTCGTATATTTCCAATCGAACTGCCAAAGCCAATCGGAGAGATGTGGCTAGCTCTTCTTCTGCAGCCCAGCAGCTAGCCAGACCTCGCCAAGAGTTCAAGCCGGCAGCTCCAAGGGGTAGGAACTTCTGTCATCATCGCCCCCATATTATCCATCAACAGTTTCAGCAACAGAAACTTCTGTCGTCCACCTCATCCGCTCCTCTAGCTTCATCCATTCTTCCAATTATGTCAGTGTATCAATCGCAGTACACTCATCCCCCTCTTCTTGCCATTCAGCCTCCTCAGTATGATGACTCGCAAGAGTCGTTCATCCATCTTAACCTCCCTATGAATGAAGTTGTCCAAATCCTGCAAAAGCGGCCTGATTATAAGAGGTCTGCTCCCTTGAAGGCAGAATTGAAGTTCCAAAACCTCTCCATGTTCTGTGAGTATCACAGGGAGAAGGGGCATCTGACCGAGAATTGTCGAGCTCGCCAGCTGTTAGAGAAATTCTTGAAAGAGGGTAAGCTGTAGGACCTAGTCGTGAAGAGCGACTCTGCTACGTCGTCCACCTCCAAAGGCAAGGTGGTGGAAGTTTACTAGGAGTGTGAAGAAGTAAATGACGTTGGCCTCCTCGGCAACGTTAATTTTGAGGCAGAGCATATTGAAGATGACGATGAAGTTTCTTTCGGCCGCCTCTTCTGCATTCATGGAGGAACCGAACTTGAATCGTCCTGAAAAGCCAGCCTCTCTAAGGTCTTCCGGCAGGAGGTAGCTGCCACCTCCTCTTCTCTTATTGTTAGAGGGGTCGTCACCTTCGGTCAGGAAAACTACACGGTGAGTAAGATTCTGATTGACACTGGTAGTTCAGTGAACCTTCTTTTCAGACCTACTTTTGAGGCCCTGAAGACTAGAAAGCCTATGTTTTCACTGAAAGGCTCCTCTATGGTTTTGCATGGGAAAGAAAGGAGGTGGAAGGGAATGTTACCCTCTCGGTAACACTCGGTGGAATTACAAAGCTTGTCCAATTCGTAGTAGTTGACGCTCCTAGTAGCTACTATGCCATCTTCGAAAGGCATATAGTATCAGGCAGTGGTGTCCACCTACTACCTAGCCATCAAGTTCGCCCTCAAGGGGAGACAATGCCGGGTTAGAAGTGATCTGAAGCTAGCCCGAGAGTGCTACATCAGGACGGTCAACCTGACCGAGCAAGTCCCTCCATCGGAGGCTCCTCCGGTTCTTCCAGTCCTTGAGGTCTCTAGTCATCCAGAAGCTGCCAAAGAACCTGCAGAGGAAGAAGCTCGAGAAAGGGCCCACCTGGAACATGCCCATGTGATCCAAAAAGTTCCAATTGCTGAGAGTGGAGAGAAAAAGCTCTACGTTAATGTTGAGCTGTCAGAGGAGGAGAAGATTCAGTTAATCTCCTGCCTCCTAAAAAACCTGTATTTTTTCGCTTGGTTAGCAGACGACATGTCAGGATTTGATCTAGATATCGCTTGCCATCATCTCAATATTGATCCAAGCTTCATGTCCATCAAGCAGAAGAAGAGGGCAGGAGCGACAAATCTTGACCAACCAATCAGGGAGGTGGCCAAGCTCCTCAAGACAGTTTATAAAAGAAATTCAGTACCCTGATTGTGTTTTGCATGTGGTAATGGCTAAGAAAGCTTGGGTAAAATGGCGCATGTGTGTAGACTCCACTAAACTCAATAAAGCATGTCTCAAAAATTGTTACCACTTGACTCGCATAGATTCTTTAGTTGATTCCGCGATTAAGTATTCATGTTTCAGTTTTTTAGATGCATTTGTGGTTATCACCAAATTACAATGCATAAGCCTGATGTACCTCATACATCGTTCATTACGACTGACGGCTGTTATTGCTATCTTGTAATGCATTTCGGGTTGAAAAATGTGGGTGCAACATATCAGCGCATGATGGATTTCATTATTAAGAAGCAAAAAGACAGAAATCTTGAAGTTTATGTAGATGACCTCCTAATTAAAAGCAAATCTTTTGCGTCGCACCTGGGTGACCTCGTAGAGACCTTCGCTACTCTACGAGTGTGCAAGATGAAATTGAATCCGTTAAAATGTGTCTTTAGGGTGAGTAAGGGAAGTTTCTTGGTCATCTTCTTACTCCTGAGGGCCTCGCTCCTAATCTGGATAAGGTAAAAGCCATCCTCGACATGACACCTCCCCAGTCTCCAAAAAAAGTTCAGCGGCTAGAGGGGAGGTTTGCAGGCCTGAGTAGGTTTATCTCTCGATCAAGAGATAAAAGCGCTCTATTCTTCTGAACCCTTCAAGGAGCGTCAAGGTTTGAGAGGACCAATGAGTGCGACTTAGCTTTTGAGAAGCTTAAAAAGCAGCTAACGTCAACTCCCTTGCTCTACAGTCCTTGTGAAGGAGAAACTGACTATATATACCTAGGGGTAGGCTCAAAAGCAATCAATTCTGTTCTAGTCAGAGAGGAGGGAAAGCGGCAGTTCCCAGTATACTATGTTAGCATAATTCTAAAAAGTGCCAAAACGAGATATCACATCCTGGAGAAGTTAGCGTTGTCCCTGATTGTTTCAGCCCGTAGGCTCGGGCCGTATTTCTAAGCTCACTTCATTCAAGTGCTGACAAATCTACCTTTAAAGACTGTGTTGAAGAAGCCGAGTATTCAGAAAAATTGGATAAATGGGTAATCGAGCTCAGTGAGTTTGACATCTTGTATGTTCCGAGGATGGCAATCAAAGCTTAGGCATTAGCAGACTTCCTAGTAGATACAATGGAGGCTTTCCCGGCTCAAGAAGTAGAATCCCCTCTAGCGCGAACAATCTATGTAGATGGAGCTTCAGGAAAAGATTCCTCGGGAGCAGGAGTGGTTCTTATTAATCTGAATGGTGTAAGGTTGAACCAAGCAGTGAAGTTTTACTTCCCGGTTACTAATAATCAAGCGGAAGTTGAGTCACTCCTAGCAGGACTAAGGTTTGCAAAAGAAGTGGGAATAGAAGATGTTCAAGTAAAAACCAATTCTCTAGTAACTGCGTCTCAGGTCCTCGGCAATTTTGAAACCAAAGATTCGATCCTTCGTAAGTACCATTCCCTTGTCAAAACCGAAATTGGAAGATTTAAGAGCTTATCATTCAGCACATCCCAAGATCAGAAAATTCAGAAGCAGCCTGACTGACAAATTTTGGTCTTTTGTTAGGGGGAACAACTTCGGAGCTCTTCCGTCCAGCAGTAGAGGAATGAGAGTTAATGTAGATTGATCAGCGTACATCCTGGATGGAACCTTTTATCCTCAATCTTTCTACAGGAACTTTCCATCCATCTGTAAAGGATAAGAAGAGGTTGAAGTTAAAGACGGCTCATTATTATCTTGTGTTAGGAGTTCTCTACAGGAATACTTTTCTTTCTCCTCTAATTAAATGCATGTCACAAGAGGAAGTTTCATTTGTGCTTTAAGAGGTTCACTCTGGTGAGTGTGACAGTCACTCGGGAGCTAGAACTTTGGAGAAGAGGATCCTCAGGCGGGGTTACTTCTGGCCTCAAATGCGGAAGGATGCGGAGCTATATGCAAAGAAGTGTGTTCAATGTCAAAAGTTTGCCCCTCTCCAGCTTCAGCCGGCTCAGCAACTCAGGTCCATAGCAAGGCCTTGGCCATTTATAGTTTGGGGAATGAACCTCCTCGGCCCTTTTCCGATTGCAAGTAGATAGCATCGCTTCATCATCGTCATGATTGACTACTTCAGTAGGTGGATCGAGGCTAAGGCATTAACCAAAACTACCACCCAAATCATCAATAATTTCATCTGGGGGGAGATCATTTGTCGGTATGGTATTCTCATGGCTATCATTACTGACAATGGTCCTCAATTCAATAATACAGAGATGATCAGCTTCTGTAGTCAGATCGGGATAGAACTGTGATTTTCTTCAGTGCATCATTCCAGGAGCAATGGTCAAGTTGAGGCTGCCAACAAGTTGATCCTAAACCTCCTCAAGAAAAAAAGTTGTAAATCTCAAAGGTAACTGGGCAGAGCAACTCTCTTCTTTTCTTTGGACTCTCAGGACTACACCTTCAGCTACTGGGGAGACGCCCTTCAAGCTCTCTCACGGGTCGGAGGCTCTTATTCTGATAAAGTTTGAGGTGCCTAGCCCAAGGGTCATGCTTGCCAAGCAGGAAGATAAGGATTGGATGGATATCAACGATGATGAGATGAAGTGCAATTTGGATTAAATTGAAAGAGCTCTGGGATGAAGCTATTGTTAGGCAGGTAGAAGTCAAGAGAAAGCTAGCCAAATATTTTGATAAGAATGTCAGGATCAAGCAATTTCTGGTTGAAGATCTGATCTTGAAAAAGGTTGATGTTGCGGCCAGAGACGGTTCAGTAGGAAAGCTCGACCCAAATTGGGCAGGCCCTTTCATCATCAAGGAAGTTCAAAAAAATGGTGCATATCGCCAGCAAACCTATGAGGGAGAAGACATATCTCATACGTGAAACGGTGATGATCTAAAACGGTTTTACTCTTGAACAATGTCTTCTCTTCATCCTTTATACTACTTGTACCAATGCAGTAATCATTTCAATTGAGATCTTCATACTGATATTTTTCCTTGTACTGACACTTTTTCTTGTCTAGTGATCTCATTTCAAACAGCTTGTGTTTAAAGATCACTGAACCAGGGAGATATCGCCGCATCCTACTTGAACCCCCACGAATTGTAGTCATTAGCATAACACCATGATGATCACGTATAGCGGGGAGATTTCATACTGTGTAGTGGGGGATTGCCAATTTTCGTGTGGAGGACTTCAGAATGTCAGATTCCTGCTGGTATCTAACACACCTTTGCATCAAGGAAGGTCTAAGTGACTGTTAGCTCTGTCACGCATCGATAGGGATATCGTTACAGCTTTGATGATCTCTTGAGAAAAGCAATGTGGATGTACACGCACCTGCCCGATTGATCATCTTGGCCTATGACCCTCAAACACTACTAGGTACTCTCAAGCAGTGCCTACAGGAAACTCACAGCTTTGTCGACCCCTTGAGAAAAGCAATGCAGCCCCGTGCGCACCTGCCCAATTGATTAACTTAGCATGTAACCCTAAGTATGAGAGCAGTGGAATCCAATTTGCTTGCCAAGATGAAACAACTTTAATGATCCTTTGAGTAAAGCAAAGCTGATCTACGCGCACCTGCCTGATTGATAATCCTAGATTGTACATCTTTTCTGTCTCTTGAGGATCCCCGCCGACATTTGACACACCTCTGCATCCGGTTGAAGTCTAGGTGACCGATCAGCTCTGTCATGCATCAAGAGGATAATGTTACAGCTTTTGTAATCTCTAGAGAAAAACAATGTTGCCTAACGTGCACCTGCCCAATTGATCACCTTAGTCTGTAGCCCTCAAGTCTTTTTTTTTTGAAATCTTGTGGTTAGCCTCATCAGACTGCAGAAGCCTACATTTAGTAAAGGCTACATCTTTGATGATCCTTTGAGGAAGCAATGTTGCTCTAAGCGCACCTGCCCGATAATCATCCAGGATTGTAGACCTCATCTCTTTGGGCGGCTAAGTTATTCAAACCGCCAGCGGTTAACATGTTACAACTTCGATGTATTGATGGATTCTTGGGAATCTATTTAAGTATAAGAACACAATGCAGACAGCGGTCTCGGTATTGGTTTTCCTTCTTGAATTATCAATTTCAGAAAAGTATAGGCATCTTGTTGCGGCCAATGCAATTAACATTGCGATCTCGTTCACCCGAGAAATCTTTGAATTATGATTATTTTGCTAAACTATTGTTTGCACGGGTCTTCTTGTGAGTTATATGAGGGAATACTTCTTGATTCGACGTGATATTTTCTATGGAGCATGGATTTTCTCAAGCTATATTAAACTTAGAAGAAATTAGTCTTATCAAGGTTTACCCACGCGACTATCAAGTTCGCCTTATCATATTCAAATCCCTCTAAAGAAGTCTATTTGCTATCATGTGGCTAGACACTTGGTTGATTCAAAAATAAGCAACAAAGGCAAACACAGATATAGTAAACCGCATAAGTTGATATTCATTACTAATCATCATAGAAAGGTGACAAGAGAGAAGTTAAACTGGTATTTTTCATTCATTTCAAAAAGGTACATCTGTAACCAGTGAGGCTAACAAAAAAGCTAGACCGTGGGCATAGCAAAAAGAAAAAGTGACATGTTTCTTTCCTATCTAATTGCTTGTCTTGAGCTTCTTTGACACAGGGGACTGCCCCGAATCATCGAGACCTTCTACATCGGCGTCCGTCAATGGCGAATAGGTTAAGCTTAGTGACTCAGAACCCAAAGAAGATCCGCTGCTACTGCCACTTTCATCATCTTCTAGGTAGTCTTTAACCTTGCTCTCGTCGCTTTCGCTCTCCGAAGCGCTTTGAGCAGTCTTGGACTTCTGGTCACTACCATCAGATTCAGCATCCTTCATCTCCTCACCTTTTTCCCCTTCCCCTTCGCTCTCTACCACCTCTTCTACCTTCTCTTCTCCTCCTTTCTCTATTTTTTCAACCTCCTCTCCTTCTTCCCCGTCTTCTTCTACATCTTCCTCCTCTCCTACCTTTCCCTTCCCCTTAGTCGTGTGGTCCATCGCGGCTACCCTCCTCTTGCACTACGGGTAGACGTCCACGAAGGAGACGTCCTCGCAGCCCGCCTTCAAGAAGCCAAGATCGCGGAGGTGGGCAAAATCATCTTCGATACCTGTTCACAGGTGGGGGAACACAACATCCTGGAAGACGTGATTCCCAGGATCATACATCTTCTGCAAAAAATAAACATGATTAGACCGCGCGAACTGAAAGTGCTAACAGCAAGAGCACCACGTAATATCTTACCGTGATTACTTCTTTTAACTGGGCGATCTCTTCCTCCAACTCTGCCTCCCGCTCCTTGTGTTTCTCGCTTCCCTTCAACATTCTTTTGTAGTCATTCCCCATGTAGTGGTTAGTCACCAGGGCCCTTGCTAGGGTCTGGGTGGCTAGGTTTAGAATTTGCTTAGTGGAAATCTCCCTCAGTTTTTTGAGGTTGCGCTTACCATACATGGCAACGCTGACCGTGAAAGCATGACAAGTGATCTTGTCGCTCTTCCAAGAAGGAAGATCGGTGGACACCTGCACAAACCTGTTACGTGAATGCCACTGCATGGTGGGATTGCCATGCAGGTGCTTCAGAGTGCTACCAACCCCGCTAAGGGGAAAGGAGCCCTCAGAGGAATCCGCGGCTACTTCTTCCTCTTCTTGTCGTTTCCTTGCGAGCTCTTTCCTCCTTTCCTGATGAGTCAAGGCCGGTCCGTCGGGAACAGCGGCTTGTTTGCTAGCACTTATAAGATGGTTGCAAGGAAAAAGTAATTAGAAACTTGCGACTAATGCGGCTAAGAGTTTTTTGTCGTAGGAAAATTTCTTGCTGTCTTCAGGGGTTATCCTCTCCAGTGAAGGGAGCAACGGAATGTAGTAAGCGACATCTAGTCGCGCGTCCTCAAACGACTTGAAGATATCTTTTTCAACTTCCCCCAGCTCGGTGAACTTGAAGAAGACACTATCCGCGTGAACTTGCGGACTAGTCGGAAGCTGGCCAAAATCCCCCTCAATGATGAGGTAGTGTTCGCTCCAGTTGTAAACCTTATTCGGCAGGTTCACAACCTTCATCTCTCTGCATCCAAAGTATAGAATTCCTTTAAAGACTTTGTCGCTGGACTCGGTGATTGACCGCAACAAGAAGTAGCGGCAAAAGAGGTTCAGGGTCGAAGGTAGGCGACAAAACTGAAGATCGCTGCAATCGAGTTAGGTGTGTAATGCCCCAAATTTCCTGAAAACAACAGAAAGATAGTCACTGGAGGTTACCGCCAGGCGGTAGAGCTAGCGCTGGCGGTATCCAGGTGATTTAAAATTTCAGCGCCTCTGGAAGGTATCGCTCGGCGGTAATGTGATACTGTGCGGCGGTGGCCAATGAATTAATTCAACTGTTATCTCTGGAAGGTACCGCCCGGCGGTAGTGGTATTGGTGGCGGTAGGATTTCACGTGTCATGACGTGTTGAGGCGGTCGTTGAGCGACAGAGCGGTGCTAGATAGGACCACCGCCACCGCCTAAGGTATCGCGCGGTGGTAGCTGTTTAAAATGTGAACTCAATGAATCATGGTCATCCACACTTTAGGAGGTGGAGATCCTGTGGCTGATAGTGCGGCCCGAAGTGCTAAAAGGTTGTAAATAGGTTAGAACTTCTCATTATATTGCTCTCTTGTATTTTGGGGAAAAAGAGAGAGAGAGAGAAGAAGAGAAAGAAGAATGGGAAGGAGAAGGTTGAACCAGCCCTAGGGAAGAGCTTGGGAGGCATTCCTGTGATCAGGGTAGCAAACCGAAGCTAGATCCGTGGAGAGGAAAGTGTTGCGGTCATTTCCATCCGGATCAAGTGCAAGATCATGGCTCTTAAATGATCGACAAGGGTAACGATCTTTCTTCTTGTACAAGTGAAGTCCTTAATTTGACATAGTTGCATGAAGTATTCCACTAATTGGTGGAGAGCGAAGGGATTTCCAACGGGTTGATCGATGATATCCCCGGTAATAAACTTGCATATAGAATCCAAAATCGAAGTACGGAATAGACACGCTGTAAGAAACCCATCCGGACAGGATGATCTAAATTGGTGATGGTTATTTTGTTGATTTGCGTGCCGGAGAAAACTCCGTGGTTAAACATATAGTTTACAAAGTCATGGGGTGTGCAGGTTGCTGCAGTGAGAGTATTGAAGTTGGTCTCCAGGAAAACACCCAAATTTGGGGAAGAAATAATATTGTCCCCTACCGCGCCGCAGTAGTGCTATCGCTGACGGTAGCTCCCAGTGAGCTGTATTGTGATGATTGCAAGCTCAGGTCCTGGGGACAAGGTGGGTGGCAAGTTAAGTTGTTGCTCCTGGAGTGCCCAGTTATAGTGGCCATGAGTGTCAGCCTTGAAACATAACGGGGTTATGTATGTTTGATACGGGAAAGGGGAGGCTGACCCGCGTCATGTCGTCCACCTTGATTGCCATGGCTTTCGGTGTTGGCACGGCGGTTTGAGCAATGGGAAATAGCTGATCGGTACCTGCGCTATGTCGTTTTTATACTTAATTGCCGAAAGACTTGGCTTTCGTCGTTGGCATAGTTAGAGTCTTAGGCTGCGGGCTGGAAAGACTGGAATGCTCAATTTTGACCATCGTTCTAGGACTGAGGATGGTGGTGGGCCTGGGAAAGTCCAGAACACCGAATTTGGCCATTGGCCTGGGACTGAGGATGGTGGTGGGCCTGGGAAAGTCCAGAACACCGAAAATGTGTCATGAATACACAGGGTGTGTGATCGTGCGTGCCAACGTCTGTGACGGTTGATATATATATATGTATGTATGTATATATACATACATGTATGTATGTATACATACATACATATATGTATGTATGTATACATACATACATGTATGTATGTATGTATACATACATACATGTATGTATGTATATATACATACATATATATATATACACATATATATATATATATATTGTCATTCTGTTGTTTGCATAGAAGGAATTCTGCCGCTCCAAGAAAGGGGTGGCGTCGTTATAATTTTGTCAGCTATTGTTGACCGTTGCTTTGTTTTGCCACATCTTGGTGGTCGTGCTTGTGCAGGTGCTGGAGAGCCAAGTAGAAAGTAACGGGATAAAGTCTCTTATGTTGTGTTGGCTGACCCTCGAAGGCCAAAGGCGAATGTTTTACTGTTTTCATGTGTGCCCGGTCTGTGTGTCGATGTTTTTAAAACACATTTGCTGAGAAAACAGTTGTAAGGCCTTAAGGTCAAACTCTTTGTGTATTTTGAATATCATTCTTATTGTGTATTAGTGGATATTTTTGTGTTTGAGTTCTAAGTTAATGTTAATGCTTCAGCTAGAATGTAACTATGAGTTAGAATGCGCGATATTTTGGTTTCAATGAGTAACTCCACTAACTGCCCGTGGAATATGACGTGGGGCCCCGGCCGGACCTTCTGTCATATTCTTCATGACAGATGGAGGTGTTACAAGGTGTCAACTGGCCAGGCACCACGCCATAGTGGTAAAAAACCTCGATCACTTCCCACATCACAGAGAACTTGAAACCACAGTCGAAATGGTTTATAGGGACCGCAAGAAGATTCTAACTGGATGTATTGATCCTTTCGTGGCACTCTGGAAGCCGCGCGACTATGTTATCCCAGCCCTGCATGTGAGTTGCATTCAAGACTTTATGCTGAAATCATGGAAGACGACGTTATTTATAGCTTTTTGTGATCTACGTATAACTAGGCTGACCGCAAATCGGTTCGCTAGTTCGCGTGGCTCGAGCCTACACTTGTGAAAAATTTGCTACACAAACCTTACGCGGAAGTTAGGACAAGTCAAATGCACAAATCGCAAGACAACAATCATCCATCATGAGTGGAAACATCAAACATCATAATTAGATCGGGCGGACAGATAAGTTTAGCTAACACAGCATCTAGCAAACATTTGAGAGGTAAAAAAACAAACCACATCAATTACATCAAAATATAAACAAGTCACAGTAATTAAACATAACGATTGTCCAAACGCATCCATCAAGCAATATTCCAACACATTCACAAAAAAATGTTGCAAGCATTCTCTGGCGACTACTGGCCGCGGTCAATGGGGTCCCTACCTATGTGAGCTACATGGTCTCCGGCTTGAAGGAGGATGGGTGTCATATATATGACTTAGGTGTGGATGAATCGAATTATGAGTCTGGTGAACTCGGGAAGCATCGCGGTCCACACGATTTAATGAAATCATGTGTCCCACCGGCGCCCCCTACTCGCATGGTCGCGCGAGCTGCTCAACCTGCCCAACCACAAGAGGGTTGGAGGTTTTACCCCTGACCGTGCGGTCTGATTGCCGCGACCTCTCGGCACCCGCGTCATCAGGTCGTCGGTTTCTATCCATCTCATAAGCTAAATTCATATACTTATTCTTATAATATTTAACATCATCTTTGAGCTTCCAGATGCGCTGACTCTGGCATTGCTTCTCCCTCTAAAGAGAAGAGGCCAGAGTTGCGACCTAATCCTGAAGTGCTTTTTCTCCCTCCAGTCTTTCCTTCTCCTTCTCCAGGTTGGCATGGAAGATCCCCTCTCCTTCTCCCTGCTTGTCGAGCATCTTCTTCCAGATCCCCTCTCCTTCTCGCGCCTTGTCCAACGTCTTCTTCAAGGCCTCCTCCCTTTCCTGCGTGGCTTGCCGCTCCGCGTCCATCATATCATTCAAGACCGCTAACTGAGCGGACAGGTCCATCAATACTCCAGGGTCGTCCTGGTTCACAATAATATCTGACGGCGGAAGCGGCAAGAACTCGCCTTGCTCTAGAAAGGTCGTTGATCCATCTGCAACTGTATTAAGAAAAGGTAACGTTGTAGTTAGAAACTTATATAACTAACCAAATATTATAGCTAGAGTATCTTGAAGAGCAAGACCTCTAGGGCGCGAAGTTCCTTCTTGCCTGATCACAGTTGCGGCCAGCGGTTATCAAATACAGGGCGCCTTAACCGCCCAGGGTCAATTCGCCTAAGTTGCTCATCCCAAGATCGTCAAACCCTTTCTTCTTTGCCCTCAACTCCTTTGTGGATAAGAGGATATCGTCCGTGGGAATTAGGATTGTCGTTGGTCGCTTCTTTCGCAGCGGAGACCTGTAAGGGGGCGGAATCTTTAAAAAGATGGGTGCAGGTTTAAGTTTACCTGACCGCAAAATATTTGCGGCGGCTTGCGGATTCGTCGTTGTCTGTCTATCCGCCTCAGCCTTAGCTGCCTTGTCGGCAACGATCTTCTCTCTTAGGGTCTTCTTCTCATCCCCTTAGAAGCAATCAAAGACTGTGGCTCTGCGATCTTCTCCCCGATAACCTTCAAATCATCATCCTTGTCCGCAAGATTGTCCTGCACCAACGGCAGGGTCTCCTTCGGAGATTTATTTGCCTCCTCGAAAGCATCAAAATCTTTCATAAGCTCGTTAGGAGATACACTAACCGCAAACTTTACTGATTCGCCGCCTGGATTAAGGATTGGAGTCTCCAAGGCAGACTCAGGGACCTCTTTTTCATGCGGTCTATGTTGAAGACTGGTCACGCCGGTCATTACGGATACATTCTTTGCTTTCATATTTTTTAACTTTTTCTTTACCCACTCCTCGGCGATTAAAGGGGCATCTCTCTTTTCTTCTCACTTGCCTCCACGGCAAGCTTTTTTTTTGTCGCAGCTTGTCGGCCGCGACCTGACCATACTTCGGCAGCCCCTGGCGAATAGACTCTTTGTCCACATCAACAGGAGCTGAGGAAACAAAACTCTGTCCATCTGCAGGCTTCTCCTCTGCAACCTCGGGCTTACCAGAGCCCGCGTTATCGCCATCAAGTCCACACATCCTCAACATATAAGTTCCTGAAAGTGAAACGGACAACGCCAAGTCAAAGACCGCAGGGTTGACCGCAGAGATCGGCGTAGCGTCAGCGACCACCAGGGCAATTGAAGGATCAGCTACGACCTCAGTAGGCTTAGGGACGACTCCCTCAGGCCGCAATGTTGTTACTATCTCGGCCTTAGCAATCTCGAAGCCCGCGCCGACCGAGCGGACCGGCGTGCTCGAATTCACAGCAACAACTTTTCTCTTAGGTCGCGGATTGAATGCGACGTCGTGTGAAAAGATCGCGGACATCAAGTTCAATCCAAGACCAGACATCGCGGCCTGAAGAATTTTAACCGCAATGGCTGAATAGCGTCCCGTGGCTGGAAAGGTTTTCTGAAATCTGCCGAGTTTTCGGGCATATTTATAGCGCTTTCAACATTAATGGTGGTTGTTGTCTCGCGGTTAAAGCCTAGAATTTTGAAATCTACAAAAATTTGGAAATGTGAGGGGATCATGTTTACCCGAGAGCCCGCGACCAGATTCTCATAAGGTTCAGCCTGCGCGGATAACTTTCGGCTAACCACACCAGTCGCCATGTCGCAAACCTACAGAAGTCCAGGGAGAGACAGTTCAGAAGCCATCCAGACCGCCTAGTCGCACGGTTTGGGGTATTTCATCTTTATTTGCAGACCATGTATCCCGTCACCGCTTCCCGATTCTCCTGTAACTCGGGCGGCCGACAATCTTAGCTTTGCCCATTTGGGCAGGCCCCCGAGCATATAAATAAAGGATACCAGCACTCTCAAAGCACGCTGACTCAAATCCTGGAGCTCGTCGGTTGCAAGTTGTGGTCTCGAATCTAGTGCCTTTGTAACTTCCTGCTCGTGCGGTTTTCCTTTTTCTTTTTTTGTAACCGCTCTTTTATCAATAGAAAGCCCGCCACAAGAGAGGCATTTGTCGCAGCGGGTGAAGTCTGATGTCGCCTCTGCTAGAAGTTCTTGTTGCATGTATTTCCTCGATCGCTAGTAATCGATAACTCGCAGTCTTCTTCTTCCCCGTAGCTCCCCTTAGCATGTCGTTGTGGAGGTGCATTTCTAGCACCAACATCACCATCGATGACTATGATTGGTCGGAGGTAAGGTAACCCAATTACATCAAAATAACAGCATAAATGACAGCATACTATATGAAATCGAATCGAAACGCGGATCCGGACGCATCCGAAGAGTTGGATCGGCGATCTGATCAAGTCCTCATGCGCGAGTACATGAACGTTGGTCTCGTCTTGCGGCGAGCCTCTCCTGGTGAATGCTCTAATGGATCCCCATCACGTACTATAGTTGCTTCATTCTTCAATTGAGTAAGCAGAAGAGTTAGATTGCAGCACAATGTTCCTTCTCAGAACATGTTGTGTAGGCTACTGCGTTGGTACTTAAAATGCACCACCACAAACTCACTCTCTGAGGGGGGAAGGGACTAATAGTTGTCGGTTACTCTTTGATTGCTTATGAGTGATCTAAGGAGCGAAAATAATGTCGCAGCGGCAACTCCACTTGTTGAGGGTGATGTTATTGATTGCTTTGAAAGAGATAACAGAGATCGTCTAGGAGGTGGCCGCAGAGATCGCCAAAAGAGATGTACTCAAGTCTGCAATAGCGAGAAACTGCACTTTGAATTGAGTCAACATGCCCTTTTGGGAACAGTGCACCGCTACTTATACTAGTGGGGGAAGGCTTGCCTGAACGGACAAGCTATAATTATGAAATTGTATAGGGTACACCATCTGTAACAATTATTGTCATCTAACACCATCCGTAACAATTATTGTCTATCGTTGGGAGCATGATATATCAAAACACCAATCATATACTTGCTAACCCAAATTCGTTATAATTATTATCGTGACAATGTTGCTCGTGATTAACGCTCTACGATTCTACAAATTATTCATCAAATGAGATGCAAATCATCTAATTGAATATCCAATTAACTATCAGTCACTAATTCGTCTCTCAATTATCCAAATATCATCATTTACATTCACAACTCGTGTTATTCCAATCGCGTGAATCTCAAACTAATAACAAGTCTATTTAGGGATTCAAGGCCAAAATTTATTAGACGAAACAAGCATTCAAGGGTGAATTCATATAAACATAAGATCAGACAAGGCAATGAAGTTCAATGTTTGCAAGAGAAAATGATCTCTACTTGCCTGAAGGAGGCTGAATCTGACGGAGGCGGCTAAGTGACGCAGCAAAAACAGGAACTCTACTGGACCTGTTCAGGAACAATCACAGGTAATATTTGATAATTAGACATGACAGAAATCCAATACGCTAACACAGGCAAATGGTTCAAAACATAACTAGATCAAGAGCGGGCTGAGAGATTTACCTCCCTCGAGGGTGAGGGGAGAGGAGTCACCACGCAGAGACGAAGACTTGGCGGCGCTCAGCTAGGGGAAACCCTAAATCGGAGAGAGCATCCTTCACGAACCGTCAATTGAAGCACCGAACGACGCCGGAAATCACAAATACACAAAGGTTAGACGATTACGATAGGGGCAAAAATCATGAATCACAAATGTACGCAAATTGGGGCACAAAGAAATCATTTGGGTTATAGAAAAATCTGAATAAGGGTGGAGGAGGAGGAATCTTACCCCAAAAGAAGTCAAATCTGGGCTCAAGGAGGAGAGGGAACCAAACCCTAGGCATTTTCTCTTGAAATCACTGGCCAAGAAGCCGGGAAAATAGGGTTGTCGTCCTAGGAAGAGAGGGATGAGGCTGTTGTCAGCCGAATAAGGAGGAGAAACTTGTTGTCGACCTCAAGAAATGGAGAGGAGGCGATATCGACCTTGATAGAAGGAGGAGAGTCACTACTAGCGGCTTGGGGAGGAGGAGGCGGCGGGGAAGCAAGAGGAGGCGATATCGTCGACCAAGGCAAGAGAAGAAGGCGACGTTGAGCAGGGAGGCGGAAATCGGAATCGGAAACGAGAGACGGGGCTGAGGCTTGCGGAAATCGGGAGAACAGTCCGAGAGCCCTAGCCGAAATATAAAACTGAACCGGGGGGCTCGGTTTGAGCTAATAAGAGGGATATCATGAAATTTACCAATTTTCCCCACTTATTAAGATGATTATTCATATAAAGGTTGTGGGCTTCTGTGTATCTATCTACCAGCTACACCACTAGACTTAATAATTGATAGGGTACTCCTGAAATGATCCAGGTTGCGGGTAGCCAAACCGTTCACCTCCTTTGATGGAGGAAGTGGGGTTGACAAAGTCAACCCCACTAGCGCCGAAACCGCAGTCGTCGTCGCCATTGCTGCCGCCATTGCTGCAGCCATCGCTGCCGCCATCGCTACCGCCATCGCCGCCACAATCGCCGCCGCCATCGTCGTTGACATCGTCTTCATCAACGCCACGGCCCACGGCGCCACCGTCGCCGCCATCGTCGCGGCAACCGCCGCCGCCGTCATTGTCTTCATCACCGTCGCCGTCGCCGCCATCGTCGCAGAAACCGCCATCGTCGCCGCCATCATCTTTATCACCGCCACTGTCGTCGCGGCGACCGCCTCCATCATCGCGACAATCGTCGTCATCGCCGTCACCATCTTCATCACCGCGGCTGTCGCCGCCATCGCCGTGGCAACCGCCGACGTTGCTCTTCTCTTCCACTGACGATGTTGTCGTCACCCTTCTCATCCACTGACGCCCCTGTCATCGCCCTTCTCTTCCACCGCCGCCGCCGTCGCTCATCTCTCCCGTGGCCGCCTCCGCCGTCTCTCCTCTCTTCCTCGGACGCCGTCACTGTTGCTCCTCTCCTGCGGTCGCTGCCTTCGTCGCTTCTCTGTTCCTCGGACGCCGCCACCGTCGCAGACCAAATTCTGATTCCGGACGGATTCTTGGCCACCGTTAATCCTCTACCGTTAGCTCACACTCCCGCGATTGTCGTTGTCGGTTACATGGGTAACCACCCACGTAACCCTCCGCATGACCTCCCGTAGTGGGGAAAATGCGTTGCCAAAAATAGAACCGGTTTGCGCTTAATAAAATTATTAAATGATATGTGCATAATGCATTATGAAATCGGCCTAATAAATAGCGATGATGATGGTTATGTGCTGCGGATATCCGCATAACCACCATAACCACCCATGAAGCCTATAAATAGGGCTCCGGATCCTCCTTTATTCACATTCTCTCCTTAACCGGAAAATCCTCCTACGGATTTTCTCTCACCTTCCTCCATCTTCTTCTCCCCATTCAAAGATCTTCAAGCGCTCCTTGAAGATCTCATTCGTCTTCGAAGCTCCCTTCGAAGATCTCCATCTCACTTCTCCGCCCGGAATTTCTCTCTCCTCCACTTCTCTTCCTTGTGCGCTCCCACGCGCGCCACCACCTTGCGCGCTCTCGAGCACATCTATTCCATGCGAGCCTTCGCGCGTGCCGCCTCCTTACGCGCTCTTGCACACATCTCTTCCTTCGCGCATTCGCACGTGACACCTCCTTGTGCGCGTCTTTTCCTAGCGCGCACTCGCGTGTTATGCCTCCTTGCACGCTCTCACGCTCGTCGTTTCCTTGCGCTCTCCAGCGCGCGTCTTCTCCTGGCACGCTCCCGCGCGCGTCTTTTCCTTGTGCGCGCTTGCGCGCGTCTCTTCCTTGCACGCTCTCGCGCGCGCCTATTCCTTGAGCGCTCTAGCGCGTGTTTCTTCCTTGCACGCTCCCGCACGCTCCGCCTTCTCGTGCGCATCCACGCACGTTACTTCCTTGCGTGAGCCTCTTCCCTTCGCACTCCGCGCGCTCCCCTTTACTGAGCGCTCTAGACAAGCGCCCCGCGCGCTCTAGACAAGCGCCCTGCGCGCTCACCTCCTACAAGCGCTCTGCACGCTCTCCTCCGATAAGCGTCCAGCGCACGCTCTGCCAGCAAGCGCTCCGCGCGCTCTTCGCCAACAAGCGCCCCGCGCGCTCTCTACCAGCAAGCACTCTGCGCGCTCTCCTCCGGCAAGCGCCCCGCACGCTCTCCTCCGGCAAGCTCCCCGCACGCTCTCCTCCGGGAAGCGCCCCGCACGCTCTCCTCCGGCAAGCGCCCCACACGCTCTCCTCCGGCAAGCGCCCCGCGCGCTCTCCTCCAACGAGCGCCCCGCGCGCTCTCCTCCAGCAAGCGCCCCACGCGCTCTCCATCAGTCAGCTCTCCGCGCACTCTGTCGTCAAGTTCGTACCAAGCGCACCTCTGTGTGTCCCGCTTTCAAAATTGCTGCAAGAATTAAACACCTTCAGCTCAGTAACGAGCCCACCAAACGTCAGCAAATCAGCAATTCTTGTCTCCTCTAAGTGCAACAGGAGACAATCCACAGAGGATAGGACGCGTCAAGCGCGTCACACGAGCTTCCAAGCCCCAGACATCAGAACAAGTGCAACAAGTTTCTCCCGCCTTCAAGAACTATCAGAGGACTCCAGAATACAACGAGCGTATTGGTCCCCACAGCACACGAAGAAATTGTTAGCTCTGCGAACGGTGGTCTGTCACCCTCAGAGCACTTCTCTCCCCCCCCCCAATAATTGTAACGAGAGGCAGTCTGTCGCCCTCGAGTTCTTGGAAAAGTCTTGTAACAACACTCAAATCTAGTGGAGGTTTGGTCGGCATAGATCCAACCACGTGATTTTTCACCCAGTTGTCGGGTTTTCCACGTAAAAAATTGCCTTGCCAGCTTTTCTTTCTCTGTGACTGTATGCGCGCTCGACCGCTCCGTGGGCTAAGACGGTCCAAGTTAATCCGGTTCGACCAGGGCATCGAGTTTGGTCGCAACAGTTTGGCGTCGTCTGTGGGAAGAGAGTTCCCAGCATCCTGCTGCCCACACTGTAGAAGGGACGACACTCACGGGGCAGGTTGGTCGAGTTCCCCCCTCACTTGCATATCATCATACCTGAAGAATTACCCCCCTGTGGGGATGTCCAAGGCCGCAGAGCCCGTTCAGACAGAAGATCTAAAGCTCAGTATCACTACAATCACCCGAAAGCAGCAGGCATAAGGCCAGCAGAAGATGAAAGGCTCGTACGTGAAGAAGTTCATAGTATAAATACTGAAGAGCGCTAACGTATCAAGTAACGCGCCACTTTGGCTGGTCTCCCACTCCATCATTGCTCGTCGTTCGCACCTGAGGTTCGGGCACACCCAATCCCCCACGGTTTCAAGCTCCCAAAGATCGAGACATGCGATGGTACAAATGACCCGTCAGAGCATGATAGACACTTCACAATCATGATGCAACTTTGTGGTGCCCCCGATCAATTATTGTGTCAAGCTTTCTCGACAACTTTGAAAGGACAAGCTTTCACATGGTTCATATCCCTGAAGGAGGGAGAAATCAAGGATTTCACAGAACTAACACAACAATTCACGGATCAGTTCATTGCCAGCCGCCGGATATTTAAAGATCTTTCTCACCTGTCCGGTATCCGTCAAAATGAAGGGAAAACTCTTAAAGATTTCTTCCTCCGTTTCACCACTGAGGCACGACGAGTCCCTCGGATAAAAACGAAACTCCTACGGGAGTTTCTTCATGGAGGGCTATGCCCATGTGGCTTCCATTTCGCACTAGTACGAGAGACTATACCCAGCTATCCCGATCTTGTTCGACGGATCGACGTCCAGATTGTTGTTGATGCTGCAGTTGAAACACATCGCCAACAATTCAAAAGCAACTCAAAGAGACAGCGAGAGCAGGGGTTAACACCGCTGCCACCTCCCAAAAAGAGCAACTCACGCTGTGTCAACTCTTGACGGACTGAGGGGCATCACCAACATCAAGTCTTCACTCCCCTCAATGCTTCGCGAGTGGAAGTGTTGCACACCATACGCAACCATCTGTCTCTCCAAAGGCCACGGGCTTTTACTCCAAATTCAGGGGACCAATCTAAATAGTGTGGCTTCTATCAAGGTCACGGGCATAAGATAGGAGATTGTTCGCGACTGAAGAAAGAAATCGAACGATTTGTTTGCCTTGGGTACCTTGAGAGTTCTCTCCAAACAAAGGCTCTGAATCAGCATGTCAAGAACGATCCAGCATGGGGCTGATCCCAAGGATGAACATCCCAAAGAAGATTTTCTTTTCAGCATTCGTGGAACAAACAATAAGTGTTATCTCTAATCTTATTGATGGCTTCATTACAGAGTGTTTGGTGCTCCCAACAAGGGACTTCGGTCTCTCCCCTTAAGAGTGTTCGGTGCTCCCAACAAGGGACTCCGGCCTCTCCCTTTACAGAGTGTTCGGTGCTCCCAACAAGGGACTCCAGCCTCTCCCTATACAGAGTGTTCGGTGCTCCCAACAAGGGACTCTGACCTCTCCCCTTATAGAGTCTTCGGTGCTCCCAACAAGGGACTCTGGCCTCTCCCCTTACAGAGTGTTCGATGCTCCTAACAAGGGAATTCATCCTCTCCTCTTACAGAGTGTTCGGTGCTCCCAACAATGGACTCCAGTCTCTTCCTTTACAGAGTGTTCGGTGCTTCCAACAAGGGACTCCGGCCTCTCCCCTTACAAAGTGTTCGGTGCTCCCAACAAGGGACTCCGTCCTCTCCCCTTACAGAGTGTTCGGATCTCCGCAAAAGTGATTTTGGCCTCTTCGGCTCATCGCCCGACTGGACTGCGCAACCGGATCGAATACTTACATTCTCCGGTAATGGATCGAGTACTTACATTTTTCGTCGTTACTGCAAGCCAATGTCCCGCCATTGCGTGGGCATGCCCCCCTCACAGTCGCGCAGTCGGATCGAATCCTTACATTCTCTGACACCCGGATCAAATACTTACATTCTCCGGCAATCGACTCATAACCAGGCTAGGGTGTGCAATCGGATCAAATACTTACATTCTCAGTCGATTGATCGAATACTTACATTCTCTGTCGTTACTGCAAGCCAACGCCCCGCCATCTCCTGGTCATGCCCCCTCGTGGTCGCACAACCAGATCGAATTCTTACATTCTCTGACAACCGGATCGAATACTTGCATTCTCCGACACCCTGATCGAATACTTACATTCTCTGGCACCATGATCAAATATTTACATTCTCTGGTAGCCCTCTCATGACCAGGCTCGGTCAAGCAGTCGAATCGAATCCTTACATTCCTGACTCACAGATTGAGTCGTCACACTCTCCAACATGGTCGCATGCTTACATTCTGCCGGCTACTGGCATCTGTAAAACAAAGGTATAGTTACGACTTATTTGAGTCGACGTCAGAGCCCTCGCTTTCATGCTTGGGGAGATCTCGACTACCAAATTCGGTTGTTTCGCAGCAATGCGTCCATGCCATCAGATGGAGGATCTTCATCTACAATCTTGTAGGTGTCTTATACTTTCCCTTCAAATATTAACCTACTCCACAAACGACAAGGAGCGACACTACATCAGCCTCTCCTGCGAGCAGTGTCTCACTACCTGGTAGGCCAAAGATTTGATCAAGTCTTCGCAAACATAAAGCGAGAACATAAAACAACGAATGCACACAACATATTGCATGCAACGCCTCGCACGCACAGTGCACATTGCGCCTTACGCGCACATCACGCACATTGCTCCCCACGCGCACACTGCACCCATTATGCTCTGCACACTCGTTGCACGCACTCCATAATTGCGCGCTCTACGCCCCATACATATTACGCCCAGCGTGCGCTTCACGCACGCTGCTCCAATTGTGCATGCGACTCCTAGCGTACAAAACGCCCTTCACACATTCTACCCTACGCACCTATCGCGTGTTTTGTCATGCGCACGCCGATGCAAACCGTTACGCACCAACACAGGCTTCCAAGTAGAAGTCTTTGTCCTTCATTCGCTTCGGCTCGAAGATGCGAGGACTTCGGGGGCAAATAATAGGGTCGTCCTGAAATGATCCAAGTTACGGGTAGACAAACTGTCCACCACCTTTGATGGAGGAAGTGGGGTCGACAAAGTCAACCCTACAAGAGCCGAAATTGTCGTCATCGTCGCCATCGCCGCTGCCAGTGTCGGCGCACTGTCATCGTCTTCATCACTGTCACTGTCGCCGTCATCATCGCGGCAACCGCCGTCATCAACGTCATTGTCTTCATCACCGTCGTCGTCGTCGTCGCCGCCATCGTCGCGGAAACCGCCGCCGTCACCGACATCATCTTCATCAACATTGTTGTCATCGCCGCCGTCGTCGTCGCCGTCGTCGTCGTCTCCGCCGCCGCCGCCGTCGTCGCCGCCGCCGCCGTCGTCGCCGCCGCCGTCGCCACGACGACCGTCTCCATCATCGTGGCAACTGTCACCATCGCCGCGACAACCTCCTCCATCGCCGTCACCATCTTCATCATCGCAGCTGTCGCCGCTATCGCCGCGGCAACCGCCGCTGTTGCTCTTCTCATCCACTGACGCCGCCGTCGTCGCCCTTCTCATCCACCAACGCCGTCGTCGTCTCCCTTCTCATCCACCGACGCCTCTGCCATCGCACTTCTCTTCCCCCGCCGTCGTCTTCGCTCATCACTCCCGCGGCCGCCTCCATCGTCGCTCCTCTCTTCCTCGGACGCCGCCGCCTCCATCGCTCCTCTCTCTCGCGGCCGCCGTCGCCGTCTCTCCTCTCTTCCTCGGACGGCTCCGTCGTCGCCGACCGAATTCTGATTCCGTCCGGCCTCCACCGGCCGGATTCTAGGCCGTCGTTAATCCTCCACCGTCTGATCACACTCCCGCGATTGTCGTCGTCGGTTACGTGGGTAACCACCCACGTAACGCCTCGCATGACCTCCCGTAGTGGGGAAAATGCATTGCCATAAATAGGATCAGTCTGCACTTAATAAAATTATTAAATTATATGTGCATAATGCATCATGAAATCGGCCTATAAAAAACGATGATGATGGTTATGGGCTGCAGATAGCCGCATTACCACCATAACCTCCCATGAAGCCTATAAATAGGGTTCCGGATCCTCATTTATTCTCATTCTCTCCTTAACTGGAAAATACTCCTACGGATTTTCTCTCTCCTTCCTCCTTAGTCCTCTTCATTATCATCTCCCCATTCGAAGATCTTCAAGCGCTCCTTGAAGATCTCCTTCGTCTTTGAAGCTCCCTTCGAAGATATTCATCTCTCTTCTCCGCCCGAAATTTATCTCTCCCCCACTTCTCTTCCTTGTGCGCTCCTACACGCGTCACCTCCTTGCGCGCTCTCAAGCACATCTCTTCCCTGCACGCCTTCGCGCGCGACGCCTCCTTACGCGCTCTTGCACGCATCTCTTCCTTGAGTGTCGCTTCCTTGCGCGTCTCTTCGTAGCACGCACTCGCGTGCTCCGCCTCCTTGCACGCTCTCACGCTCGTCGATTCCTTGTGCGCTCTCGCGCGTGCCTTCTCCTTGCGCGCTCCCACGCGTGCCTTTTCTTTGCGAGCACCTGCGCGCGTCTCTTCCTTGCACGCTCCCGCGCGCGCCTTTTCCTTGCGCACTCTAGCGCGCATTTTTTTCTTGCACGCTCTGCCTTCTCGTGCGCTCCCGCACACGTTGTTTCGTTGCGTACACCTCTTCCCTACGCACTCTGCGCGCTCCCCTTTACTGAGCGCTCTAGACAAGCGCCCCGCGCGCTCACCTTCTGATAAGCGTCCAGCGCGCTCTCCTCTGATAAGCGTCCAGCGCGCTCTCTACCAGCAAGCGCCCCGCGCGCACTCCGCCAACAAGCGCCCCTAGCGCGCTCTCCTCCGGCAAGCGCTCCGCGCGCACTCCTCCGGCAAGCGCCCCGCGCGCTCTCCTCCGGTAAGCGCCCCGCGCGCTCTCCTCCGGCAAGCGCCCCGCGCGCTCTCTCCGGCAAGCGCCCCGCGCGCTCTCCTCCGGCAAGCGCCCCGCGCGCTCTCCTCCGGCAAGCGCCCCGCGCGCTCTCCTCCGGCAAGCGCCCCGCGCGCTCTGCCATCAAGTCCGTCTCAAGCGCACCTCTGTGTGTCCTGCTCTCAAAACCGCTGCAATTACTAAACGCCTTCAGCTCAGCAACGAGTCACCAAGCGTCAGCAAGCCAGCAATTCTCGTCTCCTCTAAGTATAACAGGAGACAATCCACAGAGGATGGGACGCGCCCAGCGCGTCACACAAGCTTCCAAGTCCCAGACATCAGAACAAGTGCAACAAGCTGCTCCTGCATCCAAGTACTATCAGAGGACTCCAGAATACAATGAGCGTTTTGGTCCTCGCAACACACGAAGAAATTGTTAGATCTGCGAACGGTGATCTGTCACCCTCCTAGCTCTTCTCTCTCTCTCTCCCCAATAATTATAACGAGAGGCGGTCTGTCGCCCTCGAGTTCTTAGAAAAACCCTGTAACAACACTCAGATCTAGTGGAAATTTGGTCGGCACAAATCCGACCACGCGATTTTTCATCCAGTTGACGGGTTTTCCACGTAAAAAATTGTCTTGTCAGCTTTTCTTTCTCTGTAACTGTGTGTGCGCTCGACCGCTCCGTGGGCTAAGACAGTCCATGTTAATCCGGTCCGACCGGGGCGTCGAGTTTGCCCACAACAATAATGATACTTAATTTCTCAGCGAGGCCAAGACATTACTGTTGTAATCGAAAATTCGGTCTCTGTGGAGTTCACCCTTGGGGAAGGGGTGATCGCACAATTACTTCTCCCCCGCGAGCCAAACAACTAAGGAAATGGAACAAGGAACGGACCCAAGGGCTTGGCGTGGAGGTCCCACCACACACCTAGAAGATCTTAGAGCGCTTCCCATCCTTAACCAAAAGTCGAGTTAAGGATACCTCAGAAAGCGCAAGAAGATCGGGGCACAAGTAAAAAACAACTCTTCTGAGGTATCCCCTTGGGTCTATTTATAGTTTTCTGAAGACGGCCTGCAAATAGCCAACCTTTGTTGTTCTAAACAGCTATATGCAGCCAAAAGTGGTCTGCCAACAACGTGACTCCGCTGTTCTGGTAAGCTATTTGCACCCCTAGCAAGGGCATCCAGGTAATTTTGTCTCTGGACCCCAAGAGGTGTGTTTCCCAGACACGGGGTCAGCTCGCCTCAACTCACCGACTTGTTGGGCGGATGCGGCTTGGCCCCCCTGGCGGTTGTCTCCCCCATGAAAACCTCTCTGCGGCCCCTGGTCCTGCCACTCCGGCCTCCACCCTAGTCGATGGTTCGGCTCCTGGTGCACCCACCTGGGCTGTTGCTGCTGCTGTTGTGCCCCCCACCGGGGTTCATCTCTCCTCTCTTCCTGGCCTCTGTCACCTCTTGGCTCCTTCTCTTCCTCTGTGGCCCACCTGGCCCGCTTCCGGGCAAACTCCGGGTTCGACGCCTCCCCGTCGACTTCCCTTGCCGCCCTCTCCATCAGCTCCTCGTAGGAGAGGGGCGAAACTCTCTTCAGTTCCATCCTGAAGAAACCTTGTTGCAGCCCCAAGGTGAAGGCCATCATCAGGGTATGCCCTGGCATCTCCTAGACCTGAGTGACCTCCTCTTGGAACCGGTCGACGTAACTCTCCAGGGTCTAGTTCACCTCCTGCTTGATGTGGAACAGGGACTCCGACTCTTTCTTCCTCTTCTTGAAGGTGGTGAACCTCAGCATGAACCCTCGGCGCAGGTCCTCGAAGCAGTAGATGGAGTTGGCCGACAGTTGGTAGAACCACTCTCTCGCCTTCTCCTTGAGGGTGATGGTGAAGAGTCTGCATTTGAAGGCATCAGACATCTGCCTTATCGAAACCATAACCTCAAACTACTGGATGTGCGGAACTGGATCATCCCTCTCGGTGTAGTAAGACATCTCTGGTTCCATAAACCCCTCTAGAACCGGGGCAGAAGAAATCAACTCGCTGAAGGGGCTGCCTCCCCCTGCTGGGTGAGTCGGAGGATCTCGCACCCCCATCTCGCCGAACCGGCCTCCGCTCGCCGAGCCCGGGAAAAGCACTCGCCCGGGGAGCTCGCATCCTCTCCCCTCCTCTGCAACCTCCTTCCCGGCTCGCCTGCCGGGAGCGTCCTCTCCCAAAGTCCGGGCGGCTATGACTGGAACTGCTGGAGTCGAGCACTCGGCTCGCGCGCTGAGTACGAACCTGACGAGGCCGAGAACCTCCTGTCTGAAGTCCTCGAACATCCCCACTGTGGCGAGAGGGAGAGGGGGTGGTGAGTCGGACCTATCCGAGCCTTGCCCTGATCCTCCAGTCATTGAGCTTGTCGAAGATTTTCGGTGCTGACCACGCTTCACGCTCACCGCACCAAAAATGTTGAAACCGAAAATTCGGTCTCTGTGGAGTTCACCCGTGGGGAAGGGGTGATAGCACACTTCTCCCCGGGGAGCCAAACAACTAAGGAAATGGAACAAGGAACGAACCCAATGGCTCGACGTGGAGGTCTCACCACACACCCAGAAGATCTTAGAGCGTTTCCCCTTCTTAGCCAAAAGCCGAGCTAAGGATACCTCAGAAAGCGCAAGAAGATCGGGGCACAAATAAAAAACGTCCCTTTTGAGGTACCTCCTTTGGTCTATTTATAGTTTTCTGAAGACTGCAAATAGTCAACCTTCATTGTTCTAAACAGCTATATGCAGTCAAAAGTTGTCTGTCAACAGCGTGACTCCGCTGTTCTGGTAAGCTATTTTCACCCCTAGCAAGGGATTCCAGGTAATTTTGTCTCTGCACCCCACGAGGCGTGTTTCCCAGACACGGGGTCAGCTCGCCTCAACTCGCCGCCTTGTTGGGCGGATGCGGTCTGGCCCCCCGCAGCTCGCCTTCCATCCTTAGGAGAGCGCGAGCCGGGCCGCCGTTGCTTGCCAGCCCTTATTCTGAGGGCTGGCGACAAAGTCGCCTATGCGAGAGCGGGTTGGGTGGGCTGGCTCGCGCAGCTCGCCCGCCTAACTTTGGTGAGAGCGAGCCGGCCGTTCTGGGTTCGCCCGTCGGTTGTTCTGACACGGTCCGGTTGCTCTGGCTCGCTCGTCTGGCCTGGTGGACCCACTCGGCGAACACGGAATTGTACAATTACACATTATTCGTTGATATTGCAGTGAGATGCCCAAATCTTACAATTTCCAATCATTGTGATTTTTCAATTAAGTCCAATTCTTTCAATTTCGGGAGCATTGAAGCAATCTAGTCTCGCACAAACCTAAAACTTCGCTCAAATTCTGGCCAATAACAAGACTATAATCATGGAAGAGCGAAAGAACTTAACGGGATCCAGCAATCACATTCGATGGTCATCTTCATCAAAACTCGAAATTTCGTTAGGACCGGGAACGATAGAGATAACATTTTTACCTGTATAGAATTGATGGCACCTCGATGAGCGCTGATGATTTCCTTATGGTTCGAAATCTGCAGAGCCGCGACGCGGCGCGAGCGGACTCTGCTGGTGAATAACCTCGGGAGTATTTTGCCAGCTTCTCTGTCCCTGACCTCCTTCCACATCTCCTTCTGCGCATCTTCGCCGGCGAAGCGGCCACCAAGTGCAAGTGAATGGTCGTCGATGATCGGTTACACTTCCGAGACCTCGTCGGCGATATGGATATATAAACGGAGGGGCCCGCAAGTTGGTTTGGGTCTAAACGGAGGGGCCCGCAAGTTGGCTTTGGCTGCAAGCTAATAGCTGCTTGATCCACGAAATGTTTTTTATTCAGTTTTTTTCGATAAACTTCAAAGGATGTGATTCCCCATTCGCCCCACCCAACCCAGATTACTACGCTGATGTGTGTTAATAATCTTTAAGTGATTGACTTTTAAGGCTGAATATAGACGCAACATTATCCAAAGTTCCAAAAGGAGGTTTTTGAAATAGTTGCGGTTCGTCCATTTTTCTCCGGTTCGGAGAATCAGATCGTCTTAACTCGAATTCGAATTGGTAGTGCAAATAGTCCAGAGAAAGAGTATATAAGACTTTTTTTGACATGAAAAATTCGAAAATAGTAAAAAACAACGTGGTCGGATCTATGTCAGTCCAAAATCCACTATTTCATTGAGATTTTACAAGAGTTGAGAAATTTCTCGGAGGGTGAAGGGTCACCTCTCCGTTACAAGTACAAAATATGAAAACAAAGGGAAAAAACTAAGTCCTCGGAGTCTGAGTGAAAGCACTCTGGTAGTGAAAATCTTTAAGTACTGGGTGTCTGGATGAAAGCGCTCTGATGAAGAAGAAAAAATCGCGTTCTTGAAGTCTTAAGAAGTCATCGTGCTAGAGCTGGAGCAGAGAGAAGTTCGTGCGGAGGGCAAGGTTGTCAGGATCGTGATCCGGATCGTAGGATCGCACGATCCTACAATCCAGGTTACACTTTTCAATCCGGATCTTAATATGGATCGGAATTAAGACGCGTCCATGCGGGATCACAATCCGGATCGTGGAATCGTTAGGATCGTGATCCATACACAATTCCACGATCTCGTCTGTCGTATTAAAGAAATGTGGAAGCTTAGGTTAGAAAATTCCCCCCCCCCCCCCCCCATTTCATTTCCGCTCCAGACGGCTCAAACCTCAAACCCTATTCCACTCCTGACGGCTATTCCGCTCCTAACGGCTCTCACGGGTCTTTGTCTTCTTCTTCTTCTTCTTCTTCTTCTTCTTCTTCTCTGATTTCTTTGATTTCTTCTTCTTCTCTGATTTCTTCTTGTTCTTCTTCTCTGATTTCTGATTTCTTCTCAGATCTCTGATTTCACACGAAGCTCTGATTTCACATGGAGTTCATACAGGAAGCTCTCACAGGTCTTCTTCTTATCTTTCAGGTCTTCTTCTTCTTCTTCTTCTGATTTCTGATTGATTTTTGATGCTCGTCATCTCTATTCTCAAAAAGCTCACATGAAGCTCCCATTGGAAACACTCACAGGAAGCTCTTGCAGGTCTTCTTCTTCTTATTTCTGCTTGATTTCACTACAGTGTTCCTTTTTAAAAAAACTCGCACACTGCAACTTGTTCATTTTGTCACTTCTATAGTTGTATGTATGTGTGTAGATGTATTCTTATTTAGAGATCTTGATAAATTGTCTGGGTTTTTTTTGACATTTTTATCAGTATATATGTGTGTGATAAATTATTATGTCTTGTTTAGTACAATCTTCGTTTTCCTGTTACGATCTATTGTGAAGTTTCTATTGCTTACTGGAATCAGAATATATGGTTATGAAGCTTATTTAATAACTAGTCATATGGCTGAATCCTGCTTCCATACTTGATTGACATTTTTGTTTACTTTTTTGATGATTGTTTTTTAATTGTGGTAGAAAAAGAGAGATGTCTGGTTTGGGTTCAGCTTCCAAGCCCACTACCACAAAGTCTCGCAAGAATGTTTTGGGTACAAGAAGTGATTCAGGGTGGCTCCATAAGATTGAGATTGATAATACCACTAAGAAAGTGAAGGGCAAATATTTTCAGGTAATTCGATCTGGTGGAATATAGAGATTGAAACATCATTTGGCGGGTACTAAATTTAATGTTGAAGTGTATCCAAAAGTACTTGAGGCTATTAGACAACAATTTTTGAGTACTCTTCAAGCACATGGAGAGGAAGTTATAGATAAAAAAAGAAATTTTGAGAAAGAGACAGATGAGGTTGAAGTTGGCGTGGGACAAACTAAAAAATCCAAAGGGAAGGAGCCAATGGATTTATTTGTTAGAAAATCAAGTCAATCGATAATTAATAAGATTTTCAAAAAGGACGCGCGTCAGAAAACATATCAACAGATTGATCGCTTTTTCTACACAAGATTAATTCCCTTCAACTGTGTCAAGAACCCGAAGTTCATTGGCATGGTTGAAGCAATAGGCCAATATGGACCAGGAATGAAACACCCTCTTATAATGATATTAGTGTAAAATATTTAAAACAAGAAGTTCATAGGACTCTAGAATTATTAGAGGAGTACAAGGTAGAATGTCAAAAAGTTGGTTGTACGATTATGTCTGATGAATGGTCAGATAAGAAACGAAGAACTATATGCAACTTCCTGGTGAAGTCTCAAAAGCACAGTGTTCTTATTATCGATAGATACTTCGGAAATTTCCAAAACTACGAATAAATTTTTTGAAATGTTAGATGAAGTTGTGGAAAAAATTAGGGAATGAAATGTTATTCAAATTGTGACAGATAATGCTTCAAATTATAAAGCTGATGGTAAAATATTGATGGAGAAGAGAAAACATTTATATTGGACACCGTGTGCCGCACATTGTATTGACTTGATTTTAGAAGATTTTAAGAGAAAAATCAATCTTCATAAATTAACAATTGCAAAGAGCAGAAAGATAACAACATACGTATATTCCAGAACTCTTCTCCACACTTGGTTGTTTGACTTTACGAAGGGGAAAGAGTTTGTTGAAGCCAAAATTTGACCTCAATGAAAGTTCGAAATCAGGGGCGTAACCAACACCTATTTGTCCCAAGCCCTGACCTCTGACTGGTTGTGAAGGACCAGAAACCAACCTAAAGCCTTAGCAGGGAGGTCTCACCTCTTACCCAGAAGATCTCTGAGAGCTTCCCCTCCAAATCCAAAAGCTGGGCTTGGAGCTCCTCAGAAAGCACAAGAAACTCTTTTAAAGTCCCGGGAAAAAAGTACCTTCTGAAGAACCCATATGGGTCTATTTATAGGCCTCTGAGTTTGAACTGTCAATAACCAAACTGAACCGACCTGAAATTACCAAGATACCCTTGGTCGGGTCTACCAACAGCCAAACTCCGCTGTTCTGAAGTGTTATATGCAGGCCACCGAGGGCAAAAGCGTAAAATCACCTAAGGCTAAAAAGGTGAACCACCTTCCAACTGAACTGGTTCCTGACCAACCACTGAACCGGCGCTCGGCGAGAGCACCGCCTCGCGAGCGAGAGCTCTTACGCATGGGGCTCGTCTCGCCTAGCAGATTGGCCCTCGCCTCACGACTGGTCCTCTCTCTAGGTATGTCTCACCTAGAAAGGCTCTCGCTTGAGCCGCTGAGCCCCTTTCGCCCGAACCGTTGGGCCCCTCTCGCCTAGCGAGCCGGCCCTGGCTCGGCGAGGAGTCCTTTTCCTAGGACCCACTCGCCCAACGAATAGGCTCTGTCAAAGAGCCCACCTCGCCTTACCTTCCCCTCTCTTCGAGCCCGGACTATTCTTGCGAGCCCGAGGTTGTACATAATCTCCGCTCTTTTCGAGGTTGTTTCAAGCTCGGAAAGAAAGTCCAACCGAGGCTCGTGTCATTAAAGCGTATTTATGGGTGTATTTATGAGGAAATATTTGGTGAGGCCCTCCACCAGATCCTATAAATATAGGATTCCTACTCTGCATAGAGGATGCCCCTTTTCACACTTCCTCCTTCCTTGGCTCTACTGCAATCATGTCTCACAGCCAGAGTTTCCGCGAGCGTCTTGCGATGGTGCACAAGCAAAACAAGGCCAACGTGGCTGCTCTGACCACGACCCTAGTTCGTGACCCACCCTCCTTATCGTCATCATCGCTTCGCCCGAAGAAGGTAAAGATAGACGACGCCCTCCTCGGCTGAGGAGCCATCTCGCGCTGCCCTACAAATCCACCCCTCTCCTCCTCCTGCATCTCCTAAAGAGAAGGAGGTGAGTTCTCGCTTTTGTCCCTATTACCCCTTCATCCGCATCTGCTTATTTACCATTTGCTTCTTCAGGGAGCCCCCGCACCTCTACGCCGGCCAGAAAGTCTGAGGGATGACACCGTCGTCTACCGCGAAGACTCTGACTCACTACAGCCTTCCACTCCTCCATCTACTCCTCCCAACGAGAGGAAGGATGACCCTTCTCAGGCTGCCGGGAGCTCTTGCCATCCTGGTAAAAAACCTTCCCTCTCGCTTCTTTGTCCCACTCGCTACTTCCTTCCTCGGCCGTCTCGCTGATTCTCTTTCTCACTACTTCATTTCCCTCAACCATCTCGCCTCCATCCGTCTCGCCTAGAATAGGGAAGAAGAAAGTCGAGGAAGACGAGGGGCGCAGTCGCTGTGTGAAACGGTTTACCGATCACGACTTCCCTCCCGGCAAGCTTCCTGACGAAGACTACCGCAACTTTGTTCGCGAGTATATGATGGAGGGGCTCGAATCGCGGCACCCTCAAGGTCGGCGAGGCGGTTAACACCTACTACCCGTGAGAGCTCGCCTTCCCCGTCTCGCACTTCAAGGCGGGGTTGAGATTGCTCCTCTGGCCGGAGGTAAAACAGGTCCTAAAGTACTTCGGCGTTGTCCCCGCGCAGCTTAACCCGAACGCCATTTCGGTGTTAATTACTTTCGCCAGCTACATACGCCGGGAGCGCATCGAGTTTAGCTTGACGGTTTTCCGCAAGCTCTTCATCTACCACGCCAATGCCGACGGCGTCTCGTACTTCACTGGGCAAGGGCTCAAGGTGTGCGAGACGCCCAATAAAAACCATCATTGGCTCACCAGGTTCGTGTTCATCCGTGGCAACTTCTGGGGCGTCCCGCTCGCGCATGTGTCACCTGTAACGTCCCGAATCGCTCTAGGCCCCTAGTGTGTGTGTTTTGAGTCAGGAGGGTTGACTCGAGTCCTGAGAAGTGCCGGGAATTGGACTGCACTTGTGGTGACATGGAGAAATCAGTGTAAAAAGATATGGGTAGCGACACGGGTAGCGACACGGGCGTGTCCCTACCCGTGTGCGTCGAGTTGAGCTCGACGAGCCGTGTCGAGATCGTCGAACTGTGTCGACACCAGGTGACACGGGTAGTGACACGGCCGTGTCCCTACCCGTGTGCGTCGAGATGGTCTCGACGAAGCGTGTCGAGATCGTCGAGATGCGTCGAGATAGTCGAGCGGGGGACACGGGTAGTGACACGGGCGTGTCCCTACCCGTGTGCGTCGAGTTGAGCTCGACGAGAAGTGTCGAGATGCAACCCGAGAAGTACACGGCCAATGACACGGCCAGGCACACGGCCGTGTCATCGGGACACGGGCGTGTCCCTACCCGTGTCAAACATTGAACCGACATGGAAACCGCCACGGCCGTTTCGCGGAAGCGGGACACGGGTACGGACACGGCCGTGTCCCTACCCGTGTCATATTTTGTTTATAAGGGGCAGAGGAAACCCTAGCCGTTTTCACTCTCATTTCACCCCCTATCTCCTGTGAGAACTCCTGGTGAGAGGAAAACCGCTGGAGCAAGTTCTACCGGAGGAGATCCGCCATCGCCGTGAAAGAGAAGATGCCGCCAAAGAGAACTACGCGATCCATGGCCGGAAATGGTGGTACCGCTGGAGCCAATGTGAGTTTCCTACCCTATCCCTTGGTGCTAGATCTTAGACATTTAGGAGAGACATCGGTTCAAGAGAGCTTGATGGAGAGGAGAAGATTTCTAGGTTTGGCCATGATAGGATTTGAATCCTAGATTTTAGATCTCTTCAACCCTTCCCCTTTCTTCAATATGACGATGGGTGGATGGTCTCGTGAGGAGTTTATGGCCTTTGAGGTTGAATAAGGGAGGAGAATATTTCTGGAAAATTTAGGAACAATCGCCTTGAGGAGGAAGACGAACCGATGCCGTTCATTTTCCTTTAAGATGCGCGCAGAATCTGTATTCTGCGCGCAGCAATCTTCTAGGCCATTTTCCCGATGGATATGGCCAGATCTGGGCTTTTGACTAAACACGAAAGTTGTAGCCCTCGGAAATAACTTTCCAACGAGTGGTTGCACGACTTCAGGTGATGTCTGTGGCCCCAGGAAAACCTAATCGAGTTTGCTGTCCGGCAATTCCTGTACACAGAAATTGTGTTTTGTGCGCAGTGAACTTTGAAGCCGATTTCGAGTAAGTTATTGTCAGATCTGGGTTGTGACCTGAATATGAAAGTTGTAGATCATGGAAATACCTTTCCAACGAGGGGTTACACGCCTCCACCGGATTACTGTAACTTCAGGAATCTCCGGTTGAAGTTGCTGACCAGACTATTCCTGCACTTAAAAATCTGGGTTTATAATATTTGGATTTGGATTCGGAGAAACTAATATTACAGGTAACCCTGAGGCTTGGATAAACTCTTATGAATAATCAATTCAGTTGCATAAATGATGAAGATTATTAATCGGATTCCATATGATAGAATTGTAAGATAGTATACTTGAATGATTTGACTTGTTAGAAGTTAGTAGATTTTTATACATGTGCATCTTGATATATTGTGTTGAAATCACCTGATATGACATATAGAAGGATAACTCATGGCCATGTGAATGTTGAATAGTGGATTGAATTTGGTAGTCCAATACTTAGAGCGTCGCCTTCCTATGGGTAGTATTGTGTAAGTTTGTAAGTGCGGTGTTGACCGCCACTTGTTCTGGTCGTGTTGAGGTAAGGTGTGGATGGATGGTTGGGCTGTGTCCTCGTGCTCACTCCGAGGCCCCTTCCATGGTATGATGAGGTTGTGAATTGCATGTGGTGTGAGTCGACACGCGGTGTCGTAATCCTGGGTTAAGGATAGTGTGGCAGGACTACGGGCTCGCCAGTCGTCACACCGACGGGAGTTGGCAGTTAGACTTGGTCGGTTTGGGCTGTGTCCTCGGTGTTCACGTCCTGAGGCCCCTCCGACCATGTGAACGGTTGGGCTGTGTCCTCGTGCTTTCTTCCGAGGCCCCTTCCGGGTCACGCAAGGCCAGTTCGGGCTGTGTTCTTGGTGCACATCTACCCAAGACCCCGCTGGGCCATAGTACGCATGGGCTCCGCTGTTGTGTTCTTAGCGTTAAGGCGTACGGAGGCCTAGGTGAAGTAGTGTGATACCCGCCTAGTAGTAGAAGTGCCCGTTCTACTGTCACCGCCTGGCCACGGCGGCTGATGCCTGAGAGGTTAGCTACCTGCTCGAAAAGTGGGAACTATAGTCTGTGTCGACATAGCAAGTGCATGGGTGAGTCATTGCATAGCATTCATAGCATTTCATATCATTGCACCACAAGATCCTCATCGTATAAGTTTGTATGGGCACTCTTATACGATGAGTTACTTTTATGTAACCCGATCCTTAACTTATAAGTTTGTATGGGCATTCTTATAGGTTAAGTTACTTTCCTGCTGTTACTTATTCATGCTAGTTTAGTGTAGCTCTTACATAAATGCTGATTATGATACTGTTACTCTTACACTACTGCCACCTGCTTGTACTTCCTTTACTTGCATACTTGTTATATACTATACTCTTGTTCCTTTTCTCCGCCCGGTGCCAAGGAGTCGCCGGGGGAGCGGATGTGAAACCACTTAGTCGTTTCGACTAACGGTTGCTACGTCTTCCTTTTTAGGAGGTCACGCCGCAGGTGGAGCAGCCGCAGACTACGCAGCAAGACAGCCAGGCCAGGATGACAGGGCCTGAGGTGACGGTGCCGTCGATACCGTCAGTTTCTGATGTTAGTATTTGATACTCTGATGTAGCCCGTTTGGGCAATGTTTAGCTGTACTCTGATATATGGTAGAAACATGTTTTAGCTTCTCGTTATATTGATGTATTTGGACATTATAACTTAGTGTGGATTTGACTTCTGTTTGTTTATTTATTTAGTTGGGTTGGCATGTTTTATTGATATTGTTGTAGCCGGCGGAATAGGCGTCTTGTGGTACAGGTTAGCCCGTGTGCTAATGCTACCGCAAGGCGGCTGTTCCGGGCATAAGACTCCCTCTTCATGCCGTGTTTTGGGATCCGGGGAGGGGGAGTCTTACAAATGGTATCAGTTTGCCACGATCCTCAACTAAGAAGTCATTCAACAATTGTGCCACCCCCGTTTGGTTAGTCAGTTTGGGGACAAGCTGACTTAGCGGAAGCAGTGCTGTGCCCATATGTAATTCACATTAAGTTTGTCCAACTTTGACCCTACGATTAGCCAACCTGACCTTAGGTACATACCTTTATACGTCGATCTTCCAAGTTTGGACGACCCCAAGTATGTAAAACTATGGTATAAAGTCTTGCGAGATCCCCTCGGGCAAGCACTTTTGTTTATAGCGGATTTTGAATCTAACGGAGAAAATAGACATGACAGATTTCCTAGGGCAACCACTTTTGTTTATAGGAGATTTGTGCTTGGTGGAGATAATGGATATGGTAAAGTGGTTGGGAGCGGGTCTTTTGGGTGTTCAGACAAGCGTTAAGAGACTCGCTGAAGGAGTGATTGAAGCGGGACCCAGCTCAAAGACGAGGACTACGAGGAAGAAATTAAGCATTCCTCCTTAGTCTGCCTAAGTTTTTCTAGGAATCTGGCTTGAGCATTCACAATCTTGATACTAAGGCGTTATGGTTAGTGAGAAACCGGCCTACACTCTATTCGATACCGGTGCCTCACACTCCTTTGTGTCCGAGGATTTCATAAAAGACATGGGGGGTGTACAGTACTTTACCGGCATAGCCCGATGTGTACGCCTTCCGGATGGCTCAGAGATGATCGCAACCGCCAAGTGCGAGTTGGAGTTATTTATTGATGGGAAGGCCTTTGATACGCCGGCCACGGTTCTGAGAATGCCGGAGTTTGACATCATTTTGGGCATGGTATGGCTGGATTGGCACATCGCGAGGATCGACTGCGCGGAGAAGCGGATCTATTTGAGACATAGAGACTCTGACGTCATCTTCCAAGGTATTGGCTTCGCACCTCGCATGATGTTATCTTCCGTCCAGGTTGTAAAAGCTCATAGGAAGGGGGACGAGGTCTTCATGATCTGGTTCGAGTTGAAGGAGGAAGCGTTGGAATTAAAGGATGTACGGGTTGTGCGGGATTTTCCCGAGGTATTTCCTGAGAAGCTACCAGGATTACCTCCGCATAGAGAGGTTGACTTCCAGATCAATCTAGTACCAGGTGCCAAGCCTGTATCCAAGGCTCCGTACAGAATGGCTCCGAAAGAACTCGCGGAGTTTAGAGTTCAATTGCAAGAACTGGTGGATTCAGGGTTCGTTCGCCCCAGTTCATCACCATGGGGAGCCCCTGTGCTGTTCGTAAAGAAGAAGGATGGAACCCTGCGATTGTACATAGATTATCGGGAACTCAATCGGTTGACGGTACGGAACACTTACCCACTACCTCGGATCGATGAGTTGTTCGATCAACTAGTGAGAGCACATTGGTTTTCTAAATTGGATTTGCGCTCCGGATACTATCAGTTGAGGATACAAGAAGGGGACATCCAGAAAACGGCCTTCAGTTCGAGATATGGTTTGTATGAGTTCACAGTAATGCCGTTTGGGCTCACAAATGCCCCTTCGGCCTTCATGAGTTTGATGAACAAGGTGTTTGAACCATATTTGGACATCTTCGTCATTGTTTTCATCGACGACATCTTGGTCTACTCAAAGACGGAGGAGGAGCATGTCGAGCACCTGACCTTGGTTTTGAAGAAATTGAAGGAGCATGCCTTGTATGCCAAGTTTAGCAAGTGTGAATTCTGGCTTAAGGAGGTAGCCTTCTTGGGGCATGTGATCAGTGGAGCAGGATTAGCGGTGGATCCAGCAAAGGTTCGAGCCATGAAGGAGTGGTCGCCCTTGAAGTCGGCGGCCGATGTACGAAGCTTTCTTGGACTTGCTGGCTACTACCGCAAGTTCGTGAAAGGATTTTCCAAGATCTCTCTTCCCCTTACCTCCTTGACGAAGAAGGGTGTGCCATTTGAGTGGACACCTCAATGTGAAGCGGCATTTCAAGAGCTGAAGGATAGGCTTACGTCCGCCCCCATCCTTGCACTTCCGTCGGGGAAGGAAGGATTCCAAGTTTACACGGACGCTTCATATCAAGGGATGGGAGCGGTATTGATGCAGCATGGGCACGTGATCGCATATGCTTCAAGGCAGTTAAAGAAACATGAAATCAATTACCCGGTTCATGATTTGGAGTTGGGAGCAGTGGTCTTCGCTTTGAAGGTCTGGAGGCATTACCTATATGGCGTACACTGCGAGATCTTTTCCGATCACAAGAACTTGAAGTATGTCCACACTCAGAAGGAGTTGAACCTGAGACAACGGCGGTGGTTGGAATTTCTATGCGACTATGAGTTCACCATGAACTACCACCCCGGGAAAGCGAACTCGGTATCCGATGCCTTGAGTAGAAAAGCGCCAGGCTCTAGCCTAGAGTGTCAGTTGATGAGTATGGAGTTGGCTCGGATGATCAAGGAGATGGAAATTACTCTAGTATTCAAGGCTCCTTCGGCAGAGTATGCGGAGTATTTGGCCAATATGAGCATAGTTTGTGATATCCGAGACCGGATTCGGGTGGAGCAAGGAATGGATGCAGCCTTGGCCCCAGCAATCAAGGCAATTGAAAATGGGACCACCGATGAGTACACACTCAAAGACGGCCTCGTTTATTTTCGTGGCCGACTCTATATTCCCAAGGGTGGCAATATTCGGGAGGATATCTTCAGAGAGGCACATTCCTCTCAATATTCAGTGCACCCGGGTATTGCTAAGATGTACGCCGGATTGCGAAAGACCATGTGTTGGCCGGGAATGAAGAAGGATGTTCGCTATTATGTTACACATTGCGAAGCTTGCCAAAGAGTGAAGGCTGAATGCAGGAGTCCCGGTGGTTTGTTGCAGTCGCTGCCCATCCTGAATGGAAGTTCGAGGATATCTCCATGGACTTTGTTCATGGGTTACCTCGTTCCCGCTCCGGGAATGATTCAGTGTGGGTTATTGTGGATCGACTAACAAAGGTGGACCGGTTCATCCCAATGAAGAAGGAAGCACACGTGGATGTTTTGGTACGCCTTTTTGTGGAGCAATTTGTACGGTATCATGGTGTGCCCAAGACAATTGTTTCGGATCGGGATGGTCGGTTTACATCTAATGAGTGGAAGGCGGTACAGGCGTATTTGGGCTCACGCCTAACCTTTAGTACCGCATTTCATCCTCAGACGGACGGGCAGTCAGAGCGGACCATCAGAACACTGGAGGATTTATTGAGGTTATGTGTGCTGGACAGAGGAGAGCCATGGGAAAGGCTCTTGCCACTAGTTGAATTCTCCTATAATAATAGCCATCAGGCAAGCATCGGCATGGCGCCCCATGAAGCCCTTTACGGAAGAAGGTGCAGGACTCCCTTGTCTTGGGTGCAGGATGAAGATCCGAAGGCATTGGGAAATGAATACATAGATGATACTGATGCGGCGGTCAGATTGATACGGGATCGCATGTTGGAGGCTCAAAGTCGACAGGCGAAATATTACAATAAAAAGCACCGGATGGTGGAGTTCCAAGTGGGCGAAAAAGTGTTCCTCAAGATTCGGCCGATGCATGGAGTGTCGCGGGTGCGTGGAGTGAAAAAGCTCAGCCCAAGGTATGTTGGGCCTTATACTATATTGGAAAGGATTGGCCCGTTGGCCTATCGGTTGGAGTTACCACCAGAACTAGAAAATCTCCACGACGTGTTCCATGTGTCGTCGCTTCGAAAAGCACTGTTGCGGCCCGACCAGTATATTCCCACTACTGATGGTGCAGTGGCATCAGATAGGTCTGTGCGACTAGAGCCGGTGCGGATTGTTGACAGCGAGACAAGAACTTTGCGCCGCAAAAGTGTACCCTTGGTGAAGGTACTATGGTCGAATCATGAGAAAGAGGAGTACACGTGGGAGCCAATGGATTTGATACAGCAATGCTACCCGGAGTTGTTTGCCCAAGATAGTCTTATTTAAAAACGTATGATAAATTTCATGTTAAGCTTTTTTCCACACAGCCTAAGCCTGATTTCGGGGACGAAATCTTTTATTTTGTTTATAGGATTTGTAACGTCCCGAATCGCTCTAGGCCCCTAGTGTGTGTGTTTTGAGTCAGGAGGGTTGACTCGAGTCCTGAGAAGTGCCGGGAATTGGACTGCACTTGTGGTGACATGGAGAAATCAGTGTAAAAAGATATGGGTAGCGACACGGGTAGCGACACGGGCGTGTCCCTACCCGTGTGCGTCGAGTTGAGCTCGACGAGCCGTGTCGAGATCGTCGAACTGTGTCGACACCAGGTGACACGGGTAGTGACACGGCCGTGTCCCTACCCGTGTGCGTCGAGATGGTCTCGACGAAGCGTGTCGAGATCGTCGAGATGCGTCGAGATAGTCGAGCGGGGGACACGGGTAGTGACACGGGCGTGTCCCTACCCGTGTGCGTCGAGTTGAGCTCGACGAGAAGTGTCGAGATGCAACCCGAGAAGTACACGGCCAATGACACGGCCAGGCACACGGCCGTGTCATCGGGACACGGGCGTGTCCCTACCCGTATCAAACATTGAACCGACATGGAAACCGCCACGGCCGTTTCGCGGAAGCGGGACACGGGTACGGACACGGCCGTGTCCCTACCCGTGTCATATTTTGTTTATAAGGGGCAGAGGAAACCCTAGCCGTTTTCACTCTCATTTCACCCCCTATCTCCTGTGAGAACTCCTGGTGAGAGGAAAACCGCTGGAGCAAGTTCTACCGGAGGAGATCCGCCATCGCCGTGAAAGAGAAGATGCCGCCAAGGAGAACTACGCGATCCATGGCCGGAAATGGTGGTACCGCTGGAGCCAATGTGAGTTTCCTACCCTCTCCCTTGGTGCTAGATCTTAGACATTTAGGAGAGACATCGGTTCAAGAGAGCTTGATGGAGAGGAGAAGATTTCTAGGTTTGGCCATGATAGGATTTGAATCCTAGATTTTAGATCTCTTCAACCCTTTCCTTTTCTTCAATATGACGATGGGTGGATGGTCTCGTGAGGAGTTTATGGCCTTTGAGGTTGAATAAGGGAGGAGAATATTTCTGGAAAATTTAGGAACGATCGCCTTGAGGAGGAAGACGAACCGATGCCGTTCATTTTCCTTTAAGATGCGCGCAGAATCTGTATTCTGCGCGCAGCAATCTTCTAGGCCATTTTCCCGATGGATATGGCCAGATCTGGGCTTTTGACTAAACACGAAAGTTGTAGCCCTCGGAAATACCTTTCCAACGAGTGGTTGCACGACTTCAGGTGATGTCTGTGGCCCCGGGAAAACCTAATCGAGTTTGCTGTCCGGCAATTCCTGTACACAGAAATTGTGTTTTGTGCGCAGTGAACTTTGAAGCCGATTTCGAGTAAGTTATTTTCAGATCTGGGTTGTGACCTGAATATGAAAGTTGTAGATCATGGAAATACCTTTCCAACGAGGGGTTACACGCCTCCACCGGATTACTGTAACTTCAGGAATCTCCGGTTGAATTTGCTGACCAGACTATTCCTGCACTTAAAAATCTGGGTTTATAATATTTGGATTTGGATTCGGAGAAACTAATATTACAGGTAACCCTGAGGCTTGGATAAACTCTTATGAATAATCAATTCAGTTGCATAAATGATGAAGATTATTAATCGGATTCCATGTGATAGAATTGTAAGATAGTATACTTGAATGATTTGACTTGTTAGAAGTTAGTAGATTTTTATACATGTGCATCTTGATATATTGTGTTGAAATCACCTGATATGACATATAGAAGGATAACTCATGGCCATGTGAATGTTGAATAGTGGATTGAATTTGGTATTCCAATACTTAGAGCGTCGCCTTCCTATGGGTAGTATTGTGTAAGTTTGTAAGTGCGGTGTTGACCGCCACTTGTTCTGGTCATGTTGAGGTAAGGTGTGGATGGATAGTTGGGCCGTGTCCTCGTGCTCACTCGGAGGCCCCTTCCATGGTATGTTGAGGTTGTGAATTGCATGTGGTGTGAGTCGACACGCTGTGTCGTAATCGTGGGTTAAGGATAGTGTGGCAGGTCTACGGGCTCGCCAGTCGTCACACCGACGGGAGTTGGCAGTTAGACTTGGTCGGTTTGGGCTGTGTCCTCGGTGTTCACGTCCCGAGGCCCCTCTGACCATGTGAACGGTTGGGCTGTGTCCTCGTGCTTTCTTCTGAGGCCCCTTCCGGGTCACGCAAGGCTAGTTCGGGCTGCGTTCTTGGTGCACATCTACCCAAGACCCCGCTGGGCCATAGTACGCATGGGCTCCGCTGTTGTGTTCTTAGCGTTGAGGCGTACGGAGGCCTAGGTGAAGTAGTGTGATACCCGCCTAGTAGTAGAAGTGCCCGTTCTACTGTCACCGCCTGGTCACGGCGGCTGATGCCTGAGAGGTTAGCTACCAGCTCGAAAAGTGGGAACTATTGTCTGTGTCGACATAGCAAGTGCATGGGTGAGTCATTGCATAGCATTCATAGCATTTCATATCATTGCACCACAAGATCCTCATCGTATAAGTTTGTATGGGCACTCTTATACGATGAGTTACTTTTATGTAACCCGATCCTTAACTTATAAGTTTGTATGGGCATTCTTATAGGTTAAGTTACTTTCCTGCTGTTACTTATTCATGCTAGTTTAGTGTAGCTCTTACATAAATGCTGATTATGATACTGTTACTCTTACACTACTGCCACCTGCTTGTACTTCCTTTACTTGCATACTTGTTATATACTATACTCTTGTTCCTTTTCTCCGCCCGGTGCCGAGGAGTCGCCGGGGGAGCGGATGTGAAACCACTTAGTCGTTTCGACTAACGGTTGCTACGTCTTCCTTTTTAGGAGGTCACGCCGCAGGTGGAGCAGCCGCAGACTACGCAGCAGGACAGCCAGGCCAGGATGACAGGGCCTGAGGTGACGGTGCCGTCGATACCGTCAGTTTCTGATGTTAGTACTTGATACTCTGATGTAGCCCGTTTGGGCAATGTTTAGCTGTACTCTGATATATGGTAGAAGCATGTTTTAGCTTCTCGTTATATTGATGTATTTGGACATTATAACTTAGTGTGGATTTGACTTCTGTTTGTTTATTTATTTGGTTGGGTTGGCATGTTTTATTGATATTGTTGTAGCCGGCGGAATAGGCGTCTTGTGGTACAGGTTAGCCCGTGTGCTAATGCTACCGCAAGGCGGCTGTTCCGGGCATAAGACTCCCTCTTCATGCCGTGTTTTGGGATCCGGGGAGGGGGAGTCTTACATCACCCCCACGAGATCTTTTATGTGTCTCCGTAGGTGGGCGACACGGACAAGCTGTTGTACGACTTCTTCGTCGGCAAAAACTTTGAGGTCAACTTCTTGCGGCGGGGCCTCGACTCGCTACCTCCCGTGCTCCCCGGCGAAGGTACTCTCGCTCTCTTGTCTTGCGTTTTATTATTTTTCGTCTCGCCATCGCATTAACCCTTGCTTTTTTTAGGAGAGCGGGTTATACCAGTCCACCCCACCCCCCACCCCCACAAGAGCAACATCCAACCAACCAAGGGCCTCAGTCTCGCCAGTGCGGCGGCCGAGGCGGCGAGAGTGTCCCTGGCTCCTGCCCCTCTGAAGAGGCCTGCAGATGACACCGCCCCCTCTCGGTCCAGCCCTCCCAAGAAAAGGATGAAGAAAGTTGTGACCCTCTCTAAGGGAAAAAAGAAGGCCCCGAAGGAGAAGGAGATGTCGAGGTCCTTGAGCCCCATCTCCATAGGGGACTCACAGTCGCCCCGCTCGCCTACCCCTCAGGTCGTCTCGCCCGCCCGCGAGACGACTCTACCCGACCGGCCTGCCGCCACTTCTAATCAACCGGCCATCTCTACGTCTCGCGAACCTGCTTCCTCCAGTCGCCCCGCCCCCTCTTCTCATCCAAACTTCAATCTGGGCCCCGTGGTCCAAGATGTCGGCGACCCCATTCTAGTGTGGGAGAGGGACGTCAATCGTGTGTCCATTTCAACCCTCCTTCCCTCTTGTAAAGAGCAGGAGCTTCCCACTAGCCACGCCTTCTCTGTGGGCTACGACCTTTACGGTGGTCCCGAGGCAGTCTCCCCCGAGAACGAGTCCTCGCGAGACCTCGTCCTAATGACCTCCCAAGCCCAACAATGTGCCTTAGAGCTCTCGCATCGCACCTCGCGCCGCCTGATTTACACCAATAAGAAATGGAAAGACACCGAGACGGGCCTGACGACGGAGCGAGAGAAATCCGACGACCTTGCGAAAAGGCTATCTGTCGCTGAAACCCTCCTCGTGAAAGCCCAGGGCGGCTTGGTAAGCCTTAACCTTATCCTTGGATTATCCTTTTTAAACATTCTTTGCTAATGACTGGGCATCTCGCAGGATGCCGAGACGGCGGAGCAGATGCACTCGAGCATGGAGGCCATGGAGGAGGAGAATAAGGATTTGAAAGCTCAGATCACCCGCCTCCAGGGCAACGCCCCGTCGTCATCTCGCCGCGAACCCCTCCAGGCCCCTCTGCCTCACTATTCTCTGGATGAAGTTGAGGAGCAGTGCCGAGACATCAGCATCAGGACGGCGGAGCAGGTTCTAAATATGATGAAGGAGCTGGGGGCCGTGAAGGAAGACTCCGAAATGGTGACTGCTCGCGATCTGATCCCCCAGCTCTATGGCATGGAGAGCGAAGATTCTTCTTCCAGCAAGGAGGAATGACATGCTACCTGCGAGATCCAGGACCCCTCTCCCATTTTTTGCTTCTATATAACTTTACTTAGCTTCTTTTTGAGTTTCATTCTGTGATCAGTTTGAAAATGTATTCATAACACTTTGATGAATAGATACTGATCAAATGCACAAACTCTTGTCCTGTTACTTTATTTTACATTTTGCGAAATGACTCATTGGCTTGCTTCTATTTGCGAGACGGTGCTACCCACCCGTCTCGCTGGCTCGCTTTTACCCTTTTCACTTTGCTTTATTTTGTCTACTACGAGATGACCCTTTGATGCGCTCACGCCCGCGAGACGGGGCTACGCCTTGTCTCACCGCTTCTTTGGAGAATTGACTTTTTTCAGAGCGCAAGTCATCACTTCCCTCATCTTATTTATGCATGAGACCAACTGATATAACCCTCTGGTCTCGCCTTAGGGTACTTTCGGCGCGAGTGGCTTTTAGTGATTTAACTTGCTCCCCTATTATTAGGCCGAGCCTTCTGTCCCGCCTGAGTGCCGACTCGCCGTAGGCTAGACAATCCTCGAGGCCGCCAGCTGGGAGTGCCTCCACTCGCACTGCTCCAGCCTTTGCCTCCCATAATTTATTTTTAATGAGATTAAGTAGGGATGCTCCCTAAGGAGGTCTCCCCAACCACTCTGTCATCGAGTGAGCTTACAGCCCTGCCAGCTTGATGAGAGCCTGGGTAGCGGGTCTACCGGGGACCGAGCCAGGTTCGGGGTGGTGCAAAATTCTTCAAGAACCAAGAACCAAGTCTCCGAGAACAAACCCTTTCCCCCACAAGCGAGCCTTCGGACCTGCCAGCTAATGAGAGCCTGCGCAGTGGGTCTACCTGGGGCCGAGCAGCGTTCGGGGTAGTGCAAAAGTCTCCAAGAACCAAGAACCAAGTCTCCAAGAACCAATCCTTTCCCCACAGGCGAGCATTCGGACCTGCAAGCTAATGAGAGCATGCACAGCGGGTCTACGTGGGGCCGAACAGTGCTCGGGGTCACTTAACCCCACAGGCGAGCATTCGGACCTGCCAGCTAATGAGAGCCTGCGCAGCAGGTCTACTTGGGGCCGAGCAGCGCTCGGGGTCCCTTACCCTCAAAGGCGAGCCTTCGGACCTGCCAGATAATGAGAGCCTGCGTAGCGGGTCTACCTGGGGCCGAGCTAGGCTCGGGGTAGTGCAAAAGTCTCCAAGAACCAAGAATCAAGTCTCCAAGAACCAATCCTTTGCCCCACAGGCGAGCGCTCGGACCTGCCAGCTAATGAGAGCCTGCACAGCGGGTCTACCTGGGGCCAAGCAGTGCTCGGGATCCCTTACCCCCACAGGCGAGCCTTCAGACCTCCCAGCTAATGAGAACCTACGCAGCGGGTCTACCTGGGGTCGAGCTAGGCTCGGGATAGTGCAAAAGTCTCCAAAAACCAAGAACCAAGTCTCCCAGAACCAATCCTTTCCCCCACAGGCGAGCCTTCAGACCTGCCAGCTAATGAGCGCCTGCACAGCGGGTCTAAATGAGGCCGAGCATCGCTCGGGGTCCCTTACCCCCACAAGCGAGCCTTCGGACCTACCAGCTAATGAGAGGCCGCGCAGCGGGTCTACCTGGGGTTGAGCCAGGCTCGGGGTAGTGCAAAAGTCTCCAAGAACCAAGAACCAAGTCTCCAAGAACCAATCCTTTCCCCCATAGGCGAGCCTTCGGACCTTCCAGCTAATGAGAGCCTGCGCACCGGGTTTACCTGGGGCCAGTCAGCGCTCGTGGTCCCTTACCCCCATACGAGAGCCTTCAGACCTGCCAGCTAATGAGAGCTTGCGCAGCAAGTCTACCTGGGGCCTAGCCAGGCTCAGGGTAGTGCAAAAGTCTCCAAGAACCAAGAACAAGTCTCCAAGAACCAACCCTTTCCCCCACACGCGAGCCTTCGGACCTGTCAGCTAATGAGAGCCTGCGCAGCGGGTCTACCTGGGGCCGAGCAGCACTCGGGGTAGTGCAAAAGTCTCCAAGAACCAAGAACCAAGTCTCCAAGAACCAATTCTTTCCCCCACGGGCGAGCCTTCGGACCTGCCAGCTAATGAGAGCCTGCGCAACGGGTCTACCTGGGGTAGAGCAGTGCTCGGGGTCCCTTACCCCCACAGGCGAGCCTTCAGACCTGCCAGCTAATGAGAGCCAGCGCAGCGGGTCTACCTGGGGCCGAGCTAGGTTCAGGGTAGTGCAAAAGTCTCCAAGAACCAATCCTTTCCCCCACAGGCGAGCCTTCAGACCTGCCAGCTAATGAGAGCTTGCACAGCGGGTCTACCTGGGGTCAAGCAGCGCTGGGGGTCCCTTACCCCCACAGGCGAGCCTTCAGACCTATCAACTAATGAGGGCCTGCGCAGCGGGTCTACCTGGGGCCGAGCAGCACTCGGGGTCCCTTACCCCCATAGGTGAGCCTTCGAACTTGCCAGCTAATGAGAGCCTGCGCAGCGGGTCTACCTGGATCCGAGCCAGGCTTGGGGTAGTGTAAAAGTCTCCAAGAACCAAGAACCAAGAATTAAGTCTCCAAGAACCAATCTTGTCCCCCACATGTGAGCCTTCGGACCTGCTAGCTAATAAGAGTGTGCACAACGGGTCTACCTGGGGCCGAGCCAGGCTCAGGGTAGTGCAAAAGTCCCATCCCCTTGCCCCTGGGGGCGACCCTCCCGAGGCCTCCAACCTAACAGGTTGTTCGGCTCCCGGGCCCCCCATCCTTGATGTGGTCCATGCTGCCCCTGTCCTCGGGGCTCCTCCCTCCTTCTCTCTTCTCTCTGCTCCTTCTGCCTTCCTACTCTCGGCTCCTTCATGTCATCCTCTGCCAACCTAGCCATCTTCTTGGCAAAACCCGGATTGGCCCTTTCGAAGTCTATCTCCTTCGCCGCCCTCTCCATGAGCTCCTCAAAAGAGATGGGGGGGGGGCACTCTCTTCAGCTCCATGCTAAAGAATCCCGACCTCAACCCCAGGGTAAAAGCGAGCATCAGTGCATACCCTGGGACCTCCTGGACAAGGAGGATCTCTTCCTGAAACTGGTCAATATAATGGCCCAACGTCTCGTCTTGCTTCTGCCTTACCGCAAATAGGCACTCCGCCTTCTTTTTATGCTTCTTTGATGTCGAGAACCTCAACAAGAACCCTCGACGCAGATCCTCAAAACTGTAGATCGAACTTGCCGGCAACTGGTGGAACCAGTCCCGTGCCTTCTCCTTCAAAGTGATGGCAAACAACCGACACTTGAAGGTATCCATAATTTTCCTTATCGAAACAACATCCTCAAACCAATGCACGTGCTGCACAGGGTCATCTTTCCCCGAGTAGTAGGACATGTCGGGCTCCCGGAACCCCTCTGACACCGGGGCCGAGATGATGAGCTCACTGAAAGGTCTCTCTCCAACTGCCTGCCGAGAGGGCACGTCTCGCGGCCTCGGCTAGCTGGCACGATCTGCGATACCATGCCCATGGAGGAGCTCTTGCACAACCGTCTCCCTCTCTCGCCAACCTCTGCCGGAACCTCCTTCCCGGGATGCTGGCCTGGGAAGAGCTCTTGTATGGTCACGTCCCTCTTGCCAGCCTCCGTTGGGACCTCCTTCCCGGGGCGCTGCCCAGGAGCATTCTCGCCTAAGAGGGGGACCGCCTCTACCCGGACCTGAGGCATTGCCCACTCGCTCCTTGCCGAGAAGGCCAAGCCGATGGTCTGCAAGACCTCTCGCCTGAAGTCCTCCAGCATCTTCATTGTCGTAATATTGCCTCCTCTCCCCGGGAGGGGGAACCTCCTGAAGCAGATCCTTCACCTTCACCTCCTGCCATAGGACTAAACTCAAGACTTTCTTGTAATGGCTACCTTCCATGCTCACCGCACCAAAAATGCTGAAGACAAAATTTGACCTCAACGAAAGTTCAAAATCAGGGGCGTAGCCAACACCCACTTGTCCCAAGCTCTGACCTCCGAGTGGTTGTGAAGGACCAGAAATCGACCCAAAGCCTCAGCAGGGAGGTCCCACCTCTTACCTGAAAGATCTCTAAGAACTTTCCCTCCAAAGCCAAAATCTGGGCTTGGAGCCAAGGTTTTGAGAACCGGACCGGACATAGAACCGGTCATGAGAGAGGTTCAAGGTTTAACCGGTTTGACCGGTTGAACCGGAGTTAAACCGTTTTGACATTAATGACCGCAAAGTCTCCTAACTTTTCACACTTTTATTAGGCGATTGTTAATTTCTTTATTAGGCGATTGTTAACCGCAACTCGTTATTGGCTATTCGCACCCCAAAATCCCATAACTTTTCACACTTTTTCAAAATAAGTCTTTTACATGCAATTTTAGGAAAAGTGTTCAACACGAAAGTTGTAGATCTTGACGAGATCTACAACTTTCGTGTTGAACACTTTTCCTGAAATTGCATGTACAAGGCGTATTTCTGAAAGGCGCAAAACCTGAGCATATTTCGAAAGTACGTCTTGTACATGCATTTTTAGGAAAAGTGATCAACACAAAAGTTGTAGATCTTGACGAGATCTACAACTTTCGTGTTGAGCACTTTTCCTAATATTGCATGTACAAGGCGTATTTCGAAAAGGAGCGAAAAATTATGAGATTTTGGGGTGCAACTAGCCAATAACGGGCTACGGTTAACAAACGCCTAAAATTAATGCTCATTTTGTGAACCGCCCGGTTAGCCAAAAACCGGTCCGGTTTCCGGTTATCCGGTTCAACCGGCCGGTTTTCCGGTTCCTGGCCGGTTCTTGGCCATGCCGGTTTTAGGAACCAGACCGGACCGCCCGGAGGACCGGTCGGCGGTTCAACCGGTCGGACCGGCCGGTCCGGTCCGGTTTTTAAAACATTGCTTGGAGCTCCTCAAAAAGCACAGGAAACTCTTTTAAAGTCCCGGGAAAAAAGTACCTTCTGAAGAACCCCTATGGGTCTATTTATAGGCCTCTGAGTTTGAACTGACAATAACCAAACTGAACCTACTTGAAATTACCAAAATACCCTTGGTCAGGTCTGCCAACAGCCAAACTCCGCTGTTCTGAAGGATTATATGCAGTCCACCGAGGGCAAAAGCGTAAAATCACCTGAGGCTAAAAAGGTGAACCACCTTCCAACTGAACCGGTTCCTGACCAACCACTGAACCGACGCTCGGCGAGAGCACCGCCTCGCGGGCGAGAGCACTTACCCATGGGGCTCATCTCGCCTAGTGGATTGGCCCTCGCCTCGCGACTAGTCCTCTCTCTGGGTCCGTCTCGCCTAGAAAGGCTCTCGCCTGAGCCACTGGGCCCCTTTCGCTCAAACCGTTGGGCCCATCTCACCTAGCGAGCCGGCCCTGGCCCAGCGAGGAGTCCTTTTCCTAGGACCCACTCGCCCAGCGAGTAGGCTCTGTCAAAGAGCCCACCTCCCCTTACCTTCCCCTCTCTTCGAGCCCGAACTGTTCCTGCGAGCCCGAGGTTGTACAGAGTTAATCTAACCTACAGTTACAAGATTTGCAAAATCTTATTACAGCTTATTTGGCATTGAGTCTTTCTTAAAATAAAGGTGGTTTGATGACGATGTTTACTTCTGCCAAATGGAAGTCCAGTTGATTTGTCGGTTCAAAGGAGGTGAAAGTTGTTAAGCATTGTTTTGAATTCAATTCGATTTTGGTCTCATATTACATTATGCTTGAAGGCAACACTTCCGCTCATCAAAGTGCTCAGAATGGTTGATTTAGATAGTACAATGATGGGATTCATTTTATGAGCAAATGGATAGAGCGATGCTGAAATTTTAATTAAATTTTGATAACATCAAGAAAACGTAAGTAGTTTAAAAGTTTGTGTATTCCTCTATAACAATATAAGTGTTTCTTATGATTATATAAGTGTTGTACTGTAGATATGAGCCAATATGAGTCATCATTGATGATAGATGGTGAAGTCAACTCCATAGGCCATTACACGCTGCAGCTTACTGTTTGAATCATCATTATCATTATAGCCCCTCTTTTAGAGCAGATGCAGAAGTAAAAAAAATTGGGTTTTATACTTGTCTCCAGCGAATGATTCCTAATGAAGATTAGAGAACAAAAATAGATACTCAGATTGATGATTTCCAGCATGCTAGTGGATTATTTAGGTTAGACTCTATAAAATCAATTAGAACCAAAAGAGCTTCAGGTTAAACATATTTGTTTAATGTTATTTTCAATAATCAAGCAATAAACATGTTGTTAATTATTATCATATTAAACATTTAATGTATTATTATTTACAGCAAACTGGTGGGATTCCTACGGAGATAACTGTCCGAAATTGAAAAGATTTGCAATCCGGGTTCTAAGTTTGACATGTAGCTCTCCTGGATGTGAACGGAACTGGAATGCCTTTGAGATGGTGAGATATACTACACGAAAATATCCTAACACTTAACATTGACTATTTGATTGACTTCATTTTTATTCTTTCAAAATAGGTGCATTCGAAAAGAAGAAACTGATTGCATCAAAAGTAAATGAATGATTTAGTATTTGTGATGTACAATATGAAGTTGATGGAATGACAAGATAGAAGAGATGTGCATCTAAAGGAGAAGTTTTTAAATTTTGAGGATATCCCTTCGGATGATGAATGGATCACCGAGAAGGAAGATCTCGTTGTTCCCCGTAATGACAATTGGTTGAGGATTCTTCAAAGTAGAGATGCCCAAGAAACCTATAGTGATGATAGTGCAGGAAGTAATGTTGAAGAACTCGTTGCAGTCGTAGCTGATGAATGTAAGTTTGATATTATTTAATTTGAAAATGCAAAATTATTTAACTATATTGTGTATCATAATTAAAACATTTTTATTTTAGGTGGAGTATATGATCTCACTGTACAACTCCGTATCCGACGAGTGAGGTCGCCAGGAACCAGACCGGCCTGTTCAGATCGCCCAGGCAACAGGCGAGCTAGGCAGGGAAATCTGAAGGCAACATGCGAGCTCGGCAGGGAAATCTGAAGGCCGAGCTCGGCATTCGTCGACCCCAAGCTCGGCATTTGCCGAGCAAGGCCCGAGCTTCGTCGAGCTGAGCTCGATTAATGAGGACAGATCGAAGAGCGAGCACAGTAGCCAGCTCGCACTCGCCCTATGGAGCTCGGCAAACAGCAGGCGAGCAGGATCTTCAGGGGTAGCAGAGCTCGCCCAGGTCTCTGAGGTACTTTTTACTATTTTGCCCCCGCTGGCCTGCTCATAGCCTTTCAGAACAGTGCAGTTACGCTGTTGGAAGGCCAACCTGGACTGCATATAGCCATTAAGGACAGCGGAGGTTGGCTATTTGCAGGCTATTTTCCGAAATCTATAAATAGGACCCCAGGGGTACCTCAGAAAGCAGGCTTCTTGTGTTCTCTTGCTCCATCTCTCAAGCGCTTTCTGAGGATACCTTAGCTCGGCCTTTGTCTAAGGAGGGGAAACGATCTAAGATCTTCCGGGTGTGTGGTGGGTCCTCCCCGCCGAGCCCTTGGGTTAGTTTATCCTTCTTTCCATTGTTATTTTGCTTGCAGGAGCGAAGTAGGTGCGCGATCACCCCTTCCCCAAGGGTGAACTCCACAAGAGACCGATTTTCGGATTCAACACTCACCAAAAGTCGCAATGAACTTGAAGCTGACGATTATATTAGTGATGTTGAATGGGATGATGATCATAATGATTGTGGTGATGATGATGCCGCAGAGAATATAGAACTTGATGATGAGGATATGACTGATGTAGTTGTTAAGGATTTATATTAGTGGTTTTGTATCGGTCCGACGAACATATGTTAAGGATTTATATTAGGATATGACTGATGTGAACTTTATGTTATTTTTGGGTTTAGTTGTTCTTTAGTTTATTTTTGATATAAATACTCAAATGTTTATTAGTTTTATAGTTTCTTATGTGTTAATTGTGTGTAATTGGATGATAAAAAATGTATTTACATATTTTTTAAGTCTTGATTTATTATTTTTGTAGGATCTTACGATCCACGATCCGATCCCATTATCTGACCTGATCCAACCAAAAAACGATCCTATCTATGATCTCGATCCTGACAACCTTGGCAATGGGACGATATAAGTCTTACGTTCTAGTCGAAAAATCTCAGAGCACTTTCTAGCCTATGGAGTTATTTAATTTGTCTTCAAATGAAGGTATGTGAGTTAATTTATAGTTTTCTGGAGGAATACACTAGTAAATATGTTGGGGCGGAATCTGTGTTGTCGGATGGCGTCGCTCCGTTTTAGTCACATGGATCACTAAATTTAGCAAAAAGACAAAAGTGCCCCCCAGGCAGACCGGGCAGGGTTCCCGATGGCAGTGGCGGCTGGTGATCCCCTGGTGGACTAATCTTTTTCAACCTAGTGCCACATCAAACCCCTCCAGTGTAGAGGTGCAAATAAAGCATAAGCCAAGTTGTCGGTGGCGAAACTAGGATTTTGTCCGACTCGGACACCAAATAAAAAATTTAGATTTTGATATTTTTTTTAATTCAACGACTTAAAAGTTATAACTATAAAAACTTGTAAAAAAACTTGTATCTAGATATCATTAAACATCTTGTAACTATAAAAACTTATAAAAAAAATATAATGAGTTAATAACAGTGATTCCTTACCAAAATCACGAGGAAAAAAATTACCTCATGATTTCCCCCTCTAGTGACGGAGGTGCTGTTCTACCTCATTTTCCCCTTGAAACGTCAAAAATCTTAGGCCCATGCAGAAGTCCATGCGTTAGTCTATTTGTCGTCATCCCCCTCAGTACATGCTGGTGCAGGCCGTGCGCACGTGGGATGGATGCGCACACGCAGGCCGCTCGTGTGGCGAGGATGCTCGCACGGGCTTGTCGCGCGCGTGGGAGGGCTAGCCGCTCGTGCGTGGGTGCGCTGTCCGCTCGTGTGTGCTGCTTATGCGGGTGCGTGCTTGGCGTTGCCCTCTTCTGAGGTGTTTTCGGGCCTTTGGGGTAAGCACGACTTTCTACGTGTGGCTCGTTCAGTTAGGTTGGCCTGCCTTCGTGTCCTTAGTCAAAATCTTTCTGGTTTGACACGAAGATTAAGGGGGAACCCCATCAAATGCCCCCAAATTTTTGTGGGTCGTGAACCGCAAAGCGACGAGCTCGAAAATTTCTAAACTTGGTCACCTTGTCTTGGGGTAGTTTACTCGCACATCACCCTTGTTTGTTATGCGGTGTTGGCACTGCTTCGCAGGAGATGTCCTCCTTCTTTGTGCTTCGCATGTTGCGCTGATGCGGAAGCGTGTTGCTTTTCATATTCTCCTAATTTGAGCGGTTGTCGGGGGAGCGCTAGTGCGGTGGCTGATTCTCGGATGTATCGTGGAGGGATGTTTTGCCCCCTTATATATTTTGATGTTGTGGGAGGGCCAGTGGGCCTATTCCTACCCGGCGATGCGGAAGGACTTTGCTCCTGTCCTCACGTGGAGGCGAGGAAGGACTTGGTGTCCGTTATTATCAAAAGTTGAGGCAGCGTCTTCTAAGGCAGAGGTTGATTACATATGTGCTTTAGGACGTCAGAGCGTTGAAGCTTTCATGATTGTAGAGCACATAGAGTCATATGGTCTTGGAGCGATGCAATGCCAGACAGTTGAGAAAGCTCCAAGATGACAGTCACGAGGGTGGGTGTTGTCATGAGCGCATCATTGCACTTTGCACTTGGCGGGAAGTTTTGTGTAGTGCAAAGGATGCAGGGGCGTTCCGTCCCTTGAAATGGCGATGTCTCGAGGGATGATGAAAGTCTTTGTTTCAAGAGTAGTTATACACCTAGAGGGGAGGGTGAATAGGTTTCTTAGTCTTTTTATTTACTTTCTTAATTTTGTGTGTTGAGTGTTAAATTATTTAGCTTGCTTTTAAGAACACAACACTGCACACCAGTATTTATAGTAGTTCCCCAAGGTATGGGTACATCCACTGTCCCTCTCACCTTTCTAATAGTGTGTTATAGAAGGAAATCTTCTCCAATCTTAGCACAATGAGCTTACAAAACAGATCCCTCAAGATCTCTCAGACTTCCTCCAAGTGCTACCTCAGGCCAAAGCCCTACACTCAGAGATAATATATCCTACAACTCAGTGATCCTTCAGATCACCTATCTCAAGCATAACAAGATGTCCTACAACTCAGGCCTGGAGTATAGCCCTACACCCAGAGAGTAAAACTCTCATACAGCTTAGGCCAAAGGCACTACCTCAAATTCTCAACAGAATCCTACCTTAGAGAATAAATCTCCTACCTCAGACACACAGGTCCCATAACTCAGATCTACAACAGGATCCTACCTCAGCCTTTATATTTTAGGCTTACAGCTTAGACCAAGATTGGTCCTATATAATGAGTCAGTTTGTTGTTGTTGATTGACTCCAGAGAAAGTGTCCTCTGAGCCTACCTTCTGAACTGAGTAGACTCAACCCAAACTTCTTCAATATATAACTTCAGAGAAAAGATTCTCTGAGTCGGCTTTCTGAATTGTGAAAACTCAGTCATGTCTTCTTCACAACACCAAGGAAGTAGATCTTTAGGATGGTTCCGCTTATGTTGGGAAGATACTTACAGAGCACTGCTTCTTTAATCCTTGATTGTAGTAAAGTTTAGAGCAGAGGCCTTGAAGATGAGCAGCAGTTTTAAGCTTGATCTACTTCTCCTTCTTCAGAAAAGAATTTTTGATCTTACTGTTGAAGACAAGTTTATTCTCCAGGGAGTTATTTCTTCAACAGTCGACTCTGTCTGTGAATCACAGACTAACTGTAGAGCAAGTTCTTTGAAAACTTCTTCTTCGTCGAGAGGAAGAAGATGACCAACAAGGCTTTGTCTCTCAAAAGCTTTTTTGTTATCTCTCTATTATTTCTTCTTTCTCGGGACTCTGCTTTTGTATCCCGTCGATCAACGGCTCTTTGTGCAGTATGGACCATCGGAGTTGGTAACTGCAACACTACTTTTGCATTAAATGTTGTGCAAAAGGCAAGTGGTGCCTTTTGTCATCTAGCATGCAAAGCCCACAACATTTGAATTCTTGATGACACCAGCATGACTCAGCGCTTCTGGACTTAGTAAATTCCAAACAATCTGCATAAGCGTTGAGTGAAGCCTTGTCACTCAACGCTAAAGTACTTAGCAGAATTCTGCATCTTCAGGCGTTGAGTGAACCTTCATCACTCAATGCTTCTGGACTTAGTTGAAAGATCTCTACATGAAGGTGTTGCGTGAAGCTTTCACACTCAATGTTTTTTGACTTAGCCTGACTTCTTGATGAGTCGCTGAGTGTCCCGTCTTCACTCAATGCTTCTATACTTAAACAAAAATCTTGTTGAGTAGGCGTTGAGTGTATTGTCTTCCCTCAACACTTCTGTACTTTGACAGATTTCTTGATGAGGCATTGAGTAGCCTGTCTTCACTCAACGCTTCTCTACTTACACAGATGTCTTGATGGGTAGGCATTGAGTGAACTATCTTCCCTCAATGCTTTTGTGCTTAGATAGATTTCTTGATGATTAGGTGTTGAGTGAACTATTTTCACTCAACGCTGCTGTCCTTAGATAGATTTCTTGACAACAACACTGTGACTTTGATTATCTTCTTGATGAGGCGTTGAGTGACATGTCTTCACTCAACGCTTCTATACTTGAACTGAAATCTAGATGAGTAGGCATTGAGTGAACTGCCTTCTCTCAACGCTTCTGTCCTTAGGTAGATTTATAGTCAGCAACTCTGAGGCTTTGACTGTTTGAGGTTCTGTCAGCGCTTTTAGCCTCATGGCGTTAAGTGAAGTGAGTCCACTCATGCTTCTGGACTTAGTTGATTTTTTATTTGTTTAGTAATTGTCTTGAGTCCAATAGTCATTGTGACTCTAATTGCATGTCAAATCACTGTAACAGTATACCACCTGCATACAATGAACTTAAAAATATATTAAATACATTCATGTGTATACCATTGACTTGTGGGCCTTCTTCAAATCTAAGACTGTTGAAATTTGTGAAGTGGAAGTGGGTGATTGGCTAGCCGGGCGGACTACGCGGCCTGTGCGGTTTGGGTCTACGGCCTGGGCGGACAGCTGGTTGCGGCTTGGGTGACCATGACTTGGTCTTGGTGGAGTGGCTGCTCTTGAGGAGCGGCCTGTGCGGCCTGGTGTGCGGCCTGAGCGGGCTGTTGTGCGGCCTGGTTGGCCTATGGCCAAGGAAACGGGTTTCTAGCAAAGCGGCCTGAGCGGACTGCGGTTCGCAGACTGTTGGCGGTGCTCTGCTTGATCTGCGGCCTTGCAGATTAACAAGCTTTTGTGTAGCCAGGCGGATTGGAGTTTGTATCCGCGGGAGGCTTTGCAGACTGGTTGAGTTCGCGGTGTCCGCTGTTGCGGACTGGCCTTGGAGTTCTGTTGTGGCCTTTGCTGTGCTCTGTGTTGTAGTGGGCGTTACTGCTATGGAGGATTGCGCGGACTAGTGTCGAAGTCCGGCAGTTGGTCGTTGTCTTGGCAGCTGTGCGAGTAGGGCTTGCGGGCTCTGCCTTATTCTGGTGGGGTGTTGACGATCTGCCTTAGGGGTAGGCGGACTAGGCCTTGTCCGCCGAGCTCGCGCTGGCTCTTGGTGGTTTACTGGACTTGGTCATATTTTGTGACAAGTCCAGCGTGTCCGCGGTATCCGCAGAGTCCGCTGTTGACCGGGCGGGCTGCCTGTTGGTCGTGGACTCATGGTGGATTGTGGTTTTGTTCTTAAGTTATGCGGACTACCTCCTTGTCTATATATAGTGTGCGGACTGTCGCAGTTGAGTTTGTGACTGTCCATGTGTAGTGGTGTTTGCGGGCTTTGCGGGCTGGTCCCTTTTCTGCATAGTGCGGGAGGACTGGTGCGAGTCGGCCTGGTGGTGAACATCCTTGTATTTACTCCTGGCGGTTTTTTGTTGGAATCCGGCTAAGTTCTCGCGGACTCAGCGGACGGGGCTTTACTAGTGCGCGGGCTGGGGCGATGACTCTATTCACTATGGTAGTGACCACACTCCTCACCTCGCTTATAAATAGACCCCTGCAGCACATCTACAGTAACTGAGTGAACAGTAAGTGGGGCTTGGTCATTTGTTGTGGTCTGGATTTTTCTGTCCGTGCGGGTTGAGTAGAGTTAACTGTGTGCTGTGTGCAGGTCGCGCGACTAGCTTCAAGGAGCCAGGAGTTTCGCTTTGACTTCGGTCAAGTTCTGTGAAGTGTGTGGTCTCTGAGGTCTTAGCAGGTCACTTCTGCGGCTTGTCAGTTCTCTGCTTCAGCATTTCCAAGTTCCAATAACCTGTCCGCCAATCTCAGGCGGGTAGGCGATCTGTTCTTCAGTTCATCAGCAGTCAGCAAATAACGGTGTGTCTGCGCGACCTCGTGGTCTCGGCGGACTCCGTGTTCTATTTGGCTTGTAACAGCAACAGCTCGGGCGGCTTTGGCGACCTTGGCGGGCTCAGCGGTCTCGGCGGTCTCCTGCTCTGTCCGCCCACTTGTTTTGTGCTTTCTGTTTTAGCTTGTGTACTGGCGAAGTCATGTCTCGCTATGTATACCTCGCCCTTTAAAGAAGTGTTAATAAAAATTAGATCTGCTTGTTCTTCCATTTGCATTTGGTGTTGAGCTTGTTCCTTGGATTTCCGCATGATCAAAGTGTGGACTGGATAGTTCTGAGAATATTAATTTGGCTTTAGGCTGTCTTGCTGACCGCTTTGAGAAAATTCAACAAGGACATTGTGAAAGTGCAGCTAGATCTGATATACTCTAGAGGGGGGGGGGGGGTGAATAGAGTATATGGTGCTTTGAAACTTTTTACAACAATTGTTGTAATAAGAGTGAGCAGGGAAGCAATAATAAAACTAATCACAGAACTAAACTATACAAAAGCTAACCACAGAATAATCAAGGCCAGAGACAAAAATGAAAACAAGCAAAACCAGAAGACACAAGGAAATATAGTGGTTCCCCTAAACTTTGGTACATCCACTCTTCTACCACCCTAGGTAGGAATCCACTGCAGGATGAGTTGATCAGGTGTCCTGGGCACCAATGAGCTTTTGATAAGGTGCTCAAAAACCAAAACAGATTTTTTGATCAGGTGTCTTGCCACCAATGAGATTTTGACAAGGTGCTCAAAAACCAAGCTCAAACTTTTGAAGGGAGTTTGAGAAACCCTTTACAGAGAGGGGGTGAGAGAGTGATGGAAGTCTTCTCTTTCTCAGATCAACTAAGAAGACTATGAGGATTATTGATGTCAAAGCTCCCCCTGAATCCTTGAGATCTTCAGGAAGAAAAGCTTTACTGAGGGTGATAGGCCTTCAAAGATTGAACTCCAGCAATAGATGATTTCAGCAATAGCTGAAATGTTGAATGTCTGGAGTCTTGAAATATGTTGGCCTTGAACACTTTGGACAAGAGAGATCTGAAGATTTTGAGAAAGCTTGATCTCCTTGGATGTGTGTTCTCTAGAATTCTTTGAGACAGAATATTTTGTTGAAGATTATTGATGTCTGACTATGTGTCTGTGTCTCTGTAATCTGTATTCTATGTGTGATTCAAAAATTCTTCTCTTTTATTCTCTGATACAGAATAGAATAACATTCTCTGTCAAGTATAGCCGTTGGCCTGCATTAATTGCATCCTTAATTGCAAAATCTCTTCTAGAGGAAAGTCCACAGAAATATTCCTTGAAAAATCCCTTGAAACTTGGTCCAGAAATGAATGAAAACGGCTAGGAAATCTCTGAATTAATTGCAGAATAACTCCTTAACTGATTTGAATTTGAATCTAGAAACATCCTTGAAGTTATCTGAAATCGTCGAACTGAGCTCTGCTATCGTCGAACTGAGCTCAGCGATCTGAAAATATACAGCAGCAAAATATCGTCGATCTGAGCTCAAAGATCGTCAAACTGAGCTCAGAGATAAAGATCCAAAGCAGAGTCAAAATCGTCGACCTGAGCTCACCGATCGTCGAACTGAGTTCGACGATATGATGAAGTTGAGCTCAGCGATCTTCGAATGGAGTTCGACGATCTGTCGAAGTTGAGCTAGACGATCGTCGATCGGAGTTCGACGAATCGTCGTGCTGAGCTCGACGATATGACTTAGTCTCCAAACAGAAAATCCTGGTCTTGAGGGCAGCTTCCAAACCTAGACTTCTAACCCTTAGACTCAATTCTAATTGACCTATTGAGCTATACAGGAGGTCAAGCATTTGATTCCTAGAGACATAGTGATCCTGACCCAAATTAGTAATAGGGTGTTCCAACAATCTCCCCCTATTTGGGTTAGGATTACTATTTACAGACTTTGAAAAAATTTAAATAACAACATACAAGCAGCAAAACAGAAAAGCAACAAGCTAGACATTGCAGAACCACAGAGATATATAACATCCAGATAATCAGAAATCACAGAGAATGTCACCTTACATTATCATTTCTTTTCTTTGTCCTTAACAAGTTTGATCTCTCTGTTAGGGTTGAGGGCTTCTTTGTTTGATCTGGTATCATTTGCTGCACCTAAATATGTTTGCTTTTTAGGCCTGAGAACTACATCTTCAGGATGCAATTCCATATACCTGTCAGAATCAAAGAATTTACTTGATGCATATCTTTCTAGCTCTTTCTGTCTCTGTTCAGACATAGTTGAGATGTTGGAGGAATCTTTTCCTTGCTCTCTAGCTTTTTTGATTTGATCCAGTGCAGCTAGTTCTTTTAATCTTGCAGCCCAGGCAGCTGGATTGTTCTCAGGATCCTCAAAAGGTACAGGGGGCTCATATCTATTAGAGGGATTGTCCTGAGGAGACCTGGAAGACACAGTTTCTTTCAGCTTATAAGGGAAAGGACCAGATGTTGTATCAGTTGAAATTTGTCTTTCCCTGGAATATGGGTGTTGCCTTGAGTAACCTTTGGAGTAGACTTGGAGATCTCTTTGATTTCCTCTGTATCCTCCTCTCCTAGATTGAGAACCCCTGGAATGGCTTTCCCTATGGTAAGATCTGGCATGAGGCTGATAGGGGGCCTGACTTCTGGCTGGGGGTTGAGCTGCAGAGCTTCCACCTGCACCTGCATCAGGAGGAGGTGGTGGAGGAGGATGAGAGTGTTGGAATTGAGAGGAACCCTTTTCATATTTTCTCTTCTTTTTCATTGCTTTCAGCTGGTTCTTAGAGTATTGCATCCAGTGCTCAGTAATAGGGCAGTCATGTAGAATGTAGTATGGAATATCATTGTTGTCTTTGACTTTGGCAGGAGGTACTCTCTTTATAGCTTTGATCCTTGCCTTTCTTTTCCTGGCAATGGTAGCAGAAGAGTCATCAGAGTCTGTTCTAAACTCATCACTTTCAGAACTCTGGTCATCATAAAGAGCATCAATCTTCTTCATCAGATCCTTCTTGAGCTGTACAGAAGCAGATGAGGCAACAGATGGTGTAACAGCAGTTGTTGAAGCAGAAGCAGAAATAACAGCAGCAGATACAATAGAAGCAGTAACAGCAGCAGCAACAGTCTCACTAACAACAGCAGAAACAACAACAGAGAAATCATCAGAAACTGCAGAAGGCTCAAACTCAGGTGTCTCTGACATAAGAATTTCCTTGGAAATTGGTTCAACAGTAATGACAGAAACTTCAGCAGCAGTATCAGAAAGTTCAGCAGCAGTAGGGGCAACAATATCAGAAGCAACAATAATGCTTTCTTCAGAAGAAGCAGCAGCATACACTGAATTGACAAAGGAGGTGATAATGCTTGGGTCACAGCAAGAAAATGGCACAAGGGCCTTGGATAGATCCTCTGGAGGCTGGACAACAGTTATCTCTGGCAGACAGCTGAAGTAAAATTGATCAAAATTTGATAGCAAAGACCTGAGGTCTATTGCAAGGACTGCAGCAGGAGGACTTTGTGCTTGAGGCACAACAACAACAGCAAGAGCAGAAGCTGAAGAAGCAGCAATAACAGTAGCAGTAGCAGCAGACAGGCTTACAGAAACAGCAGCAGCAGCAGCATTGTAACGCCCCCACCTGTCACATGACATATAACGGTGGGTCCGGCCGGGGCCCCACGCCATATATCACAAACAAGCGAAGGAATCATGTGTGGAAATCAAAATCAACGCAAATCCTTAACTCATCCATTCTAGCGCAGCATTATTTTGTTAACATGAACTCCAACCAGAATGTCCACCACTATATAAATGCCATATTTATATATCACAAACACCAGGAATGTATACAACTCACACACCCTGGCCTTATGGCCTTACAAGTTCCTCTTTTACACCACAATCATTTCGTACATCGGCACGCAGGCCGGCCACACATGAAATCCAAACAACACTCTCCGCATGGCCTTCAAGGGCCTCATCAAGCTAGCCATTCTTATGCATTTCCAGCCGCAACACCTGCAATTCCACATCCAAGACAAACCAGAAAACAAAGTAACGGTCAGCATTTGGCTGACCCATTATAACGACCCTACCCCCTACCCGGGGTAGTGGTTCCTTCCCTGTATACATTGCTTCCTTTCTCATAAAGCATCAACAAACATCACCAAATCACATCACAGATAGATCATTCTCTTTATTCCACTAACAAACACATCACATCACAAACGCTGGAGTCCACCAGACGCTCCGTGCACTCAGGGCACCTTCTTGGTGTACCGGAATCCACCAGTCATACACCGCCGATCCGAGGTTTTTAACTTGTTGGTTGACCGGCCCTAGTCCACCAATCTCGCAAGCTGGCGACATCCCGCCCAAACCACACAGAGGTACAACCTCACAGCAACAACCAGAGTAGGTCGACCCACAACATGTGGTGTAGCACGCCGGGTTTATCCAAGCTCCCCAGGCAATGTCTACCCATCGACCCCCCTCCTATCCGATCGACCCACACTATGTGGTGCAGCAACCCGAGTTTAACTCGGCTCCCCTAGCATTGCCACCCATCGATCCCGCTAACTAACTAACTAGATCAACCCACCTTCGTGGTGTAACAGTCGGGTTTATCACGAGCTCCCCAGGCATGTTACCAATTGATCATATCACAACCAGGAGCTTTGCCAAAGCCTCCTCACATTCAACATCACATCCATACATTCATCACAAGAGAAAACCATTTGCACCTCATCAAATCCACGGAGTCATCTCCGGTTTACCCATGAACATCACCAATCCAGACTACCGGTCCAGATGGGCTTCACACAGCATGCCTATGCCGTACTCCATATTTCCGGCTCTAGATGCAGACTCAACAAAGGAATCACTTCCGCAAATCCACCTCTTGGTGGAGGATTCCAAGCACATGCATAAAGGAAGGACTTCGATGTCCAAGAAGGAGATCGTTACCCTTGAAGATCGCTTCGGCGCCATGAAGTAGCCGGATGGAAATCACCGCCTCGGCTCTGCCTTCACGAATCCGCTCTCGGATCTTCGTTCCGCACTCCGCAGCTCCTACAGCAGCTGGAAGACTCCTCCCTTTCCCTCTTGCCTTGGCCTTTCTTCTCTCTCTCTTGGAATAAAGATGAAGAAGAAGAAGAAGAGAAAAGAGGGGTTTTATCCTCTTTGTCTCGGCCTTCACAACACCTGGACAGAGCCCAGCCACTGGATCCAGGAAGAGGGAAACAAACGGCTCAGATTCGGCCAGAAAAGCTAAAACACGGCCTGACACGCCCTGTGACACGCCCGTGTCACAGGCCGTGTCCCCCTAAGCGGCAGACAACCGACTCAATCCAACCAGAACACGGCCGTGTGACACGCCCGTGTCACGGCCGTATCCTCGAAACGCCCTCAGACACGCCCGTGTCTGAGGCCGTATACCTCAACGAAAATAATCCCAAAACAACCCGAGACTTCACACGGCCTGGAACACGGCCTAGCACACGCCCGTGTTCCCGGCCGTGTGCACCAGGACACGCCCGTGTCCCGCAAACACGCCCCGGCTCGAATCGTCGAGTTGAGTTCGACGACCACTGACACGCCCTGTGACACGCCCGTGTCACAGGCCGTGTCCTCACTCGACACTCGACACTCGACGATCGTCGAGAAAATTCGTCGACATCCAGGCCGATCGTCGACACGGCCCCGACACGCCCTGCGACACGCCCGTGTCGCAGGCCGTGTCTGCTGTGTCGACCCAAAATTTCGTCGACTGCCCGACTCGACAGTACCCCTGACACGCCCTGGGACACGCCCGTGTCCCAGGCCGTGTCACCCAAGCCTGAACCCGATTTTGCTCAGAATGCTCCGCTTGACTTTGGGGTGTTACAATCCTCCCCCCTTCAAATAATTTCGTCCTCGAAATTTGATTCCAATCAGCCACAACATCATCAAAGCGTACATCCCAAGCCGCCACACAAACTAACAAACATACATTACAAACAAACATCCCTATCTTCCCCTTGTGCACATTCAGCCACAAAGACCTCAAAACAAAACAACATGATTTCGTATCGCCTTACCATCACACGTGCACCATTTTTAATCAAGATTGTCAACATCACGATTTTATTCATCATCTATCATCTAGTTTACAGACAACTATATATATATCAACATCATGTACATACACCCCTATGGATGATCCATCAAGTTTCGATTCAGTCCAAAATAATTCGCATCACACGTCACTTCCGCTCAGCCTCCCGATTTTGAAATTCATGATTAAGAGACAACTTAAACGCCCGAGGCTGAATTTCACCAACTGAGCTTTGCGCTTCTTGCACTTCCATAGCATGAAATTGTGGTTGCGTCCGGGGTGCAGATGACTCAGCCACTGCTTTTCCCTTTTCTTCATAGGACGCACCCATCTTTTTCTCACTCCCTGGAGGGGCATTCCGACAAAATCTTGCTATATGTCCTTGTTGTCCACATTTATAGCAGATACGTGTATCCACACGTCCTGACCCATAAGTCGCCCCTGAAGAAACAGTCGACGGAGCTGATTCCGCCGGCCTAAATCTTTTCTTCTCTTGTCGTCGAAACTCCGATTGATCCGATGGTGACATTTTCAACTCTGACTTCTCCGTTGCCCGTCTCTTATTCGCTTGTACTCGCTTCATATCTTTCTCCAAGGCACGGGCTGTATCGACCAACGCTTGGAAGCCTTGGCTCACGGAACTCGAAAGTGCCAACCTCAATTCATCCCGCAATCCTTCATAAAACCGATTCGTCTTTCGTGCTTCCTCCGCAAAGGTAGATCCCGCATATCTCCCCAATCTTGTAAACTCATGCAGGTAGGTATCAATATCTCGCTCACCCTGCACCAAACGGAGAAACTCATTTTCCATCGCAATCCTCTGCGACACTGGCACATACTTGGCTAAAAATATTTGGGAGAATTCCTCCATTGAAATCTCCGTTAAACCTCGACCTGCCAAGTGGTGCACTTCAATTTCATCCCACCATAATCTCGCGTCGCCTTCTAACAGAAAAGTGGCCAACGTCACTTTCTGCTCCTCTCCCGTCCTGATTGCAGTTAAGATCCTCTTTACTCTTGCCAACCAATCTTCCGCCTGCGTTGGGGAAAGCGCTCCACCAAACGTGTCAATGACTCGTCACTGGCTTGCGCCTCCACCACCACTTGCTCTTGCCTTGCACCAGGTCTTGCTTGTCCAGTAGGTTGTGCGTGTAACACTGCAAGCACTGTCTCCGTCACCACCCGTATGGCTTCTGCCGAGGGCGGCATAGGCGCTTCCACGGGTGCTGCACTCTCAGCAGACCGCTGGGGCTCAGACGGCCCAGCTCCATCCCTCGCCACCTATCAATGTACAGAACACCATTAATCCTTCCAAATCATAACAGTACTGATACATTGACTACACACTCACGCACATCATGTGCATGACATACATTCCTAGTGGACATTCATGAGTTCATTTCTGTTCTCTCCTCCCAGACAATCTAAACCTGGCTCTGATACCACTTTGTAACGCCCCCACCTGTCACATGACATATAACGGTGGGTCCGGCCGGGGCCCCACGCCATATATCACAGACAAGCGAAGGAATCACGTGTGGAAATCAAAATCAACGCGAATCCTTAACTCATCCATTCTAGCGCAGCATTATTTTATTAACATGAACTCCAACCAGAATGTCCACCACTATATAAATGCCACATTTATATATCACAAACACCAGGAATGTATACAACTCACACACCCTGGCCTTATGGCCTTACAATTTCCTCTTTTACACCAAAATCATTTCGTACATCGGCACGCAGGCCGGCCACACATGAAATCCAAACAACACTCTCTGCATGGCCTTCAAGGGCCTCATCAAGCTAGCCATTCTTATGCATTTACAGCCACAACACCTGCAATTCCACATCCAAGACAAACCAGAAAACAAAGTAACGGTCAGCATTTGGCTGACCCATTATAACGACCCTACCCCCTACCCGGGGTAGTGGTTCCTTCCCTGTATACAGTGCTTCCTTTCTCATAAAGCATCAGCAAACATCACCAAATCACATCACAGATAGATTATTCTCTTTATTCCACTAACAAACACATCACATCACAAACGCTGGAGTCCACCAGACGCTCCGTGCACTCAGGGCACCTTCTTGGTGTACCGGAATCCACCAGTCATACACCGCCGATCCGAGGTTTTTAACTTGTTGGTTGACCGGCCCTAGTCCACCAATCTTGCAAGCTGGCGACATCCCGCCCAAACCACACAAAGGTACAACCTCACAGCAACAACCAGAGTAGGTCGACCCACAACATGTGGTGTAGCACGCCGGGTTTATCCAAGCTCCCCAGGCAATGTCTACCCATCGACCCCCCTCCTATCCGATCGACCCACACTATGTGGTGCAGCAACCCGGGTTTAACTCGGCTCCCCTAGCATTGCCACCCATCGATCCCGCTAACTAACTAGATCAACCCACCTTCGTGGTGTAACAGTCGGGTTTATCACGAGCTCCCCAGGCATGTTACCAATTGATCATATCACAACCAGGAGCTTTGCCAAAGCCTCCTCACATTCAGCATCACATCCATACATTCATCATAAGAGAAAACCATTTGCACCTCATCAAATCCACGGAGTCATCTCCGGTTTACCCATGAACATCACCAATCCAGACTACCGGTTCAGATGGGCTTCACACAGCATGCCTATGTCGTACTCCATATTTCCGGCTCTAGATGTAGACTCAACAAAGGAATCACTTCCGCAAATCCACCTCTTGGTGGAGGATTCCAAGCACATGCATAAAGGAAGGACTTCGATGTCCAAGAAGGAGATCGTTACCCTTGAAGATCGCTTCGGCGCCATGAAGTAGCCGGATGGAAATCACCGCCTCGGCTCTGCCTTCATGAATCCGCTCTCGGATCTTCGTTCCGCACTCCGCAACTCCTACAGCAGCTGGAAGACTCCTCCCTTTCCCTCTTGCCTTGGCCTTTCTTCTCTCTCTCTTGGAATAAAGATGAAGAAGAAGAAGAAGAGAAAAGAGGGGTTTTATCCTCTTTGTCTCGGCCTTCACAACACCTGGACAGAGCCCAGCCACTGGATCCAGGAAGAGGGAAACAAACGGCTCAGATTCGGCCAGAAAAGCTAAAACACGGCCTGACACGCCCTGTGACACGCCCGTGTCACAGGCCGTGTCCCCCTAAGCGGCAGAACAACCGACTCAATCCAACCAGAACACGGCCGTGTGACACGCCCGTGTCACGGCCGTGTCCTCGACACGCCCTCAGACACGCCCGTGTCTGAGGCCGTGTACCTCAACGAAAATAATCCCAAAACAACCCGAGACTTCACACGGCCTGGCACACGGCCTAGCACACGCCCGTGTTCCTGGCCGTGTGCACCAGGACACGCCCGTGTCCCGCAAACACGCCCCGGCTCGAATCGTCGAGTTGAGTTCGACGACCACTGACACGCCCTGTGACACGCCCGTGTCACAGGCCGTGTCCTCACTCGACACTCGACACTCGACGATCGTCGAGAAAATTCGTCGACATCCAGGCCGATCGTCGACACGGCCCCGACACGCCCTGCGACACGCCCGTGTCGCAGGCCGTGTCCGCTGTGTCGACCCAAAATTTCTTCGACTGCCCGACTCGACACTACCCCTGACACGCCCTGGGACACGCCCGTGTCCCAGGCCGTGTCACCCAAGCCTGAACCCGATTTTGCTCAGAATGCTCCGCTTGACTTTGGGGTGTTACAAGCAGCATGAAGGCTCACTTCATAGGGCATCTCCCCCTGCCTAGATTCAGACAAGTCTGGATCAAGGCACACTGCTGTAGGGGCTGCCTGAGGGAATAGGAATAAGAGCCTAGCAGAGAGGGCTGCCACTGACAGGTGTAGTGGAGCCAAGGAGGTCTCCAGAAGAAGTGATAGCCTGGGGGCTAGCAGTTCATACAACCTGTCAGCAAGGGCTGGAAGGTCTACTTGCTCAAGGGTGACTGGAGCAGAGGTAGAAGATAGAGGAGCAGCTGATGGTGAGGGTAGTGGAGAGCTGGTGAATGGTGGAAGAGATGACTGAGGTGTTGGTAAGGTGGATATGGAGGACAGTGGGATGGAGATAGATGGGTTGAATGTGGGTTGGTCAATGATTTGTTGTAGAAGATCTTGATAGGAAGTGGAGGATGAGGGTAGCTCAGGAGGAGAGGATGGTGAGTCATCCATAAAGGAATAATCAATTAGGGTGAAGGATGGAATGGAGGGTGATGAAGTGACTTCTGGTGGAGGGTAGGAGAATAATGGATGGAAGTGGTCTTCTGGTGTTGGAAGAATAGGTACTGGAGATGGTGTAGATGTTGGAGAGGGGCTGGATATGATGATGGTGGATGGAGCTGGAATGGTAGAAGGTATGGGAAGGGATGGAATTGGAGGAGGAGGAGGAGAGGCAACAACAGCAGGCAGGTCATCTGCAGGGGCAGAGACCTGTGGAGAAGTGACTCTTAGAGTCCTTGTGCCTGAAGGAGTGCTGGAGGAGGGCCTGCTGGGCTTGCTGATTTGTCTGTCCCACTTTCCAAAGAGGGCACAAGACAGTCTCTTGGAAGCATTGATATGGATTCCAGAGGAGACCAGCAAGGCAGGGCACCTATGCTGCAGAAACACCACAATGATCCTTCCAAAGTTTACAAAACTTTTGTTGATTTTCTTCTTGATAAGGTCAAAGAAGACTTCTCCCCAATTCAGATTTTTCTTATCTACAAGGGCTCCCATAAGGCAGAGCTGATACCTTCAGATTGTATCATGGGCAGAGTGCTTAGCCAGTAGCACTTTCCCAACAATATCTGCCATGAATCTGTATTCCACAGAAAGGTTCCTTTTGAAGAGCTTGCTAGGGTTGCCCTCTGAATGACCCATTCTGGCAAGCAGTTCAGAATACTCTTCTCCAGATAAGTCAGCAGTATCTTCACCATTTCTCAACTCAAAAACTTCTGTTAAAATTGCTGGGGTTAAGGGTACCTGAGTTCCAGATATAGACACAACAATGGTGTTGTTATCTTGATTGTGGGCAGTATAGACCCATTCCTTTATCTCATCAGATGCCAGGTTGATCCTTGTGGTCATAATGGCAGTCAGGTTCTGGTCTTTGAATAATCCCAAAATATCTTGAAAAGCCTGGTCAGTTGTGCTGAATGATTCCATGTCAATATCGAAACCAGCATCAAACTTCATGGCAGCAAGAACAGCAACAGACACAGCCATGAGTACCTGCAAAAATTCAACAAACAAAACGACCAAGTGCAGAACTGTTTGGAGGGAAAGAAAATTCTTGCAGAGAAATCGAAAGCGCAAAGGAGAACGACGACGAAAAATGAATTTTATATTAGGGTTCGACGCAGAATTGGAAAGATTGTTGAACTCAGTTCGACGATCGAGGCTTCTAAAGGAATCTGAAGAGTCTTCAACATCGTCGATCTCCGTTCGACGATATTGGAGAGCGTCGAGCTCCGTTCGACGATCGTTCAGAGAACAAAATCGTCGAGCGCCGTTCGACGATCGTTGACCGGAAGAGATAGTTCATACTATCTGAGAAACGCTGACCTCAGGTCAACGATTTAGGAAATCGTCGATCTCCGTTCGACGATCTTGGGGCAAATCGTCGAGCGCAGTTCAGAGATCAGAAAAATTCTAGACACTAAGAAAAAAATCAGGATGTTTGCCTAGTCTTGGTCAATTTTTATCTTTCAAAATCTTGGATATTACTTAAGACTTCCTCCATCTAACATTCCTAACTGATTTAGGAAGAAGGTATGTTTCTTTTCATCCAATGGTTTGGTGAAAATATCTCCCCTTTGTAAATCAGTTGGGATATAGTGTAGTTCAATTTTATTCTTTTCAACATTATCCCTTAATAAATGATTCCTAATCTCTATGTATTTTGTCCTACTATGGAGGACTGGATTTTGAGCTATAGAAATAGCACTGGTGTTATCACAAAAGATTTTATACTTCTCTAAGTTGTAGCCATAGTCTAGGAGTTATTTTTGAATCCACAAGATTTGTGAACAACAACTGCCTGCAGCCATATATTCAGCTTCAGCAGTTGAAGTTGACACAGATGTTTGTTTCTTACAAAACCAAGAGACAAGTCTGTCACCAAGGAACTGACAAGTTCCACTGGTGCTTTTCCTGTCAATTCTGCATCCAGCATAATCAGCATCAGAGAATCCAGTTAAATCAAATGCTGAATCTTTTGGATATCAGAGACCTAGATTTGGACAACTTTTAACATACCTGAGAATCCTCTTTACTAGTGTTAGGTGTGACTCTCTAGGGCTTAATTGGAACCTAACACATATACATGTAGCAAACATTATATCTGGTCTACTAGCTGTAAGATACACTAAAGAGCCAATCATTGCTCTATATGTTGTCTGATCAACAGGTTTCCCATGTTCATCAGCATCCAATACAGCATTAGTAGGCATGGGTGTTTTCATACAAGATGCTTCAGACATTCCAAATTTCTTAACCAATTCATTTGCATACTTGGTTTGAGAAATGAAGATGCCTTCAGCATGCTGTTTGACTTGCAATTCTAGGAAGAATGATAGCTCACCCATGCTACTCATCTCAAATTTAGAATGCATCAGGTTAGAAAACCTTCTGCACAATTTGGAGTCAGTAGAACTAAAGATGATATCGTCTACATAAATCTGTACTAGTAGGGTATGAGACTTATGGGTTCTAATGAAAAGAGTTTGGTCTACTCTACCCCTTATAAAACCATTTTCCAAAAGAAAGCATGCTAGGGTCTCATACCATGCTTTAGGAGCTTGCTTGAGACCATATAATGCTTTGTTCAATCTAAAAACATAATCAGGATAAGTTGGAGAGATAAAATCTGGAGGTTGTCTGACATATACTTCCTCTTTGATGTCTCCATTTAAAAATGCACTTTTGACATCCATCTGATATACCTTGAAGCCTTTATGTGCTGCATAAGCTAAGAATATTCTGATGGCTTCTAATCTTACAACTGGTGCAAAGGTCTGGTCGTAGTCTATCCCTTCTTCTTGAGAATATCCCTGAGCAACTAGCCTTGCCTTGTTTCTTACAATTACTCCTTGATCATCCAGTTTATTTCTGAATACCCACTTTGTTCCAACAATGGAATGATCCTTAGGCTTTGGCACTAGTTCCCATACTTTGTTCCTCTCAAATTGATGCAAATCCTCTTGCATTGCAATGATCCAGTGTGGATCTTGCTCTGCATCTTGAATGGACTGAGGTTCAATTTGAGATAGGAAGCAGATGTGCAACAGGTTTTGGTTGACCTGATTTCTGGTTTGCACACCAGCTGAGATTTCTCCAATTATTTGGGAAATTGGATGGTCTCTTGATGTTACTAAATCAACAGGGGGTGTTGATTGTTCACCAACCTGTGTTGTTGTTTCCTCTTGTGGTACAACAACTGGCTCTTCAAGTTGTTCTTCAATATGTTGAGCATTTCCTTCATCTTCACTGCTTTCATCCTCTTGAGTAACCTGCAACTTGTTCAAGTCTTCAACTAGAGAATGTTCCTGCAAGGGTTCTATGGTAGAAGAAATCTTCTCTTTGAAAGACATGTTAGATTCATCAAATGAAATGTGAACAGATTCCTCAATTTTCAAAGATGATTTGTTATAGACCCTATAAGCCTTGCTGATCATGGAGTATCCCAGAAACACTCCTTCACCAGCTTTAGCTTGAAATTTTGCTAAATATTTCTTGTCATTGTTGTGAATGTAGCAAATACAACCAAAGACTCTAAAATAATCAACTTTAGGTTTCTTCCCTTTGAGTAATTCATAGGGAGTCTTTCCCTTTAGTTTATGTATCAGACTTCTATTCAGCACATAGTTGGAGGTGTTCACTGCCTCTGCCCAAAAGGATAGTGGTAGATGAGCATCTGACAACAATGTAGTGGCTGATTCAATAAGGGTTCTATTTTTCCTTTCAGCTACCCCATTTTGTTGAGGAGTTCTAGGAGCTGAGAAAGTATGCCTGATCCCTTCACTCTGACAGAACTCTTGCATAAGAAGAGAATCAAACTCTATCCCATGATCACTTCTGATCAGGGCAATGTGAGTATTGAACTCAATCTGTATACATTTGAGAAACTCTGTCAGACACTTAAAGTTATCAGACTTTTTCCTTAGAAAGAACACCCAAGTGAATCTAGAGAAGTCATCTACAACTACTAAAGTGTAAGATTTCCCTCCTAGGCTTTGTACTGTGATGGGTCCAAAGAGATCCATGTGTAACAGATACAATATCCTATGTGAATCACTCTTATTAAGTGACTTAAAGCTGTTTTTAGTTTGCTTGCCTAATTGACAAGCCCTGTAGAGTCCTTCCTTCTTGTAGGGGCCAGAAGGTATTCCTCTAACAAGGTTGTCCTTGGATAGCCTAGCAATAGTTCTAAGGTTTAGTTGTCCTAATCTCTTATGCCATAAAATATTTGGTCTACAGACAGAATTAAACAAGCAGATATCTACATCAGTTGAAAGAAAATCTACTAGATAGATGTTACCTTACCTTTTACCTGTCAACACAGTTGTGTTGTTCTCTGACTTGATTTTGCATAAGGCTTTGCTGAAGGTCACCTGGTAGCCTTCATCACACAGCTGACTAATGCTAATTAGGTTGTGCTTCAGTCCTTCCACATAAGCTACCTTCTTGAAAGTTACTGATCCAATCTGGACTGCACCATATCCTTTAGTCTGTCCAAAGTTTGAATCACCAAAGATAACCTTGGGTCCAAGCTTGGCTCTAAAGGAATTGAGGTTGTCCTTGTTCCCTGTCATGTGCTTAGAGCACCCACTATCCAAGTACCATTGCTGGTTAGATGTTGGATAGGTCTTCACCTGCACATAAGACAATTCATTTATTTTTGACCCAGTTTACCTTAGGCCTAGGTTGATAACCTTTAAATTCTTAAATGAAAGACATCCCAGGTTGACTCTTATATCCTTCAGGATGATATCTCCTTGGAGGTATAATCCATTCAGTATAAGGGTTAAAGATTTGGGATGAAGGACCCTTAGGATTCAATTTTGATTTGCCCTTGAAAAATTTTCCAGAGCTCTGACCTCTGTTCGACGATCTTGGAGCTGCATTCGACGATCTTGGGTCAGATCGTCGAGCTCCGTTCGATGGTCGACTATGGCTGAGATCAGGTACTTGAGATCGTCGACCTGCGTTCGACGACTTTGGCTGAGATCGTCGATCTGCGTTCAACGATCTTGTTTGAGATCGTCGATCTGCGTTCGGCGATCGTCGATCTCCGTTTGGCGATCGTCGATCTCCGTTCGACGATTTCTGCTGGGACTTAGTTTTCTGGGGCAGATCAGAATTTTTCATAGCAACCTCTACAACTCCCTTTCCTTTGTCAGAAATGAATTTGATTGAAGTTGTTAGAACTATAGGTTGGCTGGATGAAGCACCCAAGCCCAGTGTACTATTGAATCCGGAGTTCACTGTGCTTGTGATGTCCATCAGCTTGATGCTTCTCCCATTAAGGGATTCTTCAAGCTTCTTGGCCTCAGAGAGCTCACTTTTCAGTGAAGCCATCTGTTCCCTACAGCACTCCAACTGCTGAGAGAGTTTGAGGTTTTCTGACTTTAAGGTATTGTGTTCAGATAATTGATTTCTGAGAGAGATAATTTCTTTCTCAGACTTTAGCAGGTCTAAACACAGTGCTTTAAATTCAGATTTAAAATCCTCTGAACTAAAATCAAAAGAACCAATTACCTGATCTTCTTCAGGTTGAGTCTTTGAGTCTGACTCCGACTCCTCTTCTTCTGAATTATGCTGTGAGGCATTGATTGCCATCATGCAGAACTCTTTCTCTTCTGCATCATCTTCATCATCACTGGAGCTGGATGATGCTTCTGACTCTTCTTCAGTCTCACTCCAGGATTCAGCAACAAACCCTTTTCTTGTATGTTTGTTTTTGCTTGATGAGGGTTTGCCATTGCCATTCCTCTTGGAGTCTTTCTCCTTTCTTCTTTCTTTTCTGTCCCTTCTGTCCTTGTTTTTGTTTTCTGTACAGTCAGGAACTATGTGCCCTGGTTTCCTGCAACCAAAGCAAATAATGTCTTTATTATTGTTAATGGACTTGTCATACCTTGGCTTATCCTGCTCCTTGTATGATCTCCTTCTGAAGTCCTTTCTGGCCATCTTGTAGAATCTTTTGGCCAACAAACTGAGCAGTTCATCATTGTCTGTGGCTTTGTCTTCAGGCAGATCTTCAGTTGCCTTGAAGGCTATGGTCTTCTCTTTTCTTGTGGCTGGTGAGGAAGCCTTCTGTTCTTCTTCTCTATTCTTGATGAGTAGCTCATAAGATTTGAGCTTACCCAATAGAGCTTCAGTGGTGATCTCATTCAGACTTCTGGCATCCTTAATTGGCCAGATTCTTGAATCCCAAGTGCTAGGGAAGCACATTAGGATCTTGTCATTGAGTTCAGTTAGAGAGATCTCTTTGTCCAATGTCCTGAGTTCACTGACAATTAGACTTAGCCTGTTGTACATGTCTCCCACTGATTCAGTTTCTCCCTTCTTGAAATTCTCATATTGAGAGATGAGATGGGATCTCCTATCCTTTCTCTCATCAGCTGAGCCTGAGACTATTTCTGAGAGTTTGTCCCAAATTTCCTTTGCTGAATTGCATTCAGCCACCTTTTGAAATATGTCATCAGACATTGTCTAGGCCAAGATGTTCATAGCCTTGGCATCAGCTACCTTCCATCTCTTGATATCAGCATCTGTTCCTGATGGAGGTGGAACAGCATTTGTACTGGAATTCTCTGGGGGTCTTGGACACACTGTCAAAACAGAGTTAAAAATATCTTCGTCAATAGAATTCATGTACAGTCTGATCCTTGCTTTCCAAAGTGCAAACTTGGATAGATTGCACACTGGAGGTCTGGTGCTAGCATAATCTTTATTTTGGGCCATGATTTGTGAAAGCAAAATCTAATAATAAAATACAAAAGGAAGCAGATCTAACTTGGGATCTTTGGGTTCAGGTGTTAGCCTGTACAACCAATCAGGTATGGTATGTTTAACCAACCTTGCTCTGATACCAATTGAAAGTGCAGCTAGATCTGATATACTCTAGAGGGGGGGGGGGTGAATAGAGTATATGATGCTTTGAAACTTTTTACAACAATTGTTGTAATAAGAGTGAGCAGGGAAGCAATAATAAAACTAATCACAGAACTAAACTATACAAAAGCTAACCACAGAATAATCACGGCCAAAAACAAAAATGAAAACAAGCAAAACCAGAAGACACAAGGAAATATAGTGGTTCCCCTAAACTTGGGTACATCCACTCTTCTACCACCCTAGGTAGGAATCCACTACATGATGAGTTGATCAGGTGTCCTGGGCACCAATGAGCTTTTGATAAGGTGCTCAAAAACCAAAATAGATTTTTTGATCAGGTGTCTTGCCACCAATGAGCTTTTGACAAGGTGCTCAAAAACCAAGCTCAAACTTTTGAAGGGAGTTTGAGAAACCCTTTACAGAGAGGGGGTGAGAGAGTGATGGAAGTCTTCTCTTTCTCAGATCAACTAAGAAGACTATGTGGATTGTTGATGTCAAAGCTCCCCCTGAATCCTTGAGATCTTCAGGAAGAAAAGCTTTGCTGAGGGTGATAGGCCTTCAAAGATTGAACTCCAGCAATAGATGATTTCAGCAATAGCTGAAATGTTGAATGTCTGGAGTCTTGAAATATGTTGGCCTTGAACACTTTGGACAAGAGAGATCTGAAGATTTTGAGAAAGCTTGATCTCCTTGGATGTGTGTTCTCTAGAATTCTTTGAGACAAAATATTTTGTTGAAGATTATTGATGTCTGACTATGTGTCTGTGTCTCTGTAATCTGTATTCTATGTGTGATTCAAAAATTCTTCTCTTTTATTCTCTGGTACAGAATAAAATAACATTCTCTGTCAAGTATAGCCGTTGGCTTGCATTAATTGCATCCTTAATTGCAAAATCTCTTCTGGAGGAAAGTCCGCAAAAATATTCCTTGAAAAATCCCTTGAAACTTGGTCCAGAAATGAATGAAAACGGCTAGAAAATCTCTGAATTAATTGCAGAATAACTCCTTAACTGATTTGAATTTGAATCTAGAAACATCCTTGAAGTTATCTGAAATCGTCGAACTGAGCTCTGCTATCGTCGAACTGAGCTCAGCGATCTGGAAATATACAACAGCAAAATATCGTCGATCTGAGCTCAAAGATCGTCGAACTGAGCTCAGAGATAAAGATCCAAAGCAGAGTCAAAATCGTCGACCTGAGCTCACCAATCGTCGAATTGAGTTCGACGATATGATGAAGTTGAGCTCAACGATCGTCGAATGGAGTTCGACGATCTGTTGAAGTTGAGCTAGACGATCGTCGATCGGAGTTCGACGAATCGTCGTGCTGAGCTCGACGATATGACTTAGTCTCCAAACAGAAAATCCTGGTCTTGAGGGCAGCTTCCAAACCTAGACTTCTAACCCTTAGACTCAATTCTAATTGACCTATTGAGCTATACATGAGGTCAAGCATTTGATTCCTAGAGACATAGTGATCCTGACCCAAATTAGTAATAGGGTGTTCCAACACATTGCGATCAATGGACCCAACAATCTCGCCGTATTTGAAAAAGTCATAACCCTATTCAATGATATACACTACCATATACAAAAGATAAACAATATTATGAGTTTTTTCCTTACCCTTTTACTTGCTTGGCTCAACAACATCTGGTGGCACAACACCTGATTTTTTGTCTTTCCAGAACTTTCTCCTGGCCTTTTCTTGCTGAGCCTGATCTCTTCCTCTTCTTCAACAACAGGCTTGCCTCTCGCTCTAACTATTTGATCAGCAGCAGTAGAGAGTTCAGCCCTATGAGCACCATCTTGATCATCACATTGATCCGCCCTCTGATCACCATACTGTTCATCATACAATTCTTTTTGAATTGGCGGAATGTTGTCATATATGTGTATTGTTCAAACTACAATGAACCTCTGATTACATTGGAAACCCAAAACAACATTCTCCCCCTTGATCATTGTCTTATTACCATCTCCTCTAGATCATTGCCTTCTCACCCTTTATGACTTCTTCAGCAAGGGAGTCTCTTCAGATATAGCTGTAGTCAGGGAGGTTTTGTCATAATCTATCTTTTCATCTAGATAAATCACTATCCTTTGAAATTTCAATGACACTCTCATTTTCATGAGCAGGGAGTTCTGTTGGAATCTCCCCTTCAATCTTTGCATTCTCCATAGGAATTTGCTGACTTGTATTAACTATAGCTGGAGCTTATGCAAATTTTTAATGAAGCAATCCAGCTATTTTTGAACTGATTGTATTGGCTCTCCCTCAACAGGTACAACCATCTGGGTAGTCTCCCCCTCAACCTCAGCATTGTCCATAGGGACATTCTAGTCTTCGGCAATATTGTTCTGATCTATTCTGTGATGGAGATTCTCTAGGTAAGAGTCAAGCTTGTCCAGCATATCAGACTGAACTTGCTCCCCCCTCAACATGAGCATCTAGCTTGTCAGTCTCCCCCTTAATATTTACACAGATCTTGTCCACAGTATTTTCAGTTACCATTTCAGCCACCACTGTTGGAATGTTCTTTGATTGGGAGCCACTGACTTGGACATTCTTTTCTACATGTTTAGAAGATATTGAAACCTGAGCAGTCCTATCTCTTCTTGTTTCCTCAGAAGAATCAGACAGCTGAGGATCATGTGACTCTTCCTTACTGCTCTCATAAGAGCTACTTCATGTGATTTCCTCTATAATGAGTATAGCCTTCTTTTTCTTCTACTTATTAGTCTGCTGATGTGGCATCAAAACTTTATCCTACCAGTTAAACATCTTTCTAGATATCTTATCATGGGACCCTACCTTGCAGACCAGAGCTTTCCCAACTATATCTAATGTGATAATCACGAGGAAATGATTTGCCGAGATTAATCCTGAAAGATAGCCACAAATAGAAGTATCTGGGAGTATGCGTTGAGTGGACTCGCCGCACTCGACACTTGAAGTTGTCTCAGCACACTCAGCGCTCGGACACTTGATCCGTATCTTCTTTGTTATCCTGCAGGGATTAATACTACCTGTAACTAAAATGCATGAAGAGCTACTGAAGCTATACTAAGTTCATCATACCCAATTCAAATTTGAAGGTGTTGAACTTGGATTAATCTAGTGGCTTGGTGACCACCTGTTTGTTTGTAGAGACAAACCCAAGTCTGATGTCCTCACTTTTCATATGCTCTCTAATAAAATGATACATAATCTCTATGTGCATAGTCCTGCTATGAGATACAGGATTCCTAGCAATAGAGATTGTACTGGTAGAATCACAAAACATAGAAGTTCTACTTAGCTTGAGATTGTAGTCCTGAAGCTGATGTTGGATCCACAATAGCCGTGCACGGCAAATACCAGTTGAGATGTACTCTGAATCAGCTGTTAAGATATCAACACTTTTTTGCTTCTTGCTGCTCGAAGAGACCAACCTTCTTCCTAAAAATTGATATGTGTCAAAGGAACTTTTTATGTCTTCTCTACAACCATGCCCTGGGGGCTTGCTTCAACTCATATAAATCCTTAAGATGGCTCCTTGTTCCTGGCATATGCCTGGAACATCAACTGTCCAAGTACCATACTGACATTGTGTAACATCCTGACTTTTATTGGACCACCAGAATCCTAGTGGGCCCAATATAAGTGGCCCGAACCTTACCCATGACCCGGTAGGACATAACGCTAAGCGGGAAATAGAGCTAGAGAACTCCGAATTGAGTTCTGTCAGTTTTTGTGACCTCGTATAGTCATACGAGTGCATCAAAACTCGTTCAGTTGGACCACGAGGTCATATAGTGAATGTGATCATTCCTCGTAAAACGCAACGAGAGCAAATTTTGGATATCGACCTAGAGAACTCTGAATTGAGTTTTGTCGATTCCTATGACCTCATATAACCTAGACAGGTGCATTAGAACCCATCACGTCACAATCCGAGATCTAATGATTGTTTTACACACTTCGGCCATTTTAGCGGGCTGCGACGCACAAATTTTTGGACTTTCCCCAAACGGACTCCGATTCAACCCCAGTTAGTGGCATTAGAGTCGTGTGGTCAATACAAAGTCAACGAAAGTCGTCCCAGTCAATTTCGACGACAATTGGTCAACTCATGGTCAAATTAAGCGTAGTCGTGCACCGAAAAGCGTGCGCACACCAATTATGACACGACACCCGAACGTTGACCCGACCCCGATGACTTGGACCTACTTTGACTTTGACCAGCAAGGGGGACCCACCCTAGGGTTGACTTGGTCAAACCCCCCTAAAAACCTATTTTTGGATTTTTCTCTAAGAAGGGGCCCACCTCCTCTCCAAGGGGGGATATCCCATGCCCCCTCACTCTTCTTTGGGCCCCAACCAACAAGCCCTCACTAGGATAGGTGGAGGCCCACCCTACCCCTCCTCTCCTCTCTTTCCCCCCTCTCTTTTCAAAAGGCCCAAGCCCAAGAGGGCTTCACCTTCTTTTCCCCACATGGGGGAAAAGAGTTGGACAGCTGGAGGGTGGTGATTTAATCCCTCCATAAGGAGGGATTAATCTCACCTTGCCTAAGGGAGGGGAGCTCTCCCTCGTCAACCCTATAGAAGGCAACCCTACCCCATCTCCTTCCCCTAAGCCTCAGAGTAGCTCACCCCCCCTGCCCGACCCTTGCTGGAGCCCTGGTGGCCGGAAAAAAACCAAACCGAGGCTCCTCCCCCCCTCCACCACCGCCACCAAGGCATGGTCGACCAGGCCGGCCCCTCTCGAGCACACCAGACCCAGGTGGAACCTTTCTCCCTCCCCTCTCCCCATTCTGAACGTGCTGCATGTGCCTCCCGGCGGGCGCAGCGCCGTCGGTGCCACCCGAGCCTTGTTCCAAGACGGGTGGTGCCCAAGGAGGAAGGATCCTCCCCCAGCACCGGTGGTGGTGCTGGGGGAGTGTTATACCACTCTGGGCGGCAGCCCCGAGCGGCGGAGAGCGGCAGTGCCGCCGGAAAACGCAGTTCCGGCAGCACCCACAAAAATAGGGAAAAACTCTGTTAAAGTTGGCGGCGGCGGCCGGCGGCACATGGCCGCCGGACCACCGCTGGCGAGAAGCCCGACCCCCGGCGTACCGGCCTGGGGTGGACTAGTAGACGACATTCCACCCGAGGAGCGGGTGTGGCGCGGTGGCGCCGGGAGCAGGGCCACCGCCACCGCAAGATCTCAAGATGAGTTTTCCGGCTGCGCCAGGCCGCCGGACCACAGCCCAGAGGGTCGCCGGCCCCCGACGAGTTGATCGGGGCCGGTGATGGTGGCTGGCGGAGGTTGGCCGGCGGTGGTGGAGGCTGCCACCCTCCACGCCGCCGGGAGTAGTAGTGGCCATCCTATCTTATGATGAGATCGGACGGCCCAGATCATCTCTTTTCCCGCCCCCCGCCTCAACTTCAGCGCCCCCCACACTGAATCCGCAGCCGATCCGCTGTGGGGACAAAACATGTATTGCGGCTCAATCTCAGCCGCAAGATCATGTTTTTCTGCTATAAGTAGACCAAGATCAAATGACAGAGAATTTGGGAAATTTTTGGGCCATACTTAGGTCTCTAGGAGAAAAATGAACAACATGAAAAATGTTCCCCATGATGAGGGATACCTCCACAAAAATTTTGAGAATTTTTTGAATTAATTTAGTAATTTTAAAAGACAAAATAAAATTTATTTGGCTAAATTAAATGCCCAAAACACCTCGGAAAATTATAAAAAAAATTACTATGCTCATTTTAGGCCCTCCTAAGGGTTGTATCAAAATTTGGAATCATGGGGTTAAGTTTTGATATTTTTTTCTAAAATATTGGAAGCCTAGTGTCGTGCACGGACCTTTACTCCGCTCGTTTTCCCTAAAAGGTGGAAATTGTAGTGCGCGACCACCCCTTCTTAATCAAATAAGTACTTTAAACTATTTTATCGATGAGAGCGGCCGAGGCAAGTGACTAAGCTCCGGGATTTCCGAGATTTCGTAAAACCGTCGAGCGCCTCGACTCTCGGGGGAATAAGGCACGCTCGGAAGCTGAGAGTACAAGTGATGACTTGGAGTTGTCCCGGACAACTAATAAGAATGTAACTCCTAGCCAACCCTTGATCTAATTAAGTCGTAATAAATATGGCGCAACCAAATTAATTGGATCCTAATAATTGATATAACCCAACAAAATCTCCTTTAAATCTCGATGGAATTTGAAGCCTCCTGAATAGGTGTGATTAGACTACTAACCATTTTCTTTGTGTTTTCTCCAGTCTCGTACTGGTCAAGCTTATTTCAGTACTTTCTATTCAGTACTACTCCAGTCTCGTAATGGTCAAGCTTATTTCAGTACTTTCTATTCAGTACTACTCTAGTCCCGTACTGGTCAAGCTTATTTTAGTACTTTCTATTCAGTACTACTCCAGTATCGTACTGGTCAAGCTTATTTCAGTACTTTCTATTCAGTACTACTCCAATCTCGTACTAGTCAAGCTTATTTCAGTACTTTTTATTAAGTACTACTCCAATCTCGTACTGGTCAAGCTTATTTTTGTAATTTCTATTCAGTATTACTCCAGTCTCGTCCTGGTCACATTTCATTCAAGCACATTAAATAAGCAGCATAAGAACCACACTTGTCATCGTTGCAATTTACTATTATAATTTCGGGTCCTGCTCTGACGAGCAGTCATCGAGCCTTAGTTGGGGATAACCGGAGTTGAAGTAGTCCTCCAGGTCTAGCCCCAAATAATGTGCTCTCAAGCTCCTTGTCGAAAGTAGAGCTACGTACCGACGCCCGAAGTCTAAATCCTAGTATGGCAGGCCATCGTAGACCTGGTGTATATATTGTTTGCCTTTTGTTTGATGTTTGTAAATTACTTGCGGTGAAATAGTGGCAGGTCAGTCCCTCCTACAGACCGTTCGTGCCAGTGCGGGAAGGTCGACGACTCAAGGCGACAGAGAGATAAGTACCACTGGTGACCGACCGTTATATTCCCCGTCGGGTTTTCCTCCGCTGTTCGGCCAAAACGATTCGCAGTATGTTGCTCACATCCAAGAGTACACAAGCTTGTACGTTAGGGTCTGGGGTTGTGCAGTACGATCACCCCCAGAAGTGGCAGGACTGGCCACTATCACTGACGGCCACATCGGTGAAGCCCGCGGGACTCGCTACCCTGCTTTAACAGAAGTGGTCCAAACTATGTCGACATAGGGTGTGTGTGCGCGGTTATGAATGCCTGCAGTGTGTGCGCGGCTGTGAATGCCTGCGATAGAATTCAAGATACGAAAACCTGATGTGCTGATGATCTAGTGGAGCATTATTATAACTGGTTTATATTACTGCTGCTTTTCTTTCCAGTTATAATATCCTGCACTCTTTTATAATTGCTCCATGCTGTACATATATGAAATATTATGCCAACCCTCTCTTGCTTTGGATATTTACTTTTGTTGCGTGGGTGTGTGCTCGTCCCCAAGATATGAATCCGAGGAGGAGATTTGTTTCCACTTAGTTCTATTGTTGGGTACATTGGTTTAAATGTACCTGATTTGAAGAAGCCTCACCCAACTCAATGATATACATCCAAATGTATTTGATGTATTTTGAGTTTACATGTGCAGGTTAAGTATTTGCAGAAATGAAGCAAAAGTTTCTAAGTCCATGTGTCGACACCCGGAGGGAAAGTGTCGACACTTAAGAAGACTTGTGTCGACACCCAGGCAAGCAGTGTCGACACTTGGAGTCATTGTGTCGACACTAGGGATGCTGAGTCGACACCAGACAGAAAGTGTCGACACAAGGAGCTGTGTCGACACTCAGTGAAGAAAAGACAGTGAAGCTGTGTCGACACTTAGCAGTTGTGTCGACACCCAGTGAAGCTGTGTCTACATCAGAAAGTGTCGACACTTGGAGGCTGTGTCGACACTCAGCAAAAGTTAGCAGAAACTAAGTACAAGTGTCGACACCCAGAACAATGTGTCGACACTCAGAAGAAGAGTCAACACTTGAAGTAAGTGTCGACACCCAGAACAATGTGTCGACACTTAGCTGAAGACTCAACACTTGAAGAAAGTGTCGACACAAGGAGCTGTGTCGACACTTAGCAAAGAACATCAAAGTTCAACAAAATATTCTAAGTACAAGTGTCGACACTAAGGAGTTGTGTCGACACACAGCCAGAGTCTCGACTGAAGAAGAAAGTGTCGACACCCAGAGCAATGTGTCAACACTCAACAAGTATCAACACTGAAGACATGTGTCGACACCAAGAAGCAGTGTCGACACTTGACAGATACAACACATGAGGATGTGTCGACACAAAGGAGATGTGTCGACACTTAGAAGAATTCAGCAAGATACTGAAGTACAAGGAGTTGTGTCGACACTAAATTTCAGTGTTGACACATGAAGAAGAAGTAGTGTCGAGATACAAAAACTACAACACAAGGAGTTGTGTCGACACCTTGTAGGCTAGTGTCGACACTTAGACAACATGTGTCGACACTTGGTCTATAAGTGTCGACACTTAAAGACAAAAAGTCTCGACACTTAAAGACAGTTACAGAATTTTCAAGAACTGACTGGATGACTTGACAGCTGCCATTCCAGCCGGTCTACAGCACATGTCAGAGTTGTCAGAATTCAGTTATGGACCGGACCAGCCGGTTACCATGAAGAAGGCCTATAAATAGGCTTGTACTGTATACAGAAGATGAAGATCAAAAGATTGATAAAGTGGTTCAAGTGATCATTCACAAGAGAAACACACAAGGAGATCTAGCTATTCCTTGAAGAATCAAGTGCAGATCTAAGAAGTTGGAGAGAGAGAGCTCCATCCAAGAAATCAGCTGTTGGAACCCAGCTGAGAAGAAGGATTCAGATTGGTCTGAATCTTAAGAAGCAGAGATCAAGGATCAACTGCAGAGGAATCAGTCTTATTGTATTCTACATTCAAGAAGCTTTGAAGAAAGCCAAGTCAGATTGATTTCAGCTGAGTTCTTCCAAGAACTCATCAAGAATCTCACAACTTATTTCTCTTTTATCTAAGTTGTTGAGTTTATATATTTTGTATTCATTATAACTTGTAGGATCCTTAGGGATCTGAGATTGTAAGCCTGCAATTATAAAGGCTGAGGGTAGGAGAGTTAAATCTCTGAGTGTAGGCCTTGGTGGCTGAGTGTAGGCCTTGGTGGATGAGTGTAGGCCTTTGTGGCTGAGTGTAGGCCTTTGTGGCTGAGTGTAGGCTTTGTGGAAAAGCTGAGTTATAGGGCCTTGGGCCTGAGGTGTAGGAGCCTGTTTTGGGTTCTAAGATAGTGAAGAAGTTTGGCCGAATCTAGTACACTGCTAGATAGGCGAAGGGCGAAAGTGGATGTACCCAAAGCTTGGGGAACCACTATAAAACTCTGTGTCTACTATGTTTGCTGAGTTGCTGTGATTGCTGAATGTGTGTTGTGTTAAATTAGATAAAATTCTGTGATATTATTTGTTTGCTGCCTAAAAAGTCAAAAAGATTCAAGTCACATATTCACCCCCCCTCTAGGTGCTTAGGGACAATATCTTTCAAGTGGTATCAAAGCGAGGTTCCTCAAAAAGGACTAACAGTCTGAGTAGATCCTGATTGGCAGATTCAGTGTAAGTGAATTATAGATTCAAGAAAATCAAGAACCATGGGTTCCACTGAAAATCACAAGGACTTGGGCTCCATGAAACTACCTATATGTATAAGGAAATCTTTGGCATATGGAAGGAAAGGGTGAGGCTGTTTATGGAAGCCTCAGACCCTAGAATTTACATCACAGTAAAGGAAGGGCCATATGTGCCCATAAAGGTGTCAGTCCTAGATGCTAATCAGAGATTACCAAATGATTTCTCTGAAATGACAAAGGATGAGATTGTCCTAGCCACCATGGACAAAAGGGCTCAAAATATTATAGTAAGTGCCATAGATGATGCAACTTTTCAGAATCTAATACACTGTAAGACAGTAAAAGAGATGTGGGATACTCTTATTGTGTATATGGAGGGTTCTGAAGAAGTTAGACAAGACAGAAAATCCTTGATAAATCAAGAGTATGAAAGTTTTAGACAAGGAAAGGGTGATAGCATAACTGAGTGCTACAAGAAGTTCTACAGGATAGTGAATGAACTCATGTCCTATGACAGAGAGTTCAGTAATTATGAACTAAATGACAAGTTTCTAAGGTCCCTAACAAAAGATTGGGACACCAAGATCTGTGCCATTAGAGAAATGGCTAAGTTAGCAGAAATTCCTCCACCTACACTGTTTGACAAACTGCTGTCTTATGAAATGCAGTTGACAGTGAGGAAAGAAGAGGAGAAATCCACAAGAAATGAACACAAGGAAAGAACAGTGGCTTTTAAATCAGAAGCCCCGAGAAAGTATAGAAGTAAGTCACCTTCTCCTCCAGCAAAAGCAGCAGAATCTGAGTCAGATGAGTCAGTCAGCACAAAATCTGAAAGCAGTGAAAGTGATGAGGACTTTGCTGCATTTACTAGACATTTCCAGAAGTTCTTAAAGAAGAAACAATGGAGGACAAGGCTTTCTACTTCACAGGGAAAGGAAGACTCTTATCACAAAAAGAAGTCTTCAAAGAAAGACAAGAAAAAGTCAAAGTCAAGCAAAGCTACACTATCAAAAATTGTGTGCTATTGCTGTAATAGACAAGGGCATGTGATAACAGATTGTCCTGAGAAGAGAAAGGAGTCTAGTGACAGAAAAAGGACTCATTTCAAAGGCAAGAAAGAAAAGTCATTTGTTGCCAAAAAGGAGAAGACTCTGTCAGATATTTCTTCTTCAGAAACTGAGTCAGATGCTGAGGCATATATAGGGCTGTTTGCTGAGGAAGAAGAAGAAGAGTTCATGCAGATTATGAATTCTATTTATGAACAAGAAGACTGTCAGTGCCAAGGACTAATGGCATAGACTGAAAGTGACAAAATCCTGGAGCAGCCAGGACCCAGCAAGGTACAATGTTCAACTCTAAGTTCAGTTTCTTGTGCCAGTACAGAATCAGATTCATCCTCATCAAATGATGAGAGTGCATCTGAGTCTGAAGCAGATATTCATCAGTTGATAGATGAATACAAGGTTCTATTGCTAGCTTACAAGAAGAGCAAGTCCCTAGCCAAAAGTCAGGCAAAGGAAATTGCTGATCTTAAAGCTGCTGCAACTGAGTTTGATAAGTCTTTTGATCAAAAACTAAATGAGATAGCCAGATTGAAGCACATAACTGTGATTCAAATGGGGACTATCACATATAAGAATGATCAAATCAAGAGTTTGGAGATTAATCTTCAGAAAGAGAAGGACTTAGTTGCTAGGTTTTCTAAACCTAAGTCAGTACTGCCTTTACTTGATGAATTTGTTCATCACAATGACAAAGCTGGACTGGGTTTTATTAAACCTGTAAGAACTGTTCAGTCCAAGTCCAAGTCCAAGGGCAAAGCCCCAACACTCAACAAGCCAGCTGTGGATAAAACAGCTAAGACTTTACCTAAGCAAAGGTCTAACAAGTTTGAGTGTTGGTGTTGTGGCAAGGTTGGCCACTTTGCAATGGACTGTTGGCACAATGCAAGTGCCAAAGTGAGTAGCAAATTGCCAGTTGGAAAAACAGCAGGTAGCTTTGTCAAGTTGCAAACTAACAAGTACCAAAGACCCAAGAATACTTTGGGTTCTAAGGTTCATTAATCTGTTTTGTAGGTGAGTCCAAGTGGCCATGCCCCTATATGGTACTTGGACAGTGGATGTTCCAGACATATGACTGGAACAAAAGGATTATTAAGGGACTACATTCCAATCAAAGATGGTCCTAAAGTCACCTTTGGTGGTTCTGAAAAAGGAATCATCAAAGGGTTTGGTAACATCTCTAGTAACTTAGTTACCATTACTCAAGTGGCTTATGTTAAAGGGTTGAAACACAACCTAATAAGTATAAGTCAATTAAGTGATGTAGGGTATGACATCTCATTTGTTAAGGATTGTTGTCATATCAAGAGGTCAAATGATCAAGAGATCATTTTGACTGGCTATAGAAAGAGGAATGTCTACTGCCTAGACATTATGTGTGAGACCAATGGTTCTCAAGTGTGTCTTGTAGCTGATGAGACAGTCTCTCATTGTGTCAAATGGCACAAGAGGCTAGCTCATCTTAACTACACGACAATTGGCAAACTCTTTAGCAAAGAGTTAGTGAGGAATGGTCCTCAAGTTAAGTGTGTTAAAGATGGTATTTGCTCAGCTTGTCAAAAGGGCAAGCAGACAAGATCCACCTTTAGAAGCATAGAAAACAAAGATGCTGTGAGGTGTTTATACCTCTTGCATATGGATCTCTTTGGTCCAATGCCAGTTCACAGCCTAGGTAGGAAGGTCTATACCTTTGTAGTTGTAGATGACTACTCAAGGTTTTCCTGGGTGTTCTTCTTAAGATAGAAATCTGAAACACCCAATGTCTTCTATAGCTTTGTTAGACAAATTCAGAATGAACTAAACAGTACAGTGGTCAAGATTAGAAGTGACCATGGTACTGAATTTCAGTCTGAGAGTATGACAAAACTATGTGAAGACTTTGGGATATTTCAAGAGTTTTCTTCACCAAGAACACCTCAGCAAAATGACATTGCTGAGAGGAAGAATAGAACCTTGATTGAGGCTGGTAGGACCCTATTAAGTGATACATCACTACCAGAATACTTCTGGGCTGAAGCAGTTAATACTGCATGCCATGTTATTAATAGGGCTACCATTACTAAAGGCCTCAATAAGACCCCCTATGAGGTTGTGAAGGGCAGGAAACCAAACCTATCCTACTTCAGGATCTTTGGTTGCAAATGCTTCATACTTAACAATGGAAAGTCTTACTTGACTAAGTTTGTTGCCAAGTCCCAAGAGGGAATTTTTGTTGGGTACAACAACAATAGTAAGGCTTATAGAGTCTACAACTTGTCTACTCAAGTTGTAGAAGAGACTGTACATGTAGTATTTGATGAGACTAAACTTATTAACAATGAGTTGTCTAGTAGTGTATGCAGCCCCACAGGTTTGACAAAGAAGATGGACAAGCTCACTCTAGAAGAAGAATCTACTGCAAGACAGTAAGTAGAAGACAGTGGCTGTTGTCCAGGGGGAGAACTACATGTACCAATGGTAAATGCAGAAGAAGTACAACAAGATGATGAAACTGAAGAGGTTCAACCAGAAGTCAGGATGCCTCCAGCCAATAGGTATCTTAGAGATCACCCAATAGAGCAGATTATTGGAGATCCAAGACAAGGGGTACAAACAAGGAGCAGAAACCTGAATGCAGCAATCTATTCCAGCTTTCTATCCCAAGTTGAACCTAAGAAGTTTGAAGAAGACATCAAAGACCCTCTTTGGATTGAGGCTATGCAAAAAGAACTCAATCAATTCAAGAGATGCAAGGTCTGGGAGCTTGTTCCTAAACCTAAAGACCACAATATAATTGGAACCAAGTGGATCTATAGGAACAAGATGGATGAACAAGGAGTCATCATTAAGAATAAAGCAAGATTGGTTGCTAAAGGATATAGGCAGGAAGAAGGTATTGATTTTGATCAAACCTTTGCTCCAGTAGCCAGACTGGAAGCCATAAGGATGTTCCTGGCCTATGCAACTTTTCAAGGATTCAAAGTTTACCAAATGGATGTCAAGTCAGCATTTCTAAATGGTAATCTTAAAGAAGAAGTCTATGTGGAACAACCCTCAGGTTTTGTAGATTCTACTTTACCTAATCATGTCTATAGACTTAGGAAAGCATTGTATGGGTTAAAGCAAGCCCCTAGGGCTTGGTATGAAACCCTGTCTAGTTTCCTCATTGAGAATAAGTTCACAAGGGGGAAAATAGACAAGACTCTATTCCTTAGGGAATCTAGAGGCAAAGTAATACTAGTCCAAATATATGTAGATGACATTATATTTGGGTCTACCTAAAGTAGCCTTTGAAAAAAGTTTGCAAAGCTAATGCAAGGTCAATTTGAGATGAGTAGTATGGGAGAGCTAAAATTCTTCTTGGGTCTCCAAGTAAGACAGACTGAGAGTGGTTTATCCATATGCCAGTCCAAGTTCACCCTAGAACTCATAAGGAAGTATGGTATGGATTCATCCAGCACCATGAAGACTCCTATGGGGTCAAGTATGTCTCTTAGCAAGGATGATGCAGGGAAGCCTGTAGATGAAACCTTGTATAGAGGAATAGTTGGCTCCTTATTATACTTGACTGCAAGTAGACCAGATATCATGTATGCTACATGTGTCTGTGCAAGGTATCAAGCCTGCCCTAAAGAGTCTCATTTGACAACAGTCAAAAGAATATTGAGATATCTAAAGGGCACTCCTTATCTAGGCCTCTGGTACCCTAGGAATGGGGATTTTGATCTAACAGGTTATTCAGATGCAGACTTTGCAGGATGCAAAGAAGATAGAAAAAGCACTACTGGAACCTGTCAATTCCTAGGTGGAAGACTGATTTCTTGGAGTAGCAAAAAGCAAACAAGTGTGGCTATCTCCACTGCAGAATCAGAGTATGTGGCTGCAGGAAGTTGCTGTGCTCAACTTCTGTGGATACAACATCAGCTTGAGGACTATGGATTTCAGGTAAGTAGAACTCCACTCTTCTGTAATTCTACTAGTGCTATTTCAATAGCCAATAATCCTGTATCCCATAGTAGAACAAAACATATTGAAATTAAATATCATTTTCTTAGGGAGCATGTAGAAAGAGAAGATATTTTACTTGAATATGTTAAAACTGATAATCAACTAGCTGATATGTATACTAAGCCCCTAGAAGAAGCTAAGTTCAATAGGTTCAAAGTTGAACTAGCAATGATAAACTTAGAGTAAGTTTATAGTATTGGAAATTGGCTAAGTAAAAAGGTGTCGACACACAGAGGTCTGTGTGTCGACACAGAAAAGTGGTGTCAACACTTCAGGGAAAAGGTGTCGACACATCTAGGAAGTTACTGTCGACACTTCAGAATATTAGTGTCGACACATCTAGGAAGTTACTGTCGACACTTCAGAATATTAGTGTCGACACATGACAAGTTGGTGTCGACACAACCAAGGTAGTGTCGACACATAGTGTTTACTCAGAATTATCTAAGTAAAGTCTCGACTAAATGTCGAGTTAAGTGGTGTCGACACAAAAACAAGTGTCGACATATATAATCTGTTGACTAAACTTGTGTCGACACGTATGTGTCGAGACATTATAAGTCAGTGTCGACACTTATCGCCAGTGTCGACACAATTTAAGTTGGCTGCCCGCCTTTTCATCTTCAAAATTAGAAAGGTATAAATAGGATTTTGCCTTAGTTTGTCGACACGCTTTCAAAAGTTTCGAGACCAAAACTTGTGTGTCGACACCTCTCTTCTCTCCAGTCCAATTCATCAAACCCTAATGACGCCAAAGCTTGAGGAGAACGTTAACGAAGGTTATGAACTGGTGCGCGATGCTTTTGATGCTGCAGATCAAGAAATCAAGACAGTGATAACCCTAGTCGCCGACTCAGGGTTAGAATTTCTGGTTTCTGAGCCTACAAAGATTTGGAAAAAGGAAGTCCTGGAATTCCTCAATGGAGCTAAGATAGATGAAACTGGATTCAAGATCAAATCCAGGGTTCATGGTGAGAAGGTGAAGGTTTCACCTAAAAGTCTGAGGAAAGTGTTACAGCTCCCAAAAACTCTAGAAGAAGATGAAGTTACAACTTCTGAGACCAGGGAAGCTCTAACTTGGTGTGGTCTGGACTCTAAGATGAAGATTGGATCAGTGTTTCTTAGAAAGGGCATGAACAGTCAGGGGAAATTCCTCTCTGAGATTGTTGGCAAAGTAATTCTCAGTAAGCCAGGAGGGCATGATAGGGTATCTGCCTCTATGTTCAGTATTATGACCAGGATTATCTTCACTCTCAACACTGACTGGTCTGTTATAGTGTTTGAGAAAATCAAGGAAAGTCTGAAGAAGCCCAACCTGGGCAGAATTTTAAGTCTTTACCTTGCTGGTGTTATACCTGAAGTTATGGGTCAGGCTGCTGGAAGTAAAATAAATCATATGAGGAAGATGGATTTAAGAATTTTCTCCAGGTGGGACAGGGTGTTGTCTAAAGAGCTGCCAACCCCTGAGAAGATAGTTTTTGAGAAAGAATCACCTCCAAAGAAGAAGAGGAAAGCTGCTCCAGTGGCTCAAGTGTCCACTAGCAGCTCTGACAGTGAAGAACAAGTTGTCTTCACACCAGATGAGAATGAGGAAGGACCTGCTGTAAAGTCTCCTGCTCCTCAAAATGTTGCTGAGATCCAGGGGGAGCTACCTCAAGCTAGCCCCATACACAAGGATCAAATCCAGGGGGAGCCTCTAGCTGTAGTTGAGCCAACTACTCTAGAGAGTGAGCAAGCTACAACCACCATACTAGAGCAAACTCAGCTGGATAGCCAAGTCCCAGATGTTGTCTTGGAAGACACATCTGCTGCAGCTCAGTATGTATCTAATCAAGTGGTAGAAGAGCATAGAATTTCTCCAGCTCACTCACCACAAGAGTATACCATGGAAGATCTTTTCTTAAATCTGGATCAAACAGATTTTGACAAGGACAATGCTGCTACTGAAGAGGAGAATGCTCCACTTGAGGGCGAGCAAGTAGTATATGTTGAAGAGCCTGCCAGGCAAGAGACTGTAAGACCCCAAACTGTTGAGGAACTACCAAAGGAAAGGGTAGATATAACCAGCTCCTCAGCTTCTGAAGATGAGGATGCTGCAAGGGCTAAGAAGAAGAAACTTTATGTGTTCAAGAGAAGGAGCCAAAGTTATAAGAAGACCTTACAATCTATTGCACCACAGCCTATATCACAGCCAGCTCCAACTGCTGATTATAGTGCTTTAATGGTGGCTATGCAGATTAAACTGGATGAACATAGGAAGGCTATAGAGACATATGTTGATGAAGGGCACAAGTCTCTCCAATTTGATCTAGCCCAGGACATAAAATCAATAAGATTTGAAATGAATCTTAACAAGAAGGAGATGACAGACTGCTTCCACAAAGGGGGGAATGCAGTAGTGTACTTAGCTACACACCAAGAAAAGATTAAGGCTCAAGTTGATGACATAGCCCTGAAGCAAGGATATGTACTCGAAAATCAGCTCAGAATGAATGACAATTTAACAGAATCCCATAATGCAATTGTCACAGAAATAAAGAACATAGCTGCTGGACCTTCTACCTCTATTGCTACTGTTAAAGCTGAATTTGACAAAGTATTTCAAGAAGAAATCACTGCTGTTAAGAATGCCATTCAAGACTCCCAGAAGGCCATATCTGAACAACTTAATAAGCTCAAACCTTTCTTTAAAGATGGAGTCAGATACTTGGATAATCAAATCAGATTTCAGAAGGATGATGTCAGAGATCACATGGCTAGAGAAGTCATAAAGGGGGAGAGAGTTTTAGTCAAAGCTAGCTCTGATCATGCCAAATGGATATCTAATTCCATCAGAGCTACACTGGGCTATCCTCCTCTTTGTGATGATGACAATGTTGCTGAATCTGGAATTCATCCTGCATATTTAGGAGGGGAGCAACCAGAAGTGGCTCAAGTTATCTATCCTCCTCCAGATTTTGAAATGGTGCAAGCTGATATTCATCACATGTATAGCCCAACTGAAGGGACGTCCAATGTCATTCTGGAAAAAGTGGTTCAGCCTATATCTGAAGCTATGCAAGCAGCTCTTCAGAAAGAAGAAGAAGCTCTACAGAAAGAAGAAGAGACTAGATTGTCTAAGAAGAGGTTTAGAGAACAAGCTGAACAAAGACCAGATTTTGAGCAATGGAGCCCTACCTCAAGAAATATTATTTTGACTGCCTGGAAAGCTGCCAAAGATAATGTGCATGACAGGAACAAATGGTTTTCTGAAGCTGAATGGAGAAAACATGAGATAAGGCAGGAGGCAATAGTCCAATACAGAAGGAAGGCCAAGATGGGAAAGCTACCTCCTACTGCCCAGGAGCCTAGCAAGTACTTTCCAAAGCCATATCATTATTTTGAGAGGCAAAAGATTAAGGCTGAGAAACTTAAGAAGAAAGATCTGAAAGGCAAGAAGCATGCTGATGCTGAAATTGCTGAAGCTCCTGTTCAAGCCAGAGTTCAAGCTGGAAAAGGAATAGTCATTAAGGAGGCTGAAAAGAAATAGCTTAGAAAATTTCTTAAGTTTACTATGTATTAGTTTGATATAAAACATTCTGTAAACTTTAGAATTTTGTATATGACAAAGTATTGGAACAATGTTATGTGTGATAAATTTGGTGTGTAATAAATTTGTTTCATAATTGTTCTGTGATGATGTCTATGTATACATGTGTGATTGATACATGTTTATGTTCACCCTGTTTACATAATCCTGCTTTACATCATTTTGTAATTTTATTATGAATGGTGTATATCATTGACTAAGGGTTATGACTTCTCCAAATAGGGGGAGATTGTTGGGTACATTGGTCTAAATGTACCTGATTTGAAGAAGCCTCACCCAACTCAATGATATACATCCAAATGTATTTGATGTATTTTGAGTTTACATGTGCAGGTTAAGTATTTGCAGAAATGAAGCAAAAGTTTCTAAGTCCATGTGTCGACACCCAGAGGGAAAGTGTCGACACTTAAGAAGACTTGTGTCGACACCCAGGCAAGCAGTGTCGACACTTGGAGTCATTGTGTCGACACCAGGGATGCTGAGTCGACACCAGACAGAAAGTGTCGACACAAGGAGCTGTGTCGACACTCAGTGAAGAAAAGACAGTGAAGCTGTGTCGACACTTAGCAGTTGTGTCGACACCCAGTGAAGCTGTGTCTACATCAGAAAGTGTCGACACTTGGAGGCTGTGTCAACACTCAGCAAAAGTTAGCAGAAACTAAGTACAAGTGTCGACACCCAGAACAATGTGTCGACACTCAGCAGAAGAGTCAACACTTGAAGTAAGTGTCGACACCCAGAACAATGTGTCGACACTTAGCTGAAGACTCAACACTTAAAGAAAGTGTCGACACAAGGAGCTGTGTCGACACTTAGCAAAGAACAGCAAAGTTCAACAAAATATTCTAAGTACAAGTGTCGACACTAAGGAGTTGTGTCGACACACAGCCAGAGTCTCGACTGAAGAAGAAAGTGTCGACACCCAGAGTAATGTGTCGACACTCAACAAGTATCAACACTGAAGACATGTGTCGACACCAAGAAGCAGTGTCGACACTTGACAGATACAACACATGAAGATGTATCGACACAAAGGAGATGTGTCGACACTTAGAAGAATTCAGCAAGATACTGAAGTACAAGGAGTTGTGTCGACACTAAATTTCAGTGTCGACACATGAAGAAGAAGTAGTGTCGAGATACAAAAACTACAACACAAGGAGTTGTGTCGACACCTTGTAGGCTAGTGTCGACACTTAGACAACATGTGTCGACACTTGGTCTATAAGTGTCGACACTTAAAGACAGAAAGTCTCGACACTTAAAGACAGTTACAGAATTTTCAAGAACTGACTGGATGACTTGACAGCTGCCATTCCAGTCGGTCTACAGCACATGTCAGAGTTGTCAGAATTTAGTTATGGACCGGACCAGCCGGTTACCATGAAGAAGGCCTATAAATAGGCTTGTACTGTCTACAGAAGATGAAGATCAAAAGATTGATAAAGTGGTTCAAGTGATCATTCACAAGAGAAACACACAAGAAGATCTAGCTATTCCTTGAAGAATCAAGTGCAGATCTAAGAAGTTGGAGAGAGAGAGCTCCATCCAAGAAATCAGCTGTTGGAACCCAGCTGAGAAGAAGGATTCAGATTGGTCTGAATCTTAAGAAGCAGAGATCAAGGATCAACTGCAGAGGAATCAGTCTTATTGTGTTCTACATTCAAGAAGCTTTGAAGAAAGCCAAGTCAGATTGATTTCAGCTGAGTTCTTCCAAGAACTCATCAAGAATCTCACAACTTATCTCTCTTTTATCTAAGTTGTTGAGTTTATATATTTTGTATTCATTATAACTTGTAGGATCCTTAGGGATCTGAGATTGTAAGCCTGCAATTATAAAGACTGAGGGTAGGAGAGTTAAATCTCTGAGTGTAGGCCTTGGTGGCTGAGTGTAGGCCTTGGTGGCTGAGTGTAGGCCTTTGTGGCTGAGTGTAGGCCTTTGTGGCTGAGTGTAGGCTTTGTGGAAAAGCTGAGTTGTAGGGCCTTGGGACTGAGGTGTAGGATCCTGTTTTGGGTTCTGAGATAGTGGAGAAGTTTGGCCGAATCTAGTACACTGCTAGATAGGCGAAGGGGGAAAGTGGATGTACCCAAAGCTTGGGGAACCACTATAAAACTCTGTGTCTACTGTGTTTGCTGAGTTGCTGTGATTGCTGAATGTGTGCTGTGTTAAATTAGATAAGATTCTGTGATATTATCTGTTTGCTGCCTAAAAAGTCAAAAAGATTCAAGTCACCTATTCACCCCCCCTCTAGGTGCTTAGGGACAATATCTTTCAAGTGGTATCAAAGCGAGGTTCCTCAAAAAGGACTAACAGTCTGAGTAGATCCTGATTGGCAGATTCAGTGTAAGTGAATTACAGATTCAAGAAAATCAAGAACCATGGGTTCCACTGAAAATCACAAGGACTTGGGCTCCATGAAACTACTGGTTATTTAAATAACCATTCACAGGAGGTGTAGCACCGTAATGACCCGCTGCCGCAGGATATTACGCCAGCAGCTAGGACTACTCGAGCAGATGCACCCCCGCCGTCCCCGGAGTTTAGAGACGTGAGTACCGGCGAGCAGCGTAGAGAGAGAGAGAGAGTATGAGTGATATATGTTGTACATGTATAGCCCTCGGGCTAATATAAATGCTTAGGCTTCAGCCCTAAAACCCCGGTGTTATTGATATGCTATATATATCTACAATGATTTCCTGTTAATGCTTCCGCTATACTTTGATGGGTTGTGAATGTTATGATTCGAGCCGAGCAAGGCGGCCATCTAGTGCTTGGATAGGGTGGATCGACTTCCCTTATGGAGCACTGGGTGGACGTCTTGGGCCAGTAGTACCCCTCCGGCCCGACCTGGGCAAAAGGTTGGGGGGGGGGGGCACTACACATTGCATAGGTACTTGGACTATCCTGCAAACATAGTTTTGTTTACTTTAGGACCCCAAAAGGGATTGGGTCCTTGGTTCTTGTTAGCCTGAAAATGAACATTTCTACCTGCAACACTTCTGACAGGAAGACTCACCCTTGCCCTTGGCTCACTAGGATTGTGCCAACAATCTATGACAAAGTGACCAACTTTACCACAACACCAACATTCATGAATGTTATATCTCCTCTTCTAGATAGTCTTTGATGGAGTATGGCTTTCTTGACGAGGAGCTTGAAGAGCCATTATTCTTTCACTGTCTCCTCTTGCTCAGCATCTTCTTAAATTGCTTGGAGAACAGTATTAGTTCTCCATCTGACAGCTCACTTTCAGAGAAGTTGGGATATGAGCTTTCTGACTCAGCAACTCTCTTGGAGGAGGAGTCTTTTCCCTGTTTTTTATTGTGCCTTCAGCTCTAAAGGCCACAGTCTTCTCTTTGATGAGAGATCTAACACCATCCTCTTCAACCTTCCTGGAGTTTAGCTGCATCTCATGGGATATTAACTTCCCAAACAGATTTTAGGGCAATGTGTTGGCCAAGTTGCCAACTTCTCTGATAACCCAAATCTTTATATCTCATTCCTTATTTAGGGATCTCAAGATCTTGTCATTTAGCTCATAATTAGTGAATTGTCTGCCATAGGTAATCAGACTATTCACTATCAAGAAGAACTTCTCATAGCATTCAACTATGGAATACTTCTTCCCTTACTTGAGTGCTTCATATTGCTGATTTAGAAGGGATTTTCTGTCATCCCACACCTCCTTTGTCCCTTCCATATAGACAATGAGGGAGTCCCACATTTCCTTAGCTGTCTTGCAGTGGGCAAGGTTCTAGAAGATGGAGTCATCTATGACACTGACAATGATGTTTTGTGCCCTCTTGTCCATGGTTGCTAGGATGACCTCATCCTTGGTCATCTCAATGTACTTCATAGAAGTTTGGACATTGGCATCCAGGACAGAGATCTTCATGGGAATAAAGGGTACCTCTTGGACTGTGATGAAAATCCTTAGGTCTGAGGCTTCCATGAATAGCTTGACCCTCTCTTTCTAATCCCCAAATTTTCCTTTCTGTAGATAGGGAGTTTCATGGAGCTCAACTCCTTGTGGTTCTCACTGAACCCATGGAGCAAATCTTCAGCTACTCTTGGAGATTGTTCAGACAGTTAAGTTCTTCTTGAACAACCACCCTCTGATACCACTTGAAAGTCTTTGTTTCAAGAGTAGATATACACCTAGGGGTGAATAGGTTTCTTAGGGTCTGTTTGGTAAAGCGGCAGGGAAGCGGCACACCACAGCGGCAAGGAAAGCAGCGCCAAACATCGTGCGGTCGAACAACGGTGGCATGGCATTTCCAAGAAATCTACGACACCGTAGATTTCTCGCATTCCTCATCCCCAATTTTCTCCTCTGCCCTAGCTCCTGCATTCCGTCGCCGCTCCCGCATCCGTCGCCGATCCCGCATCCGTCACCGATCCCGCATCCGTCGCCGATCCCGCATCCCGACCCGTCGCCGATCCCGCATCCCGACCGCATTCCGATCCCGCATCCCGATCCGTCGCCGGTATTCTTCTTGTTCTTCTTCTTGTTCTTCTTGTTCTTCTTCTTCTTGTTCTTCTTCTTGTTCTTCTTGTTCTTCTTCTTCTTGTTCTTCTTCTTGTTCTTCTTGTTCTTCTTCTTCTTCTTGTTCTTCTTCTTGTTCTTCTTGTTGTTCTTCTTCTTGTTCTTCTTGTTCTTCTTCTTCTTGTTCTTCTTCTTGTTCTTCTTGTTCTTCTTGTTCTTGTTCTTCTTCTTGTTCTTCTTGTTCTTCTTGTTCATGTTCTTCTTATTGTTCTTCTTGTTCTTCTTGTTCTTGTTCTTCTTCTTGTTCTTCTTGTTCTTCTTGTTCTTGTTCTTCTTCTTGTTCTTGTTCTTGTTCTTCTTCTTCTTCTTGTTCTTCTTGTTATTGTTCTTCTTGTTCTTCGTGTTCTTCTTGTTCTTCTTGTTCTTGTTCTTCTTGTTCTTCTTGTTCTTCTTGTTCTTCTTGTTCTTCTTGTTCTTCTTGTTCTTCTTGTTCTTCTTGTTCTTCTTGTTCTTCTTGTTCTTCTTGTTCTTCTTGTTCTTCTTCTTCTTCTTCTTCTTGTTCTTCTTGTTCTTCTTCTTCTTCTTCTTCTTCTTCTTCTTCTTGTTCTTCTTGTTCTTCTTCTTCTTCTTGTTCTTCTTCTTTTTCTTCTTCTTGTTCTTCTTCTTCTTCTTCTTGTTCTTCTTCTTCTTCTTCTTCTTCTTGTTCTTCTCCAAAGAGCTCAAAAATCTATTAGTTAACTGAATACAAAAATGCCATTGTTCACTGAAAACTGGACTGAAATTTAGTCCAGTTTTTAGTTCAAAAATTACTGTGATATGTAATCTATTAGTTAACTGAATACAAAAATGCCATTGTTCACTGAAAACTGGACTGAAATTCAGTCTAGTTTTCAGTTCAAAAAACACTGCCATATGTAATCTATTACTTAAATGAATACAAAAATGCCATTGTTTTCAGTATATGATATTTCAGTCTAGTTTTTAGTGAAAAATGGACTGAATTTCTTTTCACTGAAAACTAGAATGAAATTCAGTCCAGTTTTCACTGAAAACTGGACTGGACTGAATTTCAGTCCAGTTTTCACTGAAAACTGGACTGAATTTCAGTCCAGTTTTCAGTGTCCTTGGTTTACATTACTATCTAGTATTAGATGCAGCCACCATTACAATGCCATTGTTTTTAGTATGTGGTATTTCATTCCAGTTTTCACCTAAAAATGGACTGAAATGCAGTCCAGTTTTCACTGAAAACTGTGCTGAATTTCAGTCCAGTTTTCAGTGTCTTTGTTTTACATTACTATCCAGTATTACATGCAGTCACCCTTACAATGCCATTGTTTTCAGTATATGGTATTTCATTCCAGTTTTCACCTAAAAATGGACTGAAAACTGGACTGAAATTCAGTCCAGTTTCACTAGTTTTCAGTGAAAACTGGACTGAATTTAAGTCCAGTTTTCACTGTCCTTGGTTTACATTACTATCTACATTACTATCACCATTATAATGTAATTATTTTCAGTGTTACTATCTACATTACTGTGACTCATATTGTGATGTTCTCAAATTTTCAGTTTGGATTCAATTTTAGGCGAACAATGGGTAAACCTAAAGAAGGTGTGGTTTTTGCACAATGGGAAACTTCGCATGTACACATTTTCTGCGACTTGTGTATACAAGAGATTGAATTAGGCAATAGACCAAACACTCATTTTAGTAGAGATGGGTGGCTTAACTTGATTACAAATTACAAAGAACGTACAACATTTAATTATACATGCGCACAACTTAAGAATAAATGGGATCAGTTGAAGCGTGAGTGGAAGCTATGGAGGGATCTCAAAAGAGGGAGACTGGCTTGGGTTGGAATCCAAGCAAAAGAACTATTGATGCTTCTGATGAATGGTGGGAAGAGCGCATTAAGGTTAATATTGTGCATTTTTAGTTATTTTACTTAAAGACAATTATGTGTATTTTTCATTACAGTTTTTCTTATTATAGATGTTACCAGCCGCGAAGAAATTTCGATATACAGGTATAGCACCCGAGCTCAAAGAAAAAATGGACAAGATGTTTAGCTCAGTAGTTGCTACGGGAGAGAAATCATGGATCCTATCAATGGGAGAAATGCACCCTATGTTTTCTGAGCCCGAGCCTATTTCTGATGATGATGATCTAGTAGTGGAAAATATTGCTACCCCACCTACTAAAATGAACGATAGTGCAGACAAACAATTTGATGGCGCCACGAGTGGAAGTAAAGGACATGATGCTGGTTCAACTTCTAAAATGTCGTCAGGCATAAAGCGATTCCGTAAAGGGAACGTAAAAGACACAGGCATAAAAGAGGCCATGATGGCTCGAGTTGAAGGGTTACTTGACGTCACACGTTCTGTTGGCCTTACAGTTGCAGCACCACTTGTCCCGCCTAGCATATATATGTTGAGTGAGGCAGTGCACGAGCTAGAAAAGTTTCCAGAATTATTTGATGATACAGACATGTACGATTTTGCCATGTTGTTCTTCATAAATCTCAATAATATGATAATTTTCCTGAATCTCCCAGACGATAGGAAGGTTTCGTGGTTGAAGAAACGTTACATGGAATCTTTGAAGTGAAGTTCTTATACCACCTACTATATTTTGTAACTCATGTTATGTAATATCACTAGAGTATTTTGGAACTCATGTTTTGTAATATCCAGTCTATATCATGCTCGTGTTTTATAGTCTCTACATTTTGAAACTCTTGTATTGAAACTCATGTAATGGTTTACTATTTTTTCATTGACATGTTGTGGAGCACATGTTATATTTTACTGTGTACAGCTAACATCTATAGAAACTCTTGTTATGAAATTATTGTTATGATACTCATACTTTCTCTACATTCATGATGATATTTTTCTTAGGTTATCAGTATGACAGAAGAGAACATGAATGACGATGTTATGATTGATGATGAAGAGTTCATGCTAATTCACCAAAGAAACCGACAACACCGATTTATTATTTACCAAAACCTTATTGCAACAACATCTGCTGTAATAAGTGAATACATTCAGCCATCTCTTACAAAGATACCTTGCATGACCTCTAAACAAACTGGGGAGAAATGGGTGGCAGAGTTATTAGAAGGGCATCCAAGAAGGTTTTTTGATAATTTTCGCATGTCCAAACAAATATTCTGTGACTTATTGATTTTATTAGAAGAGTCATATGGTTTAAAAGGATCAAGAAGGACTGCAACTCGAGAGGTCTTGGGAATGACATTATACATTCTTGGCCATCATGAAACTCTGCGGAAGACATCAGAACGCTTCCAACATTCAACTGAAATAATTAGTAGATATTTCGAGAAAGGGTTACGTGCACTGTCAAGTCTTTCAATGGATATCATAGCTCCTACTGATCCACAGTTAAGAAATACTCCCGCGGACATTGAAAATGATGGCAGATACATGCCTTATTTTAAGGTCTGTATTGGAGCAATTGATGGGACTCATGTGGATGCTTGCATTCCGGTACATGAGCAAGTCGCATATATTGGTCGACATGGATCACCAACTCAGAATGTCATGGTAGTGTGCGATTTCAATATGTGCTTCACATATGTGGTACCTGGCTGGGAGGGTTCGGCACATGATAGCCGCATTTATCATCGTGTTGTGCGAGATAGAAGTTGTAAATTTCCATATGCGCCTGCAGGTAAATTTCTCACAGCATTTATCAACTATTATTAATTTTTGGGTCATATTAAATCATTTTAATACAGGGAAATATTACTTGGTGGATGCTGGATATCCGTTAGAGACGAGCCTTCTGAAACCATTTCCAGAAACAAGATATCATTTGGCGGACTTCGCTCGAGGCAATCGGCCAACTGAAGGTCGCCGTGAAAAATTTAATCAGACACACTCATCTTTGCGTTCTGTTATTGAACGTAGCTTCGGCGTATGGAAAAACAAATGGCGCATCCTTAGGAAGATGTCACAATACTCATTTTCAAAGCAATGCATAATTGTTGTGGCTACAATGGCCCTCCATAATTACATAAGAAGACATCCATCTATGATTGATCCAGAGTTCAGAGCATGTGATCTTGATGAAACGTTTGTGCATCCTGAGGCATACGAACATAGGGTTCAACATCGACGAACCCACGGGATCACAGCTCCGAGCGTAGAGCCAGTTACACATGAGGGGACAGGTGCATCTGAGATGTATGCTCTGAGAGAATTCATTGCAGACCAATTAGAACATGCTGGCAGGTACGATTCATACACATGTACTTTAACAAATAAAATATTTATTTGAGATTAAATTTATCTAATCTGACGTAACTACTTTTTGCAGATGATATTTGTTTTCACAAATCTGTATCGCTACTATTTATGTCGAACAAATTGTTAATTTTAAGTTGAACATCATAAATTATGCGAACTTTTTAATTTTATCCCTGTTTATTTTTCATTGCTGTTTAATTTTCATTACTGTCTAGTTCTGCACCACTGTTTCACACAGCACTGCAAATACAATTTTCCAAACAGTTTCATAAAGTTTTCCACCACTGCAAAACAGCAGATTCCTACACCACTGTTTCACACCACTGCTTCCTGCACAGCCACAGCTTAGCCAAACAGACCCTTAGTCTTTTTGACTACTTTCTTAATTTAGTATGTTGAGTGTTAAGTTATCTAGCTTGCTTTCAAGAACACAACACAGGACACCGGTATTTACAGTGGTTTCCCAAGATATGGGCACATCCACTATCCCTCCCACCTTTCTAATAGTATGTTAGACAAGGCAATCTTCTCCAATCTCGGCTCAATGAGCTTATAACACAGATCCCACAGGATCTCTCAGACTTCCTCCAAGTCCTACCTCGGGCCAAAGCCCTACACTCAGAGATAAAATCTCCTACAGCTTAGTGATCTTTCAGATCACCTACCTCGGGCACAACAAGATGCCCTACAACTCAGGCTCGGAGGATAGCCCTACATTCAGAGTGTAAAACTCTCCTACAACTCAGATCAAGAATGATTCTACCTCAGGCCAAAGGCCCTACCTCAGATTCTCAATAGAATCCTACCTCAGAGAATAAATCTCCTACATCAGGTACACAAGCCCTATAACTTAGATCCACAATAGAATCCTACCTCAGCCTTTATATTTTATGTTTACAGCTCAGATCAAGATTGATCCTACAGAATGAGTAAGTTTGTTGTTATTGATTGACTCCAGAGAAAGTGTCCTCTGAGACTGCCTTCTAAGCTGAGTAGACTCATCCCTAACTTCTTCAATACATGACTCCAGAGAAAAGATTCTCTGAGTCGGCTTTTTGAACTGAGAAAACTCAGTCCTGTATTCTTCACAACACCAAGAAAGTAGATCTTCAGGATGGTTCTGCTTGTACTGGGAAGATACCTACAGAGCACTGCTTCTTCAAGCCTTAATTGTAGTAGAGTTCAGAGCAGAGGCCTTGAAGATGAGCAGCAACTTTAAGCTTGCTCTGCTTCTCTTTCTTCAGAAAATAATTTCTGATCTTGATGTTGAAGATAAGTTTATTCTTCAGGGAGTTATTTCTTCAACAATTGACTCTGTCTGTGAATCACAGACTAACTATAGAGCAAGTTCTTCGAAAACTTCTTCTTCCTCGAGAGGAAGAAGATGACCAACAAAGGCTTCGTCTCTCAAAAGCTTTTTTGTTCTCTCTCCACTATATTCTTCTTTCTCGGGACTCTGCTTTTGTATCTCGTCGATCAATGTTTCTTTGTGCAGTATGGACCACAGGAGTTGGTAACTGTAACACTACTTTTGTCATCTAGCATGCAAATCCGTGACATTTGAATTCGTGATGACGTCAGCATGACTCGGCACTTCTGGACTTAGTAAATTCCATACAATCTGCATAAGCATTGAGTGAAGTCTTGCCACTCAACGCTAAAGTACTTAGCAGAATTTTGCATCTTCAAGTGTCGAGTGAACCTTCATCACTCAACACTTCTAGATTTAGTTGAAATATCTCTGTATAAAGGCGTTGAGTGAAGCTTCCACACTCTACACTTTCTGACTTAGCCTGACTTCTTTATGAGGCATTGAGTAGCCCGTCTTCACTCAATGCTTTTATACTTAGACAAATCCTGTTGAGTAGGCATTGAGTGTATTGCTTCACCCAATGCTTATATCCTTTGACAAATTTCTTGTTGAGGCGTTGAGTGGTCTGTCTTCACTCAACGCTTCTATACTTAGACAGATTTCTTGATGAGTAGGCGTTGAGTGAACTGTCTTCACTCTATGCTTCTATCCTTAGAGAGATTTCTTGATGAGTAGGCGTTGAGTGAACTGTCTTCACTCAATGCTTCAGTCCTTAGACAGATTTCTTGACAGCAACACTACGGATTTAAATGTCTCCTTGATGAGACGTTGAGTGGCCTGTCTTCACTCAATGCTTCTATACTTGAACTAAAATCCAGATGAGTAGGCGTTGCGTGAACTCCCTTCAGTCAAATCTTTTGTCCTTAGACAAATTTCTAGTCAGCAACTCTGAGGCTTTGACTGCTTGAGGTTCTATCAATGCTTTTAGCCTCCCGACATTGAGTGAAGTAAGTCCACTCAATGCTTCTGGACTTAGTTAATTTTGTCTGTCCAATAACCTATCTTGAGTCTAATAGTCATTGTGACTCTAACAACCTGTCAAATCACTATAACAGTATACCACTTGCATACAATAAACTTAAACATATATCAAATACATTCATGTATATACCATTGACTTGTGGGCATTTTTCAAATCTAGGACATTGTGATCAATGGACCCAATAGATGATGCTGATGTTGGCAGGGTATTCGATTTTGTCTGTGTCATGCACCCACTTTGTATCTTTAGTTTGGGTATTGCCTTTGTCGTGCGTGAGTTTTGGCGAGATATATTAAGCTTGTGACTCCCCTCGGGTGTTTTCCTTACGGGATGAAGATCTTAACATCATCGTTAGGCGGGGGATCTTAGCAAGCGTCGAACCGTGCCTTGTTCTCATCCTTGTGGTTTCAAGTGTGACTTAGTGTCATATTGTGCTTTCGTGTGTTGTGGTGGACTAGAAGTATCTTGTGTATCAATTTCCTTACTTGTTGTGCGCTATTGATGGCCACGACTGTTGGGAGTTAATTGCGGGGAGTTGTTGCTCTACTTTGCACTTGGCGAGAGATTCTGCACAGCATGAAGGCTGTGGGGGTGTCTCCTCCCCTGAATAGGTGACGCCTCAAAAGGTAGCTTTGGTGTTGCTATTGGGCATGAGCGCTTGGAGCTGACACCTGAGTGTAATGTAATGGGATGTTTGCCCCTTTTGTCCAGATGGCACCCGAGAGCTCGAAATTCATTTTTGGCTGAGTGCCATGGGAGGACTCGTAGTTGATCTTAAAAAAATCCCTCAGAGGATCGATGATTCACTCTTGTCTTGGAAGGGCTCATGATTCATTCCTTTGAAGGTGGCAAAGTGTATTTGTTTGTTTGCATTTTGGGAGGTCCAGGGTCCGTTTGGGTGGAGGTGGCGTGGAACGTTTGTTTGTTTACACCTAAGGAGAGCTGGGGTTTGTCCATGTGGAGGTGGCTTGGAACCTTTTTTTATTTGTGCCTTAGGAGAACTGGGGTTCATCTAGGTGGAGTTGATCTGGAGCCTTTGTTCATTTACGACTTAAGAGAACTGGGGTTTGTCCAGGTGGAGGCGGCGAAGAAACTTTGTTTGTTCACATCTCAGGAGAACTGGGGTTTACTTAGGTGGACATGACAGAGAGCCTTTGTTCATTCGCATCTCAGAAGAACTGGGGTTTGTACAACTAGAGGTGGAAAAGAATCTTTATTTGTTCGCATCTCAGGAGAACCAAGGTTTGTACAAGTGGAGGTGACAAAGAGTCTTTATTCGTTCGCGCCTCAGGAGAGTCGGGGTTCGTCCAGGTGGAGGTGGCTTGGAACTGTTGTTTGTTCATGTCTCAGGAAAACTGGGGTTCGTCTAGGTGAGCGTGGCTAAGAATCTTTGTTCATTTGTGCCTCAGGAGTACTGAGGTCCGTCCAGATGGAAGTGACAAAGAACCTTTTTCGATCGTGGCTCAGGAGAACCAGTGTTCGTCCATGTGAAGGTGCAGATGGACCTTTGTCTATCTCGATTGAGAGATTCAGACAGACCTTTGTCCATCTCGCCTGGGAGGTGCAAAAAGGCTTTCGCCGATCTCGGTTGAGAGGTGTAGAAGTACTTTTGCCAATCATGCCTGGGAGGTGTAGAAGGGCTTTCGTAGATCTCGTCTAGGAGGCACAAAAGGGATTTCACCGATATCGCCTAGTGGATCCGTCCGCTGTGAAAGGAAAAATAAATTCTTCATTGTTGGAAAGGAATATACAAGTGCCCGAGAATTTTTTTCTCATGGCTTATTCTAGAACAAACAGGGAAAGTGATCGATAGTATGGGGTGTTTTTGCTTAAGCCCCGCATGTTGGGTCCATTGATTACAATATCACAGATTTAAAGAAAACTCACAAGTCAATAATATACACATGATTGTATTTGATATATGTTCAAGTTCAATATATGCAGGTTGTCTACTATTCTATGATTAGACATGTTGTTAGGGTTAGAATGTCATTTTGACTCAAGACAAGCTGCTAGAAATGCAAAAATCTGGCTAAGTCCAGAAGCGTTGAGTGAGTACACTTCACCTAACGCCATAAGACCTAAAAGCATTGACAAAAGATCAAGTATTCAAAGCCTCAGTGGTGTTGGACTCAATTCTGGTTAAGTCCAAAAGCATTGAGTGAAGGTTGTTCACTCAACGCTTCCTCAAAAAGAAATCTGTTTAAGTATAAAAGCGTTGAGTGAAGAAGGCTCACTCAATGCCTTATCAATAATTCAGCAAAGTTCAGCAGCATTGAGTCACAAAGATCACTCAATGCCTTCATTCAGAAATTCAATACAAGTCCAGAAGCATTAAGTGTAGATGCCTCACTCAATGCCTTCCGACAGGACAACTGCCAAGTCTAGAAGCGTTGAGTAAAGTAGCTTCACGTAATGCCTTCAACCAGAAGAATTCTGCCAAGTACAAATGCGTTGAGTGATGAAGGTTCACTCAACACCTTATCAACTTAGTAGTCTGATACAAAAGCATTGAGAGATGAAGGTTTACTTAACACCTCAAGAAGCAGATTTTCTACTAAGTGTTTTTGCATTGAGTCACAAAGCTTCACTCAATGCATGTGCAGATTGACTGTGAAAACTGCTAAGTCTACAAGTGCTGAGTCATGCTGACACCATCCAAATTTAAATTAAGCTAGATTTGCACACTAGAAGCCAAATGACACCGAACACTTTTTGAACATCAGTTTAATCCAAAGTAACTTTACAGCTGCTATTTCAGCTTGCCCATACAAATCAAAGAGTCATTGGACGGTGGGATATAAAAAAAGTCCTCACAGAGAAATTAATATAGTTAGTTCTTCAAGTTCTTGAACACATCATTCTTGGATTTACAGAAGAGTTACAGACGACAGAAAGTTGCATGCTGATTGAAGTAATAAGAATCAAAAATCTCTAAGTCGTCTTCAGCAATAACAGAAAACCTAATTTTTTATAAAAGGTGGAGTAGCATAACACTCAAAGAAAGTTGATGTTCATCTTCAATGCTACTGCTTTCAACACTGGTATATTAAAGCTTAAAGATATAGAGCTCTACATCAGTTCTTCTCAGCACAAGCAGAACTACTCTGAAGATCTATAATCTTGTAGTTGTGAGGAGTTAGGACCGGGTTTACTCAATTCAGGATGGTGACTCAGGGGACCATTTCTCTGGAGTCAAACATCACAAAATCATTACTCAATCTGTAGGATCATTGTTTGATCTGAGTTGTAAGCCTGTGTTATAAAGGCTGAGTATATGAGCTGTGTATCTAAGTTGTAGGATCCTATTTAGGATCTGAGATAAGGCTTATGCCCGAGGTATTATCTCTGTATAGATTCGAGGTAGGAAATCTGTGAATCTCTGAGTGTAGGGTTGCTAAGCCTAAGGTAGGAGTTGCTATACTCTGAGTTGTGGGAGTGAGTTTCACTCTGAGGTGTAGGATCCTGATTGATCTGAGGTGTAAGCTCAAGGAGCCGAGTAATTAAAAGGTGGAGTTAGCCGAATCTAGCTCATGGCTAGATAGGTGAAGGGTAAGTAGATGTACATTAGATAGGGGAACCACTATAAATTCTTGTGTGTTGTTGTGACTCTAAACCTATGTTAGTAAATTTTGTCTCGAACAATTTACAACACTCAAATTTGCATTAAAGTAAATTACCATATCTAATACATAAATTCATGAAATCTTATCTCTAAAATGCCATGAATCCATTTATCCGTATCATAATTATCCAATCGACATATCTCTCGATCATGCAAATTGAAATGCAAATAGAAATAATACCTAAATATGAACATATAAATATCATGACAACTTTCTAATTTCTCAATCTAAAAAGTTGGAATTCATGTAAAGAAAATAATAAATTCATAACTAGGATAAAACTCTTTGTTTGAAGGCCTATATACGAATAAAATACCACAAATTTGATGAAAACAATAAGATACATGATTACCAAATTGTTCAAAATAAAGTTTCATGCGAAATAAAAGATAAATAAAGTTAGATCACCAAGAGAAAGGAAAGATTAAAAGAGATACATGAAAGATCAAAAGCATACAAAAATCTCCTTCAATTCCTCCTTCTCTTGGGTGCTCCACTTTCGTGCTCCAGAAGTTCTCCCAATGAAAATGATCCAAAAGTCCCACTCTAATTTTTTTACAGGTTTTTTATAGTCCCTTTGCAAACAGGGTCAGACACGGGTTCCAACACGGCCGTGTCACAGGCCATGTTGACGGTTCAAGGGCGGTTCCACACGAATAGGCATGTCTGGTCGTGGGCCGTGTCAGATGACATAGGTATGGATAAGGCCGTGTTGTTCTTCGTGTTCTTCCCACATGGTTGGCAGCCGAAGTTGAGTTATGTCAAAAAGGACACGGGTAGGAACACGGGCGTGTTCATACCCGTGTAGTGCTCTGTCTTTTTCCTCCATTGGACACGGGTAGGGAACACGGGCGTGTGCCTACCCGTGTGCGCCCCATTCTTATCCTGTCATCAGCCATGTCGAATCCGTGAGCTCCTTTGTTTGTTCCAAGACTTCTGGCTCCACTGGTTAACAATACCTGCATTAGAAAAATGAAGGAATAAATCGACAGCTTAATACATGAAATAATAGAAACTCCTAACTGTGCTCTTCTACTCATGATAAAGCAAATTCTTAACGATAATCGCAAAATTACTACATAGGGAGGTAGAAAATAGTGGACATGATTATAATTATGATAATAAAAAGCCTATCATAATTGTACTCATCAAATACCCCCAGACTTCGATGTTTGTTTGTCCCTAAGCAAACTAATTCAAATATTTGGGTTACCAATAAATAATTTTTCTTCCGCACACTGGTTGCTATGAATTTAAAGAGAACTTTTATGATGTAATCGTATAAGAAATAGTATAGCAGACTTTTCTAAATATAACTTTATCTTAAAATTCCTCCAATATATCTGTTAACAATCTTCCACTCTTTCTTAGAAATAGAAGTATAGTCATCCATAACAATTGTGAGGAGAAAATGACAATCTTAATAAGATATGTATTAGTATTTCAAAACTTATAAGTACCAATATTGGTAGTCATGAGCTTACCTTTTCACACCCTCTCCACGACACTAGTTAGAATTAGTAAGGTTGGATCCTTAGGACTTGTATTATGGTGTAACCTTTTTGGTTTAGAATAGGCGATTATAGGCGGGGTAATCAAAGATAAATTCGATGGGTTTTTTTACCACACCTAAATCACGATTGAGCCTTTTGTTCTGTAAATAACTTAACATACATTAATGTTATAAAAGCACCCCCAGACTTTGCAATTTTTATACTTCCCATATTGTTGATGGAAACTCTATATTTTTATTTTTTTCTTAACCAATGGGCCATAGTAGGGATCATTCTGAGTGGGTGCAAATATACACGCACTCAGGCCACATATCACTATGTTTTTTGGGTTCATAGTAGGGATCATTCCAGGTGCGTGCAAGTATACATGCACTCAGGCTACATATCATTATGAACAAAATCATTCCAAGAAGATCTCAATGATAGGTGTGCTAATAGGTAAGGATTTGGCCTTGGTGGATTTTAGTGGTAGAGCATCAAAAGGAGTTGGGAATAGGTCCAAATTGGGTGTGCAAGGGTATTGTTAACCCATAAGTTGGCGATCCTTCCCAAGGTAGCCAGCTGGCTAGTCGCGCCCTGCTCCAGGTTCTCCCTGGAGTTCGCGACAAGTCCAAGTGTAGGCGGACAGATTTCTCTGTCAGCCCAGGTCGCATAGCTACCGCGTGCCATACGAGATAGCGGGTTATTCCCATAGCTCACCCTCACAGGCCACGCGGTTAGGCCTGCTAACCGCGCAGAAGTTTTCCTTGCAGGAGGCAAAAGCAACAGGGGGCGATCTATGCGATCTATTCCTTCAGTCTGCAGGTCGCCCAGTCGGCATCAACCCTAGACAAACTCCACCGTTGCGGGCTAGGCAGACTCACTCTCCGGCTCGCCAGAGGATGGATCCCATCTCCCCTATAGAGGGGGGGGGGGCTCCAGTTCTTAGGCCGCCCCCTCTGCTGCCTCAGCTAGGCGCGGCCTCCAGTTCCTAGGCCGCCCCCTCTACTGCCTCAGCAAGGGGCAGCCTCCAGTTCCCAGGCCGCTCCCTGCGCTGCCTCAGCCAGGGGCGGCCTCTAGTTCCCAGGTCGCCCACTTTGCTGCCTCAGCCAGGGGCGGCCTCCAGTTCTCAGGCCTCCCCCTCTACTACCTTAGCTAGGGGCGGCCTCCAGTTCCTAGGTCGCCCCCTCTGCTGCCTCAGCCAGGGGCGGCCTCCAGGTCTTAGGCCGCCCCTCTACTACCTCAGCCAGGGGCGACCTCCAGTTCCCAGGCCGCCCCATATGCTGCCTTAGCCAGGGGCGGCCTCCAGTTCCCAGGCCGCCCCCTTTGCTGCCTCAGCTAGGGGCGGCCTCCAGTTCCCATGCCACCCCCTTTGTTGCGTCAGCCATGGGCGGCCTCTAGTTCCTAGGCCGCCCCCTCTGCTGCCTCAGCCAGGGGCGGCCTCGAGTTCCCAGGCCGCCCCCTCTGCTGCCTTAGCCAGGGGAGGCCTCCAGTTCCCAGGCCACACCCTCTGCTGCCTCAGCTAGGGGCGGCCTCCAGTTCCGAGGCTGCCCCTCTGCTGCCTCAGCTAGAGGCGGCCTCCAGTTCCCAGGCCGCCCCCTCTGCTGCCTCAGCCAGGGGCAACCTCCAGTCTCAGGCCGCCCCCTCTGCTGCTCAGGTCGCCCTCCTCTGCTCTCCGAGTCCTCCCATCCGGGCAGCTTGCTCGCCGAGTCCGTGCAAGTCTCCATGATGAAGTCACTGGGCCCCGCTTCAAGAAGATCTTCCCCGGGCCTATAAATAGCCCCTAATACCTCTCATTTGGGGGGGAAGGGGGGCAAGAGGAAAACTGCAGCTAATCAACAAGACCTGCGGACTCAGTTTTCCAGTCCTCCACATCTGATCAACAAGACTTGCAGACTCAGTTTTTCAGTCCTCTGTCGCTGCCAGCAAGCTGACCATCAAGTTCTGCAGCCTGCTTGTAGCCTATTTTACTTAGCCTATGACAACTTCTTCCTTGGCTGTCAGTTTCCCCCTTTGTACCCTTTATTGCTTTCTCATGTAAAGGTGCATTACCAAGCTGTAATCTTATTTCTTGATTAAAGGAAAAGCCCGTCACAAGAGTGGCATTCAAGCCGCGACAGACGAAATTTGTTGTTGCCGCTGCTAGCGGCCCCCTTCTCTTTTATTAGCTCAGCTCAGCTCTCTCGGTGTCAACTTGCAAGCACAACCGTCAAAGTAACCGTCTGCTCGATAGCTCCTAATCAACCTTCTCCGCTGATCATCAGCCTTCCCGGCTGATCTCAGCAAACCTCTCCTCTATCCCCGCAACCCTTGAACAAGCGCTTGCTCCATTCTCGAGCACTCAGAAGCTTCATCCTCTCCCCGCAACCTTCCTCTTCTTCACCTTGCTCGTGAGATCGAACACTCCTCTGTGTTAACTAGGTGGTGTCGTTTTCACGCACCAACATTTCACACGCGGCCTTCAGATCCGAACAGACTGTGAACAACGACAGTTAGCCATGTCAGAATATCATTCAGCCGAGAGCCTTGCTCAATCAAGTCCTAGAGATGATCCTCTCTAGGAGGCCTTCGAGCAATCGCGCCGTGAAAATGCTCAGCAATTCCAAGAAATCAACCAAATGCTTGTTGTGATCACACAGCGATTAGACACTCAACCTGCAGCAGCTCCAGTTGCTCCAGCTGCTCCGATCTATCCGACCCCAACATTGGAGCATCAGCAAGCTTATCCTCAAGCTTGCCCGCCGGTCTATCCTCCTTATACAACAACCTTTCCGCAAGGGCCTGCAGCGCCTTTGCGACCTCAAGATGAAGAGTTTGCAGCTCGTCAAAACTTCTTCCGGGAAGCAGCCCGGGAAAGTCCTGCAAGATTTCTCAACTTTCAGGAAAGTCATCCTTACCCTTCAGCTCCTGCCTTTGCTCCTGCAACCACTTTTTCCTTTTATCCTCCCGCTTCTTTTGTAGCTGTAGCTTATGCTCCCTTTTATCCTTATGCTGTTGGAGAGTAGGAAGAGCCTTCGTCATTTATAGAGAATGTTCATCATGAACCTACTCCGGCCAATTTCAGAGAGCCTCGGTTACTGATCTACACTGGAGAGACTGATCCAGTGAAACATCTCCAAGCCTTCGAGTCGGTTGTTGCTCTCAAAACTCTTTCAGATGTAACTAAGTGCAAGCTCCTTGTCACAATCTTTGATGGGCAAGTGAGGGACTAGTTCCATGGTCTTCGCCCTCGCTCCATCACTTCCTTTGCTGATCTGCGAAGGGATTTCTTACTCAGATTCTCTACCTCAACCAAGAGAAAGGGTGGTCCAGAAGCCCTCTTTGAGATCAAGCAGCATGAGAACGAGACTTGGTATCAATTCGTTGATCGATTCCAGAGAGAAATCTTGGACATCGAGATTGATGACCAAGAAATGTACCGAGTAGCTCTTATCTACGGTCTTCGTGAAGGGCCGCTCAAATTTGAAGCCAATGTCCAAGAACCAAGAACGTACCAAGAGTTGATTGCCTTAGATAACTCATACATCCGAGGCGAAAAGAGCAACCCAGGCTTCGTCTCCAGGCTTGTATCGGAGAAAGATCCTTCTCATAAGCAGCCTCCGAGGTCTCCCCGCAAAGATTTCCCAACTCACTCAAGGAGGGAAAGAAGATTTCAACGCCATCAATACCATTTCCCGAGCCATGATCGTGCTCAAGATCAACTGCTACCAGCCCCATCTTCGCAAACAGCTGCAGTCCATCAACAATAAGACGATGACTTGCACGAGTCTGAACTAGATGAAGTCATGCTACAAGTAAGCCAAGTCATGAAGGATAGGGCTAACTACAAAAGGCCTTATCGGGCAGCTGATCAAAGATCTAGAGACTCAGAACCATATTGTGAATTTCACAAAGAGTCAAGCCACCTGACTGAGAACTGCCAAGCACTCCGCCAATTAGTGCAAAAGATGCTGCGGCAGGGTAAGATGTGTGACCTGCTTCCCAAAGAAGATCGCCCTGATCCTGCAACCTCAAAGGGCAAAGAAGTTGCAGACATTCCTTGCAGCTCAAGAGGAGTAATCCTAGTCGAAAAGCACCCTCTCCTTGTTGTTAACAATGATGTCCAATGCTTCGATGCCAATGACGAGGGCACACTTGGAAGACTATTCTAAGCCAGTAAAGGACTTCATAGTTCTTCAACGTTTTTTCATAACCGTGACTGGTTACTCTTACTCTACTCTTCATATTTCAAACATTTTCTTTACCAAACACTTCTAAGTGTCCATTCTTCCTTTCAATAAAGTTTTCATCAGGGATCTCATACTGACATAGTTCCCTTCTTGTAATGCCTCTTCCTCCATTTTCTCTTTGCCAAAGAGATCGATGAACCAATGAGATATCGCCAAGTCTTGTTGTTCCCTCCGTAGATTGTTCTCTGGAATGACCGCTACGACCACATACTGTGGGGAGTGTTCACGTATGTATAGTGGGAGCCGTTCAATCTACGATGTTGGGCTTCAGACTTCGGATCCTAGCCGGCATCTGACACAGAGTGCGTGATAGGGAGGCCCCATGTGTTAGCTCTGTTGTGCTTCACAAAGGATACGTCACAGTTACAATGATCTTTGCTTGGCAAGCAATGGCGATCAAGCGTAGCCTTGCCTCTTCGATCATCTCACAATTTTGACGGCCGAACACTCTATGGTACTCTCAATCCGTGCCTTCACGGGATCCACAACTCCGCTAATCTTTCCACAGACAAGCAATGCTTTAGGCCACTTGGCGCAACTAGTCTCTTTGATCAGTGATGCTTGTACCCAAGGAAAGAGAGCAGTGCATCTGCCACTCCCTTCTTAGGATTTTTTGTGCATGTCTCATTTTTGTGCTCTATCAAGGGAGTATAGCTAGCCCGCTCTTAGTAGGACTATACTCATGATGACCTTTCTCAGGCAAGCGATGCATAAGGCCCACGGGGAACACCTGTGGCAGCATCCTGCCTTATTTGGTCACTTTCGAGTATAGACCTCTTTTTATCAACTACCTTTTTTATAGGTGAACAGGTTAAATCCGGCCTCGGAATAGGATTAGCAAACATTCACTTTGCTTGTGCTCATCTTATATGCGTTGCCTGCATAATATCTATCAGATGATGACTTACAAGCTCTCTACTTATATAAGCTCCATTACTCTCATCTTTTATTCACTGCTTGCTTAAGCACTATCAGATGATGATTCACAAAACTATTTATTACTCTTATTAAATTCAAACGCCATCAAACATTGATCAAGAAACCTGGCTCTCCTTGATTAATAAGCCATGCAAGCGGAGTCTAACTAAGATGATTTCGTCTTATTGATCTGGATTTCATATTGAAGATATCATATCTTACTGTAATTGCCATTGTAGTCTAATCTTTATTCAGATTGGCAGAATGCATCAAGTTTTTTCTCTGCCAATGCGATCATATTCATCCTATTATATCAACAGTCAACATTCGACTTATTGATCGGGACTTCATGTTAAAGATATCATCTCTAATATAGCAAGAAGACCACTACTCTAGTTTGATCTTCATTCAATTATCATCAGAGCTCGTCAGACATTTCCTCTGCTATATGATCATATTGACCTTTTCTCATCAACAGTTAGCATCTGCAAGCCTCATCCAGGTACTTGCAGCTTAGCTCATTATTTTATGTCTGCTGCTCACTCTTCTCTTTGTAGTGATTAGCAGGCACCTGCAAGCCTCATCCAGGTACTTGCAGCTTAGTCTTTTCATATCTGCTCTTAACTCTTCTTTTGTAGAGATCAATAGATGCTTGCAAGTTTCCTCACAAGTACTTGCAAGATACTCCCAAATATTATGTCTGCTCTTAACTCTTCTTTTGCAGAGATCAGGAGATACTTGTAAGTTTCTTCAGGTACTTGCAAGCTACTTTTATATATTATGTCTACTGCTCACTCTTCTCTTTGTAGTGATTACCAGGCACCTGCAAGCCTCATTTAGGTACTTGCAGCTTAGTCTTTTCATCATATCTGCTCCTAACTCTTCTTTTGCAGAGATCAGCAGATGCTTGCAAGTTTCCTTACAGGTACTTGCAAGCTACTCCCAAATATTATGTCTGCTCCTAACTCTTCTTTTGCAGAGATCAGCAGATGCTTGCAAGTTTCTTCAGCTACTTGCAAGCTACTTTTATATATTATGTCTACTGCTCACTCTTCTCTTTACAGTGATTAGCATGCACCTGCGAGCCTCATCCAGGTACTTGCAGCTTAGTCTTTTCATCATATCTACTTCTAACTTTCATTTTGCAGAGATCAACAGATGCTTGCAAGTTTCTTCACAGGTACTTGCAAGCTACTTTCATATATCATGCCTGCTTCTAACTTTTTTTTGCAGAAACAGCAAACGCTTGCGAGTGCCCCTTCAGGTACTTGCAACTTATTTTCCTCTTCACGAATGTCGCTTACTCTTCTTTTTGCAGAAGATAACAGGTGCTTGCAAGTCTCAAGCCTCCATCAGGTACTTGCAAGTTGTTGTTTCTCTATGCTTTCTTCTCACCTTCATTCTGCAGAACTCAGTAGAAGACACATCTTCTTCGTTTTGCAAAGGAAAACCCGGGTACGTATAAGATGTACCTTCCATACATGCCTACACTAACTTTTCCTTTGTAGGAAAAAGACAGGCATTAGAAAACTTCTAAGGAAAGACATCAGGTTCTATCTCTCCTTGCCCTATTCCTCTCCTTTAGGGTGGATCATGATTTTCGTGGGTCTCCAACTTTTTCGAAGTTCCCTTCGGAACTTAAAAAGTGCGGGGATTATGTTATCTCAGAAATTGGAGATCCTTCCAAAGGTAGCCAGCTTGCTAGTCGCGACCTGCTCTAGGTTCTCCCTCGAGTTCGCGACAAGTCCAAGTGTTGGCAGACAGATTTCTCTGTCCGCCCAGGTCGCATAGCTACCGCATGCCCTACAAGACGACGGGCTGTTCCCATAGCTCACCCTCGCAGGCCGTGTAGTTAGGTCTGCTAACCACGCAACATTTTTCCTTGCAGAAGGCAAAAGCAACAGGGGGCGATCTATTCCTTCAGTCCGCCAGGTCGCCCGGCCACCGTCAACCCTAGACCAACTCCACCGTCACGGGCTCGGCGGACTCACTCTCCGGCTCGCCAGAGGATGGATCCCATCTCCCCTATAGAGGGGGGGAGGTCCTCCAGTTCTCAGGCCGCCCCCTCTGCTGCCTCAGTCAGGGGCGGCCTGCAGTTCCAAGGCCGCCCCTCTGCTTCCTCAGCCAGGGGTGGCCTCCAGTTCCCAGGCCGCCCCCTTTGCTGCCTCGGCCAGTGGCGGCCTCCAGTTCCCAGGCCGCCCCTCTGCTACCTCAGCCATGGGCAGCCTCCAGTTCTCAGGCCGCCCCCTCTATTGCCTCAGCCAGGGGAGGCCTCTAGTTCCCAGGCTGCCCCCTCTACTGCCTCAGCCAGGGGCGGCCTCCAGTTCTCAGGCCGCCCCCTCTACAGCCTCAACCAGGTGCGGCCTCCAGTTCCCAGGCCGTCCCCTCTGCTACCACAGCCCGGGGCGACCTCCATTTCCCAGGCCTACCCCTTTGCTGCCTCAGTCAGGGGCGGCCTCTAGTTCCCAGGCCACCGCCTTTGCTGCCTCAGCCAGGGGCAGCCTCCAGTTCCCAGGCCGCCCCCTCTACTGCCTCAGCCAGGGGAGGCCTCCAGTTCCCAGGCAGCCCCCTCTGCTGCCTCAGCTAGGGGAGACCTCCAGTTCCCAAGCCATCCCCTCTGCTGCCTCAGCCAGGGGCGGCCTCCAGTTCCCAGGCCGCCCCCTCTGCTGCCTCAGCCAGTGGCGACCTCCTGTTCCCAGGTCGCCCCCTCTGCTGCCTCAGCTAGGGGCGGCCTCCAGTCTCAGGCCGCCCCCTCTACTACTCAGGTCGCCCTGCTTTGCTCGCCGAGTCTGCCCAGCCGGGAAGCTTGCTCGCAGAGTCCGCACAAGTCTCCATGATGACGTCACTTGGCCCCGCTTCTAGAAGATCTTTCCCGGGCCTATAAATAGCCCCTAATACCTCTCATTTTGGGGTAGGGGGCAAGAGGAAAACTGCAGCTGATCAACAAGACCTGTAGACTCAGTTTTCCAGTCCTCCACAGCTGATCAACAAGACTTGCAGACTCAGTTTTCCTGTCCTCCGCCACTGCCAGCAAGCTGACCATCAAGTTCTGCAACCTGCTTAAAACCTATTTTACTTAGCCTCTGACAACTTCTTCCTTGGCCGCCAGCTTCCCCCTTTGTACCCTTTATTGCTTTCTCATGTAAAGGTGCATTAGCAAGCTGTAATCTTATTTCTTGATTAAAGGAAAAGCCCATCGCAAGAGTGACATTCAAGCCGCGGCGGGCGAAATCTGATGTTGCCACTACTAGCGACCCCCTTCTCTTTTCTTAGCTCTGCTCAGCTCTTACAATGTCAACCTGAAAGCACAACCGTCAAAGTAACCATCTGCTCGACAGCTCCTGATCAACCTCCTCCGGTGATCATTAGCCTTCCCGGCTGCTCTTAGCAAACCTATCCTCTATCCTCGCAACCCTTGAACAAGTGCTTGCTCCACTCTCGAGCACTCAGAAGCTTCCTCCTCTCCCTGCAACCTTCCTCTTCTTCACCTTGCCCGTGAGATCGAACACTCCTCCATATTAACTAGGCGGTGCCGTTTTCGCGCATCAACAGGTATAATGTTTAAGGTTTTGGGTTTGCAAGGCTCAAGCTACCCAAAAGGAGGCCTAAGTCATTTCTGCCCTCACTAATTAACCTATACAAAAGTTTTGAGGATCGCTAGAGGGTAAGTTCTAGAGATCAATATAGAGTATTCTTTATTTTGATTCCCTAATACAAAATTATAAAAATGTTACACTCATCAACTCACTTTATTATAGATGATTATATTTTCTAAAATAGAGTGATTGATAGTTAATAATATAAAGGGGTAATCTTAAAAATAATTTATATAAAGAAAATTAGGCTAATGAATTTCTATACTTAATTACGAATCAACAAAGTTGAACACTCAATGAGTCTACATCAATTCATTTTAATCAGCGTGCGAAGTTAAATTAGATAGTTATAATCCCAAATGAGTGAATTCATGAGAGCTTAAAGGAGTACAAAAAAAAAATTTTAGGTGGAAAACAACCTTGAGTACTATGATAACAAAAGTATAACCAATTGTAATCATGTCTATCACAGTAATAATAGAATTGAAGAACAATCTTGAGTACTATGATAGCAAAAGTATAACCAATTGTAATCATGTCTATCACAGTAATAATAAAATTGAAGAACATCCACCCCCAGACTTAAAAAGTTGCAATGTCCTCATTGTAATGTAAAGAGCTGAGAGAGTAATTTCACCAATAAATAAAGAACTGGCTATCATGAAAATAGAAGAGCAGACGAATGAAAAAGGAGCAAATATGATAATATATATAATGTCTGATAATACACTGATACAAATAAATGCTGCTAAAATACACTGATACATGTCAAAAGTAGGACGGATGGTCAGTCTGATCGTCGGGGAAGTGAGGCGGGCCATGAGCTGCCGGTGGTCTTAGAGAGATCCCCAAGTGGTCCCTGATATGAATAATGGAGTCCTCTGTCCGCTTCTGCAATGCCTCTATACGCTGTAATCATTGCGAGAACTTGGTCTCGAATAAGTGCTGGAACTCCCGCGAGTACTAAGAAGACACTCGAGGAGGGGCAACAGAAGACTCACCCTGAGAGTAAGTAGAGCGGGACGGAGGCACCCGAGGTTCATCGAGGTTAGGGTCCACCTCGTCGTATCATCGTCATGCGCGTGTGGTCCACGCCTCACGAGAGAATAGATAATGCCACCCCATCCATAACGGGCGGAGATGAGGCAGAGGGATCGAAGACTGGCCATCATGATAGGCACGGTCTTCACGACCACTGTCATCGGGGGAAGGGACGAGAAAATGTTCATATTCTTCACTATGCATGTAATGTAGGGTGCTACATAGATAGACCATATGCGTGAGTTGTCAGCCTGGTGAAGGATGAACTGTGCGAGCATGAAACCCAGATGAAGGGGGTAACGAGACAATATGCTATACAGGTATAGCACATCCTGCCTACTAACAACACTAGAGCTTTCGCCCCGGCCGCTCAAGGTATGGCTAAGGAGGCGGTGAATGTAGTGTAGGGCGGGAGAATGCAACTTGGAGGCCTTGGACCTCTTGGCCTCATATGGACTATAGTCAAAAGAAAGCCGGGAGCAGATGTTGTCGGCATGGTTGCGAGTGGGAAGATCAAAATGAAGCTCGGGGTAGGCGATACTAAAGAGGAACGAGTCCTCATACACCCCCTAAATATTGGGTGAACTGGAGAAGGGTGAGTGTGTAAAAAGTGCCCCCTACTCAAAAAGAGATGACCCCCTCGTGCTCTTGTGCGTGCTCAGTGAGAGTAGATATAAGATTTAAATAAAAAGACGACATGAACTCTAATGCGAGTTCCTTAAAACCTAACTCCTCGATAGCAAAAAAATGTTGCCATCCCACTACAGATATCAACTCTCTGACGTCTCCCGCTATATTTATCTCCTCTAGGACGCTCTAATCGATGGATCGAATGTCTTGATATTTTTTCGACTGGAGGCGGTTATAGGGGTTGACGTGCACAGGATTTGTGAACTCCAGCGGCGCAGTGGCATCGCGCCTTTCCGTAGACAATGCCTGGAGCTCCAGGTGATGACGACGACTGCCTTGGGCTCGTCCTGGAGACATGATCTGTGGACAAATACCAGGATTTTTTGTTTAGAAAAATGATGAAGAAGAAAAAGGAGTGGAAAATGAAAGGAGGAGAACAAGAATTTGGAGAAGAGAGTGGAGAGAGAAGAAGTTGAATAAAAACAGGAACATAAAATTTTACCTAGGAGGATAGATGGCTACGAAAGGAAGCGAATCTACGCACGTTGAAGGCTAAACCTCAATTGGCCCTGGAGACAAGGATTTGTGCAGGAAGTGAAGCTGGAGATCAGGGGAGGAAGATGAAGATGACCAGCATATGACCATTTTTAAAGAAGGCGAACACGGGTGCGTACACGACCGTGTGTTTACCTATGTTAGGGAATCTTAACCGCGTGGAACACGGGTTTCGTCGGGACGTGTGGTCAAACTTCACAGGAGGGGAGCCTGTCAGGCGGACACGGTCAACAACATGGCCGTGTATTAACCCGTGTCCTACTCGGGCACAGTGCATTAAAATACACACAGGTAATGACACGACTGGGTGGATACCCGTGTCCTTCTCTGACAACATTTCGTCGAACAGCAACACGGGTTGGACACAGCCAGGTGTCAAGCCGTGTCCTTCTTGGGATGAACATCGTCGAATCGCGACACGGCGCAACATACGGTCGGGTGACTACCCGTGTCCTTCTCGGGACAAACATCATCGAACAGCGACACAGGTTCCAACATGGCCAGGTGACGACCCGTATAGAGGTACACGGGCATTAACACGGGTGTGTGTTCACCTGCGTCCTGCTCTGGCGCTTATTGGCAAAAATGCTAGACAACGACACGGCCACACACATGAGTGTGTGTGTACCTGTGTGGTGCTCAGGATTGAAGCTGCCTACTCCTGGTTTTATATGGGACACGGCTGAGCCCGCGGGTGTGTTGTGGACACGACAACGCATACGGGCGTGTGGTTACCCGTATGATTCCCTAATTTAAAAATTCCTCCTACGTGAATTTTATTAAATAATTTTTGGATTAACATTTACTAAAATATTACTAAAAATTTTATAAACTTAAAACAAAATTTACTACATTATTCGCAATCCTAGTCTAGAGGGAGGCAGGTCTCTTGACGAGCAAAGTCTTGAGGAAGCGCACCGTAGTAAGGTTTTAATCGGTGCCCATTGACTCTAAAATCTACCTTCTCAGGGTGGGTTAGCTCGACGGTGCCGTAGGGAAAGACTTCTTTAACTTGGAAAGGTTCGGACCATTTAGACCTTAACTTCCCTGGGAATAAACGCAGTCTGGAATTAAAAAGGAGGACTTGGTCACCTTTTTGGAATGTCTTGGGTTTGCGAAGGTGACGGTCATGGAATAGTTTGGTCTTCTCCTTTTAAATCCAGGAGTTCTCGTAAGCCATGGTTCTCCACTCATCTAATTTGTTAAGTTGGAGTTTTCATTTCTCCCCTATAGAATTAGTGTCAAAATTCAAAGAGCGTATTGCCCAATACGACTTGTGTTCTAATTCTATAGGCAGGTGACAAGATTTACCATAGACTAATCTAAATGGAGTGGTTCCTGTAACGCCCCGAATTTTGTGTGCGAGTCGGTCGCGGAAAAAGAGTTTTGGTGCCTGTAGGGGTACACGGCCTAGGACACGGGCGTGTCCAAGGCCGTGTCTGGCTGGTGATTTTTTTGGCCGTTTCCAACCCGAGAAGGACACGGCCAGAAACACGGCCGGATGACACGGGCGTGTCATCCGACACGGGCGTGTGCCAACCCGTGTCCCGACCCGTGTCCTGAGGGGTCGTGTCCGTTGCCGTGGCGGTTATGCGTGACACGCCCTCGAACACGGGCGTGTCGAGGAACCCGACACGGGCGTGTCAGGTCAGACACGGGCGTGTCTTGGCCCGTGTGCGTTTCTCAGTTCGACGATCGTGCCTGGATCGAGGCACACGGCCTTGGACACGGCCGTGTGCCAAGCCGTGTGCGGCCCAGGTCAGGGGAATTTTGTGCAGATCCGAGCCATTCGTTTTCTTTAATTAGGATCCAATGGCCCAGATGAGATCCTGCTCTGTTAAGGCCGGGAATAGGAAGTTATTCCCTCATTTTTCTCTCCAAAGCTCTTCCCTTCCAAAGTGAGAGAGGAGAGGAAGAAGAAGGAGGTTTCCGGCCGCCGGCGGAGCATCGGAGCGCCATTTCGAAATCGGAGAGCGGATCCGTGGAGGGAAGGTCATTGCGAAGAGTTCTAACCGCGTAGTTTTTCCATGGCGCCAAAACGGACTACAAGGGTAACGATTCTCAACTCGAGCGCTTGAATCTCTTTCTTTCTGCATAAGGAATCCCGCTCCCGCGAGTATGCGGTGAGTGCGTGGTGTTCCTTGGGGTTGACGGGAATAGTCCCCCTTGTGTTGCATGTAGAGCCCGGAATCGTAAGTACGGGCATAGGCATTGTGTGTGAAGCCTACCCGGACGTGTTTTGTCTGGATCGGTGATGTTGCATTTGATGTGGTTTTGCCGGAGAAGACTCCGTGCTTTGGATTTTTCGGGTTTCTACGCGGTAGATTGCAGCAGGGATCCTTGAAGGTTAGCTTCAAGGCGCACCCGGAAAATTGAGCGGAAACGTGTTCTGCTAACTTGGCGGTCTGGGAACCGGCCTTGATCATAACTGGGTTATGAGACTGTTTTGGAAAATTTGGGATCCGAGAGAAGCTTGGCCCGCGCAAAGTTCCTTAAATTGGACATGCGGCGTGAGCAACGGGCAAGTGGAATTGGACCTAGGCTATGTGGTTCGGTGCGAGAGACCCGAAGACGGGGACTGGCCGTTGGCATAGTCGGAGCCTTAGACGGTGGTCAGAAAGGCTAAATGCTCACATGTTGTTGCCATCCTGGGGGTGGTGGTGGATGCACTGATGGGTCAGGGTCCACCATGAATGTGCCCTGAGTGCACGGGGTGTTTGGCCGTGCGAGCCTACACCTGTGGCGAATTATAATTGCGCTATATAAATATTGTTGGCTAATGCTTTGCAGGGAAAGAGCACCGCCGTCCCGAGTAAGGGGCGGGGTCGTTATAATTTGGTCGGCTTTTAGCTGACCGTTGCTTTATTTGCCACCGTGCGGTGGTATGTGCTTGCAGGTGCTGCGGAGCCGAGCGCCAAATAGCGGGCTGGAGCCCATGTTGCTGTGCTGGCCCTAGAAGGCCGTAGAGTAGTTGTTTTTACATTTCTCATGTGTGGCCGGCCTGCGAGCCGATGTATGTAAGACATGTTATATTTATGAACATTTGTAAGGCCATAAGGCCATGTTCCTATTTCAGTGTTCTTGGGGTTTCATTCCTGTTGTTGTAGCTGTGGACATTCATATTGATGGAATTAATTTTGGGTTCTTTCAACTTTAAAATCTTCCGCTAGAATGCTCTGTGATTAGGACGAGTAGTCTTAATTAGATGGTTTGATTTACTCATTTAGTAACCCTTCCGACTGTCTGTGGTATATGGCGTCGGGTTCCAGCTGGACCTTCTGTTATATGCCATGTGACGGATGGGGGTGTTACAATTTGGTATCAGACTTCTGGTTACGGTCAAGCTTAAATGAATTCGTGGGCGAATTCTTTTAAGGGGTGGTGAGCACATGTGTGCGTCATCGTTATAACATTAAAAAGAACCCATGAATGTCCACTTAGGAATGAAAATACACTTGTTTTGTGGAACCTGAGTGTTCCAATGATTGCTTTTAGCAATTTGTTTGTTGTCTAATCGTGTGTCTTTGCTTTTATAGGCAGCTAGGAGCGGTGCTGGTCAGTCAGAGCGTCCGCAATCAGCGGAAAGTAGTGCACCAAGGGACGTGCCTGCTACACCTCCTTCAGCGGAAACCATCAGGATGGTGGCTGAAGCCGTGTTCGCAATGATAAATGCCCAACCTGCGGGGCAAATGCATCGCGCACCTCCTGCGGATGAGCAAGAACCGGTTAGGGCGGCAGAGCCGAGAGTGGTGGAACGCGCAGCAGTTGAGTTAGTAGAGCCGAGGAGAACTACGGAGAGGCAGCTAAAGCATGTGATGGGCTTTAATCCTCCGAGGTTTAATGGGGTTGGAACACCAACTCAAGCTGAGGACTGGCTCTCTTCCATAAAGAGGGTGTTGACGGCCACAATGACTGAGGAGTGGCAGAAGACCACCATAGCGACTTTTCTTTTGGAAGGTGAGGCGAGGCTGTGGTGGGACGAGTTGGAGTTTCATCTTCTAGTGGGAAGGCAACTTGCGGATGTGCCGATAGAAGAATTTTCAAGATTGTTCCTAGCCAGATTTGTACCTTCTGCTCAGAGGTTGGAGATGGAGAATCAATTTCTTGGGTTGACTCAGGGATCTAGAAGCGTGGACGAATATCTGCATGAGTTCACACGGTTGGGTCGTTATGCTGGTGCTATGTTTTCTGAAGAAGAGAGGAAGACCAACCGATTCTATGAGGGTCTTCGTGGCGATTTACAGTTACTCCTTGCTGGGCCTAAGGCGCAGGGCTTCCTAGCCTTGGTCAATTCGGCCCGATCGTTGGAAAAGGTCGCGAAGAAAGTTCAAGAGAAGAGGGACCCAGGAGAAAAGAAGACCGAGTTCAAGGTGCCAAGTCACAAGACAGGTTTCCGCAGATGGAACAAGAAGCGGAGGACTTCAAACTCAGCCCCTTCGGCTGATGCATCGGGGGCAACTACAAGTCGAGTCCCCGGAGCTTGCTACAACTGCGGGAAGACGGGGCATTTTGCTCGGGAGTGTTGGAGCGGACGTCCAAAGTCCGAGAGGAGACCTGGAGCGACTTATGAGGAGAAAGGGAAGGCGGTGGAGTCAACCGCATCCCATCATGCTCCAGCCCAGCCTAGAGTCTACAACCTTGGTCTACAGGAGGCCATTAAGCAAGCAGACGTGGTGACAGGTATGAATTAAATTACAGTGGTTTAACTTTTATAGTTGTTACCTTCGTATTTGTTAGCTTACGTTTGTTAATGCTAGGCTTTGTGTTAATCTTTGGGTTTCCGGCGAGAGCCCTTTTTGATACGGGAGCATCACATTCCTTCTTGTCTGAAAAGTTTATATCGCGCATCGGAGTTCCGTTCTCGATGGCAGAAAACAAGTTGGATGTGTTGTTGCCTAATGGGTGCTCAATGCGTGCGGATAGGATTTGTGTTGTGAAGATTCAGATTGGAGACCGGGAGTTTGATTTGCGGGCGTTGGTTCTACCATTAGTGGAGTTCGACGTAATTTTCGGTATGGATTGGCTCTCGGAGCAGAGTGCATGTATTGATTGCAACCGTAAAGAAGTCAAGTTGGGTCTGGACACTGGTGTAGAGACTACTTTTGCGGGCATGAAGGGGTCAGGGAAAGTTCTGATATCGGCCCTTCAGGCGTTTAAGGCAGTTCGGTCTGGGGCAGAACTGTATGTCACTCTAGTGCAGACTTCGACGCCTAAACCTAGTGTGGGCAACATCCCAGTTGTGTCCGAGTATCCTGATGTGTTTCCAGATGATCTCCCAGGAGCCCCTCCTCAGCGGGAGATAGACTTTACTATAGAGCTGGTACCGGGTGCCAAACCGGTGTCACGCTCCCCCTATCGGATAGCCCCAAGAGAAATGGCGGAGTTGAAGGTGCAACTGCAGGAGTTGCTAGAGCAAGGTTATGTGCGTCCAAGTTCGTCGCCTTGGAGCGCACCAGTTCTCTTTGTTAAGAAGAAAGATGGGAGCTTGCGGCTTTGTATCGATTATCGGGAATTGAACAAACTTACGGAGAAGAACAAATATCCAATCCCGAGGATTGACGATCTATTTGATCAGTTGGTTGGGTCAACTGTATATTCGAAGTTAGATTTGAAGTCCGGTTATTATCAGTTGAGGATAAGGGAGAGCGACATTCCAAAGACAGCATTCAGTACGCGGTTTGGGCATTTTGAGTTCACAGTCATGCCGTTTGGGTTGACGAATGCTCCATCCGTGTTTATGGATCTGATGAATAGGACGTTCAGAGAATACTTGGATCAGTTTGTGATAGTATTCATCGATGATATCCTGGTGTATTCGCGGTGCGAGGAGGATCATTACAAGCATTTACACATGGTGTTGGAGACATTGAGGAAAAGTCAGTTGTATGCAAAGTTCTCCAAGTGTGAGTTCTGGTTATCCTCGATAGCGTTCCTTGGTCATGTTGTTAGTGGAGAAGGAATAGCTGTGGATCCGGCGAAGATAGTGGCGATACGGGAGTGGCCTACTTTGACTACAGTGGCAGAGGTCCGTAGTTTTCTGGGGCTTGCTGGCTACTACAGGCGCTTCGTAGAGAACTTCTCGCGGATAGCACTACCACTCACGACGTTGACAAGGAAGGATCAGAAGTTTGTGTGGTCTTCGGAGTGCGAACAAGCTTTTGTAGAGTTGAAGAGGCGGTTAACCACGGCGCCTATTTTATGTTCGCCAAGTGGTACCGAAGGGTTCGAGATTTATAGTGATGCTTCAGGCAGTGGTTTGGGCTGTGTTCTGCTACAGCATGGGAGAGTGATAGCTTATGGTTCACGACAATTGAAGGTTCACGAGAGGAATTATCCGGTCCACGACTTAGAGTTAGCGGCCGTGATTTTTGCTCTAAAGCTTTGGAGGCACTATCTGTACGGTGTGAAGGTAGATATTTACACCGATCATAAGAGTTTGAAGTACCTATTGGATCAAAAAGATCTGAACATGAGGCAGAGGAGGTGGATGGAGTTCTTAGGGGACTACACCTTCAAGATACACTATGTGCCTGGGAAGGGAAATGTAGTGGCGGATGCGTTGAGTCGTAAGATTCCCGCACAAGCCAACTGGTTATCAGTGCATGATAAGAGATTGGTCCAAGAGTTGGAGGCATTGGAGATATCTTGCGTTGACAAGCAGTCTAGTGCCGAGGCGAAACTGTTTTGGACAGAGGTGCAGTGTGACCTAGCGGATAGAGTTCGGCGGGCTTTGGTTCAGGATAGCAGCATGAAGCAAATCCTAGATGGATCTTTGGATGGGTCAAATTCCCAGTTTGTGGTTGAAGATGGGTTGCTAAGGAAGGACGGTCGTCTATGCGTTCCTAGTGCGGATAATATTCGGGAGGAGTTGATGTATGAGGCTCATCATACCAAATACTCAATCCACCCGGGAAGCATGAAGATGTATAGAGACATGAAGAAATTATTCTGGTGGCCGGGTTTGAAGAAGGATGTGGCGCTTTATGTGGCCAAGTGCCGTACTTATGCATTAGTGAAGGCGGAATGCCAGAAGCCCGGAGGTTTCTTGAAATCACTTCCTATCCCAGAATGGAAGTTTGACGACATATCTATGGATTTTGTGCACGGTTTGCCGAAGTCGCAGAAAGGAAATGACGCCATTTGGGTGGTTGTTGATAGATTGACAAAGGTGTCGCACTTTATCCCAGTGAGAAAGGAGGATCCAGTGGAAAAGTTAGCCAAACTCTACGTGGATAATATTGTACGACTGCATGGTGTGCCTCGCAGTATTGTTAGTGATCGTGATGGACGCTTCACGTCAAATGACTGGAGGTTGGTGCATGGTCTGTTGGGTACTAAGCTAAAGTTCAGCACAGCCTTTCACCCGCAGACAGATGGCCAAACCGAGAGAGTCAACAGAACTATGGAGGACATGCTTCGCATGTGCGTCCTAGATTTCGGGAAGCATTGGGAGGATCACCTGTACATGGTGGAGTTTGCGTACAACAATAGCTTTCAGGCAAGCATTGGAATGGCGCCTTTTGAAGCTTTGTATGGGAGGAAGTGCCGTACGCCGTTGTCTTGGTTGGAGGCAGGCGAATCAAAGTTGTATAAACGTCAAGCGGTGGAAGATGCCACTTCAATGATACGGACAATTCAGGAAAGGCTGAAGATTGCTCAGGATAGACAGTCAAAGTACTACAATGCCAAACATAGAAATGTAGAGTTCAACGTTGGCGACATGGTGTATTTAAAAATCAAGCCGTTCAAGGGTGTATCGCGGGTTCGACGCTTGAAGAAGCTGAGTCCGAGATACCTTGGACCATTTGAAATCCTGGAGCGTGTTGGCGAGGCGGCGTATAGATTAAAGCTGTCGACGGAGTTGAGTGGGCTGCATGATGTATTCCACGTATCAGTGTTGCGTAAGGCAGTTCAGGAGGCTTCGCAGATCATTGCAGACGATCAGGTACCGGTTGATTATGAGTTAACAACAAGGGTCAGACCAGTACGAATTGAAGATGTTGCAGTCAAACGACTTCGCAACAAGGAGGTCAGAATGGTTAAAGTCCGTTGGGATAATTGCGGACGTGAGGAGCTTTCTTGGGAGCGAGAGCAAGCTATGTTGGAGGAATACCCCGAGTTATTCCACTCAGGTATCATTTAGCTTTTGTGTACCTTTGCTTAATTTCGGGACGAAATTCCTTAAGTGGGGGAGATTTGTAACGCCCCGAATTTTGTGTGCGAGTCGGTCGCGGAAAAAGAGTTTTGGTGCCTGTAGGGGTACACGGCCTAGGACACGGGCGTGTCCAAGGCCGTGTCTGGCTGGTGATTTTTTTGGCCGTTTCCAACCCGAGAAGGACACGGCCAGAAACACGGCCGGATGACACGGGCGTGTCATCCGACACGGGCGTGTGCCAACCCGTGTCCCGACCCGTGTCCTGAGGGGTCGTGTCCGTTGCCGTGGCGGTTATGCGTGACACGCCCTCGAACACGGGCGTGTCGAGGAACCCGACACGGGCGTGTCAGGTCAGACACGGGCGTGTCTTGGCCCGTGTGCGTTTCTCAGTTCGACGATCGTGCCTGGATCGAGGCACACGGCCTTGGACACGGCCGTGTGCCAAGCCGTGTGCGGCCCAGGTCAGGGGAATTTTGTGCAGATCCGAGCCATTCGTTTTCTTTAATTAGGATCCAATGGCCCAGATGAGATCCTGCTCTGTTAAGGCCGGGAATAGGAAGTTATTCCCTCATTTTTCTCTCCAAAGCTCTTCCCTTCCAAAGTGAGAGAGGAGAGGAAGAAGAAGGAGGTTTCCGGCCGCCGGCGGAGCATCGGAGCGCCATTTCGAAATCGGAGAGCGGATCCGTGGAGGGAAGGTCATTGCGAAGAGTTCTAACCGCGTAGTTTTTCCATGGCGCCAAAACGGACTACAAGGGTAACGATTCTCAACTCGAGCGCTTGAATCTCTTTCTTTCTGCATAAGGAATCCCGCTCCCGCGAGTATGCGGTGAGTGCGTGGTGTTCCTTGGGGTTGACGGGAATAGTCCCCCTTGTGTTGCATGTAGAGCCCGGAATCGTAAGTACGGGCATAGGCATTGTGTGTGAAGCCTACCCGGACGTGTTTTGTCTGGATCGGTGATGTTGCATTTGATGTGGTTTTGCCGGAGAAGACTCCGTGCTTTGGATTTTTCGGGTTTCTACGCGGTAGATTGCAGCAGGGATCCTTGAAGGTTAGCTTCAAGGCGCACCCGGAAAATTGAGCGGAAACGTGTTCTGCTAACTTGGCGGTCTGGGAACCGGCCTTGATCATAACTGGGTTATGAGACTGTTTTGGAAAATTTGGGATCCGAGAGAAGCTTGGCCCGCGCAAAGTTCCTTAAATTGGACATGCGGCGTGAGCAACGGGCAAGTGGAATTGGACCTAGGCTATGTGGTTCGGTGCGAGAGACCCGAAGACGGGGACTGGCCGTTGGCATAGTCGGAGCCTTAGACGGTGGTCAGAAAGGCTAAATGCTCACATGTTGTTGCCATCCTGGGGGTGGTGGTGGATGCACTGATGGGTCAGGGTCCACCATGAATGTGCCCTGAGTGCACGGGGTGTTTGGCCGTGCGAGCCTACACCTGTGGCGAATTATAATTGCGCTATATAAATATTGTTGGCTAATGCTTTGCAGGGAAAGAGCACCGCCGTCCCGAGTAAGGGGCGGGGTCGTTATAATTTGGTCGGCTTTTAGCTGACCGTTGCTTTATTTGCCACCGTGCGGTGGTATGTGCTTGCAGGTGCTGCGGAGCCGAGCGCCAAATAGCGGGCTGGAGCCCATGTTGCTGTGCTGGCCCTAGAAGGCCGTAGAGTAGTTGTTTTTACATTTCTCATGTGTGGCCGGCCTGCGAGCCGATGTATGTAAGACATGTTATATTTATGAACATTTGTAAGGCCATAAGGCCATGTTCCTATTTCAGTGTTCTTGGGGTTTCATTCCTGTTGTTGTAGCTGTGGACATTCATATTGATGGAATTAATTTTGGGTTCTTTCAACTTTAAAATCTTCCGCTAGAATGCTCTGTGATTAGGACGAGTAGTCTTAATTAGATGGTTTGATTTACTCATTTAGTAACCCTTCCGACTGTCTGTGGTATATGGCGTCGGGTTCCAGCTGGACCTTCTGTTATATGCCATGTGACGGATGGGGGTGTTACAGTTCCTATAGGTGTTTTGAAGGCGGTCCTATATGCCCACAAACAATCGTTTAGTTTCATAGACCATTGCTTTTTATTCCCTTCTATAGACTTTTCTATGATCCTCTTAAGTTCTCTATTCGAAACTTCAACTTGACCACTAGTTTGTGGATGATAAATAGTGACTATCCTATGTGTAACTCCATATTTTTGTAATACTTTATCTAGCTGTAGATTACAAAAATGTGAACCCCTATCGCTAAATAGTGCACGTGATGTGCCAAATCGTGCGAATAAGGTTTTCAAAAATCGGATTACTACTCTACTATCATTAGTAGGCAAAGCTTGAGCTTCAACCCACTTTGATACATAATCTACAGCTACCAAAATATATTTATTCCCGTAAGAAACTGGAAATGGAGCAGAGCCACCGCCACCGCAAGATCTCAAGATGAGTTTTCCGGCTGCGCCAGGCCGCCGGACCACACCCCAGAGGGTCGCCGCCCCCCGACGAGTTGATCGGGGCCGGTGATGGCGGCTGGCGGAGGTTGGCCGGCGGTGGTGGAGGCCGCCACCTTCCACGCCGCCGGGAGTAGTAGTGGCCATCTTATCTCATGATGAGATCGGACGGCCCAGATCATCTCTTTTCCCGCCCCCCGCCTCAACTTCAGCGCCCCCCACACTGAATCCGCAGCCGATCCACTGTGGGGACAAAAGGACAAAACATGTATTGCGGCTCAATCTCAGCCGCAGGATCATGTTTTTCTGCTATAAGTAGACCAAGATCAAAGGGCAGAGAATTTGGGAAATATTTGGGCCATACTTATGTCTCTAGCAGAAAAATGACCAACATGAAAAATGTTCCCCATGATGAGGGATACCTCCACAAAAATTTTGAGAATTTTTTGAATTAATTTAGTAATTTTAAAAGACAAAATAAAATTTATTTAGCTAAATTAAATGTCCAAAACACCTCGGAAAATTATAAAAAAATTACTATGCTCATTTTAGGCCCTCCTAAGGGTTGTATCAAAATTTGGAATCATGGGGTTAAGTTTTGATATTTTTTCTAAAATATTGGAAGCCTAGGATTGTGCACGGACCTTTACTCCGCTCGTTTTCCCTAAAAGGTGGAAATTGTAGTGCGCGACCACCCCTTCTTAATCAAATAAGTACTTTAAACTATTTTATCGATGAGAGCGGCCGAGGCAAGTGACTAAGCTCCGGGATTTCCGAGATTTCGTTAAACCGTCGAGCGCCTCGACTCTCGGGTGAATAAGGCACGCTCGAAAGCTGAGAGTACAAGTGATGACTTGGAGTTGTCCCTGACAACTAATAAGAATGTAACTCCTAGCCAACCCTTGATCTAATTAAGCCGTAATAATTATGGCGCAACCAAATTAATTGGATCCTAATAATTGATGTAACCCAACAAAATCTCCTTTAAATCTCGAAGGAATTTGAAGCCTCCTGAATAGGTGTGATTGGACTACTAACCATTTTCTTTGTGTTTTCTCCAGTCTCGTACTGGTCAAGCTTATTTCAGTACTTTCTATTCAGTACTACTCCAGTCTCATACTGGTCAAGCTTATTTCAGTACTTTCTATTCAGTACTACTCTAGTCCCGTACTGGTCAAGCTTATTTTAGTACTTTCTATTCAGTACTACTCCAGTATCGTGCTGGTCAAGCTTATTTCAGTACTTTCTATTCAGTACTACTCCAATCTCGTACTGGTCAAGCTTATTCCAGTACTTTTTATTAAGTACTACTCCAGTCTCGTACTAGTCAAGCTTATTTTTGTAATTTCTATTCAGTATTACTCTAGTCTCGTCCTGGTCACATTTCATTCCAACACATTAAATAAGCAGCATAAGAACCACACTTGTCATCGTTGCAATTACTATTATAATTCCGGGTCCTGCTCTGATGAGCAGTCGTCGAGCCTTAGTTGGGGATAACCGGAGTTGAAGTAGTCCTCCAGGTCTAGCCCCAAATAATGTGCTCTCAAGCTCCTTGTCGAAAGTAGAGCTACGTACCGACGCCCAAAGTCTAAATCCTGGTATGGCAGGCCATCGTAGACCCGGTGTATATTTTGTTTGCCTTTTGTTTGATGTTTGTAAATTACTTGCAGTGAAATAGTGGCGGGTCAGTCCCTCTCGCAGACCGTTCGTGCCGGTGCGGGAAGGTCGACGACTCAAGGCGATAGGGAGATAAGTACCACTGGTGACCGACCGTTATATTCCCCGTCGGGTTTTCCTCTGCTGGTCGGCCAAAACGATTTGCAATATGTTGCTCACATCTAAGAGTACACAAGCTTGTACGTTAGGGTCTGGGGTTGTGCGGTACGATCACCCCCAAAAGTGGCAGGACTGGCCACTATCACTAACGGCCATATCGGTGAAGCCCGCGGGGCTCGCTACCCTGCTTTAACAAAAGCGGTCCAAACTTTGTCGACATAAGGTGTGTGTGCGCGGTTATGAATGCCTGCAGTGTGTGCGCGGCTGTGAATGCCTGCGATAGAATTCAAGATATGAAAACCTGATGTGCTGATGATCTAGTGTAGCCTTATTATAACTGGTTTATATTACTGCTGCTTTTCTTTCCTGTTATATTATTCTGCACTCTTTTATAATTGCTCCGTGCTGTACATATATGAAATATTGTGCTAACCCTCTCTTTCTTTGGCTATTTACTTTTGTTGCGTGGCTGTGTGCTCGTCCCCAGGATATGGATCCGGGGAGGAGATTTGTTTCCACTTAGTTCTATGACTAACAGTTATTTAAATAACCATTCACAGGAGGTATAACACCGTAGTGACCCGCTGCCGCAGGATATTACGCCAGCAGCTAGGACTACTCGAGCAGATGCACCCCCTCCGTCCCCAGAGTTTAGAGATGTGAGTACCGGCGAGCAGCGTAGAGAGAGAGAGAGTATGAGTGATATATGTTGTACATGTATAGCCCTCGGGCTAATATAAATGCTTAGGCTTCGGCCCTAAAACCCCTGTGTTATTGATATGCTATATATATCTGCAATGGTTTCTTATTAATGCTTCCGCTATACTTTGATGAAGTGTGAATGTTATGATTTGAGCCGAGCAAGGCGGCCATCTAGTGCTTGGATAGGGTGGATCGACTTCCCTTATGGAGCACTGGGTGGACGTCTTGGGCCAGTAGTACCCCTCCGGCCCGACCTGGGCAAAAGGTTGGGGGGGGGGGGGCACTACACATTGCATAGGTACTTGGACTATCCTGCAAACATAGTTTTGTTTACCTTAGGACCCCAAAAGGGATTGTTTGTTTGCACTTAGTTCTATGACTAATGGTTATTTAAATAACCATTCACAGGAGGTATAGCACCGTAGTGACCCGCTGCCGCAGGATATTACGCCAGTAGCTAGGACTACTCGAGCAGATGTACCCCCGCCGTCCCCGGAGTTTAAAGATGTGAGTACCGGCGAGCAGCGTAGAGAGAGAGAGAGAGTATGAGTGATATATGTTGTACATGTATAGCCCTCGGGCTAATATAAATACTTAGGCTTCGGCCCTAAAACCCCTGTGTTATTGATATGCTATATATATCTGCAATGGTTTCCTGTTAATGCTTCCGCTATACTTTGATGGGTTGTGAATGTTATGATTCGAGCCGAGCAAGGCGGCCATCTAGTGCTTGGATAGGGTGGATCGACTTCCCTTATGGAGCACTGGGTGGACGTCTTGGGCCAGTAGTACCCCTCCGGCCCGACCTGGGCAAAAGGTTGGGGGGGGGGGGGGGCACTACACATTGCATAGATACTTGGACTATCCTGCAAACATAGTTTTGTTTACCTTAGGACCCCAAAAGGGATTGTGTCCTTGGTTCTTGTTAGCCTGAAAATGAACATTTCTACCTACAACACTTCTGACAGGAAGACTCACCCTTGCCCTTGACACACTAGGATTATGCCAACAATCTATGACAAAGTGACCAACTTTACCACAACACCAACATTCATGAATGTTATATCTCCTCTTCTAGATAGTCTTTGATGGAGTAGGGCTTTCTTGACGATGAGCTTGAAGAGCCATTATTCTTTCACTGTCTCCTCCTGCTCAGCATCTTCTTAAATTGCTTGGAGAACAGTGTTAGTTCTCCATCTGACAGCTCACTTTCAGAGAAGTTGGGATATGAGCTTTCTGACTCAGAAACTCTCCTTGGAGGAGAAGGAGTCTTTTCCCTATTTTTATTGTGCCTTCAGCTCTAAAGGCCACAGTCTTCTCTTTGATGAGAGATCTTGCAGCATCCTCTTCAACCTTCCTGGAGTTTAGCTGTATCTCATGGGATATTAACTTCCCAAACAGATTTTAGGGCAATGTGTTGGCCAAGTTGCCAACTTCTCTGATAACCCAAATCTTTATATCTCATTCCTTATTTAGGGATCTCAAGATCTTGTCATTTAGCTCATAATTAGTGAATTGTCTGCCATAGGTAATCAGACTATTCACTATCAAGAAGAACTTCTCATAGCATTCAACTATGGAATACTTCTTCCCTTGCTTGAGTGCTTCATATTGCTGATTTAGAAGGGATTTTCTGTCATCCCACACCTCCTCTGTCCCTTCCATATAGACAATGAGGGAGTCCCACATTTCCTTAGCTGTCTTGCAGTGGGCAAGGTTCTAGAAGATGGAGTCATCTATGACACTGACAATGATGTTTTGTGCCCTCTTGTCCATGGTTGCTAGGATGACCTCATCCTTGGTCATCTCAATGTACTTCATAGAAGTTTGGACATTGACATCCAGGACAGAGATCTTCATGGGAATAAAGGGTCCCTCTTGGACTGTGATGAAAATCCTTAGGTCTGAGGCTTCCATGAATTGCTTGACCCTCTCTTTCTAATCCCCAAATTTTCCTTTCTGTAGATAGGGAGTTTCATGGAGCTCAACTCCTTGTGGTTCTCACTGAACCCATGGAGCAAATCTTCAGCTACTCTTGGAGATTGTTCAGACAGTTAAGTTCTTCTTGAACAACCACCCTCTGATACCACTTGAAAGTATTTGTTTCAAAAGTAGATATACACCTAGGGGGTGAATAGGTTTCTTAGTCTTTTTGACTACTTTCTTAATTTAGTATGTTGAGTGTTAAGTTATCTAGCTTGCTTTCAAGAACACAACACAGGACACCAGTATTTATAGTGGTTCCCCAAGATATGGGCACATCCACTATCCCTCCCACCTTTCTAATAGTATGTTAGACAAGACAATCTTCTCCAATCTCGGCTCAATGAGCTTATAACACAAATCCCACAGGATCTCTCAGACTTCCTCCAAGTCCTACCTCGTGACAAAGCCCTACACTCAGAGATAAAATCTCCTACAGCTTAGTGATCTTTCAGATCACCTACCTCAGGCACAACAAGATGCCATACAACTCAGGCTAGGAGGATAGCCCTACATTTAGAGTGTAAAACTCTCCTACAACTCAGATCAAGAATGATTCTACCTCAGGCCAAAGGCCCTACCTCAGATTCTCAATAGAATCCTACCTCAGAGAATAAATCTCCTACATCAGGCACAGAAGCCCTATAACTCAGATCCACAATAGAATCCTACCTCAACCTTTATATTTTATGTTTACAGCTCAGATCAAGATTGATCCTACAGAATGAATAAGTTTGTTGTTATTGATTGACTCCAGAGAAAGTGTCCTCTGAGACTGCCTTCTAAGCTGAGTAGACTCATCCCTAACTTCTTCAATACATGACTCCAGAGAAAAGATTCTCTGAGTCGGCTTTTTGAACTGAGAAAACTCAGTCCTGTATTTTTCACAACACCAAGAAAGTAGATCTTCAGGATGGTTCTGCTTGTACTGGGAAGATACCTGCAGAGCACTGCTTCTTCAAGCCTTAATTGTAGTAGAGTTCAGAGCAGAGGCCTTGAAGATGAGCAGCAACTTTAAGCTTGCTCTGCTTCTCTTTCTTCAGAAAATAATTTCTGATCTTGATGTTGAAGATAAGGTTATTCTTCAGGGAGTTATTTCGTCAACAACTGACTCTGTCTGTGAATCACAGACTAACTATAGAGCAAGTTCTTCGAAAACTTCTTCTTCGTCAAGAGGAAGAAGATGACCAACAAAGGCTTCGTCTCTCAAAAGCTTTTTTGTTCTCTCTCCACTATCTTCTTCTTTCTCGGGACTCTGCTTTTGTATCTCGTCGACCAATGTTTCTTTGTGCAGTATGGACCACAGGAGTTGGTAACTGTAACACTACTTTTGCATTAAATGTTGTACTAAAGGCAAGCGACGCCTTTTGTCATCTAGCATGCAAATCCGTGACATTTGAATTCGTGATGAAGTCAGCATGACTCGGCACTTCTGGACTTAGTAAATTCCATACAATCTGCATAAGCATTGAGTGAAGTCTTGTCACTCAAAGCTGAAGTACTTAGCAGAATTTTGCATCTTCAAGCGTCGAGTGAACCTTCATCACTCAACACTTCTAGATTTAGTTGAAATATCTCTGTATAAAGGCGTTGAGTGAAGCTTCCACACTCTACACTTTCTGACTTAGCCTGACTTCTTTATGAGGCATTGAGTAGGCCGTCTTCACTCAACGCTTTTATACTTAGACAAATCCTGTTGAGTAGGCGTTGAGTGTATTGCTTCACCCAACGCTTATATCCTTTGACAAATTTCTTGTTGAGGCGTTGAGTGGTCTGTCTTCACTCAACGCTTCTATACTTAGACAAATTTCTTGATGAGTAGGCGTTGAGTGAACTGTCTTCACTCTATGCTTCTATCCTTAGACAGATTTCTTGATGAGTAGGCGTTGAGTGAACTGTCTTCACTCAATGCTTCAGTCCTTAGACAGATTTCTTGACAGCAACACTACGGATTTGAATGTCTCCTTGATGAGACGTTGAGTGGCCTGTCTTCACTCAATGCTTCTATACTTGAACTGAAATCCAGATGAGTAGGCGTTGCGTGAACTCCCTTCAGTCAACTCTTTTGTCCTTAGACAAATTTCTAGTCAGCAACTCTAAGGCTTTAACTGCTTGAGGTTCTATCAACGCTTTTAGCCTCCCGGCATTGAGTGAAGTAAGTCCACTCAATGCTTCTGGACTTAGTTAATTTTGTCTGTCCAATAACCTATCTTGAGTCTAATAGTTATTGTGACTCTGACAGCCTGTCAAATCACTATAACAGTATAACACTTGCATACAATGAACTTAAACATATATCAAATACATTCATGTATATACCATTGACTTGTGGGCATTCTTCAAATCTAGGACATTGTGATCAATGGACCCAACAGATGATGCTGATGTTGGCAGGGTATTCGATTTTGTCTGTGTCATGCACCCACTTTATATCTTTAGTTTGGGTATTGCCTTTGTCGTGCGTGAGTTTTGGCGAGATATATTAAGCTTGTGACTCCCCTCGGGCGTTTTCCTTACGCGATGAAGATCTTAACATCATCGTTAGGCGGGGGATCTTAGCAGGCGTCGAACCGTGCCTTGTTCTCATCCTTGTGGTTTCAAGTGTGACTTAGTGTCATATTGTGCTTTCGTGTGTTGCGGTGGACTAGAAGTATCCTGTGTATCAATTTCCTTACTTGTTGTGCGCTATTGATGGCCACGACTGTTGGGAGTTAATTGCGGCGAGTTGTTGCTCTACTTTGCACTTGGCGAGAGATTCTGCACAGCATGAAGGCTGTGGGGGTGTCTCCTCCCCTGAATAGGTGACACCTCAAAAGGTAGCTTTAGTGTTGCTATTGGGCATGAGCGCTTGGAGCTGACACCTGAGTGTAATGTAATGGGGTGTTTGCCCCTTTTGTCCAGATGGCGCCCGAGAGCTCGAAATTCATTTTTGGCTGAGTGTCATGGGAGGACTCGTAGTTGATCTTAAAAAAAATCCCTCGGAGGATCGATGATTCACTCTTGTCTTGGAAGGGCTCATGATTCATTCCTTTGAAGGTGGCAAAGAGTATTTGTTTGTTTGCATTTTGGGAGGTCCAGGGTCCGTTTGTGTGGAGGTGGCGTGGAACTTTTGTTTGTTTACACCTAAGGAGAGCTGGGGTTTGTCCATGTGGAGGTGGCTTGGAACCTTTTTTTATTTGCACCTTAGGAGAACTGGGGTTCATCTAGGTGGAGTTGATCTGGAGCCTTTGTTCATTTACGACTTAAGAGAACTGGGGTTCGTCCAGGTGGAGGCGGAGAAGAAACTTTGTTTGTTCACATCTCAGGAGAACTGAGGTTTACTTAGGTGGACGTGACAGAGAGCCTTTGTTCATTCGCATCTCAGAAGAACTGGGGTTTGTACAGCTAGAGGTGGAAAAGAATCTTTATTTGTTCGCATCTCAGGAGAACCAAGGTTTGTACAAGTGGAGGTGACAAAGAGTCTTTATTCGTTCGCGCCTCAGGAGAGTCGGGGTTCGTCCAGGTGGAGGTGGCTTGGAACTGTTGTTTGTTCATGTCTCAGGAAAACTGGGGTTCGTCTAGGTGAGCATGGCTAAGAATCTTTGTTCATTTGTGCCTCAGGAGTACTGAGGTCCGTCCAGATGGAAGTGGCAAAGAACCTTTTTCAATCGTGGCTCAGGAGAACCGGTGTTCGTCCATGTGAAGGTGCAGATGGACCTTTGTCCATCTCGATTGAGAGATGCAGACAGACCTTTATCCATCTCGCCTGGGAGGTGCAAAAAGTCTTTCGCCGATCTTGGTTGAGACGTGTAGAAGTACTTTCACCAATCATGCCTGGGAGGTGTAGAAGGGCTTTCGTAGATCTGGTCTAGGAGGCACAAAAGGGATTTCACCGATATCGCCTAGGGGATCCGTCCGCTATGAAAGGAAAAATAAATTCTTCATTGTTGGAAAGGAAGATACAAGTGCCCGAGAATTTTGTTCTCATGGCTTATTCTAGAACAAACAGGGAAAGTGATCGATAGTATGGGGTGTTTTTGCTTAAGCCCCACATGTTGGGTCCATTGATTACAATATCACAGATTTAAAGAAAACTCACAAGTCAATAATATACACATGATTGTATTTGATATATGTTCAAGTTCAATATATGCAGGTTGTCTACTATTCTATGATTAGACAGGTTGTTAGGGTTAGAATGTCATTTTGACTCAAGATAGGATGCTAGAAATGCAAAAATCTGGCTATGTCCAGAAGCGTTGAGTGAGTACACTTCACTTAACGCCATAAGACCTAAAAGCATTGACAAAAAATAAGGTATTCAAAGCCTCAGTGGTGTTGGACTCAAATCTGGTTAAGTCCAAAAGAATTGAGTGAAGGTTGTTCACTCAACGCTTACTCAAAAAGAAATCTGTTTAAGTATAAAAGCGTTGAGTGAAGAAGGCTCACTCAATGCCTTATCAATAATTTAGCAAAGTTCAGCAGCATTGAGTCACAAAGATTCACTCAATGCCTTCATTCAGAAATTCAATACAAGTCCAGAAGCATTAAGTGTAGATGCCTCACTCAATGCCTTCCAACAGGATAACTGCCAAGTCCAGAAGCGTTGAGTAAAGTAGCTTCACGTAATACCTTCAACCAGAAGAATTCTGCCAAGTACAAATGCGTTGAGTGATGAAGGTTCACTCAACACCTTATCAACTTAGTAGTCTGATACAAAAGCATTGAGAGATGAGGGTTTACTTAACACCTCAAGAAGCAGATTTTCTACTAAGTGTTTTTGCATTGAGTCACAAAGCTTCACTCAATGCATGTGCAGATTGACTGTGAAAACTGCTAAGTCTACAAGTGCTGAGTCATGCTGACACCATCCAAATTTAAATTAAGCGAGATTTGCACACTAGATGTCAAATGACACCGAACACTTTTAGAACATCAGTTAAATCTAAAGTAACTTTACAGCTATTATTTCAGCTTGCCCATACAAATCAAATAGTCATTGGACGGTGGGATATAAAAATAGTCCTCACAGAGAAATTAATATAGTTAGTTCTTCAAGTTCTTGAACACATCATTCTTGGATTTATAGAAGAGTTACGGACGACAGAAAGTTGCATGCTGATTGAAGTAATAAGAATCAAAAATCTCTAAGTCGTCTTCAGCAAAAACAGAAAACCTAATTTTTTATAAAAGGTAGAGTAGCATAACACTCAAAGAAAGTTGATGTTCATCTTCAATGCTACTGCTTTCAACACTGGTATATTAAAGCTTAAAGATATAGAGCTCTACATCAGTTCTTCTCAGCACAAGCAGAACTACTCTAAAGATTTATAATCTTGTAGTTGTGAAGAGTTAGGACTGGGTTTACTCAATTCAGGATGGTGACTCAGGGGACCATTTCTCTGGAGTCAAACATCACAAAATCATTACTCAATCTGTAGGATCATTATTTGATCTGAGTTGTAAGCCTGTGTTATAAAGGCTGAGTATATGAGCTGTGTATCTAAGTTGTAGGATCCTATTTAGGATCTGAGATAAGGCTTATGCCCGAGGTATTATCTCTGTATAGATCTGAGGTAGGAAATCTATGAATCTCTGAGTGTAGGGTTGCTAAGCCTAAGGTAGGAGTTGCTATACTCTGAGTTGTGGGAGTGAGTTTCACTCTGAGGTGTAGGATCCTGATTGATCTGAGGTGTAAGCTCAAGGAGCCGAGTAATTAAAAGGTGGAGTTATTCGAATCTAGCTCATGGCTAGATAGGTGAAGGGTAAGTAGATGTACATTAGATAGGGGAACCACTATAAATTCTTGTGTGTTGTTGTGACTCTAAACCTAAGTTAGTAAATTTTGTCTCGAACAATTTACAACACTCAAAATTTGCATTAAAGTAAATTACCATATCTAATACATAAATTCATGAAATCTTATATCTAAAATACCATAAATCCATTTATCTGTATCATAATTATCCAATCGACATATCTCTCGATCATGCAAATTGAAATTCAAATAGAAATAATACCTAAATATGAACATATAAATATCATCACAACTTTCTAATTTCTCAATCTAAAAAGTTAGAATTCATGTAAAGAAAATAATAAATTCATAACTAGGATAAAACTCTTTGTTTGAAGGCCTATATACGAATAAAATACCACAAATTTGATGAAAACAATAAGATACATGATTACCAAATTGTTCAAAATAAAGTTTCATGCGAAATAAAAGATAAATAAAGTTAGATCACTAAGAGAAAGGAAAGATTAAAAGAGATACATGAAATATCAAAAGCATACAAAAATCTCCTTCAATTCCTCCTTCTCTTGGGTGCTCCACTTTCGTGCTCCAGAAGTTCTCCCAATGAAAATGATCCAAAAAGTCTCACTCTAATTTTTCTACAGGGTTTTTATAGTCCCTTTGCAAACAGGGTCGTACACGGGTTCCAACACGGCCGTGTCACAGCCATGTTGACGGTTCAAGGGCGGTTCCACACGAATAGTCGTGTCTGGTTGTGGGCCGTGTCAGATGATACGGGTATGGACAAGGCAGTGTTGTTCTTCGTGTTCTTCCCACACTGGTTGGTTGGCAGCCGAAGTTGAGTTATGTCGAAAAGGACACGAGTAGGAACACGGGCGTGTTCATACCCGTGTAGTGATCTGTCTTTTTCCTCCATTGGACACGGGTAGGGAACACGGGCGTGTGCCTACACGTGTACGCCCCATTCTTATCCTTTCATCAGCCATGTCGAATCCGTGAACTCCTTTGTTTGCTCCAAGACTTCTGGCTCCATTGGTTAACAATACCTGCATTAGAAAAATGAAGGAATAAATCGACAGCTTAATACATGAAATAATAGAAACTCCTAACTGTGCTCTTCTACTCATGATAAAGCAAATTCTTAACAATAATCGCGAAATTACTACATAGGGAGGTATAAAATAGTGGACATGATTACAATTATGATAATAAAAAGCCTATCATAATTGTACTCATCAAATACCCCCAGAATTCGATGTTTGTTTGTCCCTAAGCAAACTAATTCAAATATTTGGGTTACCAATAAATAATTTTTCTTCCGCACACTGGTTGCTGTGAATTTAAAGAGAACTTTGATGATATAATCGTATAGGAAATAGTATAGCAGACTTTTCTAAATATAACTTTATCTTTAAATTCCTCCAATATATCTGTTAACAATCTTCCACTCTTTCTTAGAAATAGAAGTATAGTCATCCATAACAATTGTGAGGAGAAAATAACAATCTTAATAAGATATGTATTAGTATTTCAAAACTTATAAGTACCAATATTGATAGTCATGAGCTTACCTTTTCACACCCTCTCCACGACACTAGTTAGAATTAGTAAGGTTGGATCCTTAGGACTTGTATTATGGTGTAACCTTTTTGGTTTAGAATAGGCGATTATAGGCGGGGTAATCAAAGATAAATTCGATGGGTTTTTTTACCACACCTAAATCACGATTGAGCCTTTTGTTCTGTAAATAACTTAACATACATTAATGTTATAAAAGCACCCCCAGAGTTTGCAATTATTATACTTCCCATATTGTTGATGGAAACTCTATATTTTTATTTTTTTTCTTAACCAAGGGGCCATAGTAGGGATCATTCCAAGTGGGTGCAAGTATACAAGCACTCATGCCACATATCACTATGTTTTTTGGGTTCATAGTAGAGATCATTCCAAGTGCGTTCAAGTATACATGCACTCAGGCTACATATCACAATGAACAAAATCATTCCAAGAAGATCTGAATGATAGGTGTGCTAATAGGTAAGGATTTGGCCTTGGTGGATTTTAGTGATAGAGCATCAAAAGGAGTTGGGAATAGGTCCAAATTGGGTGTGCAAGGGTATTGTTAACCCATAAATTGGTGATCCTTCCCAAGGTAGCCAGCTGGCTAGTCGCGCCCTGCTCCAGGTTCTACCTGGAGTTCGCGACAAGTCCAAGTGTAGGCGGACAGATTTCTATGTCAGCCCAGGTCGCATAGCTACCGCATGCCCTGCGAGACGGCGGGTTATTCCCATAGCTCACCCTCACAGGCCACGCGGTTAGGCCTGCTAACCGCGCAGCAGTTTTCCTTGCAGGAGGCAAAAGCAACAGGGGACGATCTATGCGATCTATTCCTTCAATCCGCAGGTCACCCAGTCGGCGTCAACCCTAGACAAACTCCAGCGTTGCGGGCTCGGCGGACTCACTCTCCGGCTCACCAGAGGACGGATCCCATCTCCACTATAGAGGGGGGGGGGGGGGGCTCCAGTTCTTAGGACACCCCCTCTGCTGCCTCAGCTAGGCGCGGCCTCTAGTTCCCAGGCCGCCCCTCTACTGCCTCAGCCAGGGGCAGCCTCCAGTTCCCAGGCTGCTCCCTGCGCTGCCTCAGCCAGGGGCGGCCTCCAGTTCCCAGGTCGCCCACTTTGCTGCCTCAGCCACGGGCGACCTCCAGTTCTCAGGCCTCCCCCTTTACTGCCTTAGCCAGGGGCGGCCTACAGTTCCCAGGTCGCCCCCTCTACTTCCTCAGCCAGGGGCGGCCTCCAGTTCTCAGGCCGCCCCTCTACTGCCTCAGCCAGGGGTGGCCTCCAGTTCCTAGGCCGCCCCATATGCTTCCTCAGCCAGGGGCGGCCTCCATTTCCTAGGCCGTCCCCTTTGTTGCCTCAGCTAGGGGCGGCCTCTAGTTCCCATGCCACCCCCTTTGCTGCCTCAGCCATGGGCGGCCTCCAGTTCCGAGGACGCCCCCTCTACTGCCTCAGCCAGGGGCGGCCTCGAGTTCCGAGGCCGCCCCCTCTGCTGCCTTAGCCAGGGGAGGCCTCCAGTTCCCAGGCCACACCCTCTGCTGCCTCAGCTAGGGGCGGCCACTAGTTTCGAGGCCGCCCCTCTGCTGCCTCAGCTAGGGGCGGCCTCCAGTTCCCAGGCCTCCGCCTCTGCTGCCTCAGCTAGGGGAAACCTCCAGTCTCAGGCCGCCCCCTCTGCTGCTCAGGTCGCCCTCCTCTGCTCTCCGAGTCCTCCCAGCCGGGCAGCTTGCTCGCCGAGTCCGTGCAAGTCTCCATGATGACGTCACTGGGCCCCGCTTCTAAAAGATCTTCCCCAGGCCTATAAATAGCCCCTAATACCTCTCATTTGGGGGGAAGGGGGGCAAGAGGAAAACTACAGCTAATCAACAAGACCTGCGGACTCAGTTTTCCAGTCCTCCACAGCTGATCAACAAGACTTGCAGACTCAGGTTTCCAGTCCTCTGTCGCTGCCAGCAAGCTGACCATCAAGTTCTGTAGCCTGCTTGCAGCCTATTTTACTTAGCCTATGATAACTTCTTCCTTGGCTGTCAGTTTCCCCCTTTGTACCCTTTATTGCTTTCTCATGTAAAGGTGCATTACCAAGCTGTAATCGTATTTCTTGATTAAAGGAAAAGCCCGTCGCAAGAGTGATATTCAAGCCGCGGCGGGCGAAATTTTTTGTTGCCCCTGCTAGCGGCCCCCTTCTCTTTTCTTAGCTCAGCTCAGCTCTCTCGGTGTCAACCTGCAAGCACAACCGTCAAAGTAACCGTCTGCTCAACAGCTCCTGATCAACCTCCTCCACTGATCATCAGCCTTCCCGGCTGCTCTCAGCAAACCTCTCCTCTATCCCCGCAACCCTTGAACAAGCGCTTGCTCCATTCTCAAGCACTCAGAAGCTTCCTCCTCTCCCCGCAACCTTCCTCTTCTTCACCTTGCCTGTGAGATCGAACACTCCTCTGTGTTAACTAGGTGGTGCCGTTTTCGCGCACCAACATTTCACACGTGGCCTTCATATCCGAACAGATGGTGAACAGTGACAGTTAGCCATGTCAGAATATCATTCAGCCGAGAGCCTTGCTCAATCAAGTCCTAGAGATGATCCTCTCTAGGAGTCCTTCGAGCAATCCCGCCGTGAAAATGCTCAGCAATTCCAAGTAATCAACCAAATGCTTGTTGTGATCACACAACGATTATACAATCAACCTGCATCAGCTCTAGTTGCTCCAGCTGCTCCGATCTATCCAACCCCAACATTGGAGCATCAGCAAGCTTATCCTCCAGCTTGCCCGCCGGTCTATCCTCCTTATACAGCAACCTTTCCGCAAGGGCCTGCAGCGCCTTTGCGACCTCAAGATGAAGAGTTTGCAGCTCGTCAAAACTTCTTCCGGGAAGCAGCCCGGGGAAGTCCTGCAAGATTTCTCAACTTTCAGGAAAGTCATACTTACCCTTCAGCTCCTGCCTTTGCTCCTGCAACAACTTTTTCCTTTTATCCTCCCGCTTCTTTTGTAGCTGCAGCTTATGCTCCCTTTTATCCTTATGCTGTAGGAGAGTAGGAAGAGCCTTCACCATTTATAGAGAATGTTCATCATGAAACTACTCCAGCCAATTTCAGAGAGCCTCGGTTACCGATCTACACTGGGGAGACTGATCCAGTGAAACATCTCCAAGCCTTCGAGTAGGCCGTTGCTCTCAAAACTCTTTCAGATGCAACTAAGTGCAAGCTCCTTATCACAACCTTTGATGGGCAAGTGAGGGACTAGTTCTATGGTCTTCGCCCTCACTCCTTCACTTCCTTTGCTGATCTGCAAAGAGAGTTCTTACTCAGATTCTCTACCTCAACCAAGAGAAAGGGTGGTCCAGAAGCCCTCTTTGAGATCAAGCAGCGTGAGAACGAGACTTGGTATCAATTCGTTGATCGATTCCAGAGAGAAATCTTGGACATCGAGATTGATGACAACGAAATGTACTGACTAGCTCTTATCTACGGTCTTCGTGAAGGGCCGCTCAAATTTGAAGCCAATGTCCAAGCACAAAGAACGTACTAAGAGTTGATTGCCTTAGACAACTCATACATCCGAGGCGAAAAGAGCAACCCAGGCTTCGTCTCCAGGCTTGTATCGGAGAAAGATCCTTCTCATAAGCAGCCTCCGAGGTCTCCCCGCAAAGATTTCCCAACTCACTCAAGGAGGGAAAGAAGATTACAACGCCATCGATACCATTTCCCGAGTCGTGATCGTGCTCAAGATCAACTGCTACCAGCCCCATCTTCGCAAACAGCTGCAGTCCATCAACAGTAAGACGATGACTTGCACGAGTGTGAACTAGATAAAGTCATGCTACAAGTAAGCCAAGTCATGAAGGATAGGGCTAACTACAAAAGGCCTTATCGGCCAGCTGATCAAAGATCTAGAGACTCAGAACCATATTGTGAATTCCACAAAGAGTCAGGCCACCTGACTGAGAACTGCCGAGCACTCCGCCAATTAGTGCAAAAGATGCTGCGGCAGGGTAAGATGCGTGACCTGCTTCCCAAAGAAGATCGCCCTGATCCTGTAACCCCAAAAGGGCAAAGAAGTTGCAGACATTCCTTGCAGCTCAAGAGGAGTAAGCCTAGTCGAAAAGCACCCTCTCCTTGTTGTTAACAATGATGTCCAATGCTTCGATGCCAATGACGAGGGCACACTTGGAAGACTATTCTAAGCCAGCAAAGGACTTCATAGTTCTTCAATGTTTTTTCATAACCGTAACTGGTTACTCTTACTCTACTCTTCATATTTCAAACATTTTCTTTACCAAACACTTCTAAGTGTCCATTCTTCCTTTCAATAAAGTTTTCATCAGGGATCTTATACTGACATAGTTCCCTTCTTGTAATGTGAAAGTGCAGCTAGATCTGATATACTCTAGAGGGGGTGAATAGAGTATATGGTGCTTGAAAACTTTTTACAACAATTGATGTAATGTGAGTGAGCAGGGAAGCAATTATTAAATCTAATCACAGAACTAAACTAATCAAAAAATAATCACAGAACAATCACAGCCAGAAACAAAAATAAAGACAAGCAAAACCAGATGACACAAGGAAATATAGTGGTTCCCCTAAACTTGGGTACATCCACTCTTCTACCACCCTAGGTAGGAATCCACTGCAAGATGAGTTGATCAGGTGTCCTGGGCACCAATGAGCTTTTGATAAGGTGCTCAAAAACCAAATCAGATTTTTTGATCAGGTGTCTTGCCACCAATGAGCTTTTGACAAGGTGCTCAAAAACCAAGCTCAAACTTTTGAAGGGAGTTTGAGAAACCCTTTATAGAGATGGGGGTGAGAGATTGATGGAAGTCTTCTCTTTCTCAAAGCAGCTGAGAAGACTATATGGATTTGATGGTGTCAAAGCTCCCCCTGAGTCCTTGAGATGTTCAGGAAAAGAAGCTTTGCTGTAGGGTGATAGGCCTTCAGAAGTTGATCTCCAGCAAAAGATGATTTCAGCAACAGCTGAAATGTTAGGTGTCTGGAATCTTGAAAGATGTTGGCCTTGAACACTTGAGACAAGAGAGATCAGAAGATTTCTGAAAGTTTGATCTCCTTGGATGTGTGTTCTTTAGAGAATTCTTTGAGACAGAGAATATATTTTTCTTGTTCTTCTTGTCTTTGTTCTGAGGATTGTTATGTCTCTGAGAGATTCAAAAAAAATTCTTATCTTTTATTCTCTAGTACTAAATAGAAAAACATCCTCTATCAAGAATAGTCGTTGGCCTCCATTAATTGCATCCTTAATTGCAAAATGTCTTCTGGAGGAAAGTCCAAAGAAACATTCCTTGAAAATCCCTTGAAACTTGGTCCAGAAATAAATGAAAACGGCTAGAAAATCTCCTGAATTAATTGCAGAATAACTCCTTAACTGATCTGGATTTGAATCTTGAAAATCCTTGAAGTCATCAGAAAACGTCGAACTGAGCTCTGCTATCGTTGAACTGAGCTCAGCGATATGGACTTATACTGCAACAGAATATCGTCGATCTGAGCTCAAAGATCGTCGAACTGAGCTCAGAGATAGAGATCTAACAATGAGTCAAGATCGTCGAACTGAGCTCACCGATCGTCGAATGGAGTTCGACGATATGTGGAAGTTGAGCTCTGCGATCGTCGAATGGAGTTCGACGATCTGTCGAAGTTGAGCTAGACGATCGTCGATCGGAGTTCGACGAATCATCGTGCTGAGCTCGACGATATGACTTAGTCTCAAACTGAAAAATTCTTGGTCTTGAGGGCAGCTTCCAAACCTAGACTTCTAACCCTTAGACTCAATTCTAATTGACCTTTGAGCTATACAGGAGGTCAAACATTGGTTTCCTAGAGACATAGTGATCCTGACCCAAATTAGTAATAGGGTGTTCCAACAATCTCCCCCTATTTGGGTTAGGATTACTATTTACAGAGTTTGGAAAAATTAAATAACAACATACAAGCAGCAATACAAAAAAGCAAAAAGCTGGACATTGCAGAACCACAGATATATATCATCCCAGATAATAATCAGAAGTTAAGATGATTGTCACCTTACATAATCATTTCTTTTCCTTGCTCTTAATGAGTTTGATTTCTCTGTTGGGGTTGAGAGCTTCTTTCTTTGATCTTGTATCATCTGATGCACCTAAAGTGGTTTGCTGTTTGGGCCTGAGAACTACAACTTCAGGATGCAGCTCCATGTATCTATCTAAATCAAAGAATTTGCTTGACCCATATCTTTCCAACTCTTTCTTTCTCTGTTCAGACATTGTAGTGATGTTGGAAGAGTCTTTGCCTTGCTCTCTAGCTTTCTTAATCTGGTCTAGTGCAGCAAGTTCTTTCATCCTTGCAGTCCAAGCAGCTGGATTGTTCTCAGGGTCTTCAAATGGCACTGGTGGCTCATATCTATTAGATGGATTGTCCTGAGGAGGCCTGGATGAAACTGTTTCCTTCAATTTATAGGGAAAAGGACCAGAGGTGGTGTCAGATGAGATTTGTCCTTCCCTGGAGTAGGGATGTTGCCTTGAGTATCCTTTAGAATAAACTTGGAATTCTCTTTGATTGCCTCTATATCCTCCTCTTCTGGATTGAGAGCCCCTGGACTGGCTTCCCCTATGATAAGATCTGGCATGTGGCTGATAGGGGGTTTGGCTTTTGGCAGAGGGTTGAGCAGCTGAACTTCCACCTGCACCTGCATCAGGAGGAGGTGGTGGAGGAGGATGAGGATGTTGGAATTGAGAAGAGCCCTTTTCATATTTCCTTTTCTTCTTCATTGCTTTGAGTTGATTCTTTGAGTACTGCATCCAGTGCTCAGTTATGGGGCAATCATGAAGAATATAATATGGTATGTCATTGTTGTCCTTGACCTTTGCTGGAGGTACTCTCTTCATGGCTTTGCTCCTTGCCTTTCTCTTTCTGGCAATGGTAGTAGAAGAATCATCAGAATCTGTCTTAAACTCATCACTTTCAGAACTTTGATTGTCATAAAGAGCATCAATATTTTTCATCAAATCTTGTTTGAGCTGGATTGAAGCAGATACAGAACTGGTAACAGGTGTTGAAGCAGCAGCAACAGCAGCAGATACTGAAGGTGTGGCAGTTGAAGTTGAAGCAAAAACAGAGGTTGAAGCAGCAGTAACAACAACATATACAGAAGGTTCAGGAGCAGTAATGACAGCAGTTGGGGCAACAACAGTTTCACTAACAGAAACAACAATATCAGCAGCAGAAATATCATCAGAAAATACAGAGGACTCAAACTCATGTGCCTCTGTCATAAGGATCTCCTTAGAAGTTGACTCATCAGCAGTATCAGCAATAGTATCAACAAAATTTTCAGAAGAAAGGGCGGCAACATCAGAAACAACAACACTGCTTTTAGCAGGAGTAGCGGCAGCAAAAACTGAGTTAACAAAGGAAGTGATGATGCTGGGGTCACAGAAAGAGAAGGGCACAAGGGCCTTGAGCAAATCCTCTGGGGGCTGGATAGAAACTGTCTCTGGAAGACAAGCTTTCTCTGGCAGACAACTGAAATACATTGAATCAAATTCTGAGAGCAAAGACCTGAGGTCTATTGAAAAGACTGCAACAGGAGGTGGAACTGGATCTTGAAACACAACAGTAGTAGCAGCAAAAGAAGAAGAACCAGCAAACACAGCAGGCAGGCTCACTGAAACAGCAAGAACAGCAGCAGACAGGCTCACTTCATAGGGAATCTCCCCTTGCCTAGATTCAGACAGAGCTGGATCAAGGCACACTGCTGAAGGGGCTGCCTGAGGGAATAAAGAGGAGAGCCTGGCAGAAAGAGCTGCCACTGACTGGATTAATGGAGCCAAGGAGGTTTCCAAAAGAAGAGATAGCCTGAGGGCTAGCAATTCTTAAAGCCTGTCAGCAAGGGCTGGAATATCTACTTGCTCAATAGTGACTGGAGCAAAGGTAGAGGATGGAGGTGTAGCTGTTGATGATGGTAGTGGAGAGCTGGGGTATGGAGGAAGAGATGGTTGAGGTGTGGGTAAGGTGGATATGGAGGATAGTGGGATGGAGATAGATGGTATGAAGGTGGGTTGATCAATGATTTCTTGCAGAAGGTCTTGATAAGATGTTGAGGATGAGGGCAGCTTAGGAGGAGAGGATGGTGAGTCATCCATGAAGGAATCATCACTGAGGTTGAAGGATGGAATGGAGGGTGATGAAGTGGCAATGTCTGTTGGAGGGTAGGAGTATAATGGATGGAATTGTTCTTCTGTTGTTGGTAGCGTAGGGATTGAAGATGGTGTAGATGTTGGAGAGGGGCTGGAGATGATGATAGTGGATGGAGTTTGAATGGTGGATGGAATTGAAAGAGATGGAATTGGAGGAGTAGGAGGAGAGGCATCAGCAGGCAGGTCAGCTGCAGGGGCAGAGACCTGAGGGGAAGTGACTCTGACAGTCCTGGTGCCTGAAGGAGTGCTGGAAGAGGGCCTGCTGGGCTTGATGATCTGCCTGTCCCATTTACCAAAAAGGGCACAAGACAGTCTCTTGGAAGCATTTATGTGAATCCCAGAGGATACCAGCAATGCAGGGCACCTATTCTGCAGAAAAATGTCTAATATCCTTCCAAAATTTACAAAACTTTTGTTAATTTTCTTCTTAATTAGGTCAAAGAAGACCTCTCCCCAGTTCAGATTCTTCCTGTCTACTATGGCTCCCATTAGGCAGAGCTGATACCTGGAAATTGTATCATGGGCAGAGTGCTTAGCCAATAGGACTTTCCCAACTACATCAGCCAGGAATCTGTATTCCACAGACAGATTCTTTTTCAACAGCTTGCTAGGGTTAGCCTCAGAATGACCCATTCTGGCAAGCAAGTCAGCATATTCTTCTCCAGACAAATCAGTAGAATCTCCACCAGTTCTTAACTCAAAAACCTCTGTCAGAATTGCTGGGGTTAAAGGTACCTGTGTGCCAGAGATGGATCCAACAATGGTGTTTTGATCCGGATTGTGGGCAGTGTAGACCCATTCTTTAATCTCATCAGAAGCAAGCTTAATCCTTGTGGTCATGATTGTAGAAAGTTTCTGCTCTTTGAATAGCTCTAAGATATCCTGAAAAACCTGGTCTGTCGTGCTGAAGGATTCCATGTCTATGTCAAAGCCGGCATCAAATTTCATGGCGGCGAGAACAACAACAGAAACAGCCATAGTTACCTGCAAAGATTCAACAAACAAAACGACCAAGTGCAGAAATGTTTGGAGGGAAAGAAAGTTTTTGCAGAGAAATCGAAAGCGCAAAGGAGAACGACGGCGAAAAATGAATTTTATATTAGGGTTCGACGCAGAAATGGAAAGATCGTTGAACTCAGTTCGACGATCGGGGCTTCTAAAGGAATCTGAAGAGTATTCAACATCGTCGATCTCCGTTCGACGATATTGGAGAGCGTCGAGCTCTGTTCGACGATCGTTCAGAGAACAAAATTGTCGAGCGCCGTTCGACGATCGTTGACCGGAAGAGATAGTTAATACTATTTGAGAAACGCTGAACTCAGGTCGACGATTTCAGAAATCGTCGATCTCCGTTCGACGATCCGGGGGAAAATTGTCGAGCGCAGTTCAGAGACCAGAAAAACTCTAGACACTAAGAAAAATCAAGATGTTTGCCTAGTCTTGGTCAATTTTTAAACTTTTAAAATCTTGGATATTATTTAAGACTTCCACCATCTAACATTCCTAACTGATTTAGGAAGAAGGTGTGTTTCTTTTCATCCAAGGGCTTGGTGAAAATATCTCCCCTTTGTAAATCAGTTGGGATATATTGAAGTTCAATTTTATTCTTTTCAACATTATCCCTTAAGAAGTGATGCCTAATCTCTATGTGTTTTGTCCTACTATGGAGGACTGGATTTTGAGCTATAGAAATAGTACTGGTGTTATCACAAAAGATTTTAAACTTCTCTAAGTTGTAGCCATAGTCTAGGAGTTGGTTTTGAATCCACAAGATTTATGAACAACAACTGCCTGCAGCCATATATTCAGCTTCAGCAGTTGAAGTTAACACAGAAGTTTGTTTCTTACAAAACCAAGAGACAAGTCTGTCACCAAGGAACTGACAAGTTCCACTGGTGCTTTTCCTGTCAATTCTGCATCCAACATAATCAGCATCAGAAAATCCAGTTAAATCAAATGCTGAATCTTTTGGATACCAGAGACCTAGATTTGGACAACTTTTAACATACATGAGAATCCTCTTTACTAATGTGAGGTGTGACTCTCTAGGGCTTACTTGGAACCTAGCACATATACATGTAGCAAACATTATATCTGGTCTCCTAGCTGTAAGGTATATTAAAGAGCCAATCATTGCTCTATATGTTGTCTGATCAACAGGTTTCCCATGTTCATCAGCATCCAATACAACATTAGTAGGCATAGGTGTTTTCATACAAGATGCTTCAGACATGCCAAATTTCTTAACCAATTCATTTGCATACTTGGTTTGAGAGATAAAGATGCCTTCAGCATGCTGTTTGACTTGCAATCCTAGGAAGAAGGATAGCTCACCCATGCTACTCATTTCAAATTTAGAATGCATTAGGTTGGAAAACCTTCTGCACAATTTTGAGTCAGTAGAACCAAAAATAATATCATCTATATAAATCTGTACTAGTAGGGTATGGGACTTATGAGTTCTAATGAAAAGAGTTTGGTCTACTCTACCCCTTATAAATCCATTTTCCAAAAGAAAGCATGCTAGGGTCTCATACCATGCTCTAGGAGCTTGCTTGAGACCATATAATGCTTTGTTCAATCTAAAAACATAATCATGATAAGTTGGAGAGATAAAACCTGGAGGTTGTCTGACATATACTTCTTCTTTGATGTCTCCATTTAGGAATGCACTTTTGACATCCATCTGATATACCTTGAAGCCTTTATGTGCTGCATAAGCTAAAAATATTTTGATGGCTTCCAATCTTACAACTGGTGCAAAAGTCTGGTCATAGTCTATTCCTTCTTCTTGAGAATATCCCTGAGCAACTAGCCTTGCCTTGTTCCTTACAATTACTCCTTGATCATCCAGTTTGTTTCTGAACACCCACTTTGTTCCAACAATGGAGTGATCCTTAGGCTTTGCCACTAGTTCCCACACTTTGTTCCTTTCAAATTGATGCAACTCTTCTTGCATTGCAATGATCCAGTGTGGATCTTGCTCTGCATCTTGAATGGACCGAGGTTCAATTTGAGATAGGAAGCAGGTGTGCAATAGGTTTTGGTTGACCTGATTTCTGGTTTGCACACCAGCTGAGATGTCTCCAATTATTTGGGAAATTGGATGGTCTCTTGATGTTACTAAATCAATAGGGGGTGTTGATTGTTCACCAACCTGTGTTGTTATTTCCTCTTGTGGTACAACAACTGGCTCTTCAAGTTGTTCTTCAATATGTTGAATACTTTCTTCATCTTCACTGCTTTCATCCTTTTGAGTAACATGTAACTTGTTCAAGTCTTCAACAAGAGAATGTTCCTGCAAAGGTTCTATGGTATAAGAGATCTTCTCCTTGAAAGACATGTTAGATTCATCAAATGATATATGAACAGATTCCTCAATTTTTAGAGATGATTTATTATAGACCCTATAAGCCTTGCTAATCATGGAGTATCCCAGAAACACTCCTTCATCAGCTTTAGCTTGAAATTTTGCTAAATATTTCTTGTCATTATTATGTATGTAGCAAGTACAACCAAAAACTCTAAAATAATCAACTTTAGGTTTCTTCCCTTTGAGTAATTTATAGGGAGTCTTTCCCTTTAGTTTATGTATCAAACTTCTATTCAGCACATAGTTGGAGGTGTTCACTGCCTCTGCCCAAAAGGATAGAGGAAGGTGAGCATCTGACAACAATGTAGTGACAGATTCAATAAGGGTTCTATTTTTCCTTTCAGCTACCCCATTTTGTTGAGGAGTTCTAGGAGCTGAGAAAGTATGCCTGATCCCTTCACTCTGACAGAACTCTTGCATAAGAAGAGAATCAAACTCTGTCCCATGATCACTTCTGATCAGGGCAATATGAGTATTGAACTCAATCTGTATACATTTGAGAAACTCTGTCAGACACTTAAAATTATCAGACTTCTTCCTTAGAAAGAACACCCAATGAATCTAGAGAAGTCATCTACAACTACTAAAGTGTAAGATTTCCCTCATAGGCTTTGTACTGTGATGGGTCCAAAAAGATCCATGTGTAACAGATACAATATCCTAGGTGAATTACTCTTATTAAGTGACTTAAAGCTATTTTTAGTTTGCTTGCCTAATTGACAAGCACTGCAGAGTCCTTCCTTCTTGTAGGGGCCAGAAGGTAGTCCTCAACAAGGTTGTCCTTGGATAGCCTAGCAATAGTTCTAAGGTTTAGGTGTCCTAGTCTCTTATGCCATAAAATATTTGGTCTACAAACAGAATTGAACAGGCAAATATCTACATCTGTTGAAAGAAAATCTACTAGATAGATGTTACCTTTCATTTTACCTGTCAACACAGTTGTGTTGTCCTCTGACTTGATTTTGCATAATGCTTTGCTGAAGGTCACCTGGTAGCCTTCATCACACAGCTGACTGATGCTTATTAAGTTGTGCTTCAGTCCTTCCACATAAGCTACCTTCTTGAATGTTACTGATCCAATCTGGACTGCACCATAGTCTTTAGTCTGTCCAAAGTTTGAATCACCAAAGATAACTTTGGGTCCAAGCTTGACTCTAAAGGATGTGAGGTTGACCTTGTTCCCTGTCATGTGCTTAGAGCACCCACTATCCAAGTACCATTGCTGGTTAGATGTTGGATAGGTCTTCACCTGCACATAAAATAATTCATTTGTTTTTGACCCAGTTTACCTTGGGCCTAGGTTGATAACCTTTAAATTCTGAAATAAAAGACATCCCAGGTTGACTCTTATAACCTTCAGGATGATATCTCCTTGGATGTATAATCCATTCAGTATAAGGGTTAAAGATTTGGGATGAAGGACCCTTAGGATTGGATTTTGATTTGCCCTTGAAAAAATTTCCAGAGCTCTGACCTCTGTTCGACGATCGTAGAGCTGCGTTCGACGATCTTGGGTCAGATCGTCGAGCTCCGTTCGACGGTCGACTATAGCAGAGTTCAGGAACTTGAGATCGTCGACCTGAGTTCGACGATTTTGCCTGAGATCGTCGATCTGCGTTCGGCGATCGTCGATCTCCGTTCGACGATTTCTGCTGGGACTTGGTTTTCTTGGGCAGATCAGAATTTTTCCTAGCTACCTCTACAACTCCCTTTCCTTTATCAGAAATGAACTTGATTGGAGTTGTTAGAACTATGAGTTGGCTGGATGAAGCACCCAAGCCCAGTGTACTATTAAATCTGGAGTTCACTGTGCTTGTGATGTCCATCAGCTTGATGCTTCTCCCATTAAGGGATTCTTCAAGCTTCTTGGCCTCAGATAGCTCACTTTTCAGTGAAGCTATCTGCTCCCTACAGCACTCCAACTCCAGAGAGAGTTTGAGGTTTTCTGACTTTAAGGTATTATGTTCAGATAAATGATTTCTGAGAGAGATAATTTCTTTCTCAGATTTTAGCAGGTCTAAACATAATGCTTTAAATTCAGATTTAAAGTCCTCTGAATTAAAATCAAATGAACTAATTACCTGATCTTCTTCAGGTTGAGTCTCTAAATCTGACTCTGACTCTTCTTCATCTGAATTATGTTGTGAGGCATTGATTGCCATCATGCAGAACTTTTTCTCTTCTGCATCATCTTCATCATCACTGGAGCTGGATGAGGCTTTTGACTCCTCTTCAGTCTCACTCCAGGATTCAGCAACAAACCCCTTTCTTGTGTGTTTGTTTTTGCTTGAGGAGGGTTTGCCATTGCCATTCCTCTTGGAGTCTTTCTCCTTTCTTCTTTCTTTCTTGTCCCTTCTGTCCTTGTTTTTGTTTTCTGGACAGTCAGGAACAATATGCCCTGGTTTCCTGCAACCAAAGCAGACAATTTCCTTATTATTAATTGACTTATCATACCTTGGCTTATCATGCTCCTTGTATGATCTCCTTCTGAAGTCCTTTCTGGCCATCTTGTAAAATCTTTTGGCCAACAGGCTGAGCAGTTCATCATTGCCTGTGACTTTGTCTTCAGGCAGATCTTTAGTTGACTTGAAGGCTATTATTTCTCTTTTCTTGTGGCTGGTGAGGCAGCCTTCTGTTCTTCTTCTCTATTCTTGATGAGTAGCTCATAAGATTTGAGCTTACCCAATAGAGCTTCAGTGGTGATCTCATTCAAACTTCTGGCATCCTTGATTGGCCAGATTCTTGAATCCCAAGTGCTAGGGAAGCACATTAGAATTTTGTCATTGAGTTCAGTTAGTGAGATCTCTTTATCCAATATCCTGAGTTCACTGACTATTAGACTGAGCCTATTGTACATATCTCCCACTGACTCAGTTTCTCCCTTCTTGAAATTCTCATATTAAGATATGAGGTGGGATCTTCTGTCCTTTCTCTCATCAGCTGAGCCTGAGACTATTTCAGATAGTTTATCCCAGATTTCCTTTGCTGAATTGCATTCAACCACCTTTTGAAAGATGTCATCAGACATTGTCTGGGCTAAGATGTTCATAGCCTTGGCATCAGCTACCTTCCATTTCTTGATGTCAGCATCTGTTCCTGATGGAGGTGGAACAACATTTGTACTTGAGTTCTCTGGAGGTCTTGGACAAACTGTCAAAATAGAGTTAAAAATATCCTCGTCAATAGAATTCATGTATAATCTGATCCTTGCTTTCCAAAGTGCAAACTTGGATAGATTGCACACTGGAGGTCTGGTGCTAGCATAATCTTTGTTTTGGGCCATGATTTGTGAAAATAAAACATAATAATAAACTCAAAAGAAAACAGATCTAACTAGGGATCTTTGGGTTCAGGTGTTAGCCTGTGCAACCACCAAGGTGTGGTCTGTTTAACCAACCTCCCTCTGATACCAATTGAAAGTGCAGCTAGATCTGATATACTCTAGAGGGGGTGAATAGAGTATATGATGCTTGAAAACTTTTTACAACAATTGATGTAATGTGAGTGAGCAGGGAAGCAATTATTAAATCTAATCACAGAACTAAACTAATCACAAAATAATCACAGAACAATCACAGCCAGAAACAAAAATAAAGACAAGCAAAACCAGATGACACAAGGAAATATAGTGGTTCCCCTAAACTTGGGTACATCCACTCTTCTACCACCCTAGGTAGGAATCCACTACATGATGAGTTGATCAGGTGTCCTGGGCACCAATGAGTTTTTGATAAGGTGCTCAAAAACCAAATCAGATTTTTTGATCAGGTGTCTTGCCACCAATGAGCTTTTGACAAGGTGCTCAAAAACTAAGCTCAAACTTTTGAAGGGAGTTTGAGAAACCCTTTACAGAGATGGGGGTGAGAGATTGATGGAAGTCTTCTCTTTCTCAAAGCAGCTGAGAAGACTATGTGGATTTGATGGTGTCAAAGCTCCCCCTGAGTCCTTGAGATGTTCAGGAAAAGAAGCTTTGCTGTAGGGTGATAGGCCTTCAGAAGTTGATCTCCAGCAAAAGATGATTTCAACAACAGCTGAAATGTTAGGTGTCTGGAGTCTTGAAAGATGTTGGCCTTGAACACTTGAGACAAGAGAGATCAGAAGATTTCTGAAAGTTTGATCTCCTTGGATGTGTGTTCTTCAGAGAATTCTTTGAGACAGAGAATATATTTTTCTTGTTCTTCTTGTCTTTGTTCTGAGGATTGTTATGTCTCTAAGAGATTCAAAAAAAATTCTTATCTTTTATTCTCTAGTACTGAATAGAAAAACATCCTCTATCAAGAATAGCCGTTGGCCTCCATTAATTGCATCCTTAATTGCAAAATGTCTTCTGGAGGAAAGTCCAAAGAAACATTCCTTGAAAATCCCTTGAAACTTGGTCCAGAAATAAATGAAAACGGCTAGAAAATCTCCTGAATTAATTGCAGAATAACTCCTTAACTGATCTGGATTTGAATCTTGAAAATCCTTGAAGTCATCAGAAAACGTCGAACTGAGCTCTGCTATCGTTGAACTGAGCTCAGCGATATGGACTTCTACTGCAACAGAATATCGTTGATCTGAGCTCAAAGATTGTCGAACTGAGCTCAGAGATAGAGATCCAACAATGAGTCAAGATCGTCGAACTGAGCTCACCGATCGTCGAATGGAGTTCGACGATATGTGGAAGTTGAGCTCAGCGATCGTCGAATGGAGTTCGACGATCTGTCGAAGTTGAGCTAGACGATCGTCGATCGGAGTTCGACGAACCGTCGTGCTGAGCTCGACGATATGACTTAGTCTCAAACTGAAAAATTCTTGGTCTTGAGGGCAGCTTCCAAACCTAGACTTCTAACCCTTAGACTCAATTCTAATTGACCTTTGAGCTATACAGGAGGTCAAACATTGGTTTCCTAGAGACATAGTGATCCTGACCCAAATTAGTAATAGGGTGTTCCAACATAATGCCTCTTCCTCCATTTTCTCTTTGCCAAAGAGATCGATGAACCAATGAGATATCGCCAAGTCTTGTTGTTCCCTCCATAGATTGTTCTCTGGAACGACCGCTACGACCACATACTGTGGGGAGTGTTCACGTATGTGTAGTGGGAGCCATTCAATCTACTATGTTGGGCTTCAGACTTCGGATCCTAGCCGGCATCTGACACAGAGTGTGTGATAGGGAGGCCCCATGTGTTAGCTCTGTTGTGCTTCACAAAGGATACGTCACAGTTACAATGATCTTTGCTTGGCAAGTAATGACGATCAAGCGTAGCCTTGCCTCTTCGATCATCTCACAATTGTGATGGCCAAACACTCTATGGTACTCTCAATCCGTGCCTTCACGGGATCCACAACTCCGCTAATCTTTCCACAGACAAGCAATGCTTTAGGCCACTTGGCGCAACTACTCTCTTTAAACAGTGATGCTTGTACCCAAGGCAAGAGAGCAGTGCATCTGCCGCTCCCTTCTTAGGATTTTTTGTGCATGTCTCATTTTTGTGCTCTATTAAGGGAGTATAGCTAGTCCGCTCTTAGTAGGACTATACTCGTGATGACCTTTCTCAGGCAAGCGATGCATAAGGCCCACGGGGAACACCTGTGACAGCATCCTGCCTTCTTTGGTCACTTTCGAGTATAGACCTCTTTTTATCAACTGCCTTTTTTATAGGTGAACAGGTTAAATCCGGCCTCGGAATAGGACTAACAAACATTCACTTTGCTTGTGCTCATCTTATATGCGTTGCCTGCATAATATCTATCAGATGATGACTTACAAGCTCTCTACTTATATAAGCTCCATTACTCTCATCTTTTATTCACTGCTTGCTTAAGCTCTATCAGATGATGATTCACAAAGCTATTCATTACTCTTATTAAATGCAAATGCCATCAAACATTGATCAAGAAACCTGGATCTCCTTGATTAATAAGTCATGCAAGCGGAATCTAACTAAGATGATCTCTTCTTATTGATCTGGATTTCATATTGAAGATATCATATCTTACTGTAATTGCCATTGCAGTCTAATCTTTATTCAGATTGGCAGAATGCATCAAGTGTTTTCTCTGCCAATGCGATCATATTCATCCTATTATATCAACAGTCAACATTCGACTTATTGATCGGGACTTCATGTTAAAGATATCATCTCTAATATAGCAAGAAGACCACTACTCTAGTTTGATCTTCATTCAATTATCATCAGAGCGCGTCAGACATTTCCTCTGCTATATGATCATATTGTCCTTTTTCATCAACAGTTAGCATCTGCAAGCCTCATCCAGGTACTTGCAGCTTAGCTCATTATTTTATGTCTGCTGCTCACTCTTCTCTTTGTAGTGATTAGCAGGCACCTGCAAGCCTCATCCAGGTACTTGCAGCTTAGTCTTATCATCATATCTGCTCTTAACTCTTCTTTTGTAGAGATCAATAGATGCTTGCAAGTTTCCTCACAAGTACTTGCAAGATACTCCCAAATATTATGTCTGCTCTTAACTCTTCTTTTGCAGAGATCAGGAGATGCTTGTTAGTTTCTTTAGGTACTTGCAAGCTACTTTTATATATTATGTCTGCTACTCACTCTTCTCTTTGTAGTGATTACCAGACACCAGCAAGCCTCATCTAGGTACTTGCAGCTTAGTCTTTTCATCATATCTGCTCCTAACTCTTCTTTTGCAGAGATCAGCAGATGCTTGCAAGTTTCCTTACAGGTACTTGCAAGCTACTCCAAAATATTATGTCTGCTCCTAACTCTTCTTTTGCAGAGATCAGCAGATGCTTGCAAGTTTCTTCAGCTACTTGCAAGCTACTTATATATATTATGTCTGCTGCTCACTCTTCTCTTTACAATGATTAACATGCACCTACGAGCCTCATCTAGGTACTTGCAGCTTAGTCTTTTCATCATATCTACTTCTAACTTTCATTTTGCAGAGATCAACAGATGCTTGCAAGTTTCTTTACAGGTACTTGCAAGCTACTTTCATATATTATGCCTGCTTCTAACTTTTTTTTTTGCAGAAACAGCAAACGCTTGCGAGTCCCACTTCAGGTACTTGCAACTTATTTTCCTCTTCACGAATGTCGCTTACTCTTCTTTTTGCAGAAGATAACATGTGCTTGCAAGTCTCAAGCCTCCATCAGGTACTTGTAAGTTGTTGTTCCTCTATGCTTTGTTCTCACCTTCATTCTGCAGAACTCAGTAGAAGACACATCTTCTTCATTTTGCAAAGGCAAACCCAGGTACATACAAGATGTACCTTCCATACATGCCTACACTAACTTTTCCTTTGTAGGAAAAAGACAGGCATTTGCAAACTTCTAAGGAAAGACATCAGGTTCTATCTCTCTTTGCCCTATTCCTCTCCTTTAGGGTGGATCATGATTTTCGTGGGTCTCCAACTTTTTCGAAGTTCCCTTCGGAACTTAAAAAAGTGCGGGGATTATGTTAACTCAGAAATTGGAGATCCTTCCAAAGGTAGACAGCTTGCTAGTCGCGACCTGCTCTAGGTTCTCCCTCGAGTTCGCGACAAGTCCAAGTGTTGGCGGACAGATTTCTCTGTCCGCCCAAGTCGCATAGCTACCGCATGCCCTGCGAGACGATGGGCTGTTCCCATAGCTCACCCTCGCAGGCCGCGTAGTTAGGCCTGCTAACCACGCAACATTTTTCCTTGCAGAAGGCAAAAGCAACAGGGGGCGATCTATGCGATCTATTCCTTCAGTCCGCCAGGTCGCCCAGCCGCCGTCAACCCTAGACCAACTCCACCGTCGCGGGCTTGGCGGACTCACTCTCCGGCTCGCTAGAGGACGAATTCCATCTCCCCTATAGAGGGGGGGAGGTCCTCCAGTTCTCAGGCCGCCCCCTCTGCTGCCTCAGCCAGGGGCGGCCTCCAGTTCCAAGGCTGCCCCCTCTGCTGCCTCAGCTAGGGGTGGTCTCCAGTTCCCTGGCCGCCCCCTTTGCTTCCTCAGCCAGGGGCGGCCTCCAGTTCCCAGGCCGCCCCTCTGCTGCCTCAGCCAGGGGCAGCCTCCAGTTCTCAGGCCGCCCCCTCTATTGCCTCAGCCAGGGGCGGCCTCTAGTTCCCAGGCCGCCCCCTCTACTACCTCAGCCAGGGGCAGCCTCCAGTTCTCAGGCCGCCCCCTCTACTGCCTCAGCCAGGGGCGGCCTCCAGTTCCCAGGCCGTCCCCTCTACTACCTCTGCCAGGGGTGACCTCCATTTCCCAGGCCGACCCCTTTACTGCCTCAGCCAGGGGCGGCCTCTAGTTCCCAGGCCACCGCCTTTGCTGCCTCAGCCAGGGGCAGCCTCCAGTTCCCAGGCCTCCCCCTCTACTGCCTCAGCTAGGGGAGGCCTCCAGTTCCTAGGCTGCCCCCTCTGCTGCCTCAGCTAGTGGCGACCTCCAGTTCCCAAGCCACCCACTCTGCTGCCTCAGCCAGGGGCGGCCTCCAGTTCCCAGGCCGCCCCCTCTACTACCTCAGCCAGGGGTGACCTCCTGTTCCCAGGTCGCCCCCTCTGCTGCCTCAGCTAGGGGTGGCCTCTAGTCTCAGGCCGCCCCCTCTGCTGCTCAGGTCGGCCTCCTTTGCTCGCCGAGTCTGCCCAGCCGGGAAGCTTGCTCGCAGAGTCCGCACAAGTCTCCATGATGATGTCACTTGGCCCCACTTCTAGAAGATCTTTACCGGGCCTATAAATAGCCCCTAATACCTCTCATTTTGGGGTAGGGGGGCAAGAGGAAAACTGTAGCTGATCAATAAGACCTGTAGACTCAATTTTCCAGTCCTCCACAGCTGATCAACAAGACTTGCAGACTCAGTTTTCCTGTCCTCCGCCGTTGCCAGCAAGCTGACCATCAAGTTCTGCAACCTGCTTGCAACCTATTTTATTTATCCTCTGACAACTTCTTCCTTGGCCGCCAGCTTCCCCCTTTGTACCCTTTATTGCTTTCTCATGTAAAGGTGCATTAGCAAGCTGTAATCTTATTTCTTGATTAAAGGAAAAGCCCATCGCAAGAGTGACATTCAAGCCGCGGCGGGCGAAATCTGTTGTTGTCACTGCTAGCGGCCCCCTTCTCTTTTCTTAGCTCAGCTCAGCTCTCACGGTGTCAACCTGAAAGCACAACCGTCAAAGTAACCATCTGCTCGACAGCTCCTGATCAACCTCCTCCGGTGATCATTAGCCTTCCCGGCTGCTCTTAGCAAACCTATCCTCTATCCTCACAACCCTTGAACAAGCGCTTGCTCCACTCTCGAGCACTCAGAAGCTTCCTCCTCTCCCTGCAACCTTCCTCTTCTTCACCTTGCCCGTGAGATCGAACACTCCTCCATGTTAACTAGGCGGTGCCGTTTTTGCGCATCAACAGGTATAATGTTTAAGGTTTTGGGTTTGTAAGGCTCAAGCTACCCAAAAGTAGGCCTAAGTCATTTCTGCCCTCACTAATTAACCTATGCAAAAGTTTTGAGGATCGCTAGAGGGTAAGTTCTAGAGATCAATATAGAGTATTCTTTATTTTGATTCCTTAATACAAAATTATAAAAATGTTACACTCATCAACTCACTTTGTTATAGATGATTATATTTTCTAAAATAGAGTGATTGATAGTTAATAATATAAAGGGGTAATCTTAAAAATAATTTGTATAAAGAAAATTAGGCTAATGAATTTCTATACTTAATTACGAATCAACAAAGTTGAACACTCAATGAGTCTACATCAATTCATTTTAATCAGCGTGCGAAGTTAAATTAGATAGTTATAATCCCAAATGAGTGAATTCATGAGAGCTTAAAGGAGTACAAAAAAAATTTTAGGGGGTAAAACAACCTTGAGTACTATGATAACAAAAGTATAACCAATTGTAATCATGTCTATCACAGTAATAATAGAATTGAAGAACAACCTTGAGTACTATGATAGCAAAAGTATAACCAATTGTAATCATGTCTATCACAGTAATAATAAAATTGAAGAACATCCACCCCCAGACTTAAAAAGTTGCAATGTCCTCATTGCAATGTAAAAAGCTGAGAGAGTAATTTCACCAATAAATAAAGAACTGGCTATCATGAAAATAGAAGAGCAGACGAATGAAAAAGGAGCAAATATGATAATATATATAATGTCTGATAATACACTGATACAAATAAATGCTGCTAAAATACACTGATACATGTCAAAAGTAGGACAGAAGGTCGGTCTGATCGTCGGGGAAGTGAGGCGGGCCATGAGCTGTCGGTGGTCTTAGAGAGATCCCCAAGTGGTCCCTGGTCGGAATAATGGTGTCCTCTGTCCACTTCTGCAATGCCTCTATACGCTGTAATCATGGCGAGAACTTGGTCTCGAAGAAGTGCTGGAACTCCCGTGAGTACTGAGAAGACACTCGAGGAGGGGCAACAGAAGACTCACCCTGAGAGTAAGTAGAGCGGGACGAAGGCACCCGAGGTTCATCGAGGTTAGGGTCCACCTCGTCGTCATCGTTGTCATGCGTGTGTGGTCCACGCCTCGCTAGAGAATAGATAATGCCACCCCATCCATAACGGGCGGAGATGAGGCGGAGGGATCGAATACTGGCCATCATGATAGGCACGGTCTTTGCGACCACTGTCATCGGGGGAAGGGACGAGAAAATGTTCATATTCTTCACTAGGCGTGTAATGTAGGGTGCTACATAGATAGACCATATGCGTGAGTTGTCAGCCTGGTGAACGATGAACTGTGCGAGCATGAAACCCAGATGAAGGGGGTAACGAGACGACATGCTATACAGGTATAGCACATCCTGCCTACTAACAACGCTAGAGCTTTCGCCCCGGCCGCTCAAGGTATGGCTAAGGAGGCAGTGAATGTAGTGTAGGGCGGGAGAATGCAACTTGGAGTCCTTGGACCTCTTGGCCTCATATGGACTATAGTCAAAAGAAAGCAGGGAGCAGATGTTGCCGGCATGGTCACGAGTGGGAAGATCAAAATGAAGCTCGGGGTAGGCGACACTAAAGAGGAATGAGTCCTCATACACCCCCTAAATATTGGGTGAACTGGAGAAGGGTGAGTGTGTAAAAAGTGCCCCCTACTCAAAAAGAGATGACCCCCTCGTGCGCGTGTGCGTGCTCAGTGAGAGTAGGTATAAGATTTAAATAAAAAGACGACATGAACTCTAATGCGAGTTCCTTAAAACCTAACTCCTCGATAGCAAAAAATTGCTGTCATCCCACTACAGATATCAACTCTCTGACATCTCCCGCTAGATTTATCTCCTATAGGATGCTCCAGTCGATGGATCGAATGTCTTGATATTTTTTCGACTGGAGGCGGTTGTAGCGGTTGACGTGCACAGGATCTGTGAACTCCAGCGGCGCAGTGGCGTCGCGCCTTTTCATAGACAATGCCTGGAGCTCCAGGTTATGACGGCGACTGCCTTGGGCTCGTCCTGAAGACATGATCTGTGGACAAATACCAGGATTTTTTGTTTAGAAAAATGATGAAGAAGAAAAAGGAGTGGAAAATGAAAGGAGGAGAACAAGAATTTGGAGAAGAGAGTGGAGAGAAAGAAGAAGTTGAATAAAAACAAGAACATAAAATTTTACCTAGGAGGATAGATGGCTACAAAAGGAAGCGAATCTACGCACGTTGAAGGCTAAACCTCAATTGGCCCTGGAGACAAGGATTTGTGCAGGAAGTGAAGCTGGAGATCCGGGGAGGAAGATGAAGATGACCAGCATACGGCCATTTTTAAAGAAGGCGAACACGGGTGCATACACGACCGTGTGTTTACCTGTGTTAGGGAATCTTAACCGCGTGGAACACGGGTTTCGTCGGGACGTGTGGTCAAACTTCACGGGAGGGGAGCGTGTCAGGCGAACACAGTCAACAACACGGCCGTGTATTAACCCGTGTCCTACTCGGGCACAGTGCATTAAAATACACATAGGTAATGATACGGCTGGGTGGATACCCGTGTCCTTCTCTGGCAACATTTTGTCGAACAGCAACACGGGTTGGGGCACGGCTAGGTGTCAAGCCGTGTCCTTCTTGGGATGAACATCGTCGAATCGCGACACGGCGCAACATACGGCCGGGTGACTACTCGTGTCCTTCTTGGGACAAACATCGTCGAACAGCGACACGGGTTCCAACATGGCCAAGTGACGACCCGTATAGAGGTACACGGGTATGTGTTCACTTGTGTCCTGTTCTGGCGCTTATGGGCAAAAATGCTAGACAACGACACTGCCACACACACGAGCGTGTGTGTACCCATGTGGTGCTCAGGATTGAAGCTGCCTACTCCTGGTTTTATATGGGACACGACTGAGCCCGCGGGTGTGTTGTGGACACGGCAATGCATACGGGCGTGTGGTTACCCGTATGATTCCCTAATTTAAAAATTCCTCCTACGTGAATTTTATTAAATAATTTTTGGATTAACATTTACTAAAATATTACTAAAAATTTTATAAACTTAAAACAAAATTTACTACATTATTCGCAATCCTAGTCTAGAGGGAGGCAGGTCTCTTGATGAGCAAAGTCTTGAGGAAGCGCACCGTAGTAAGGTTTTAATCGGTGCCCATTGACTTTAAAATCTCCCTTCTCAGGGTGGGTTAGCTCGACGGTGCCGTAGGGAAAGACTTCTTTAACTTGGAAAGGTCCGGACCATTTAGACCTTAACTTCCCTGGGAATAAACGCAGTCTGGAATTAAAAAGGAGGACTTGGTCACCTTTTTGGAATGTCTTGGGTTTGCGAAGGTGACGGTCATGGAATAGTTTGGTCTTCTCCTTTTAAATCTGGGAGTTCTCGTAAGCCATGGTTCTCCACTCATCTAATTTGTTAAGTTGGAGTTTTCACTTCTCCCCTATAGAATTAGTGTCAAAATTCAAAGAGTGTATTGCCCAATACGACTTGTGTTCTAATTCTATAGGCAGGTGACATGATTTACCATAGACTAATCTAAAGGGGGTGGTTCCTATAGGTGTTTTGAAGGCGGTCCTATATGCCCACAAACAATCGTTTAGTTTCATAGACCATTGCTATTTATTCCCTTCTATAAACTTTTCTATGATCCTCTTAAGTCCTCTATTCGAAACTTCAACTTGACCACTAGTTTGTGGATGATAAAGAGTGGCTATCCAATGTGTAACTCCATATTTTTGTAATACTTTATCTAGCTGTAGATTACAAAAATGTGAACCCCTATCGCTAAAAAATGCACGTGATGTGCCAAATCGTGCGAATAAGGTTTTCAAAAATTGGATTACTACTCTACTATCATTAGTAGGCAAAGCTTGAGCTTCAACCCACTTTGATACATAATCTACAGCTACCAAAATATATTTATTCCCGTAAGAAACTGGAAATGGCCCAATAAAGTCAATCCCCCATACATCGAATACTTCACATTCAAGAATAAATTTTTGCGGCATTTCATGTAATTTAGAAATATTACCTGATTTCTGATAAGAATCACATGAAAACACATACCTTTGGACATCCCTGAATAGAAGGGGCCAATAAAAACCACAATCAAGAACCTTTTTTGCTGAGCGATTTGCTCCATAGTGACCACCAGCAGGACCTGAATGACACTGCTCCAGGATTCTCCAACATTCCTCCGCTGATACAAACCTTCGTATAACAGAATCTGCACATATCCGAAAAAGAAAGGGGTCCTCCCAGAAGTAATATTTCAAGTCAGAGAAAAATTTATTTTCCTACTGATATGAAAATTCTTTTGGAAGGACCTTAGCCACAAGATAGTTTGCATAATCGGCAAACCATGGATAATCAGGATTTATATTTGTAGATAAGGCAAATAACAATTCCTCAGGGAATGTATCAGAAATCTCAGATTCATCTAACATTGCTCGTAGTGGATTTTCTAAACGTGAGAGATGTCCTGCCGCTAAGATTTCTACTCCTCATTTATCCCTAATTTCTAAATCAAATTCTTGCAATAAAAGAACCCAACAGATTAAATGAGGCTTTACTTCTGCTTTGGCTAGCAAATATCTAAGGGCAGAGTGATCTGTGTGTACTACCACCTTAGACAATGTTAAATCGAATCTAAATTTATCAAAAGCAAATACCACTGCTAGAAGTTCTTTTTCCGTAGTTGTATAATTCTCCTGTGTATTATTAATTATTTTGCTAGCATAATATATATGGTGAAAGTGTTTGTTTCGGTGTTGTCCTAAAGCAGCTCCTACTGCAAAACTGCTAGCGTCACACATGATCTCGAATGGCTGACTAAAATCGGGCGCGATCATAATCAGAGAATTAATTAATATTTCTTTTAAGAACTCAAAGACATGTAGACACTCTTGTTCAAAAATAAAAGGTGTGCCTTTTTCTAAAAGCCCTTAATAAAAATAAGTGGTTTAGCAATTTTAGAGAAGTCCTTAATAAACCATCAGTAAAATCCAGCGTGTCCTAAGAAACTTCTCACTGTCTTAATGGAGGTTGGTGGTGGTAACTTTTCTATGGTTTCAATTTTTGCTCTATCTACTTGAATTCCTTGACTTGAGATTTTATGGGCAAGTACTAACCCTTCTTTCACCATGAAATGACACTTCTCCCAACTAAGCACTAGGTTTGTTTCCTCACACCTCCTAAGAACTTTCTCTAAATTATTCAAACACACATCAAACGAGTCACCAAAAATAGAGAAATCATCCATAAACACTTCCATAATATCTTTGACATGTTCGTTAAAGATGGCTAACATGCACCTTTGAAAAGTGGCGGGCGCATTACATAAACCGAATGACATACGTTTATATGTAAAGGTACCAAATGGGTAAGTGAATGTTGTTTTCTCCTGGTCTTCTGGTGCTATAGGAATTTGGAAATATCCAGAAAGTCCATCTAGAAAATAATAATAAGAATGTCCTGATAAGCGTTCTAATATTTGGTCAATGAAAGGAAGAGGGAAATGGTCTTTCCTAGTGGCATCGTTTAACTTCCTATAGTCAATACAGACACGCCAACCTGTTATCATTCGCGTTGGAATTAATTTATTCTTATCATTTGCTACCACTGTTAGACCACCCTTCTTAGGAACAACTTGTACAAGACTGACCCATGAACTATCTAAAATAGTGTATATCATACCAATATCTAATAACACAACAATCTCAGCATTAACTACATCTTTCATATTCGGGTTTAGCCTACGTTGCGGTTGAATAGAAGGTTTATAGTTTTCTTCCAAAAGGATCTTGTGAGTGTAAAAACTAGGATTAATACCTTTTATATCAGATATTTGACATGTTATTGCACCTTTACATTTCTTCAACACAGTTATTAATTTAGCTTTTTCAGTATTAGAAAGATTAGAGGAGATAATAACTGGGTAAGAAGAATTAGTTCCTAAGAATGCATACTCAAGATGATCCGGTAATTTTTTTAATTCTACTATCGGTGGATCCTTAGTATTATTCTTAAGACCTTCACGATCTCCTTGTGTAATCAAACTATACTCAGTCGTTCTATTCATCGAAACGCAATTATCTAGAAAAAATAAATGTTCAACAATGTCTTCATTTTTTTCATCTTCTAGATAATAGTTAGTGATGAAAATTTCTAAAGAATCTCTATAATATAAATTAGAATTCATAAAAGTCATAAAATTATCAACACCACGGGAAAAATAGCAATAATAATCATTATCTAAGGATTGTTTCATTATATTTCCTATTTGAAAAGTGATTTCATCTTCCCCTACTCGCAAAACTAACTTACCATCAAAAACAGCAATAAGAGCTCTAGATGTAGCTAAGAATGGACGACCTAGTATGAGTGGTACTTCGATATTTTCATCCATATTTAGAATAACAAAATCAGCATGAAATATAAACTTATGTACCTTAACCAGTACATCCTCTACTATTCCTCTAGGGTACTTAACCGATCGATCTGCTAGTTGAATACTCATTTTAGTTGGACTAAGTTCTCCTAGACCTAGTTTCAAATATAGTTTGTAAGGCATTAAGTTTATACTAGCTCCTAAGTCCGCTAAAGATTTATTTACTTGTAAATCATCGATTAAACATGGAATTGAAAATGAACCGAGATCCTTAAGTTTTTGTGGTAATTTATTTTGCAAAATAGCAGAACATTCTTCACTAAGTGTTACTAAAGATAATTCTTCTATTTTCTTTTTATTTGAGATTAAATCCTTAAGAAATTTAGCATACTTAGGCATTTGAATGATTTCAGAAAAAGGTAAATTGACTTGTAATTGTTTAAACATAGATAAGAATTTACCATACTACGCATCCATGCGCTCCTTGTTAAGCTTTGTTGGATATGGTATTCCTGGTTGATACTCCATTAGTTGCACGTTCATCTCTCTCTGTCCTTCGCCGCTAGCCTCCTCTTGGGGTGAAACGCCCCGAAACTCAAAAGAGCGACGGGTGGCATTCTGAGCCAAGTTTGGAACTTGGTAGGGGTCACACGGCCTCGGACACAGGCGTGTCCCAGGGGCGTGTCGTGCTCGGGTTTGACGATGGCCGTGTGGTCGACAAATTTCAGTCGACGATCGTCGAGCAGTGAACACGGCCTGAGACACAGGCGTGTCCCAGGCCGTGTCCTACTCGGGTAGTTGGCCGAGTTGAGTTGGGGGAGAAACACGACCTGGAGCCTATGCGTGTTCGGGAATGACACGGGCGTGTCATTTGGGACACAGGCTTGTCCAATACCCGTGTCCTTCACGGGTTGGTGTTGGTCCTGTGTCGATGGAGGAACACGGCCCGCTACACGGCCGTGTACTGGATGACACGGGCGTGTCAGGTCGGACACGGCATGTCGAGAGCCCGTGTACTTTTCGGGACGAGACGGTTTCAGCATCGAATGGGGCACACGGCCTTGGACACGGGCGTGTCACAAGCCGTGTTCGGCCCAGGTTTTGGATTTCAAGCCTGAATCGGGGCCGTCCGTTTCCATATTTTGGGATCCGACGGTTCAGGGCTTCTCAGGCTGGGTTATACCATGGAATAGGTTTTGGATGCCTTCATTTCATCCAAGCAATCTCTTTCTAAAGTTCTAGAGAGAGGGGAGAGCAAGGAATAAGAAGGAAGAGAGATCCGACCACCGGCGGAGCTTCGGAGCCCCGAATCACGAGCCGACTTCGGATCTACGGAGGCGGGGACATTACGGTGCTTTTCATCCGCATAGATTTCCATGGCGCCAAAGAGGAATGCTAAGGTAACGATTCTCATCCTCATACATGTGAAGTCCTCTTTTCCTTTGCATAGGAAGCCGCTCTCACGAGTTTGCGGTGAGTGTGAGGCATTCCTATGGGTAGACATGAATTGTCCCCGTTGTTTAGCATGTAGAGTCCGAAATCGAGAAACGGACATAAGCATGATGTGTGAAGCCTACCCGGACAAGTTGTTCTAGATCGGTGATGTTGCATTGCATGAATGGCCGGAGAAGACTCCATGCAGATGTTTGTTTTTCGGGTTTTCTACGCGGTAGATTGCAACAGGGAGCCTTGGGGACTAACTCCAAGGTGCTCCCGGAAAACTAGACAGATGCGTGATTCTGCCAACATGGTGGCCTGGGAGCCAACTTGCACATAACTGGGTTATGTGAAGTGTGTGATTCAGCTTGGGACTCAGGGAAGTTTGACACGCGCCCATGCCTTAAGGTGACAGGGTGGTGTGAGCAACGGGTTAGGCGGAACCGTACCCGCTCTATGTCATTCGGTTAAAGAGACCTAAAGGTACGTGGCATTTGCTGTTGGCATAGATGGAGGGTCTTAGGCATTAGCCGGAAAGACCATAATGCTCACGAGAATTTGCCGTCCAAGGGGCGGTGGTGAGTCAGCAGACTTTGACCGTGTTCACCGAGAATGTGCCCTGAGAGCACGGGGTGTGTGGTCGTGCGTGCCCATGCCTGTGATGGAGTGTTTATACACTATAATGCTTGGTTATCCTAACAAAGTGCAGGAAAGGAGCATCGCCACCCCATGTTTGGGGGCGGGGTCATTATAATTTGGTCAGCATAGCTGACCATTGCTTTTGTTTGTCACCGCTACAGTGTATTGTTTCTTGCAGGTGCTGCAGAGCCAAGTGGTAAATAGCGGGCAAAAAACCATGTTGCTGAGCCGGCCCTAGAAGGCCTAATTATTGAATGTTTACTTGTATTATTCATGTGTGACCGGCCTGCGTGCCGAGGTTTGAAAACACTTTAATTTGAGTAAACTATTGTAAGGCCATAAGGTTGTGTACTGGTGTATTGTACATTCATTCCTTCTGGTTTGGTTTAGTGGACATTCATGCTGTTGGCAGGGTTCTATTTATTGCAAGTTTTAAATTGCTTCCGCTAGAATATACTCTGTGTAGTTCGTTGGATATTAGTTGGATGGTTTCCTTTGAGTAACCTTTTAGTCTATCTGTGGTATATAGCGTCGGGTCCCGGCCGGACCTACTGCTATATGCTATACGACAGATAGGGGGTGTTACAATTTGGTATCAGACTACTAGTTTCGGTCAACTTAAATGAATTCGTGTATGAATTCTTTTAAGGAGTGGTGAGCACATGTGTGTGCGTCATTGTTATAACATAAAAGAACCCATGAATGTCCACTTAGGAATGAAAATACACGTGTTTGAGGAACCTGCGTGTTCCTATAATTGCTTTTTGCAATTTTGTTTGGTCACTTAACGGTGTTTTGTACAACCATAGGTGACCAGAAGTGGTGCAGGGCCGTCAGAATGCCCGGTTTTTGAGGCTAGTAGCGCACCGAATGATGCGCCTGCAACACCTCCCTCGGCAGAAACCATACGATTGATGGCTGAAGCGGTGTTTTCTATGATCAACGCGCAGCCTGCAAGGCAAATACAGCAGCCCGCTCCTACGATGGAGCAGGTACCGCTTCAAACGGATGAACCAAGAAGGGTGGAGCAGGTGGTTGTGGAGCCTTTGGTGCCTAGGTGAGCAACCGAAAGGCAACTCAAACATGTTATGGGATTCAATCCTCCGGTGTTCTCGGGGATGGGAACCCCACCCAAGCAGAGGATTGGCTCTCCCGAGTGAAGAGAGTACTAACAGCTACTGAAACGGAAGAGTGGCAGATGACAACTATAGCTACATTCCTGTTGGACGGAGATGCTAGGCTGTGGTGGGAAGTTTTGGAGCTACATCACTTGAGGGGAAGGCAACTTACAAACGTCTCAATGGAGGAGTTTTCGAGACTGTTCTTGGCAAGGTACCTTCCCTCGACTCAGAGGAATACATTGGAGAATGAGTTCCAGAAGCTGACACAAGGAGAGAGTAGCGTGGATGAGTATCTCCATGAGTTTATTCGGTTGGGTCGGTACTCTAGCTCTACGTTCACGGACGAGGAGCGTAAGAAAAACTGATTCTATGAAGGTTTGAGAGATGACTTAAGGCTACTGCTCTCGGGGCCTATGACGCAGGGCTTCTTGACCATGGTCAATACGGCTCGGTCATTGGAAAAGGATTTGAAGAATGTGCAAGCAAAGAAAAACATTGGTGATAAGAGGACAGAGTTCAAAGTGTCGGCTAATGCAAAGTCTGGGTATCGCAAGTTCAATAAGAAGGCTAGGACTTCGGGTCCAGCCCCTTCTTCCGGTGCTTCGGGGGCAACTACAAGCCGAACCTGGGCGCATGCTATAATTATGGGAGGTCGGGACACTTTGTCAGGGACTGCTGGAGCGGACGTCCAAAGTCCGAGAGGAAGCCGGGAACAACATATGAGGAAAAGGGCAAGGCGGTGGAGTCAACCGCATCTCATTATGCTCAACCTAGAGTTTATAATCTTGGCCAGCAGGAGGCCATTAAGCAAGCAGATGTGGTCATAGATACAGTTTAAATTTATAGCAAGTTAATTTTTAAATACTTGTTATGTGCGTGTTACCTTACCACTACTTGTATATGATTTGTTTTGATTTATGAGAATCCGGAGAGAGCACTCTTTGATACGGGAGCTTCACACTCCTTTTTGTCCGAAGGATTCATATCGCGCATCGGAGTACCTTCTTCGATGGCGAAGGACAAACTGGATGTGTTGTTGTCGAATGGGTGTTCAATGCGCACGGATAGAATCTGTGGCGTAAAGAATCGTATTGGGAGTCAGGAGTTCCATTTGCAAGTGTTGTTATTACTGCTAGTGGAATTCGACGTGATATTTGGCATGGACTGGCTCTCGGAGCAGCAAGCTTATATTGATTGCAGTCACAAGGAGGTTAAGTTGGGGACAGGACGTGAGACGACCTTTACGGGATTGAAAGGGTCGAGCAAGACTTTGATGTCTGCTCTTCAGGTGGTGAAGGCGGTTCGTGCTGGAGCAGAGCTATTCTTCACACTAGTGGAGGTTGCAAAGCCTAAGCCTATATTGGATAGTATTTCAGTGTTATCCGAGTACCCTGATGTGTTCCCTGGCGATCTTCCTGGAGCCCCACCTCAACGAGAGATAGATTTCACCATCGAGCTATTGCCAGGTGCGAAATCTGTGTCACGCTCTCCGTATTGGCTAGCGCCTAAGGAAATGATGGAGCTGAAGGTTCAACTTCAAGAGTTGTTGGAGCCGGGGTATGTGCGTCCAAGTTCGTCACCTTGGAGAGCACCGGTCCTTTTTGTTAAGAAGAAGGACAGAAGCTTGAGACTTTGTATTGATTATCGAGAGCTGAACAAGCTAACGAAGAAGAACAAGTACCCGATCCCGAGGATTGATGATCTGATCGATCAGTTAGTCAGGTCGACGGTGTACTCAAAATTGGATCTCAAGTCTGGTTATTATTAGCTGAGGATAAGGGAGAGTGATATCCCTAAGACAGCTTTTAGTATGATATACGGGCATTACGAGTTTATGGTCATGCCGTTTGGGCTGACTAATGCACCGTCGGTGTTCATGGATCTGATGAACAGGACTTTCAGGGAGTACCTAGACCACTTTGTGATCGTCTTCATCGACGACATATTGGTGTACTCGCAGAGTGAGGAGGATCACTTCAAGCATCTGTATTTGGTGTTGGAGATGCTGAGGAGGAATCAATTGTACGCCAAGTTCTACAAATGCAAGTTTTGGTTGTCCTCAGTAGCGTTCCTTGGTCACATAGTCAGTGGAGAGGGAATTGCGGTGGATCCGGTGAAGATTGTTGCGATACGAGAGTGGCATGTGCTGTCTACGATAGCGGAAGTCTGAAGTTTTCTGGGGCTTGCCGGCTATCATAGGCGCTTTGTGGAGAACTTCTCGCGGATAGCATTACCCCTCACGACTCTAACGAGGAAAGAGTATAAGTTTGTTTGGACGCCGGAGTGCGCACGAGCGTTCGAAGAGTTGAAGAGTCGGTTGACCACGGCGCTTGTGCTGAGTTCACCGAGTGGGAGCGAAGGCTTTGAAATCTACAGCGATGCTTCAGGCAGTGAATTGGGTTGTGTGCTACTGCAGCATGGAAGTGTGATAGCACATGGCTCGCGATAGCTAAAAGTGCATGAGAGGAATTATCCGGTCCATGACTTGGAGTTAGCGACCGTGGTTTTTGACTTGAAGCTGTGGAGGCACTACTTGTATGGGGTGAAGGTCGATATCTATACCGACCACAAGAGCCTGAAATACTTGTTGGATCAGAAAGATCTAAATATGCGATAGCGGAGATGGATGGAGTTCCTGGGGGTCTACACGTTCAAAATTCATTATGTGCCCGGGAAAGACAATGCAATTGTGGATGCGTTGAGTCGCAGGCCCCCAGCTCTAGCCAATTGGCTGTCGGTTCATTAAGAGCGGTTGGTTTGGGAGTTGGAGGCGTTGGAGATCTCATGCGTAGATAAGCAGTCTAGTGCCGAAGCGCTATTGAACTGGACAGAAGTACAGTGTGACCTGCCTGATTGGATTCGGCAGGCTCTGGATATGGATGGCCGCATGAAGCAAATCATGGTTGAGGCTTTGGAGGGGTCAAATTCCCAATTTGAGGTAGTGGATGGATTGCTATGGAAGGACAGTCGTCTGTGCGTCCCAAGTGTGGGCAAACTACAGGTAGAATTGATGTACGAGGCGCATCACACCAAGTACTCGATTCACCCAGGGAGCACGAATATGTACCGTGATATGAAGAAGTTGTTCTGGTAGCCAGGACTTAAGAAGGATGTGGCACTATACGTGGCAAAGTGTCAAACATGCGTCTTGGTGAAGGTGGAGTGCCAAAAGCCTGGAGAATTCTTGAAGTCCTTGCCTATTCCGGAGTGGAAGTTAGGCGACATTACTATGGACTTTGTGCATGGTTTGTCAAGGTCGCAGAAGAGAAACTACGCCATCTGGGTGGTCGTAGATTGTTTGACGAAAGTGTCACACTTCATTCTGCATAGGAAGGATGATTCTGTGGAGAAATTGGCAAAGTTATACGTGGATAATATTGTGCGGCTTCATGGTGTGCCCCGCAGCATCATGAGTGACCGTGATGGGCAGTTCACGTCCAATGATTGGAGGCTGGTGCAGCAGATGTTGGGAACAAAGCTGAGTTTCAGCACAGCCTTTCATCCGCAGACGGATGGGCAAACCGAGAGGGTCAATAGGACAATGGAAGACATGCTTCGCATGTGCGTCCTGGACTTCGGGAAGCAGTGGTAAGATCACCTATACTTGGTGGAATTCGCTTACAATAATAGCTGCTAGACGAGCATACAAATGGCGCCCTTCGAGGCCCTTTATGCTAGAAGATGTCGCACGCCGTTGTCTTGGTTGGAAACGGGTGAGTCAAAGTTGTACAAGCGCCAAGAGTTGGAAGATGCAACATCGTTGGTTTGAACGATTTGAGAGAGATTGCTAATCGCTCAGGACCGCCAAGCTAAGTACTATAATGCCAAGCATAGGAATGTGGAGTTCGCCGTCGGTGACTGGGTGTACTTGATGATCAACCCGTTCAAGGGTGTCTCGCGGGTACAGCGCTTGAAGAAGCTAAGCCCGAGGTACTTTGGACCGTTTGAGGTGCTAGAGCGGATTGGCGAAGCAGCTTATTGATTGAGGCTTTCAGTGGAGCTAAGTGGTCTACACGATGTATTCCACATATCGGTGTTGCTGAAGGCGGTGTAAGAGCCTTCACAAGTGATTGCGATCGATCAAGTGCCGGTCGATAATGGTTTGACGACGAAGGTCAAGCCTGTTCGCATTGAGGACTCAGAAGTCAAGCAGTTGCATAACAAAGAGATCAGGATGGTCAAGGTCCGTTGGCACAACTGCGGTCGGGAGGAGCTCTCGTGGGAGCGAGAGCCGACCATGCTTGAGGATTACCCGGAGTTATTCAACTCAGGTACCGTTTAAGTTTTGTTTTATCTTTCTTTTATAATTTCGGGACGAAATTCTTTTAAGAGGGAGAGAGTTGTAATGCCCCAAAACTCAAAAGAGCGACGGATGGCATTTTGAGCCAAGTTTGGAACTTGGTAGGGGTCACACGGCCTGGGACACGGGCGTGTCCTAGGGGCGTGTCATGCTCGGATTCGATGATGGTCGTGTGGTCGACGAATTTCAGTCGTCGATCATCGAGCAGCGAACACGGTCTGAGACACAGGCGTGTCCCAGGCCATGTCCTACTCGGGTAATTGGACGAGTTGAGATGGGGGGAGAAACATGACCTGGAGCCCAGGCGTGTTCGGGAATGACACGGGCGTGTCATTTGGGATACGGGCGTGTACAATACCCGTGTCCTTCATGGGTTGGTGTTGGTCCTGTGTTGATGGAGGAACACGGCTGTGTACTAGATGATACAGCCATGTTAGGTCGGACACGGGCGTGTAGAGAGCCCGTGTACTTTTCGGGACGCGACAGTTTCGACGTGGAATGGGGCACACGGCCTTGGACACGGGCGTGTCACAAGCCGTGTTCGGCCCAGTTTTTGGATTTCAAGCCTGAATCGTGGGCATCTGTTTCCTTATTTTGGGATCCGACGGTTCAGGGCTGCTCAGGCTGGCTTATACCCGGGAAGAGGGTTTGGATGTTGTCACAACCCGTCTCGAATAAGTCAGAGTGCACTTTGAGACGAGTCATGATGCCACAGGCATGGGAAAAAAGAAAACCATGTCTGCTAAGGCGAAAACAGAGAAGCTGATAATAGTTATTATTGAGTAAAATAGCTTGATTTTTATGCGGAAGCTTTTAAATTCATCAGTGAAAAGAGTTTTAATGCACATGTACTTAGTAAAATTCATGTTTTACAGGCTACTACAATAGTTCTCATGCAGTTATGATTCAACAGAGGGTGCACATGCGTTAATTTCAGATTCTAGTACATAAATATTTAAATGGCCTAGCAGTTGTCCATGATATCAGAGAAAATGGTTGATTGCAATTGTTACATAAAAGAATTATTTGACAGAAAAAGAAAGGTAAACATAGAACCTGAAACTTGAAGCAGACCGGGCTCGAGGACCTGGAGGCGCTGACACAAAAGCTAAGGCAATTCCAAAACACAAAGGAAAAGCCTCAGAACATTGAAGTAAACAGAATGAGCAAAGTAAATTACAGAACAGTAATAAAAGCAGAAAAGTATGAGTACCAGATTCTCATGAAGCAAAACTATCCGGGACAAACAAACAAAAAGCTAAACATATCAAGTTAGTTAATTAGAATACTTCGGAGAATAGCCTAAAATTATTCATGTAATAGGTTGTAAGCTGTGATCGATGAAGGGTTTAGGTGCTATAGCGGACGCACATGGCTCACGATCAGATCTGAGTGCAAGTCTTATCGGAAAAGTAATCCTGCTTGCCGTGACCATGCCAACAGACAGATGCCCAGTTAGACGCTACAGTTCAAGGATTCGCTTACAACCACGGATTTGTTTTCATGTTTCATACGAGATTATTTATCATATTATTTTAGGACAACATTATGGGGGAAACTTCATATCGTGAAACAGATTCACGTCAACACGAAAGATTGGAAATAAGTTTTACTTGGGTCTTACAATCAGACAGGCATCAGAAAGCAGGCATACATCAGAAACTAGACATACATCAGAAACCAAACATACATCAGAAACCGGATAATTTTCGAGTAAAAAGCAGAGGTAAGTTGAAGTGTATTGGATCGGAGATGTCAAGAATTCGCGTAGGTTAACAATTTCTAGGGCACAGTTATCTTCCAAGAAAAACATGTGTTCACTACCGAGCATGATTTCGAATCACCAAACATATATTTGTTATCCATAATTCGTTACAAGTGTGATTTTCCAATTCAAAAGTGTGTACGGTACGAGTGTGACATAACTCAACCATCTTTAAATCCTTAACCAGAAGTCTTAACAATGATCATTCAAATCTATTAATGCTCGTACTCAAGCTTACTATCCTCAATTTATTCATCAAACAAAAATGCAAATCCTCAAATTGAATATCTAATTAACTATCATTCACTAACTCGTCTCTCAATTACTCAAATATCATTATTTATATTCACGACTCGTGCTAATTTTATCGCGTGAACCTCAAACTAGGAACAAGTCTAATAAATGATTCAATGTCTAAATGTAACTGACAAAACAATCTATCAAAGGTTGATTCATAAAAACATGAGATCAGACAAAACAATTAAGTTCAATGTTTGCAAGAGAGAGGTGATCTCTACTTGCCTGAAGGAAGCTGAAATTGGCGGTGGCGGCTAAGAGACGCAAGAGAAATCAGAAATCCTATTTTGAATCTGCACAAGGGCAAGCAAGAACGTTGTTGACATAAAGGAATCCAAACGCTCACACAGGCAATTAATCGTTACAAAAATTGGAACAGGCGGCTAAGAGATTTACCTCCCTCAAGAGTGAGGGGACGAGAGATACCATGCAGAAGCGGAGATTTGGCGATGCTTGGGTTAGGGAAAACCCTAATTCGGAGAGGGATTTGCTTCACGAACCGCCAAGGGGCGACGAACGATGCTAGAGAACACAAAAATCCAAAGGTTAGACGATTACAAAGGGACAAAAATCTGAAAAACAAGATCTACACAATAATTTGGAGCCAAATAATTCCCAAGAAAATTAGGGAACTAAAAAGAGATGGAAAAGAGTGAGTTCTTACCTAAGGAGAACAAATCCGGGCTCAAAAAAAGAGAGGGAAGAAAACCCTAGGCGCTCTTCTTGCAAAAACGGCCCAATCGGAGAGGAAGAGGGCTGCCGAGGGAAGGGGGAGGCGGCTGCCTTCGCTGATCGACGAAGAGGAGGCCTTGCCGACCCTAGGAGAAAGAGGGAAGGGAGCAGTCAGCCTCTGGAGGAGCAGGAGGCCGCCAGCCCTAGCATCGGAGGGGGGGGGGGGGAAGCTGTCAACCGAACCAAGAGGGGTAGAAGCCGGAGGAGGCGGTGCCTGGAGCAGGCGGCGGCGGCGACGACCTGCGTGCGGCTGGCTGGAGACAGGAGGCAGAAATCGGCTGGATGCGGGAGCCGACGGGATGCGGGAGTCAGCAGGAGCGGCTGGGATAAAACAGATATGGGATCGGGCTGCGGGAATAAAAGAACGAGGGGGGGGGGGGGGTCGGGTTAGGTAAGAGGAATATATTAGGTTTTTTATAAATAATAATAAATAGTTTTTTTTTAAAACTGGGTTGTTACATTCTCCCCTACTTAGGAAGTTTCTTCCTGAAACTTCCCTGAGAATTCTTTGAATGGGGGTCAAAAACAACGAAGATTCAGACGACATTCATTCCAACAATGTCTGCAGTTCAAGGCACTTTATAGTAACGACCTAGGGAGGACCCCTAACGCCGCCGGACCCACTAGAAACCCATGGAGGACCCATGGCGCCACGGTGGTACAGCCGGAATCTACAAGGCATAGAATTTTACTATGAATACAAAGAAACCGAGAGGAGAACAAGCGCGGAGGCTTACTAAGATCGGATTCAAGTTCACAGGAGAACTCTTTAGTCATAGCGGGTTTGGACAGACGCGAAAGATCGACTTTAGGGAGCACAGAAATTGCTTCAGTTAGCTCAAAATTGAAAGTTAAGACTCGAGAATCCGAGTGCGAGAAAAGTCCTTGCACGAAGCGAAGATAGAACATCGAAGAGGAGAAGGAACGGAATGACAATTGATTGTCTGCAGAAGCGAGTAATCGCAGAGATGGAAGAACACAAATCAACGCTGAAGAAATACAGCGGAGCAATTCACAAAAAGAAACTCATTTCTTTCTGACACTCAGAAGCTAACTAGAAAGGGGATACATGATGACCATATAAGATTGACAAACGCACGAAATAGGAAAGATTAATTACGAATATCGAGGAGTTGAATTTAAAGATTTTAACACATTCTCTACTGTCAAGTACGTAAATTATGTAATAATTACAGCATTTTCATTGGACAACTCTAGGCAATAATCATGCAAGTGCAACAATGTGAATATGCGCGATGTCAAGCAGATAGTAAATCCATGTGTGTACAATCATTATTGTTGTTCTTGGCTTAACACTTGTGCAATGATTTATGATATGCATGCAAATGAATGGATACACATGCCATGTTAAGGCCCATATCACTTAACATGTCATGCATATTAGGACTCTAATGCCAGCGTACTTGAAAATATTAAACCGCCCATACAATTTAATATTCGCAAGCGGTGTATATCCTAGTGGAAATTCATATGCACAAAAATGTTAAGTTTGCCCATAACCCCTTAACATTCGTGTGTATACTACTCATGCTCATGAGTGAGTGTGTGCGTGTTTCAGCCGCGAACAACAAATAATGACAAGCTGAGTGAAGCAATGATGCATGCTTATATATTTATAAAATAAGTGATATTTAGAAAATATTTTATCCTTTGAACAAACCTCCCTCTGATACCAACTATCACGACCCGTCTCGAATAAGTCAGAGTGCGCTTTGAGACGAGTCGTGATGCCGCAGGCATGGGCAAAAAGAAAACCATGTCTGCTAAGGCGAAAACAGAGAAGCTGATAATAGTTATTATTGAGTAAAATAGCTTGATTTTTATGCGGAAGCTTTTAAATTCATCAGTGAAAAGAGTTTTGATGCACATGTACTTGGTAAAATTCATGTTTTGCAGGCTACTACAATAGTTCTCATGCAGTAATGATTCAACAGAGGGTGCACATGCGTTAATTTCAGATTCTAGTACATAAATATTTAAATAGCCTAGCAGTTGTCCATGATATCAGAGAAAATGGTTGATTGCAATTGTTACATAAAAGAATTATTTGACAGAAAAAGAAAGGTAAACATAGAACCTGAAACTTGAAGCAGACCGGGCTCGAGGACCTAGAGGCGCTGACACGAAAGCTAAGGCAATTCCAAAACACAAAGGAAAAGCCTCAGAACATTGAAGTAAATAGAATGAGCAAAGTAAATTACAGAACAGTAATAGAAGCAGAAAAGTATGAGTACTAGATTCTCATGAAGCAAAATTTTTCGGGACAAACAAACAAAAATCTAAACAGATCAAGTTAGTTAATTAGACTACTTCGGAGAATAGCCTAAAATTATTCATGTAATAGGTTGTAAGCTGTGATCGATGAAGGGTGTAGGTGCTATAGCGGATGCACATGGCTCACGATCAGATCTGAGTGCAAGTCTTATCGGAAAAGTAATCCTGCTTGCCGTGACCATGCCAACAGACAGATGCCCAGTTAGACGCTACAGTTCAAGGATTCGCTTACAACCACGGATTTGTTTTCATGTTTCATACGAGATTATTTATCATATTATTTTAGGACAACATTATGGGGGAAACTTCAGATCGTGAAACAGATTCACGTCAACACGAAAGATTGGAAATAAGTTTTACTTGGGTCTTACAATCAGAGAGGCATCAGAAAGCAGACAGACATCAGAAACTAGACATACATCAGAAACCAAACATACATCAGAAATCGGATAATTTTCGAGTAAAAAGCAGAGGTAAGTTGAAGTGTATTGGATCAGAGATGTCAAGAATTCGCCTAGGTTAACAATTTCTAGGGCACAGTTATCTTCCAAGAAAAACATGTGTTCACTACCGAGCATGATATCGAATCACCAAACATATATTTGTTATCCATAATTCGTTACAAGTGTGATTTTCCAATTCAAAAGTGTGTACGGTACGAGCGTGACATAACTCAACCATCTTTAAATCCCTAACCAGAAGTCTTAACAATGATCATTCAAATCTATTAATGCTCGTACTCAAGCTTACTATCCTCAATTTATTCATCAAACAAAAATGCAAATCCTCAAATTGAATATCTAATTAACTATCATTCACTAACTCGTCTCTCAATTACTCAAATATCATTATTTATATTCACGACTCGTGCTAATTTTATCGCGTGAACCTCAAACTAGGAACAAGTCTAATAAATGATTCAATGTCTAAATGTAACTGACAAAACAATCTATCAAAGGTTGATTCATAAAAACATGAGATCAGACAAAATAATTAAGTTCAATGTTTGCAAGAGAGAGGTGATCTCTATTTGCCTGAAGGAAGCTGAAATTGGCGGTGGCGGCTAAGCGGCGCAAGAGAAATCAGAAATCCTATTTTGAATCTGCACAAGGGCAAGCAAGAACGTTGTTGACATAAAGGAATCCAAACGCTCACACAGGCAATTAATCGTTACAAAAATTGGAACAGGCGGCTATGAGATTTACCTCCCTCAAGAGTGAGGGGACGAGAGATACCACGCAGAAGCGAAGATTTGGCGATGCTTGGGTTAGGGAAAACCCTAATTCGGAGAGGGATTTGCTTCACGAACCGCCAAGGGGAGACGAACGATGCTAGAGAGCACAAAAATCCAAAGGTTAGATGATTACAAAGGGGCAAAAATCTGAAAAACAAGATCTACACAATAATTTGGAGCCAAATAATTCCCAAGAAAATTAGGGAACTAAAAAGAGATGGAAAAGAGTGAGTTCTTACCTAAGGAGAACAAATCCGGGCTCAAAAAAAGAGAGGGAAGAAAACCCTAGGCGCTCTTCTTGAAAAAACGGCCCAATCAGAGAGGAAGAGGGCTGCCGAGGGAAGGGGAGGCGGCTGCCTTCGCTGATCGACGAAGAGGAGGCCTTGCCGACCCTAGGAGAAAGAGGGAAGGGAGCAGTCGGCCTCTGGAGGTGCAGGAGGCCGCCAGCCCTAGCATCGAAGGGGGGGGGGGGGGAAGTTGTCGACCAAAGAAAGAGGGGTAGAAGCCGGAGGATGCGGCGCCTGGAGCAGGAGGCGGCGACGATGACCTGCGTGCGGCTGGATGGAGATGGGAGGCAGAAATCGACTGGATGCGGTAGCCGACGGGATACGAGAGTCAACAGGAGCGGTTGGGATAAAACAGATACGGGATCGGGCTGCGGGAATAAAAGAATGAGGGGGGGGGGGGGGGGGGGGGGGGGGCTCGGGTTAGGTAAGAGGAATAGATTAGGTTTTTTTTTATAAATAATAATAAATAGTTTTTTTTTAAAAACCGGGTTGTTACATTCTCCCCTATTTAGGAAGTTTCATCCCGAAACTTCCCTGAGAATTCTTTGAATGGGGGTCAAAAACAACGAAGATTCAGACGACATTCATTCCAACAATGTCTGCAGATCAAGGCACTTTATAATAACGACCTAGGGAGGACCCCTAGCGCCGCCCGGACCACTAGAAGCCCATGGAGGACTCATGACGCCACAGTGGTACAGCCGAAATCTACAAGGCATAGAATTTTACTATGAATACAAAGAAACCGAGAGGAGAACAAGCGCGGAGGCTTACTAAGATCGGATTCAAGTTCACAGGAGAACTCTTTAGTCATAGCGGGTTCGGACAGACGAGAAAATTGACTTCAGGGAGCACAGACATTGCTTCAGTTAGCTCAAAATTGAAAGTTAAGACTCGAAAATCCGAGAGTGAGAAAAGTCCTTGCACGAAGCGAAGATAGAACATCGAAGAGGAGAATGCACTGAATGACAATTTATTGTCTGCAGAAGCGCGTAATCGCAGAGATGGAAGAACACAAATCAACGCTGAAGAAATACAGCGGAGCAATTCACAAAAAGAAACTCATTTCTTACTGACACTCAGAAGCTAACTAGGAAGGGGATACAAGATGACCATATAAGATTGACAGACGCGCGAAACAGGAAAGACTAATTACAAATATCGGGGAGTTGAATTTAAAGATTTTAACACATTCTCTACTATCAAGTACGTAAATTATGTAATAATTACAACATTTTCATTGGACAACTCTAGGCAATAATCATGCAAGTGCAACAATGTGAATATGCGCGATGTCAAGCAGATAGTAAATCCATGTGTGTACAATCATTATTGTTGTTCTTGGCTTAACACTTGTGCAATGATTTATGATATGCATGCAAATGAATGGATACACATGCCATGTTAAGGCCCATATCACTTAACATGTCATGCATATTAGGACTCTAATGCAGCGCACTTGAAAATATTAAACCGCACATACAATTTAATATTCGCAAGCGGTGTATATCCTAGTGGAAATTCATATGCACAAAAATGTTAAGTTTGCCCATAACCCCTTAACATTCGTGTGTATACTACTCATGCTCATGAGTGAGTGTGTGCGTGTTTCAGCCGCGAACAACAAATAATGACAAGCTGAGTGAAGCAATGATGCATGCTTATATATTTATAAAATAAGTGATATTTAGAAAATATTTTATCCTTTGAACAAACCTCCCTCTGATACCAACTGTCAGGACCCATCTCGAATAAGTCAGAGTGCGCTTTGAGACGAGTCATGATGCCACAGGCATGGGCAAAAAGAAAACCATGTCTGCTAAGGCGAAAATAGAGAAGCTGATAATAGTTATTATTGAGTAAAATAGCTTGATTTTTATGCGGAAGCTTTTAAATTCATCAGTGAAAAGAGTTTTGATGCACATGTACTTGGTAAAATTCATGTTTTACAGGCTACTATAATAGTTCTCATGCAGTTATGATTCAACAGAGGGTGCACATGCGTTAATTTCAGATTCTAGTACATAAATATTTAAATAGCCTAGCAGTTGTCCATGATATCAGAGAAAATGGTTGATTGCATTTGTTACATAAAAGAATTATTTGACAAAAAAAGAAAGGTAAACATAGAACCTGAAACTTGAAGCAGACCGGGCTCGAGGACCTGGAGGCGCTGACACGAAAGCTAAGGCAATTCCAAAACACAAAGGAAAAGCCTCAGAACATTGAAGTAAACAGAATGAGCAAAGTAAATTACAGAACAGTAATAGAAGCAGAAAAGTATGAGTACCAGATTCTCATGAAGCAAAACTATCCGGGACAAACAAACAAAAAGCTAAACAGATCAAGTTAGTTAATTAGACTACTTCGGAGAATAGACTAAAATTATTCATGTAATAGGTTGTAAGCTGTGATCGATGAAGGGTGTAGGTGCTATAGCAGACGCACATGGATCACGATCAGATCTGAGTGCAAGTCTTATCAAAAAAGTAATCCTGCTTGTCGTGACCATGCTAATAGACAGATGCCCAGTTAGACGCTATAGTTCAAGGTTTCGCTTACAACCACGGATTTGTTTTCATGTTTCATACGAGATTATTTATCATATTATTTTAGGACAACATTATGGGGGAAACTTCAGATCGTGAAACAGATTCACGTCAACACGAAAGATTGGAAATAAGTTTTACTTGGGTCTTACAATCAGATAGGCATCAGAAAGCAGACAGACATCAGAAACTAGACATACATCAGAAACCAAACATACATCAGAAACCGGATAATTTTCGAGTAAAAAACAGAGGTAAGTTGAAGTGTATTGGATCGGAGATGTCAAGAATTCGCCTAGGTTAACAATTTCTAGGGCACAGTTATCTTCCAAGAAAAACATGTGTTCACTACCGAGCATGATATCGAATCACCAAACATATATTTGTTATCCATAATTCGTTACAAGTGTGATTTTCCAATTCAAAAGTGTGTACGGTATGAGCGTGACATAACTCAACCATCTTTAAATCCCTAACCAGAAGTCATAACAATGATCATTCAAATCTATTAATGCTCGTACTCAAGCTTACTATCCTCAATTTATTCATCAAACAAAAATGCAAATCCTCAAATTGAATATCTAATTAACTATCATTCACTAACTCGTCTCTCAATTACTCAAATATCATTATTTATATTCACGACTCATGCTAATTTTATCTCGTGAACCTCAAACTAGGAACAAGTCTAATAAATGATTCAATGTCTAAATGTAACTGACAAAACAATCTATCAAAGGTTGATTCATAAAAACATGAGATCAGACAAAACAATTAAGTTCAATGTTTGCAAGAGAGAGGTGATCTCTACTTGCCTGAAGGAAGCTGAAATTGGCGGTGGCAGCTAAGCGGCGCAAGAGAAATCAGAAATCCTATTTTGAATCTGCACAAGGGCAAGCAAGAACGTTGTTGACATAAAAGAATCCAAATGCTCACACATGTAATTAATCGTTACAAAATTGGAACATGCGGCTAAGAGATTTACCTCCCTCAAGAGTGAGGGGACGAGAGATACCACGCAGAAGCGGAGATTTGGCGATGCTTGGGTTAGGGAAAACCCTAATTCGGAGAGGGATTTGCTTCACGAACCGCCAAGGGGCGACGAACGATGCTAAAGAACACAAAAATCCAAAGGTTAGACGATTACAAAGGGGCAAAAATCTGAAAAACAAGATCTACACAATAATTTGGAGCCAAATAATTCCCAAGAAAATTAGGGAACTAAAAAGAGATGGAAAAGAGTGAGTTCTTACCCAAGGAGAACAAATCCGGGCTCAAAAAAAGAGAGGGAAGAAAACCCTAGGCGCTCTTCTTGCAAAAACGGCCCAATCGGAGAGGAAGAGGGCTGCCGTGGGAAGGGGAGGCGGCTTCCTTCGCTAATCGATGAAGAGGAGGCCTTGCCGACCCTAGGAGAAAGAGGGAAGGGAGCAGTAGGCCTCTATAGGAGCAGGAGGCCGCCAGCCCTAGCATCGGAGGGGGGGGGGAAGCTGTCGACCGAAGCAAGAGGGGTAGAAGCCGGAGGAGGCCGCGCCTGGAGCAGGAGACGGCGACGACGACCTGCGTGCGGCTGGCTGGAGACGGGAGGCAGAAATCGGCTGGATGCGGGAGCCGACGGGATGCGGGAGTCAGCAGGAGCGGCTGGGATAAAACAGATACGGGATCGGGCTGCGGGAATAAAAGAACGCGGGGGGGGGGGGGGGGGGGGGCTCGGGTTAGGTAAGAGGAATAGATTAGGTTTTTTTTATAAATAATAATAAATAGTTTTTTTTTAAACCAGGTTGTTACAGATGCCTTCATTCATCCAAGCAATCTCTTTCTAAAGTTCTAGAAAGAGGGGAGAGCAAGGAAGAAGAAGGAAGAGAGATCCGGCCACCAGCGGAGCTTCGGAGCCTCGAATCACGAGCCGACTTCGGATCTACGGAGGAGAGGACATTGCGGTGCTTTTCATCTGCATAGATTTCCATGACACCAAAGAGGAATGCTAAGGTAACGATTCTCATCCTAGGACGTGTGAAGTATTCTTTTCCTTTGCATAGTAAGCCCGCTCTCGCGAGTTTGCGGTGAGTGTGAGGCGTTCTTACGGGTAGACATGAATAGTCCCCACTGTTTAGCATGTAGAGTCCGTAATCGAGAAATGGACATAGGTATGATGTGTGAAGCCTACCCGGACAATTTGGTCTGGATCGGTGATGTTGCATTGCATGAATGGCCGGAGAAGACTCTGTGCGGATGTTTGTTTTTCGGGTTTTCTATGCGGTAGATTGCAATAGGGAGCCTTGGGGACTAACTCCAAAGTATACCCGGAAAACTGGGCAGATGCATGATTCTGCCAACATGGTGGCTTGGGAGCCAACTTGCACATAACTGGGTTATGTGAAATGTGTGATTCAGATTGGGACTCAGGAAAGTTTGACCCGTGCCCATGTCTTAAGGTGACAGGGCGGTGTGAGCAATGGGTTAGGCGGAACCGTACGCACTCTATGTCGTTCGGTTAAAGAGACCTAAAGGTACGTAGCACTTGCCATTGGCATAGATGGAGGGTCTTAGGCATTGGCCGGAAAGACCATAATGCTCACGAGAATTTACCATCCAAGGGGCGGTGGTGAGTCAGCGGACTTTGATCGTGTTCACCGAGAATGTGCCCTGAGAGCACGGGGTGTATGGCCGTGCGTGCCCACGCCTGTGATGGAGTGTTTTTACACTATACTGCTTGGTTATGCTAACAAAGTGCAGGGAAGGAGCATCGCTGCCCCAAGTTTGGGGGCGGGGTCGTTATAATTTGGTCAGCATAGTTGACCGTTGCTTTTGTTTGCCACCGTTACGGTGGATTATTGCTTGCAGGTGCTGCGGAGCCAAGTGATAAATAGCGGGCAAAAGCCCATGTTGCTGAGCCGGCCCTCGAAGGCCTAATTATTGAATGTTTACTTGTATTATTCATGTGTGACCGGCTTGCGTGCCGAGGTTTGGAAAACACTTTAATTTGAGTAAACTATTGTAAGGCCATAAGGCCATGTACTAGTGTATTGTACATTCATTCCTTCTGGTTTGGTTTAGTGGACATTCATGCTGTTGGTAGGGTTTTTTATTTATTGCAACTTTTAAATTGCTTCTGCTAGAATGTACTCTGTGTAGGTCGTTGGATATTGGTTGGATGGTTTCCTTTGAGTAACCTTCCGGTCTGTCTGTGGTATATGGCGCCGGGCCCCAGCCGGACCTACTGCTATACGCTATGTGACGGATAGGAGGTGTTACATGGGGCACTTCCTTCGTAGGCCTTTGGTCTTGTAACTCCTTTCCGCTCCTCAATTGGATGGCTTTTGCATGCTCCCTCGGGTTTGTCTCAGTATTACCCGGAAGTGTTCCTTATTGCCTTTCAGATACCATCCTTGCGAGCTGACCAATCTGGTTCTCCAAATTACGAATTGAAGACCTCTTGATTTCGGAAGGCTACATCAGTAGTTTGCGTGAACTTGTTAAGTACATCTTCCAATGTTAGCTTCCTTGGTTTCGGTTGTTGTGGTTGTCCAAACACAGGTTGCTTGCCTTGATTGCCTTGTCCTCCCTAAGAGAAATTGGGGTGGTTCTTCCATCCAGGATTGTATGTAGAACTATACGGGTTATTTGCTTGGTTGAAAGGAGGTCTGATGTTGTTGCCCATATAGTCAACATGGTCCTGCAGTTGAGATTCACAACCCGACATTCCACTAAATGAAGGGTCCCATTGTTGAGGTACCATGGAGGGTCATGCTAAGGAAAGGTTATCCATCTTCTAGTGAAGCTTCTCCACTTGAATGGCTAAGGCAGTAACAACATCTACTTCATACATTCCTGCAGGCTTATTAGGCTTCTGTCTCACGCTAGTCAATTGATAGTTGTTCATAGCCATGTCTTCTATCAACTGTTGAGCCGCTTCAGGTGTCTTATTGTTCAAGGTGCCTCCACTAGCCGCATCGATCATCTGTTTAGTGGCTGGATTGAGACCATTGTAAAAAGTCTGAATCTGAAGCCATGAAGGTAGTGCGTGATGGGGACATCTTCTTAAAAGATCCTTGAATCGTTCCCATGTGTCGTACAACGATTCAGACTCCAATTGAACATACCTAGAGATGTCATTATTTAGCTTTGCAGTCTTCGCCGGTGGAAAATAATTCATTAAAAACTTCTCAACCATCATATCCCAAGTAGTAATCGACCCTCTAGGTAATGAGTTGAGCCACTGCTTTGCCTTATTCCTTAGTGAGAATGGAAACGATCTCAATCGAATGGCATCATTAGAAATGCCATTGATCTTGAATATGTCACATATCTCCAAGAATCCGGCTTAGTGTGTGTTAGGATCTTCATCTTGCAGGCCATCATATTGGACATACTGTTGAACCATCTGTATAACACTAGGCTTCAATTCGAAATTGTTGGTGACTATTGGTGGTCTAACGATGCTTGACCCAGTTCCCTGGAGATTAGGTCTAGCAAAGTCAGACATGGTTTACTCATTCTGGTTTGCCATGGTATCTGAATTTTCTAGATAATACTCTTCTTGGTTTACTGTATCCTCTTCTGAAAGTCCGTTTGAAATATCTGTGGTATTAATTCCCACGTTTCTTTGGTTAGTGTTATGAATAATTCGCTCTAGGTCAGGATGAAATGGTGCTAGCCCAGAATTTCTCCCTCTATTCATAGACTAACAAACTACAAAACAGAGATTAAGCGATATAATTATTCCATAAACTAATTTACAGTTATATGTAATAAACAAAAATTGGTAGATTAATAAAGTTTAAGCTTTCAAAATATTGAAAACGTCTCCGGCAACGACGCCAAAAACTTGATGATTAATTTTTGTAACAAGTAGTAACTTGATGCGGATTCATTCTACACTCTAGTATAAACTATGTAGATATGCATAAGCTAGATAGATTTAACTTTCAGGAAAGTACACCTATCAATCATAGTATAGGAGAAATCTACATCACGTGTCGTATTCCACAGGGCCTTTTCAAATACTCGTACTCACCCTCACTCTATTATCATACCTATAATTAAAATTTATTCCTAACCTAGATTAACCTAACTATGACTACTTGGATAAATAAACATTAGAGGATTAAAGAGTATAAAAGGCCGAAAGTCTAAGTGCATTCACATGAATATAACCGCTCATTAATTCAATTCTATGTAATCAGGTAATAATAAGATTATCAAATTCGTTGTATTGTAAGGGTTAAACATTTATCAAATTCTCTCTCGAGCAATTCAAAATCTAAATCTAAGTTAGAAAATTTTCTCTCGAACAATTTACAACACTCAAATTTGCATTAAAGTAAAGTACCCTATTTAATACATAAATTCATGAAATCCTATCTCTAAAATACCAATGTATCCATTTATCCATATCATAATTATCCAATTTACATATCTTTCGATCATGCAAATTGAAATGCAAAGAAAAATAACACCTAGATATGAACATATAATTATCATCACAACTTTCTAATTTCTCAATCTAAAAAGTTGGAATTCATGTAAAGCAAATAATAAATTCATAACTAGGATAAATCTCTTTGTTTGAAGGCCTATATACGAATAAAATACCACAAATTTGATGAAAATAATAAGATACATGATTACCAAATTGTTCAAATTAAAGTTTCATGGGAAATAAAATATAAATAAAGTTAGATCACTGAGAGAAAGGAAAGATTAAAAGAGATACATGAAAGATCAAAAGCATACAAAAATCTCCTTCAATTCTTCCTTCTCTTGGGTGCTCCACTTTCGTGCTCCAGAAGTTCTCCCAATGAAAATGATCCAAAAGTCTCACTCTAATTTTTCTACAGGTTTTTTATAGTCCCTTTGGAAACAAGGTCGGACACGGGTTCCAACACGGTCGTGTAACAGGCCGTGTTGACTGTTCAAGGGCGGTTCCACACGAATAGGCATGTCTGGTCGTGGGCCGTGTCAGATGACACAGGTACGGACACAGCCGTATTGTTCTTCGTGTTCTTCGCACACGGGTTGGTTGACAGCCGAAGTTGAGTTATGTCGAAAAGGACACGGGTAGGAACACTGGCGTATTAATACTTGTGTGGTGCTCTGTCTTTTCCTCCATTGGAAACGGGTAGGGAACACGGGTAGGGAACACGGGCGTGTGCCTACCCGTGAGCGCACCATTCTTGTCCTGTCATCGGCCATGTCGAATCCGTGAACTCCTCTGTTTGCTCCAAGACTTCTAGCTCCACTGGTTAGCAATACCTGCATTAGAAAAATGAAGGAATAAATAGATAGCTTAATACATGAAATAATAGAAACTCCTAATTGTGCTCTTCTACTCATGATAAAGCAAATTCTTAACAATAATCGCGAAATAACTACATAGGGAGGTAGAAAATAGTGGACATGATTAAAATTATGATAATGAAAAGCCTATCATAATTGTACTCATCAGCTATGCCCGTGCTCGAATCTCTTGGGTGCCCTTCGGCCGCATGCAGGCGGGTTTCACCAGCCTCCGCAAGAGATTCGCCTGTGCTTGATGCTCTAGGCGGCCTTCGGCCGCATAGAAGCGGGCCCCGCTTCCACTCAATTCACCGGCTCGGCACCACAATCCCCACCCACGCTCCCCCAGAGCCCCATGATTGTTTGATTTTGAATACGCACTCTAGGGACCACGGGTGGGGGTTGTGGCACCGAGCCTGTAAATTGCATGGAAGTCGGGCCCGCTTCTATGCAGCCAAAGGCCTCCCAGAGTATCAAGCACACGTGAAACCCTTGTGGAGGCAGGCGGAGCCCTCCTAGATGCGGCTGAAGGCCGCCCGAGAGCTTCGAGCACGAGCATAACCCGTGCGAAGAAGCTCGTGTGTCTCTCTCTCTATATATAACTCTCTCTCTCTCTCTCTCAATAATAAGCTCTAATGCCCCCCCCCCTAAAATTTCAAAGTCAAACTGGCAAGACACGGACCAAGTATGCATGGGCTCGACCGAACCAATCACACTCATCAAAGTCGCAAGACCCAAGAAACCACATTGAAGAAGCCGAGCCCGCACACGAGCACGACAGGGCCACGCAGGTGCACTCAGCCTGTGCACAGTACAGATGTACAACCCCATATTTGCTTGGTGGAACCTAGATTCCCTAAGGATCATGGGTGGGCTAGCCTTGGGCTATAGCTTTAGGCTAAAGGCCAGGTCACCAGCAGAAGGGCGAGAGGGTTCCCGCCCATGGCGGGCGAGTGGGTTCCCGCCCAGGGCGTGCGAGAGGGCTTATGCCCGGGTAGGCGGGATCCCCTCAAGGTCAGTGTGGGGGCAGGCAAAAAACTTACAGAGCGGCGGAAGGACTTCCGCCTAGTGTGGTCCAGAGGTAAAATTACCAGATTACCCTCGGGTAAAATTACAAGATTACCCTCGGGTAAAATAACCAGAATACCCTCAGGTCTGTAGTTAGTCTTTTTGTACAGTGGAATTACGCTATTAGCAGACCGGATACTGAAAATCTATAAATAGACCCAGAGGATACCTCAGAAGGCAAGTTTTCCAGACTTTCCAGAATTCCTTCTAGTGCTCTCTGAGGCACTCCTAGCCCAGCACTTGGCTTTGGAGGGGAAGCGCTCAGAGAACTTCTGGGTTAGAGGAGAGACCTCCCAGCTGAGGCTTAGGGTCAGTTCTAAGTTCTTAGTCACTAGTCTGGGGTCAAGGTTTGGGGGAAGTAGGTGTTGGCTACACCCCAAGGTCTGAAATCTCTTTGAGGCCGGTTTTGGCTTCAACATTTCTTGTTCCTTGAGCGTGGGTCGTAGCTGACATAAGAAAATCTCAAGTCAAGTCTAATGGCTTGGGGATGAAGGAGAAGGAGCTGGCTCGGGAGGTTCTCCATCTCGAGAAAGTGGGTGATGTTGGGGATGTTGGAAGACTTCAGGAGGGAAGTCCTCCATACCATCCACTTGGCCTTCTCGCCAAGAGGCGAGTGGATGACCCCTCAAGTCTCGGTGGTGGTCGCTCCATCAGTCGGAGAAAACGCTCTCGGGCAGCATCCTGAGAAGGAGGTTCCGATGGAGGTTGACGAGAGGGATCTCGTCGGGCGGGAGTTATTTCCCGGGCAGTCCAGTGCGGACAGGGCTAGCGAGCCGAGGTCGCGTGATGAGCAATCTCTGCAGGCTGGGGGTGGGAGTGTAACACCCCGAAGTTCTGGGTTAATTTGGGCCAATTTGTGTTTAGGCATGGGTGACACGGCCTGGGACACGGGCGTGTCCCAGGGCGTGTCAGGCCTGGGTTGTGTTGAGTCGTCAGGTCGACGAATTTTGCTCGACGATCGTCGAGTGTCGAGTGTCGAGTGAGGACACGGTCTGTGATACGGGCGTGTCACAGGGCGTGTCAGTGGTCGTCGAACGGAGCTCGACGTCTTGAGCCAGGGCGTGTTTGCGGGACACGGGTGTGTCCAGGTGCACACGGCCTGGAACATGGGCATGTCCAGTGCCGTGTGAGTCTCGAGTGAAGTGGAGATTGGGCTGTGTGAGTGACACGGCCAGCGACACGAGTGTGTCGGAAGGCGTGTCAGGTGACACGGCCAGCGACACGGGTGTGTCGGAAGGCGTGTCAAGTGACACGGCCTGTAACACGGGCGTGTCCCATGGCCGTGTACTGTTGGTTTTGAGTCGTTTGACTGCCGCTTAGGGGGACACGGCCTGTGACACGGGCGTGTCACAGGGCGTGTCAGGCCGTGTTCAAGCTTTTCTGGCCAAATCTGAGCCATTTGTTTCCCTCTTCCTGGATCCAATGGTTGGGCTCTGTCTAGGTATTGTGAAGGCCGAGAAAAAGGGGATTTAATCCCTCTTTTCATCTTCTTCTTCTTCTTCATGTTATTCCAAGAAAGTGAAGAAGAAAGGCCTAAGGCAAAAGGGAAGGGAGGAGTCTACCAGCTGCTGGAAGCTGCGGAGTGCGGAGCGAAGATCCGAGAGCGGATTCGTGAAGGCAGAGCCGAGGCGGTGATTTCCATCTGGCTACTTCATGGCACCGAAGCGATCTTCAAGCGATCTCCTTCTTGGACATCGAAGTCCTTCCTTTATGCATGTGCTTGGAATCCTCCACCAAGAGGTGGATTTGCGGAAGTGATTCCTTTGTTGAGTCTGCATTTAGAGCCGAAAATATGGAGTACGCATATGCATGCTGTGTGAAGCCCATCTGGACTGGTAGTCTGGATTGGTGATGTTCATGGGTAAACCGGAGAAGACTCCGTGGATTTGGTACGATGTAAATGGATTTCTATTGTGATGAATGTATGGATGTGATGCTGAATGTGAGGAGGCTTTGACAAAGCTCCTAGTTATGATATGATCAATTAGTAGCACGCCTGGGGAGCTCGAGATAAACCCGGCCTGTTACACCACTAGGGTGGGTTGATCTAGTTAGGTAGGGATCGATTGGTGGCAATGCTTGGGGAGCCGAGTTAAACCCAGCTTGCTGCACCACATGGGTGGGTCGATCGGAATAGGAGGGGGGTCGATGGTGGTAATGCTTGGGGAGCTTGGATAAACCCGGCTTGCCACACCACATGGTGTGGGTCGATCTGCTCTGGTTGTTATTGGATGCTGTGAGGTTGTACCTTTGAGTGGTTTGGGCGGGATGTCGCCAGCTTGCGAGACTGGTGGACTAGGTCCGGTCAACCAACAAGTTAAAACCTCGGATCGGCGGTGTATGACAGGTGGATTCCGGTACGCCAAGAAGGTTCCTTGAGTGCACGGAGCGTCTGGTGGATTCCAGCGTTTGTGATGTAATGTGTTTGCTAGCGGGATAAAGAAAAGGATATACATATGCTGTTTGATGATACTTGATGATAGATGATAGCACTGTATACAGGGAAGGAACCACTACCCCGGGTAGGGGGTAGGGTCGTTATAATGGGTCAGCCAAATGCTGACCGTTACTTTGTTTTCGGTGTTGGCTTGGATGTCTACTTGCAGGTGCTGTGGCGTGAACTGCATAAGTGGAAAGAATGGCTAGCTTGCTGCTATAGGCCCTTGAAGGCCATGAGATTGCGAAGAGTTGTGTTTGGATTTCATGTGTGGCCGGCCTGCGTGCCGATGTATGAAATTATTGATGTGTCAAAGAGGAACTTGTAAGGCCATAAGGCTAGGGTGTGTGGGTTGTATACCTTCCTGGTGTTGTTATATATAAACGTGATCGGTGGACATTCTAGTTTGAGTTCATGCTAACATAAAAATGCTGCGCTAGAATGGAATGAGTTAAGGAGATGCGTAGAGTTTGATTCCCACAAGTAATTTATTCACTTGTCTGTGATATATGGCATGGGGCACCCACCGTTATATGTCATGTGACAGGTGGGGGCGTTACAAAGTGGTATCAGAGCGAGGTTTAGATTGTTTGGGAGGAGAGAACATAATTGAACTCATGAATGTCCACTAGGAATGTATGTCATGCACATGATGTGCGTGAGTGTGTAGTCAATGTAGCAGTACCGTTATGATTGGAAGTATTAATGGTGTTCTGTACATTGATAGGTGGCGAGGGATAGAGCTGGGCCGTCTGAGCCCCAGCGGTCTGATGAGAGTGCAACACTCGTTGAAGAGCCTATGCCTCCCTCGGCAGAAGCCATACAGGTGGTGACGACATAAAAATGCTGCTCTAGAATGGAATGAGTTAAGGAGACGCGTAGAGTTTGATTCCCACAAGTAATTTCTTCACTTGTCTGTGATATATGGCGTGGGGCCCGACCGGACCCACCGTTATATGTCATGTGACAGGTGGGGGAGTTACAGGGAGCCTCTTTAGTGAGCTCATCATCTCGACTCTGGTTCCGGAGGGGTTTCGAGCGCCAGACATGTCCTACTATACATGTCGGGATGACCTGGTGCAGCATGTGCAGTGGTTCGAGGATGTCGTTTCCATAAGGCAAATGTCAGATGCCTTCAAGTGTAGGATCTTTGCCATCACTCTGAAGGAGAAGACGAGGGACTAGTTCTATCAAATCCTCATAAGCTCTATCTACTGCATCAAGGATTTGCGTCGAGGGTTCTTGTTGAGGTTCTCAACGTCAAAGAAGAGGAAGAATTTGACGGAGTGCTTGTTCTCCATCAAACAGAGGTCAGAAGAGATGTTGGGATGCTATGTTGATAGGTTCCAGGAGGAGATTCTGCAGGTTTAGGAGATGTCGGGCTACACCATGATGCTTGCCTTCACCCTTGGGTTGAGATCAAACTTCTTCAGCATGGAGCTGAAGAGAGTCCCCCCCCTCCTTCGAAGAGCTAATGGAGAGTGCATCGAAAGAGATCGAGATCGAGGCGGCCAATCTGGCATTTGCCAAGAAGCTGTCCAAGTTGGAAGAGAATGACATGAAGGAGTCAGGAGCAGGTAGGCAGAGGGAGCAAAGAGAGGAGAGAAGAAGGGAGGAACCCTGAGGAAAGGGGCAGCACCAAGGTTGGGGACAGTGCGAGTCGAACAAAAGGTTGGGCTGGAGGCCCCAGGAAGGTCACCATCATAGGCAGGGTGGTGGCTTCCAAAGAAGGGACAACAAACACGAGCAAAGGAGGCTCAATCAGCTGGCCTGGAGGCAGGGATAGAGGGCCCCCTCCCACCGCAATAGGAGGCTATGGAGATCGTTAGATGGAGAGGAGGAAGGAGAGGAGCTCGTGGAGGAGCGAGGATAAGAGAAGGCAATGGTGGCGTTACCATTTTGTGACTTCCATCAGGAGGAGGGTCACGCAATGGCCACCTGCCCAGAGTTTCTGGAGATGAGAGGGGCAAGGGGGCAAAGTTCAACAGCAGCCGCCTGTGAGGATTGAGGAAGTTCTGCAAGGAGTAGGAGAGGATAGATATAAGGACCGGGTGGACGTGGGAGCCCGAGGAGGGATCAGGGTGATCCATGGGGGAGTGGAGATCGAAGCCACATGCAAGGTGGAGATTCCAAACATGTACCGAAGGAGCGTCGCCTCGACCTCCCAGACTCCCCCCCCAGGAATAAAAAATCACTTTCTTAGCGAAGGATATGCCAGACTACGAAGACCCGTTCTATGACGCCTTGGTGATCCAGACTGGCAGTAGAGAATTTTACGGTCTCCAGGATTCTGGTAGACAATAGAACCACCGTGAATGTGATCTTTAAAAAATCTTTTGATGAGATGAAGGTGGAGGCTAAGAGGGTTCTAGCCTTAGATGGACCGTTGTTTGGGTTGTCGAGAGAGCGGAAGGAAGTTAAAGGAGGGGTGGGGCTACATGTAACATAGGGGGTGTCGAGGAACTATCGGTTCATCATCGTGGAAGCTCCGAGCAGCTATAACACAATCTTTGGGCGGCCTCTCATCAACACCTTTTGTTGCGTCCCCTCCTCGTTTCACCAGTGCCACAAGTCAAGTAGCGGAGGAGTACAGGTCCGGATCAGGGGGGATCCAAAGGTGGCGAGACAGTGCTACGTGATTGTCGTCAACACCATTTCCTGGGCGGCAGAGGCCAAGGAGCTCGAGAGGGAGATGGAGATGCGGGGAGAAGCTGTGGAGGAGGGAGAGATGAGCCTAGGGGGAGGCTAGCGAGAAGATAGTGGGGGGAGGAGAGGTGAACCTAAGAGAGGCTAGAGAGAATACTGAAGAGGAGGTTGTGGAGAAGGAAGTGGTGAGCCTAGGTGATGCCAGAGAGAGGACCGTGGGGGAGCAAAGGGAAGAGGGAGAAGCTGGGGGTGAGGCCCAGAGGGGGTGAAGAAGTGGTGTTTCTGGGAGAAAGCCTGTTGGAGGCGATGGAGGTTAAGGAGATATGAGGTGAAGAAGAGTATAGATAGGAGGAGGAGGAGAGAGCCGACAGGGAGCAGTCCTGGCTGGAGCCGGCAGAGGAGGTCATGGAAGATGGAGGTCATCAGCAAGGCAGGGAAGACAGGAGAGGGTATGGGAGTGCATCCATAGGAACGTTGACGTCTTCTCATGGAGCGCGGCAAATATGCAAGACATTGATGCGGATGTGGCATACCACAGCCTGAACCTGGATCCCAAGACGCGCCCTGTCCGCCAAAAGATGAGGACCATTGTCACCATGCTGGAGGAGCACATCCACGAAGAGGTCAAGAAGCTTCTTGATGCAGGTTTTATCTCGGAAGATCCAGTACCCAGGCTGGGTCTCCAATGTGGTAATGGTAAAGAAGGAGGATGGGAGGCAGCGCATGTGTGTAGACTTTTCTCTATTAAATAAATCATGCCCTAAGGATTGCTACCCCTACCTCGGATCGACGCACTTGTTGATTAAGCCATCGGTTTTTCTATTATGAGTTTTTTGGAAGCTTTTTCAGGTTACCATCAGATCCGAATGCATCCCCCAACGTCAAGGATGACTCCTTCATCGTAAGGGAGGAATACTTCAGCTACAAGATGATTCCATTCAGGTTAAAGAACGTCGGGGCTACCTATCAACGCATGATGGATCGGGTGTTCAAAAGTCAGAGGGGTGGGAATCTGGAGGTTTATGTTGATGACCTCATGGTGAAGAGTGGGGATGTGGGTTCACACCTACTTGACCTGGAGGAGACATTCACAACCCTATGAAAGTTTAAGATGAGACTGAATCCCCAGAAGTGTGTATTTGGGGCAAGTCGAGGCAAGATCCTTGGGCACCTTCGCACCCCAATAGGGGTAGAGCCCAACCAGTATAAGGTGAAGGCCATCATGGAGTTGGAATCACCTCGCAATGCCAAAGAGGTTCTACGCTTGATGGGCAAGCTCGCCGGGTTGAGTCGGTTTCTCTCCCGTACCGGGGAGAAGTGTTCACCCTTCTTCAAGACGCTTCAGGGGAACCAAAAGTTTGAGTGGACAGAGGAATGTGAGGAGGCTTTCCGGGCATTGAAGGCTCAACTATCACAAGCGCCGCTCCTTTAGAGACCGAAGGAGGGGGAGGAACTAGCCTTGTACCTAGGGGTAGGGGCGGAGGCTGTGAGTTCTGTGTTGATAAGGGAAGAAGGGAAGAAACAGCTGCCAATCTACTACGTTAGCAGAATCTTGAAGAAGGTGGAGCTCCACTACCCAATCCTAGAAAAGTTGGCTTTCTCTCTGATCGTTTCGACCAGGAAGCTTAGGCCATATTTCCAAGCTCATTAAATCAAGGTGGTGACGGACCATCCATTGCACAAGATTTTTGAGGGGGTGGAGCACTCGGGGCAGTTGGCTAAGTGGTACATCGAGCTCAGTGAGTTTGACGTCTCTTTCGTACCAAGGCTCTCCATCAAGGCACATGCAGTGGCTGATGTCTTGGCTGACTACGTCGTAGAGCTAGAGGGAGAGGAAGTACTGCCAAGGAAAGCATGGAAGATGTAGGTTGTGAAGCCTCGGGGAAGCATTCCCTAGGGGGAAGGGTAGTATTGGTATGCCCCCAAGGGGTCACCATAGAGCAAGCTGTGGTGTTGTGCTTCCCAGTCACGAACAACCAAGCGGAGTATGAGGCCGTCATAGCCGGGTTACGGTTGGCTAAGGAGCTCAGGGTTCATGACGTAGAAGTGCTTACAGATTCATTAGTGGTGGCGTCACAAATTAGGGGAGAATATGAAGCCCGGGAGCCCACCCTCCTGAAGTACTTATCTAAGGTGAGAGTGATCATTGGTGGATTCCGAGCATTTTCAATCTAGCATGTACCAAGGGAGGAAAAGGAAGCGGACGACCGATTGGCCAAGTTTGGACCCCAGGGGGGGGGGGGGACCTTGACTGAGTTGTTTCATCCAGCGATCGAGGAGGGGGAGTTGATGGAAGTGGATTGGCGACCCTCGTGGGTGGTTCCCTTCATAACCTTATTCACAACAGGCAACCTACCTGAAGGGGCCAAGGAAGTAAAAGGCTTTCGACACAAAGCAACACACTACCTCATGCATGAGGGAGGGTTGCATCAGAAAATGCTGTCAGGCCTCTTGGCAGAATGTGTGGCAGAGGAAGAGATCGCAAGGGTTCTGGAGGAAGTACACTCCGGCGAATGTAGTAACCATTCGGGGGGTAGGAAATTGAAATCAAGGGTGGTTAGACAGGGATACTTCTGGCCCTCCCTGAGGAAGGATGCGATGGAGTTTGTGAGGAGGTGCCAAAAGTGTCAACTATACACCCCCTCCAGCTCTTGCCCGCTCAAAGGCTCCGAAGCATCAAGACAACATGACCTTTCACCATCTGGGGAATGGACTTGGTCAGGCCGTTTCCCCCAGAGAGTGGGCAGAGAAGGTTCCTTTTGTTTATGATCGACTACATTTGAAAGTGGCTAGAGGCCAAGGCATTGGCCAAGGTAACCTCTCAAGTCATCAGGAACATCGTTTGAGGAGAGATCATCTCTAGGCATGGACTGCCTTAGGCCATCGTCACGGACAATGGGTCACGGTTTTCTAGTGAGAAGTTCATCAGCTTCTGTACCCAACTAGGGATTGACCTCAGGGTTGCCTCCGTCCACCACCCAAGGGGCAACAGCCAAATGGAGGCGACAAACAAGATCATAGTGAACCTACTCAAAAAGAAGGTGGAAAACTTGAGGGGGAGTTGGGTGGAGCAACTCCCCTCAGTGTTGTGGGTCTTGCTGATAACCCCAAACATGGCCACTGGAGAGACTCCTTTCAAGCTCTCGCATGGTTGTGAGGCAGTCCTGCCTGTGGAGTTCGAGGTTCTATCCCCACGAGTTGCGGCCGCCAGTAAAGGAGAGGAGGATTGGAGGGAAGAAAATGAGGGGGAGCTGCGTCTCTCACTGGACATGATCGAGGAGCTCCTTGACGTGGCTGCAGTTAGGAAGGAGGAAGACAAATGAAGGATGGCCAAGTACTTCGACAAGCATGTTAGGATAAAGCAATTCAAAGAGGGGGATCTGCTCTTGAAGAAGGTCGACGCAGCTGGAAGGTCTGCAGCCATTGGTAAGCTCAACCCTAATTGGGAAGGACACTACATTGTAGAAAAGGCCCTGAGGTCGGAAGGATACCACCTCCAGAATGTGGAAGAGGTATCCATGAGTCATGTTTGAAGTGGCGACGATCTGAAACACTTCTACCCATAGGATGAGTAAATTTGTGTATACCACTATAGTATATAATTTTAAGAATTGCTTTTTTGCAGGTTATGATGCATTTTTTTGGTTTTGATGGCACCGAGTAGACCCACTGAACAGGCTCCCATCAAGCTGACAGGGTCGAAGGCCCGCTCAGTGGCCAAGGGAAGGGTGTTGGTAGTTTGCAAGACCGCAAGAGGGTCCCGCTGCGCAGGTTTCCATTAGTTGGCAGGGGTGGAATGCACACTCGGCCTCGAGTAGACCTACTGTCAGGCTCTCACTTGTAGTCATGGTCGTAGGCTCGCTTGGTGGGTAAGGGAATACCCTGAGAGGATCCCGCTGCTCAGTATCTCATTAGCTGGCAGGGCTGGAAGGCGCACTCGATCCCAAGTAGACCCGCTATCAGGCTCTCACTAGTTGGCATGTCCGTAGGTTCGCATGGGGGGAAAGGGAAAGAGGTTGGTAGTTTGCAAGACCCCGAGAGGATCCCGTTAGGTAGGCTTCCATTAGCTAGCAGGGCTGGAAGGTCATCTGGCAGGGCTGGAAGGCGCACTTGGCCCCGAGTAAACCCACTGGTAGGCTCTCACTAGCTTGCAGGGCCGTATGCTCGCTTGGGGGGGGGGGGGGGGGGGGGGGGGGGGGGGGGTAAGGGAATACCCCGATAGGATCTTACTGATCAGGCTCTCATTAGCGGGCAGGGCTGGAAGGCGCACTCGGCCCCGAGTAGACCCACTGTCAGGCTCTCATTAGCTGGCAGGATTGTAGGCTCGCTTGGCGGGAAAGGGAAAGAGGTTGGTAGTTTACAAGACCCCGAGAGGATCCCGCTGCGCAGGCTTCTGTTAGCTGGCAGGACTGAAAGGAGCACTCAGCCTCGAGTAGGTCCGCTGCTAGTCTCTCACTAGCTGGCAGGGTTGTAGGCTCGCTTGGGGGGTAAGGGAATACCTCAAGAGGATCTTGCTTCTCATGCTCTCATTAGTTGGCAGGGCTGGAAGGCGCAACCGGCCCCGAGTAGACCCGCTTCCAGGCTCCCACTAGCTGGCAGGGCCGTAAGCTCCCTTGGGGGAAAGGGAAAGAGGTTTGTAGTTTGCAAGACCCTGAGAGGATCCCGCTGCGCAGGCTTACATTAGCTGGAAGGGTTGGAAGGCGCACTCGGCCCTGAGTAGGCCGGCTGCCAGGCGCTCACTTGCTGGCAGGGTCATAGGCTTGCTTGGGGGGGGGGGGGGGGTAAGGGAATACCCCGAGAGGATCCCGCTGCTCAGGCTCTCATTAGCTGGCCAGGGCTGGAAGGCGCACTCGGCCCCGAGTAGACCCACTGTCAGGCTCTCACTAGCTGGAAGTGCCATAAGCTCGCTTGGGGGGAAAGGGAAAGAGGTTGGTAGCTTGCAAGACCCCGAGTAGATCCGCTGTCAGACTCTCACTAGCTGGCGGGGCCGTAGGCTTGCTTGGGGGCAAGGGGAAAAAGGTTCATAGTTTGAGCGGCCCCGAGTGGACCCGCTGACCAGGCTCACATCAAGCTGGTAGGGCCGACGGCTTGCTCGGTTGCAAGATGAAAAATGCTTGCAGGGGGACTAGATCTAAAGTCGCTCACACTGTCAGGCTCTCACCTAGCTGGCAGGGCCGTTGAACTCATGATAGTATTACGAAGCACTTCGATGACAAGTTTCCAGATAGCTAACACATGTCCTGAGTAGGGATGAGATAATCAAGACCCTACTCGGCAGGGCTCTCGGTATATCCCTCTCGGCAGGGCTCTCGACATATCCCTCTCGGCAAGGCTTTCGACATATCCTTCTCGATAGGGCTTTCAGCATATCCCTCTCGGCAGGGTTCTCCGCGTGTCCCTCTCAGTAGAATTTACTTAGTATATTCTTTGAACGGGTAGCGACCATCACCTAAGAGCCTAAGGTTTACGCAAATATGCGGGTTCGCACGCAGATAATAGAATGCAAGATACAGGAAAAAGTATAAAAGACAATAGCCATTTCGGTAGAAAGAAAGATCATTTATATGTGACAAAATTGTCACATTAGGCTCGGGGGATCTCGCCCCTTACAGATTCAATAAAGAAAAAATGATAAGTCAAAAACAAAAGTGCGAAAGCTCTTCATGCGGAATCGTTAGAGGTCCCACTAGAGCTCTCGCTGGAAACCTCGCTGGAGGAATCGCTATCAGACCCGTCGCTCTGGCCAAGGTCCAACGCCTTATCTCCACCTTGAGATTCTTCCTCCCCGACAGGCTTGGGGATGGGATCGAACATCCAGGTCAGGACACCTCACGGGGTTTGGGTTTCGCAACCTTCGTTCAGGAAGCCTGAGTCCCGCAGCATATCGATCACCATCACACACGCCTTCTGCGCATTCTCCTGCATCATCACTTCAATTTCATATTCCAAGGCTTTTGAGCCTTTCGTCCAGGGAGGGTGGGATCGGCACCTTGGCCCCTTGCGCAAGCTTGAGCTTTGCCTTCAGTAGCTTATTCTCGCATTTGAGGTCGGCCGCCCTCGACCGCAAAACCTGGGATTGGGCGGAATCCTGCGAGGATTTCAGGTTTAGAACTAGCATGAGATTACCGTAAGAAGGAAGGCCTTTGAGGGTTTACATACCTCAGCTGCTGGGCGAAGGGAGAGAAGCTGCTATGAATCCTCTAGTTCGGCATTTAGGGTAGCCGTTTCGGCAACAGCGGATTCCCTGGACTTGATCGTGTAAACGAGGTTGCGCTCCAGGGTGATGCCGCGGTGCGAAATCTTGTGCACGATCACGGACTCTTACATCTGGGCTCTGGCGGTGTCGTAGGCGAGAGGCCGGGTGAGCTCCTAGTCGAACATGCGGGCATCCTTCCGGTTATAAAGCCTGAGGCCTAGCATGAAGGCCTCGCCGGTGACCGTATCTTGCTCCGCCCAGCTGGGGAGAAAGGAGGAGACTGAAACCCAGTTGGCTTCGGGGTCCCATCGGAGCAGGGGATGACCCTCTTCATCAAGGAACTTCACACCGATGAAGAAGTTCTGATGCCCTTTCAACATTGGCTTGACGGGGGCCTCGGTGGGGTTCTTGGCAGCTTCCCCTGCAACAGTCGCTTCGCCGGTAGCGGGAGGGATCTCGGCCGGGGTCTTGGCGGGGGACTTGGCCTTGTCTGCCGCACTTATCTTCTTGGAGAGAGCAGGAGGAGGGGAGTTGGGCTTCCACTTTCGGCCACTTGGCGCGGATGAGGAGCCGGGCTCCTTTCAGCAGGCTTGGACGGAGGATTTGGCGAGAGCCAGGGTGCTAGCAAAATCCCTAGCCTCGTTGTAGGGCTAGCGGAGGGGAATTTCTCATTCACCTGCGAAGGCTTTAATGATTAAAACTTCATGATCTATAACGAAGGGTTGTGAAAGAGGGCCGAAAAGGTACCTTCTCCGGGAGGAACTGGATGAAGAGAGTCTAGGCCTCGCCGAATGAACTGGATGTCGAAGGCTTTCGACCCGAAGAACTCAACGAGGGAACCCTGTCGCCCTCCTAGGGAGGGAGGCTTGTAGGTCATCTCGTCATACTGAACGGACGTGAAGGAAATATTGCCGAAAGGCCCAAAAATGAAGACGAATTTATGGGCCCAATGGTGGTTCTTGTTGGCGAGACCTCCAGTCTTCACTGATTGCCCAGAGAAGAAGACTGCTCCCCCTTTAGCCCAGAAGCTGAACAGCTTCCTGAAAACTGACAGGCTAAACTCGATCCTTTCCTCCTGCATGTAGCAGATGAAAGATATCAGGATGGCGACAAAGTTGGGGTTGAGCTGGGCTGGAACTACCCCGTAATAGCGCAAGGCCTGACGCACTTCCGAACAGAGGGGTACGCGGAACCCTACCTTGAAGTGTTCTAAGAGGATGGCGAGCTTCCTTTCTGGCACAAGGTTGACCCTGTCATCGTTCCCAAGGTTTTGCGCAATGAACCCCGGCAGGATGGAGTTCTCAGTTATCGAGAGGTATTTCGCCTGCGTGAGCCTTCAAGGCGGGAATTTGTGGTCCAGGAAGGTTTGTACGCACTTAGAGCGGCCCTCGGTCTTGTCAGGCATCTTGAAGAAAGGAAGAAGGGAAGGGGTAAGACTAGTAGGCGAGAGGTTCTGAGTTGTAGAGGGCAGTGTGAGCAGGGTGTGAAGGAAGACGAAGGCACGGAATCAGGAAGAAATAAATGTGGTTGGTGGACTTGCCTATTTATAGAAAGAGAAGTAATTATCAGGGATCTTCTGGGGCGACTGTTAGCAAATTTAGACAGTTGACTCTTCGTATTCCACCTCGCCTCACCGACGTCTGTCGCACCTGTAAATGACAAAGAGCTTCTGGGAGCAGCCCGAGTAATAGCAAGGCAGCATGCATGAACGAAATACAAAAAGGTGCAAAAACCAAACACTCGGCAGGATAGATGAAATAGAACATATAAATAAGTGTCAAGGGGGTCTCGCCAGACGAGAGCCCTAAAACAATAACAGTTAACAATAATAAACAAATGTTTTGGGGGTACATCGAGGGAAGGGTAGGCTGAGAGGTTGGGGATAGACAACACAAGACCCTACGAGGTTCAATAATGCTCCCAACGCCATCAGCCCCGACCCCGCCTTCCCGATCTCGGCGGCACCCGCGAGTAGTGGTAGGCGATTAGGGCGGTGAGCCCCTGGTTGGCCAAGCATAGCTGATCCCGCACTTGAGCGATATGCCTTCCAGGGGATGTCTCCTTGCATTCAACCTAATGCTCATGTTCACCGAGAAGGTGAGTGTAGTCCCTCTTGATCACCGACATCTGCCGCTCGATTGACTTTTCAAGTCTCGTCAACGCCAGTGAGTCGGCTTGGCGTATCATAACGAGCTTCGTCAGTACTTCAGTTATCCGCTTTAGCCGGGTTCTGCCATTCCCGTCAGCGTCTAGGTATTCCTCAATATCGCTGGGATAGGGCAGGGGAGAGATTGCCTCCTCTTCTTCATTTGCTTCCGCCTCTGCAGTCGTTGGATCTAGAGAGAAAAAATCAAGTCAAAATCAAACAAGGGCAAAAGGACTGGGCAAGGACCGCTTACCTATAACATGGGGTGGGCTCTGGCTGCAGATCGGCGAGAAGGGCCTGGTTGTCCTTCCGCGCTTTTCCCAAAGAGCAGATGAATTGGTTTGCCCCATCCCGGGTAGTTCCTTACGTGATCCAGGGTATTGCTTATGGCCAACTGGAGGGCGATGGTGTCTTCTTCTGCCGACGGCGGAGACCCTAGAGCGGGTGCATTTGGTGCGGGTATGTTTGGTGCAGCTGTAACCCTCCCAGGCGAGAGGGGAAGATTGGTTATGGCATTAGCGGGATCGTTGGGCGCGGGAGTTTGGGGGCTCCGGTGGGAGAGCCTTGGGCTATCGGTGGCGGGAACTGCAAGGAAATAAGTCAGCGAGAGGAAAGCAATTCACGCATGATGAATAACAGGAAAAATTACCGGGCTGGATCTGGGTAGTCAGAGGGATGGCCTCCTAGACCAGCTATGAGTTCTAGCCCGAGGGATGAATCGGCTCGGTATTAGCCAGAGGGTTCTCGACAGCAGTTTTCGGGTCCTATCAGCGAGAAGGGAAGCATGTCAGATCCAACAATGCAGGACTACACCAAAAAAGTGAAGCGAGAGGAGTACCTTCGGCAGGGAAGAAGGGTTCTCGGTGCGATCAGGAGTCGGGGAAGGAGAGGCCAAATCTTTCTTGGAGTGGTCTCGCCTGACCAACTTAGCCTTCCATTTCTTCTTCGGCCAGGAAGGAGAGCCGGTCGGCCTCTCGCGCATGAGCTATGGGGCCACCCCGGTGCAGTTGGCACAATCTCTCGCCTAAGCTGCGTTAAGACAGTCTTGGGATTCTTTCGAGAGTGGCTTCCCACTACGCTTGGCTACATCTTGACAAACTTGCGAGAGCTTAAGTGGAAGATGACGGTAACAATAGTGGCCTGTGAACTGGCCTGGCGGCATATATATACAGGGCCAAGGTAGGGTCCTCCCAAGATTCCCTTCTAGGTCAGCAAATGCCCAGCGAATATCTGGGGTTGGACGTGTCTTTCCGAGCGCAAGGCTAGCTCGCAAAGAGCGGGGATTGTGTACAACCCCATATTCGCTGGATGGAACCTAGAATCCCCAAGGATCAGGGGTGGGCAAGCCTTGGACTATATCTTTAGGATAAAGGCCAGGACACCAGCAGACAGGCGAGAGGGTTCCCGCCCATGGCGGGCAAGTGGGTTCCCGCCTAGGGCATGCGAGAGGGCTTATGCCCGAGTAGGTGGGATCCCCTTAAGGTCGATATGGGGGAAGGCAAAAAACTTACAGAGCGGCAGAAGGGCTTCCGCCCAGCGTGGTCCCGGGGTAAAATTACCAGATTACCCTCGGGTAAAATTACCAGATTACCCTCGGGTAAAATTACCAGATTACCTGATGGAGCCGACTACCCCTGACATGTTGACATGGAGCGTCCCCCTCCTGTCGACGATGGTGATCCGGTACATGTAGATATGGAGGCTCCCCTTCCCGATGATTTTGGCGACCCAGTAGATGTTGGTGTCGGCACACGATTGATGATACGTCACCACCACTGGAAGATGATTTGCTATGTCATGCTTGGTTCGCTGCTCGCTGCCACTCCCGCCGCTACAATATCTGCGACCGTTCTCATCTGTGCTATGTTAAATTATGTTACCACATATTTTAACATCTATTTCATGTTTTGATTTCATGTTTATTTGGGCTTCTAATAGCCTTGTTAATTTTTTCATTTGGACTATGTTTAGCCATGTTTGGGGTACTTTTAGCCCTTGTGTTTGTAAAGCCTATAAGAGGCTAAACTTTGATGTTTTATGTAGCAAGTTGAAGAAAAGAAAATCAAATTTTAGAGCTCTGTGAAGCAGCCCTCCCCCCTTCGGACAGTCCGAACCCGATCTCGGGCCTCCAGGAAAGTCGCGACTGTGATGCTGCCGCCGCCCCTCTGGACGGTGCTTCCCGCTACTCCGGCGACCTCCTACCTCCTCCGGTGTGACTCCGAAGAAGGCGGCTCGGTTCTCCCCATCCGGTGTGATTCCGGTGGACCCGTGGAAGTGGGACTCTTCCATAGTTATCCTCCTCTTCCTCTTGGCCGCCGGCCACCTCCTTCCCCCCTATTAAGGCCAGCCACTCTCTTCTCTCCTAGATCCAAGCGGCCCTCTACCATCCTCTCCATAATCTGACCCCCTTCCTCTCATCCTCCTCAAAATCGAGCAGCCCCCTTTCTCCCCCTCTCGAGATTTGAAATTTTTCTCCTCTTGGAACCTACGACCGAAGGCGCACCTTCCGTAACTTGGGCGGCATCTCCTCCGGCGTGATCCGAGGAAGGCAACATGCTTCCCTCCAACCGGCGTGGTTCTGGTGGAATCATAAGGGAACGATCATTTCATACTCGTCCACATCCGAGTGGGGTAACGGACATTCATCCACTAGTTATTGTGATTTCCCTCTTGATAGATCTTGTGGCATATGCGTGTTGCGTGGCTTGTGAAATGCTTGAATTTCGTGGTTAATTTCTTCATAGATCTTGTTGGTGTTTTCCTTTTTTCCGTTTAAGTTTGTGAGGCGTGGAGTCCCTCGTTTTATTTTGTTGGGAGAGAACCATCCTTGTCCGAATTTTTGCATTTCGGTGGATTATCTTTTGGTATAGCATCGCTCGACCGAACCGTGTGGGTTCCTTTCACTTGTTAGGACCTTGGCCTATCGCCTTGGTATTATCTTGAAGGGCTTTGCAAAACCTCCGTATTCTATATATAATGAATCTCCAAGTCTTGATGTTGCTGCGTTTTATGCTTGAGCGTGATGTGAGAGTTACCGGAGAGCGTTGCGTTTAGTTGCGTCCGTCGCCATAACACCAAAAGGATGAGCCTGCATCAATTTAAAATGTATATTTGAATATTCGTGCTGGTTTGGACGGGAATTTCTCACTTGTGACATTGCGATATTTTAGACGAAACTCTGCAGAAATCTTGAGTTTTGCACGCACACCACGTGTTCGCTTAAATTCCCCATAGGAATCCCTTTGCCATTTCGTGCCTTAATCCCATTTTGGGGAGTGGCCTGCATCAATTTGGTATCAAAGCCAGGTTTGCCAATTTCTCAACTTGGCAACGATCCGCTCGTCCCGAGCTATCCCCTTTTGCACTTAGGCACGTTCGTTGGTCTTCTATTTTATTTTTAGTTATATATATATAGAAATTGTGTTTCTTAAAATATATCAAAAAAATGTTTTTTTGTATTAACTTAGTTTGAGTTTTCCGTTGGTCTTTTATGGCGCACATTGGGAGTTCCGCTCACTCACCTTCATTCGTTGAGCGTAACGTTATGTTAGCACAATATTTGACAGCACCACTGCACACCTCTAGTCCTGTTAGAGTTCCTGCTCCGATCTACGATGGGATAGGTGGACAACGAGTGTTTTTTATGTTGGGTGAAGGACATGGAATGCTATTTTGAGCGATATCATATTGTGGACCCGCACAAGATTCCCGTTGCGAGACTACAATTAATTGGTCGAGCCCAGACTTTCTGGCTCCATGAGGAGAGACGTTTTGGGATGTCACTCAACGACTCACTTGTAGGTTGGCAGATTATGGAAAATATATTAACGGATGAGTATTACCCTCCCTACTATCATTCCCAGATTTCTGATTATCTGAGTGATTCGCCGCCTAAGACTTTGCCTACATCGAACCCGTCCCCTTGTATTCCCTTACTCGGACGTCTTATGATCTCATTTCTCCCCTCCAGGGCACTAGACCCGTTTTTGATCACAGGAGTGACTCCAAGTCTCCCGCTAGATCCTTGCTCTGCCAAGATCTGACTATTTCGAGCCTACGTACTCCAACCTTTAAGGAGAAGGAGAAGGTTAGGTCCTCTGCCCCGCCACCTGTTGTTGTCACTACTAGGGATGTTATAAATCCGCGGGTTAAGCATAGGCAGGCAGTTAAGATTTGCAAGGAGAACTCTACATGTTACGCTTGTGGCGTGATTGCCACTATGTCGTGGAGTGCCCCACAAAGCCTAGGACTTTGGCTCTTTTGGCTTCGACGTCTGAGCCCGCCACTGATGGCGATGAAAATTTCTCTGACGACCTTAGTGATGATGAGGAGCTTGGATATTCTTGTGACCTGGATGAGGATGTCTCCTCTGAGGTATCACCCCCTAGGATTATCCCTCTTCCCCACGACCATATTTCAGGTCCGTCTCATATGATAGTTGAGGAAATGTCCGATGGCCCTAAGTTAGCAGATGTACCTATTGTCATGCAAGATTTACCTTGCGAGGGAAGATTATTTTTGGATGAATTTAAAGTCGAGGACCCGGAAGATATTTCCTTGTTGTTATCACCATTGACTGAAGCTCAATATGGACACACTATACATTATTTTGATATGACGCTCTAAAAATACTAAATTTTTTGAAATTCATTTTCATGGATTCCTTTCTCATATAAATATCATTATCATAATCATATAAAAAGATTCGTATTTTTTCGTTACCAAATTATGTCGTGCTCGATTTTGCCTACTTTTGAGACTGTTACTGATGTTGATTTGGATGAGGTATCTAGTGGGCTGGAAGACATTTCGGCTGAGTTGGTAGAGTCATCCTGTGGCGAATGTTTCTCTGAGAGTGAGTTAGGTGATGACGATCTAGTTGAGTTTTCTGTGAGGAAGAATCTATTGTTTGATCTTCCATTTGATTTTGATGGCTTGCACCCGGAGGATTTTTCTTTGACGTTAAATCCGTGTTTTGACAGTGAGTATGACTTAGCTCCTCCTCCGAAATTGACCTTGTCGACTCTCCTTCTGATTCACTTGACTCGATTAGATGATTTGTTAGGAAACGAGCTTGTCATTTCTAGTCCGAGATATTTGGAGATGCTTATTCATCTAGCTCCCCCGTTAGACTTACCTAGACAGATGTGTGTGGGCGAGTTGTTAGTTGTCGCGTTCGGTCTTTCCACACCAGTTCGTAGATCAGACTATGCTTTTCCTAAGATGGATCGTTCATCTGACCGCTTGGCGTTGGGTAAGGCTTCGTGTTGGACTGCTAGTGATTCCTTGGCTATGGGGCTTTTTGATATGGTGTCCCCTAGACACACTTATTTGTCAAACCTGGTCACACGCATTTATCCTCCGCCTTTTTATGATTCGTGCTTGCACACGTTAGTGAACATAGTTGGGTATGTTGAGTTGTGTCGCACGCACGTCCTTTCAAGTCCGAGAGCGTCCAACTCTATAGTTGGTGGTGGGCGTTTTTCGCTAGAATTTCTTTATGACATTTTTAAATCAAAATTAAAAAATGGAGCTGACTACCCCCGACATGTTGACATGGAGCATCCCCCTCCTGTCGACGATGGTGATCTAGTAAATGTTGATATGGAGGCTCCCCTTCCCGATGATTTTGGCGAACCGGTAGATGTTGGTGCTGGCACGCGATTGATGATACGTCACCACCACCGGAAGATGATTTGCGGTGACATGCTTGGTTCGCTGCTCGCCACCACTCCAGCCGCTATAATGTCCGCGACCGTTCTCGTCCGTGCTATGTTAAATTATGTTACCACATATTTTAACATCTATTTCACGTTTTGATTTCATGTTTATTTGGCCTTCTAATAGCCTTGTTAATTGTTTTCATTTGGCCTATGTTTAGCCATGTTTGGGGTGCTTTTAGCCCTTGTGTTTGTAAAGCCTATAAGTGGCTAAACTTTGATGTTTTATGTAGCAAGTTGAAGAAAATAAAACCTAATATTAGAGTTGTGTGAATCAACCCCCCCCCCCCCTTTGGCCAGGCCGAACCCGATCCCGCGCCTCCAGGAAAGTCGCGACTATGCTGCTGCCGCCGCCCCTCTGGACAGTGCTTCCCGCTGCTCTGGCGACCTCCTACCACCTCCGGTGTGACTCCGAAGAAGGTGGCTCAGTTCTCCCCATCCGGTGGACCCGTGGAAGTGTGACTCTTCCATAGTTATCCTCCTCTTCCTCTTGGCCGCCGGCCACCTCCTTCCCACCTATTAAGGTCGGCCACTCTCTTCCCTCCTAGATCCAAGCAGCCCTCTTCCATCCTCTCCAAGATCTGACCCCCTTCCTCTCATCCTCCTCAAAACCGAGCAGCCCCCTTTCTCCCCCTCTCGAGATCTGAAATTCCTCTCCTCTTGGAACCTGCGACTGAAGGCGCAACTTCCGTAACTTGGGCGGCATCTCCTCCGGCGTGATCTGAGGAAGGTAACGTGCTTCCCTCCAAACGGTGTGGTTCCGGTGGAATCAGAAGGGAACGATCCTTTCATACTCGTCGACATCCGAGCAGGGTAACAGACATTCATCCACTAGTTATTGTGATTTCCCTCTTGATAGATCTTGGGGCATATGCGTGTTGCGTGGCTTGTGAAACGCTTGAATTTTGTGGTTAATTTCTTCATAGATATTGTTGGTGTTTTCCTTTTTTCCATTTAAGTTCATGTGGCGTTGCAGTTCTCATTTTATTTTGTTGGGAGAGAACCACCCTTGTCCGAATTTTTGCATTTCGGTGGATTCTCTTTTGGTACAACATCGCTCGACTGAACCGTGTGGATTCCTTTCGCTTGTGAGGACCTTGGCCTATCTCCTTGGTATTATCTTGAAGGGCTTTGCGAACCCTCCGTAGTCTATATATAATGAATGTCCAAGTATTGATGTTGCTGCATCTTATGCTTGAGCGTGATGCGAGAGTTACCGGAGAGCATTGCGTTTAGTTGTGTCCGTCGCCATAACACCAAAAGGATGAGCTTGCATCAATTTGAAATGTATATGTGAATGTTCGTGCAGGTTTGGATGGGAATTTCCCACTTGTGAGATTGCGATATTTTAGACGAAACTCTGCCAAAATCTTGAGTTTTGCACACACACCACGTGTTCGCTTAAATTCCCCATAGGAATCCCTTTGCAATTTTGTGCCTTAATACCATTTTGGGGAGTGGCCTGCATCAATTTGGTATCAGAACCGGGTTTGCCAATTTCTCAACTTGGCAATGATCCGCTCGTCCCGAGCTACCCCCTTTTGTACTTAGGCACGTTTGTTGGTCTTCTTTTTTATTTTTAGTTATATATATATATATATATATATATATATATATATATAAAAATTGTGTTTCTTAAAATATATATAAAAAAATGTTTTTCGTGTTCACTTAGTTTGAGTTTTTCGTTGGTCTTTTATGATGCACATTGGGAGTTCCGCTCACTCACCTTCATTCGTTGAGCGTAACGTTATGTTAGCACAATATTTGACACCACCACCGCGCACCTCTAGGACTGTTAGAGTTCCTGCTCCGATCTACAATGGGATTGGTGGACCGCGAGTGTTTTTATGTTGGGTGAAGGACATGGAATACTATTTTGAGCGATATCATATAGTGGACCACCACAAGATTCCCGTTGCGAGACTACAATTAATTGGTCGAGCCCAGACTTTCTGGCTTAATGAGGAGAGACGTTTTGGAATGTCACTCAACGACTCACTTGTAGGTTGGCAGATTATGAAGAATCTATTAACGGATGAGTATTACCCTCCCTACTGTCATTCCCAGATTTCTAATTATCTGAGTGATTCGCCGCCTAAGACTTTGCCTACATCGAACCAGTACATCCCCTCGTACTCCCTTACTCGGACGTCTTATGATCTCATTTCTCCCCTCCAGGGCACTAGACCCGTTTTGATCACAAGAGTGACTCCATGTCTCCCGCTAGATCCTTGCTCCGCCAAGATCTGACTATTTCGAGCCCACATACTACAACCTTTAGTGAGAAGGAGAAGGTTAGGTCCTCTGCCCCGCCACCTGTCGTTGTCACTACTAGGGATGTTATAAATCCGCGGGTTAAGCATAGGCAGACAGTTAATATTTGCAAGGAGAATGCTACATGTTACGCTTGTGGCGTGATTGGCCACTATGCCGTGGAGTGCCCCACAAAGCCTAGGGCTTTGGCTCTTTTGGCTTCGACGTCTGAACCCACCACTGAGGGTGATGCCAATTTCTCTGACGACCTTAGTGACGATGAGGAGCTTGGATATCCTAGTGACCTGGATGAGTATGTCTCCTCTGAGGTATCACCCCCTAGGATTATCCCTCTTCCCCACGACCATATTTCAGGTTCGTCTCCTATGATAGTTGAGGAAACGTATGATGGCCCTGAGTTAGAAGATGTACCTATTGTCATGGAAGATTTACCTTGCGAGGGAAGGTTATTTTTGGATGAATTTAAAGTTGAGGACCCGGAAGATATTTCCATGTTGTTATCACCATTGCCTGAAGCTCAATATGTATTAGAAATTTTGTCGGGCTCGATTTTGCCTGCTTTTGAGACCGTTACTGATGCTGATTTGGATGAGGTATCTAGTGGATTGGAAGACATTTGGACTGAGTTGGTATAGTCATCCTGTGGCGAATGTTTATCTGAGAGTGAGTTAGGTGATGACGATCCGATTGAGTTTTCTGTGAGGAAGAATCTACTGTTTGATCTTCCCTTTGATTTTGATGGCTTGCACCCGGAGGACTTTTCTTTGATGTTAAATCCGTGTTTTGACGGTGAGTATGACTTAGCCCCTCCTCCGGAATTGACCATGTCGACTCTCCCTCCGGTTCACTTGACTCGATTAGATGATTTGTTAGGAAACGAGCTTGTCATTTCTAGTCCGAGATATTTGGAGATGCTTATTCATCTAGCTGCCTCGTTAGACTTACCTAGATGAATGTGTGTGGGCGAGTTGTTAGTTGTCGCGTTCGGTCTTTCCACTCCAGTTTGTAGATCTGACTATGCTTTTCCTAGGATGGACTGTTCATCTGACTGCTTGGCGTTGGGTAAGGCTTCGTGTTGGACTGCTAGTGATTCCTTGGCTATGGGGCTTTTTGATGTGGTGTCCCATAGACACACTTATTTGCCAAGCCCGGTCGCACGCATTTATCCTCTGCCTTTTGATGATCTGTGCATGCACACATTAGTGAACGTAGTTGGGTATGTTGAGTTGTGTCGTACGCACGTCCTTTCAAGTCCGAGAGCATCCAACTCTATAGTTGGTGGTGAGCGTTTTTCACTAGCATTTCTTTATGACATTTTTAAATCAAAATTTAAAACTACGACGTTGGACTCCACGGACATCATTAATGAATTTAAAGCCACGTGACACCTTACTTAGTCCCGTTATTTTCTACTATTGATTCAAGTCATGTTGCACATGGGTTCACCCCTCACGGTTTTAATTTAATTAGGTGCATTCTTAACATTTTAATCAATCAAAATGCGTCTTTTAAATTATTTGTTAGTTTGTATCGGAGAGTCTCCCACCATTATGTGGATGATTTGGTTTTGGCTTGTCTCACCCCTGAAAGGATGACCCCTGGCACCTTAAAAATTTTAACGAATCGGCAAGTCCATCCTTTGCGAATCTTAAGAGAGTTTGGTAAAATGACATTTCTTTTAGAATTTTCCACAGATTGGGGCATAGCTTCTTTTTTCATCGTTTCATATTTTACGCTTCATGTTTCTATGCCACTTGAAATGTCTACCTCTTCGTATATATTTTCCACTATGATTTCTATTGGGTTGGGTGGTGGTTGTTTCCCAGGATCGTTCTCTTTCTCTGTCTCCATCGGAGGTATGTTGGTTGATGTTGTGGAAACTATTTTTCCTTCTTTGGCTAATGCGTTTTTGAGGTCCCCCCAAGTCCACCTTTTGCCTTGCAAATTCTTCTTCCCCGTCGATGACCTTCCATGCGAGTACACACAGGCCTACTCATCGGTGATGAGTATTTTTGAGAGGGGGAGGATTGATGGAGCCGACTAACCCCGACATGTTGACATGGAGCGTCCCCCTCCTGTCGTCGATGGTGATCCGGTACATGTTGATATGGAGGCTCCACTTCCCGATGATTTTGGCAACCCGGTAGATGTTGGTGCCGGCACGCGATTGATGATACGTCACAACCACCGAAAGATGATTTGCTATGACATGCTTGGTTCGCTGCTCGACGCCACTCCCGCCGCTACAATGTCCGCGACCGTTCTCGTCCGTGCTATGTTAAATTATGTTACCACATATTTTAACATCTATTTCATGTTTTGATTTCATGTTTATTTGGGCTTCTAATAGCCTTGTTAATGGTTTTCATTTGGCCTATGTTTAGCCATGTTTGGGATGCTTTTAGCCCCTGTGTTTGTAAAGCCTATAAGAGGCTAAACTTTGATGTTGTATGTAGCAAGTTGAAGAAAATAAAACCTAATTTTAGAGTTGTGTGAAGCAGCCCCCCCCTTCAGGTAGGCCGAACCCGATCTCGCGCCTCCAGGAAAGTCGTGACTGTGTTGCTGCCGCCGCCCCTCTGGATGGTGCTTCTTGCTGCTTCGGCGACCTCCTACCTCCTCCGGTGTGACTCCGAAGAAGGCGGCTCGGTTCTCCCCATCCGGTGCGATTCTGGTGGACCCGTGGAAGTGCGACTCTTCCATAGTTATCCTCCTCTTCGTGTTGGCCGCCGGCCACCTCCTTCCCCCCTATTAAGGTCGGCCACTCTCTTCTCTCCTAGATCCAAGCGGCCCTCTTCCATCCTCTCCAAGATCCGACCCCCTTCCTCTCATCCTCCTCAAAACCGAGCAGCCCCCATTATCCCCCTCTCGAGATCTGAAATTCCTCTCCTCTTGGAACCTGCGACCGAAGATGGACCTTCCGTAACTTGGGAGGCATCTCCTCCGGCGTGATCCGAGGAAGTAAACGTGCTTCCCTCCAACCAGCGTGGTTCCAGTGGAATCAGAAGGGAACGCTCCTTTCATACTCGTCGACATCCGAGCGGGGTAACAAACATTCATCCACTAGTTATTGTGATTTCCCTCTTGATAGATCTTGTGGCATATGCGTGTTGTGTGGCTTGTGAAACGCTTGAATTTCGTGGTTAATTTCTTCATAGATCTTGTTGGTGTTTTCCTTTTTGCATTTAAGTTCGTGAGGCGTGGCGGCCCACATTTTATTTTGTTGGGAGAGAACCACCCTTGTCCGAATTTTTGCATTTCGGTGGATTCTCTTTTGGTATAACATCGCTCGACCGAACCGTGTGGGTTCCTTTCGCTTGTGAGGACCTTGGCCTATCGCCTTGGTATTATCTTGAAAGACTTTGCGAACCCTCCGTAGTCTATATATAATGAAAGTCCAAATCTTGATGTTGCTGTGTTTTATACTTGACCGTGATGTTAGAGTTACCAGAGAGCGTTGCGTTTAGTTGCGTCCGTCGCCATAACGCCAAAACGATGAGCCTGCATCAATTTGAAATTTATATGTGAATGTTCGTGCAGGTTTGGACGGGAATTTCCCACTTGTGAGATTGCAATATGTTAGACGAAACTCTGCTAAAATCTTAAGTTTTGCACGCACACCACGTGTTCTCTTAAATTCCCCATAGGAATCCCTTCGCCATTTCGTGCTTTAATCCCATTTTGGGGAGTGGCCTGCATCAATACCCTCGGGCCAACAGTTAGTATTTTTGCATAGTGGAATTACGCTAATAACATACCGAATACTTAAAATCTAAAAATAGACCCACAGGATACCTTAGAAGGCAAGTTTTCCAGACTTTCCAGAATTCCTTATAGTGCTCTTTGAGGTACTCCTAGCCCAACAATTGGCTTTGGAGGGGAAGCACTCAGAGAACTTTCGGGTTAGAGGAGGGACCTCTCAGCTGAGGCTTAGGGTCAGTTCCAGGTTCTTAGTCTCTAGTCAGGGGTCAAGGTTTGATAGAAGTAGGTGTTGGCTACACCCAAAGGTTCGAACTCTCATTGAGGCTACTTTTGGCTTCAACAGGTGACACGCGCGACCGCTCCCCGTATGGCCGTGCCCCGCGCCGCCGGCGCGCGTAGCCGTACGCGGCTAGCCCACGCATCCAGCGCTCGCGACCGCATTCCTCGGCCACCTCCTTCCTCATCATCCACCTCCAGCTATAGCCTCCGCCGGGTACCTTTCTCGGGCCGCCCAAAATGCAAAGGGGGAGGGGGCACTCTCGTCATTTTGGCAAAAAATGGTGATCCATATGATCAAAATGGAGCAATGTCATTCGCCCTCACAAATCACTCACTGACGCAATTACCACCATGACCATCCAGAAAACTATAAATAGGTCCTCATACCTTCATTTGAAGACAGACAAATCCAGAGAAAAGAGAGGGCTCTGAGATTTTTCGGTGAGATCGTGGACTTAGGTTGATTCTCCACACACAAATTCTTTCCTCTCTCCCCCCTGCGTTCAGGCTCCAGCATTCCCCAAGTCACGTCAAACGCCTCCGCGAGAGAGCTCCCATCAAGGCTCCATATTAACAAGAGCGCTCCCCCAGGAGCTCTGTGGACTTAGAGAATTTCTCAGTTAGAACGCTCCCACCCAGGTTTTGTCAGCTCAGCAATACTCTAAGGATGGAGCACTTCCATCGAGTTTCCTAGGCCGTTTTTCCTCATTTCTTGTACTTGTAATGGAGTAGTGGCCTATCGCCCTCCGGGATCAAACAAACTCTGCAAAACTCTAAGAAAATAATGAATTTTGGCTCGGCACAGTTCCAACCACGTGGTTTTTCACCCTTTCCGAATTTTCCACATAAAAAATGCCTCTTGTCATTTGATGCAATTCATATTGACTGTTTGCGCGCCCGGTCCTTTTTCGAGCTAAGGCGGTCTGATTTTTCCGGAGCGGGGAAAGACTGGGCAACCCGCAACAGTTTGGCACCGTCTGTGGGAAGGTGTTCCCAGAAGCTCTGACAAGTTTCAACATTCCTCCATCTTGCAACAATGACAAAGGGAAGCATGCACGCTACGAGCCAATTGGCTCTCAAAGAGACTAGTGATAAAGCATCCATCGGCTCACCCGCCCACTCAACGCCATGCCTCGAAGAAGTAATCGTCGCACTAGCATCATCAGTGGAAGAGCGCATGTGCCAGACAGAAGAGCGTTAGACAATCGCTCACCTTGCTGAGGGAAATGGGAGCTTCCCAAACCTCGGGGGCACATCCAGTGGAAAATAGTCGAGCCGCATTCCACTCAGGACACAGATGACTCAATGGAGTAGCTCGCGCCACGCGTTCCATAGAGACTCGGGGGCACCACCCGTCAGAAGTTTGACTCTCGGGAATCACAACAAACCCCTCTGTGAAACCTCGCAAGATAGGGCAACAACATTTTGTCGATCTCGGTGCCTCTCTCACAGAGGTTCTAGAATCCCTCAAAAAACCACCCCTAATTTCAGAGGCCTAAGGAGCTCCCTCGGGGCAGGGACAATCAGTCCTAATATTGCCACTTTCACAAAGGGAACATACATGATACTGAAGACTGCATTCACCTTAAGGAGGAGGTCGAACAACTCACACGCCATGGACTCCTCAAAAAGTTTCATGGAAAGTCTCAAGTCACACCATATACCCCAAAGGAGCCCACAGAGGGGCAGCACCATGAGGGGGCTCCGCTCAGGAAGCCGCCGGAGTCAGCCCATCCAACTGTTCCAGCCTCCCGAAATCCGCTCCTAAGCAGATCCAGGCAACCCTCGATAGCCTGCTAGTCGAAGTACCCAGGATAATGATCGATGATGACATATGTACTAATGTATTATTCCAATAAACTCTTCTATAGCTTGGAATCTCTGGGAGAGACGTCCAACTCAGTTCATAGGGTTCATATGTTATAGGGCACCCAACAATCTCGATTGTAGGAAGTATCGTCCTTCTAGTGACTCTGGGTCCCCCAGTACCAGCCACATATGACATGCAATTCATCATCGTCCAGCTCACTTCGACATATGACGCCATCGTCAGGGCACCAATGCTAAGGGCGCTCCATGCTAACGTACTGGCTCAAGGCATCACATTAGATATCTGCTCGCAGGACGCCTTTCTAAGTGCCTTGGGGCCGTAAAAGCACAAGCCGACTGCGGACTAGCACCCCCTGTGTGAATGTTTGTTTTAGGATTGAGAGTGACCTAGAAGGGGGTGAATATGTCTAATTTAAATCTTAGCTACTTTTTGAATTCTGAGATTTACTTTTCCATGTTTATTACCCCAGTCAGATAAAATAAGAAAAATTATTCAGCAATTTAAAACTATCACAACACAGCAATCATAGCACAGGACATACAGATTTATAGTGGTTTGCTAATTTATGGGTACATCCACTTTCCCTCTTCGCCTATCTAGCAATGAACTAGATTCGACCAACCTCCTTCTTCTTTCTTTACTCAGATCCTCAGATCTTACAGCTCAGAGGCAAGCTGGCTCCTATAACTCAGACTATACAAGTCTTACCACTCAGATCACCAAGATTCTACACCTCAAGTCCTTCCCAAAAACTCTACCTCAGAGTGAATCCACACTCCTAATCCTCAGGCAACTCCTGCCCTATAACTCAGAACATTCAGCTTGAAAGTGCAGGTTAGATCTGATATACTCTAGAGGGGGGTGAATAGAGTATGGTGCTTGCTAAAAACGTTTTACAACTCTTGTTGTATTTCTAAGTGAATAGGGAAGCAAATGAAATACAACAAACACAGCAACTATCTAATTACAAAGCAATCACATAACAATCACAAACCACAGCCAGAAAATAAAAGAAAATAAGCAACCAGATAACACAAGGAGCTATAGTAGTTCCCCAACCAAACTGGGTACATCCACTCTTCTACCACCCTAGGTAGGAATCCACTGCAGGATGGGTTGTTCAGGTGTCCTGGGCACCAATGAGCTTTTGATAATGTACTCAAAACCAAACCAGATTTTTTGATCAGGTGTCTTGCCACCACTGAGTTTTGATAAGGTCTCAGAAACCAACACAAACTTTTGAAGAGAGTTTGATAAACCCTTTACAGCAGAGAGAGAGAGAGAGAGAGGGAGAGGTGAGATGATCTTCTCTGTCAACAATCAGAGAGAAGATAGTGGATGTTGTCAAAGCTCCCCCTGAGATCTTGAGTTGTTCAGGAAGTGAAGCTTTGTAGTAGGGTGATAGGCCTTCAGAAATTTTGATCTCCAGCAAAAGATGATTCCAGGAGCAGCTGAAATGTGTGGTATTTGGAGTCTTGAATGATAATGGCCTTTGAACACTGAAATCAAAAGGGATCTAGAAATTTCAGAATATTGATCTCCTTCAGTGATGTGTGTTCCTGTAAGAATTCTGTCTGTGAATATCTACAACTTTTTCTCTTTCTGTTATTTTTGTTGTAATTGTTGTTGTTTGATTGCTGTGTTCTTGTGTATTTTTTCAGCAGAATATGAATAATTCTTTTATTCCTTAGATCTGAATAGAATAATTCTCTGTCCAAGATAGCCGTTAGCCTGTCATAAATGACTTCCTTAACTGCATTTTGTCTTCTGGAGGAAATTCCAATAAAACATTCCTTTAAAATTCCCTTGAAACTTGATCCAGATTAATTGAAACGGCTACAAGATCCTTGAAATAAATGCTGGGAATAATTCCATAACTGTCTGAATTTGAATCTTGAAAAACGTCGATCTCTCCAGAAAAACGTCGACCTGAGCTCAACTATCGTTGAACTGAGCTCAGAGACTGGACTTAGACTGAAGCAGAAAACGTCGATCTGAGCTCAACTATCGTCGAACTGAGCTCAGAGATAGAGAAATAAACTGGAGACAGGAACGTCGATCTGAGCTCGAAGATCGTCGAATGGAGTTCGACGACTTCGTCAAAGTGAGCTCAGAGATTGTCAAATGCAGTTCGATGATTCGTCGAAGTGAGCTCAGAGATCGTCGAATGGAGTTCGACGATTCGTCGTCCTGAGCTCGACGAAATGACTTAGTCTCCTGAACTGAAATATCTGGTCTGGAGGGTCTTGAGGGCAGCTTTCAAACCTAAATACTAACCCTTAGACTCAAACTAATTGACCTTTAGATCTATACAAGGAGGTCAAAACAACTTTCCTAAAGGACATAGTGATCCTTTCCCAAATCAGTAATAGGGTGTTCCAACAATCTCCCCCTATTTGGGTTAGGATTACTATTTACAGACATTGGAAAAATAAAAACATACAATGCATAGATATAACAAAAACAAAGAAAAAACATTGCAGAAACACAGATATAATCACAGATAGTCAAAAATAGGTGTTACTGACATCTTACAGAATCATTCCTTTTCCTTGCTCTTTATGAGAACTATTTCTCTGTTAGGATTAAGAGCTTCTTTCTTGGATCTTCTGTCATCAGCTGCACCTAGAGAAGTTTGACGCTTTGGCCTGGGGACTACAGCTTCTGGGTGCAGCTTCATATAACTTTCTGAATCAAAGAATTTGCTGGAAGAGTATCTCTCAAGTTCTTTCTTTCTTTGATCTGATAGAGTAGTGATATTAGATGTATCTTTTCCTTGCTCTCTAGCCTTCTTGATTTGGTCTAGTGCATCCAACTCTTTCATTCTGGCAGTCCATGAAGTGGGATTATTTTCTGGGTCTTCAAATCGAACAGGAGGCTCATATCTGTTTGAAGAATTATCAGGAGGAGCTCTGGAAGAGACTAGATCTTTAAGCTTATAAGGGAAGGGACCAGAAGTAGTGTCAGAGGGACCTTGTCCTTCCCTTTCATAAGGATGTTGCCTGGAATACACTCTGAGTCCTCTTTGATTTCCTCTATACTGTCCTCTTCTGGACTGGTAACCTCTAGGCTGATTTTCTCTGTACTGAGAACTTCCTTGAGATTGATATGAACTTTGGCTTCTAGCAGTAGATTGAAAGACAAAACTATCACCTGTACCTGCATCAGGTGAAGGAGGAGGAGGATTGAAATGAGATGATCCTTTGTCATATTTCCTTTTCTTCTTCATGGCTTTCAACTGATTTCTGGAGTACTGCATCCATGGTTCTGTAATAGGGCAATCATGCAATATGTAATATGGAATATCATTTGTATCTTTAACCTTCTCTGGGGGAACTCTCTTCATGGCCTTGCTTCTTGATTTCCTTTTCCTTGCAATTGTTGCAGAGGAATCATCAGAGTCAGTCCTAAACTGATCACTTTCTGAACTTTGATTATCATACAATGCATCAATTCTTTTGAGATATTCTTTCTATTGTTGAGACTGAGCAGAAGAAACAGCAAAAACAGCAACAAGAGCAACAGCAGCAGCAGGAAGTGGAGTAGAAGCAACACTGGCAGAAGGAGCTATAACAGCAGTTCAGAAACAGAAATTTCAGAACCAATAGGCTCAGATACAGCAGGCTCAAAAATAATTGCCTCTGTCATATGCATATCCTCAAAAACTGAAACAGCAATATCAGAACTAACAGAAACATCAACAGAAGCAGTAGGAGCAACAAAAACAGAAGGAGCACTGTCAACACATTGAAGGAATTTATATAAGAACTTATTAAGCTGGGGGCACAGCTGGAAATAGGCACAATGGCCTTAGTAAGATCTTCAGTATGCTGGTCTAGAAGACAGCTGAAGTACACAGAATCAAAAACTGACAGCAGTGACCTGAGGTCCACTGTAATGACTGCAACTGGAGCTTGAACTGAGGTTACTGCAGCAAGCAATATCTCAGCTTCATGAGGCATCTCCCCCTGCCTAAATTCAGTGATAACTGGATCAAGGCACCCAGTAGAAGGGATTGCCTGGGGAGGAAGGATAGATGATAGCCTGGCAGACAACTCCTGAATAGTTTGCAGAAGTGGAGCCAAAGAGGTCTCCAGTAGTAGTGATAGCCTTAGAGCTATCAACTCATATAGCTTGTCTGCAAGAGCTGGAAGGTCTACTTGCTCAAGAGGGACTTGAGTAGAGGTAGGGATGGATGAGGTATAGATGAGGGTTGGAGCAGTAGGAGATGTTGTTGGAGAGACTGTGGATGGTGGAAGTGATGGTTGAGATATTGGAATTGTGGAGATGGAAGATAGTGGAATGTAAATGGATGGTGTGAATGATGGTTGAGCAATTATGTCCTGAAGTAACTGTTGATAAGAAGTTGATGATGATGGTGGCTCAGGAGGGGATGAAGGAGAATCATCCATATAGGAATCATCTAGAAGAGTGAATGATGGAATATGAGATGATGAATCAATGTTCCATGTGTGGGTAGTGATGTAGTGGATGGAAGATTTCTTCAGTTGATGTTGGAGTTGGAGAAGGGATGGAAATGAGGGATGAAATTGTGATAGTGGATGTGACTGTTGTTGATGAAACAATAGGTGGATACGGAGGAGATGATGAGGCAGACAAATCTTCTGCAAGGGCAGAAACCTGAGGGGAAGAGACTGAAATAGTCCTTGTGCCTGAAGAAGAGATTGCAGAGGCTCTGCTGGGCTTTACAATCTGCATGTCCCATTTCCCAAATAGGGCACAGGTAAGCCTCTTGGAGGCATTGATGTGTATCCCACTGGAAACAAGCAGTTTAGGGCATCTATTGTGAAGAAACAACCCTAAAATCCTCCAAAAATTAACAAAGTTCTTGTTAATTTTCTTCTTGATTAAATCAAAAACACTTCTCCCCAGTTCAGCTGCTTCTTGTCCACCAAGGCACCCATCAAATAGAGCTGATACCTAGATATGGTATCATGAGCTAAGTGTTTTGCCAACAGCACTTTCCCAACTACATCAGCAAGAAATCTATACTCAACTGACAAATTTTTCTTAAGCAATTTACTAGGGTTAGCCTCTGAATGTCCGATCCTCTCAAGCATAAGTGAAAATTCTTCTCCAGAAAGCTCAACAGAATCTTCTCCAGAATTCAATTGAAAAACCTCTGTCAAAATAGCAGGTGTTAAAGGTACCTGAGTTCCTGAGATGGTTCTGACCATTGTGTTCTGATTCAGATTGTGGGCAGTTTACACCCATTCCTTTATTTCATTTGCGGCCAATTTGATCCTTGTAGTCATTATGTTAACTAACTGTTGATCCTTGAAAAGTTCCAGAATGTCCTTGAAGATTTGATCGCTGTTATCGAAAGAATCCATGTCTATATCAAAGCCTGTATCAAATTTCATAGCTGTCAAGATTGCGACTGAAACTTCCATTGATTCCTGCAAAGAAAATGAACAAACACAAGAGCAAGTGCAGAAAAGTTTGGAGGGAAAGAGAAATTTTGCAGAGAGTATGAAAGCGCAAAGGCAGAACGACGGCCGAAAAATGAGTTTTATATTAGGGTTCGACGCTGAAAAGGAAAGATCGTTGAACTCTGTTCGACGATCTGGGCTTCTAAAGGAAACTGACAGGTCATCAACATCGTCGATCTCCGTTCGACGATATTGGAGAGCGTCGAGCTCCGTTCGACGATCGCTGACCTGAAGAAAGATAGTTTAGAACTATCTGAGAAGCGCTGAACTCTGGTCGACGATTTCTGAAATCGTCGATCTCCATTCGACAATCTTGGGGAAAATCGTCGAGCGCGGTTCAGAGACCAGAAACACCCTATACACCAAAAAAAACATTTTGATTTGCCTAGTCTTGGTCATTTTTAGATTTTTAAAAATCTTGCATCTTATTTTAGACTTGCTCCATCTAACATTCCTAACTGATTCAGGAAGAATGTATGTTTCTTTTCATCCAAGTGTTTGGTGAAAATATCTCCCCTTTGCAAATCAGTTGGGATATATTGAAGTTCAATTTTATTTTTCTAAACATTATCCCTTAGAAAGTGATGCCTAATTTCTATATGTTTTGTCCTACTATGGAGGACTGGATTTTGTGCTATGGAAATAACAATAGTATTATCACAAAATATTTTAGACTTCTCTAAGTTGTAGCCATAGTCTAGGAGTTGGTTTTGAATCCACAAGATTTGTGAACAACAACTACCTGCAGCCATATATTCAGCTTCAGCAGTTGAAGTTGACACAGATGTTTGTTTCTTGCAAAACCAGGAGACAAGTCTGTCACCAAGAAACTGACAAGTTCCACTGGTGCTTTTCCTGTCTATTCTGCATCCAGCATAATCAGCATCTGAAAATCCAGTTAAGTCAAATGCTGAATCTTTTGGATACCAGAGACCTAGATTTGGACAACTTTTCACATACCTAAGAATCCTTTTTACTAAGGTTAAGTGTGACTCTCTAGGGCTCACTTGGAATCTAGCACATATGCATGTAGCAAACATTATGTCAGGTCTACTAGCTGTAAGGTACAATAAAGAGCCAATCATTGCTCTATATGTTGTCTGATCAACAGGTTTCCCATGTTCATCAGCATCTAATACAGCATTAGTAGGCATAGGTGTTTTCATACATGATGCTTCAGACATACCAAATTTCTTAACCAATTCTTTTGCATACTTGGTTTGAGAAATAAATATGCCTTCAGCATGTTGTTTGATTTGCAATCCTAGAAAGAAGGATAGCTCACCATGCTACTCATTTCAAATTTAGAATGCATTAGGTTGGAAAACCTTCTGCACAAATTTGAATCAGTAGAACCAAATATAATATCATCTACATAGATTTGTACTAGTAGGGTATGGGACTTATGGGTTCTAATAAAAAGAGTTTGGTCTACTCTACCCCTTATAAAATCATTTTTCAGAAGAAAGCATGCTAAGGTCTCATACCATGCTCTAGGAGCTTGCTTTAGACCATATAATGTTTTATGCAATTTGAAAACATGATCAGGATGAGTTGAAGAGATAAAACCTGGGGGTTGTCTGACATAGACTTCTTCTTTGATATCTTCATTGAGAAAAGCACTCTTTACATCCATCTGGTATACTTTGAAACCTTTGTGTGCTGCATATGCTAAGAAGATTCTTATGGCCTCTAACCTTGCAACTGGTGCAAAGGTCTGGTCATAATCTATCCCTTCTTCTTGAGAGTACCCTTGAGCAACTAGCCTTGCCTTGTTCCTTACAATGACTCCTTGATCATCCAATTTATTTCTGAACACCCATTTTGTTACAACAATGGAGTGATCCTTTGGCCTTGGCACTAGTTCCCAAACTTTGTTCCTTTCAAATTGATGCAACTCCTCTTGCATTGCAATGATCCAGTGTGGATCTTGCTCTGCATCTTGAATGGATTGAGGTTCAATTTGAGAAAGAAAGCAAGTGTGCATCAGGTTTTGGTTGACCTGATTTCTGGTTTGCACACCAGCTGAGATGTCTTCAATTACTTGGGTGATTGGATGGTCTCTTGATGTTACTAAATCAACAAGGAGATGTTGATTGTTCACCAACCTGTGTTGTTGTTTCCTCTTGTGGTACAACAACTGGCTCTTCAAGAAGATTCTCTTCAAGATGTTGAATGTCTTCTTCATCTTCACTGCTTTCATCTTTTTGAATAATTTGTAACCTGTCCAAGTCTTCAGCAAGAGAGTGTACCTGCAAAGGTTCTATGGTAGAAGTATTCTTCTCCTTGAAAGACATGTTAGATTCATCAAAAGATATATGAACAGATTCTTCAATTTTGAGAGTAGATTTATTATATACCCTATAAGCTTTACTGATCATGGAGTATCCCAGAAACACTCCTTCATCAGCTTTAGCTTGAAATTTTGCTAAGTATTTCTTGTCATTATTATGAATGTAGCAAATACAACCAAAGATTTTGAAATAATCTACTTTAGGTTTCTTCCCTTTGAGTAATTCATAGGGAGTCTTGCCCTTCAGTTTATGTATTAAACTTCTATTCAACACATAGTTGGAGGTGTTCACTGCCTCTGCCCAAAAGGATAGAGGAAGATGAGCATCTGACAACAATGTAGTAGCAGATTCAATAAGGGTTCTTTTTTCCTTTCAGCTACCCCATTTTGTTGAGGAGTTCTAGGAGCTGAGAAAGTGTGGCTGATCCCTTCACTCTGACAGAACTCTTGCATAAGAAGAGAATCAAACTCTGTCCCATGATCACTTCTGATCAGGGCAATGTGAGTATTGAACTCACTCTGTATGCATTTGAGAAACTCTGTCAAACACTTAAAGTTATCAGACTTCTTCCTCAGAAAGAACACCCATGTGAATCTAGAGAAGTCATCTACAACTACTAAAGTATAAGATTTCCCTCCTAAGCTTTGTACTGTAATGGGTCCAAAGAGATCCATGTGTAACAGATACAAAATCCTAGGTGAATCACTCTTATTAAGTGACTTGAAACTATTTTTGATTTGCTTGCCTAATTGACAAGCCCTGCAAAGTCCTTCCTTCTTGTAGGGGCCAGAAGGTAGTCCTCTAACAAGGTTGTCCTTGGATAGCCTAGCAATGGTTCTAAGGTTTATATGTCCTAATCTCTTATGCCATAATTCATTAGGTCTACAAATGGAATTAAACAAGCATATATCTACCTTGGTTGAAAGAAAATCTACAAGATAAATGTTACCTTTCCTTTTACCTGTCAACACAGTTGTGTTGTCCTCTGATTTGATTTTGCATGAGGATTTGTTGAAAGTCACTTGATAGCCTTCATCACACAGTTGACTGATACTGATTAAGTTGTGCTTCAGTCCTTCCACATAGGCTACTTTCTTGAATGTGACTGTGCCAATCTGGACTGCACCATATCCTTTTGTTAGTCCAAAGTTTGAATCACCAAATATTACTTTGGGTCCAAGCTTGGCTTTGAAGGATGTGAAATTGTCCTTATTTCCTGTCATGTGCTTTGAGCACCCACTATCCAGATACCATTGCTGGTTTGATGTTGGATAGGTCTTCACCTGCACATAAAACAATTTATTTGTTTTTGACCCAGTTTACCTTGGGCCTAGGTTGATAACCTTTGAATTCAGAAATAAAAGACATCCCTGGTTGACTCTTATAGCCTTCAGGATGATATCTCCTAGGAGGTATTATCCATTCAGTATAAGGGTTAAACCTCTTAGATGAAGAACCTCTAGGATTGAACTTTGATTTGCCTTTGAAAGAGTTTTCAAAACTCTGAGCTCTGTTCGACGATATCTGAGCTGAGTTCGACGATCTTGGGTCAGATCGTCGAGCTCCGTTCGAAGATCGACTGTGGCAGAGTTCAGGGTTCAGAAATCATCGACCTGAGTTCGACGATTTAGCCTGAGATCGTTGAGCTCCATTCGGCGATCGTCGAGCTCCGTTCGACGTTTTCTGTTGAACCTTTGTTTTCTTAGGTAAATCAGAATTCTTCCTAGCCACCTCTACAACTCCCTTACCTTTATCAGAGATAAATTTGATTGGGGTTGTTAATACTATGGGTTGGCTAGATGAGACACCCAAGCCCAGTGTACTATTGAATCTTGAGTTCACTGTGCTTGTGATGTCCATTAGTTTGATACTTCTCCCATTGAGGGATTCTTCAAACTTTTTGGCCTCTGATAGCTCACTTTTCAGTGAAGCTATCTGCTCCTTATAGCATTCAAACTCCTCAGAGAGTTTGAGATTTTCTGATTTTAAAGTGCTGTGTTCAGATAGCTTGTTTCTGAGGGAAATGATTTCCTTCTTAGATTTTTAATAAATCTAAACACAGTGCTTTAAACTCACACTTGAAGTCCTCAGAATTAAAATCAAAAGAACTTATTACCTGGTCCTCTTCAGATTGAGTTTCTGATTCTGACTCTTACTCTTCTGCATCAGAATTTTGTTGTGAGGCATTGATAGCCATCATGCAGAATTCTTTTTCATCAGCATCATCTTCGTCATCACTAGAGCTGGATGAAGCTTCAGATTCTTCTTTAGTCTCACTCCAAGTTTTAGCAACAAACCCCTTCCTTGTATTTTTGTTCTTGCTGGAGGAGGGTTTGCCATTGCTGCTCTTCTTGAAGTCCTTTTCTTTTCTCCTTTCTTTCCTGTCCTTCTTGTCCTTGTTTTTATTTTCTGGACATTCAGGCACAATGTGGCCTGGTTTCCTGCATCCAAAACAAATAATCTCTTTGTTATTTGATTTGTCATACCTTGGCTTGTCATGCCCTCTATATGATCTTTTCCTGAAATCCTTCCTGGCCATTTTGTAAAACCTTTTGGCCAGTAGGCTTAGCAGCTCTTCATTGCATGTGACCTTGTCTTCAGGCTGATCTTCAATGGCTTTGAAAGCTATTAATTTTTCCTTTCTTATAGCTGGTGAGGAAGCCTTCTGCTCTTCTTCTCTATTCTTGATGAGCAGCTCATAAGACTTGAGCTTGCCCAAGAGAGCTTCAGTTGTGAACTCATTTAGGCTTCTGGCATCCTTGATTGGCCAGATCCTTGAGTCCCAAGTGCTTGGGAAGCACATTAAGGATTTTATCATTGAGCTCAGTCAATGAGATCTCTTTGTCCAATGTTTTCAGCTCATTGACTATGAGACTGAGTCTATTATACATATCTGCTACTGACTCAGCTTCTCCTTTCTTGAAATTCTGGGTTATGAGATGAGATCTTCTATCTTTTCTCTCATCAGCAGATCCTAAGACTATCTCAGATAACTTGTCCTAGATGTCCTTTGCTGATTTGCAATCAGCTACTTTTTGAAATATTTCATCAGACATAGTCTGGGCTAAAATATTCATTGCCTTAGCATCTGCCACTTTCCATTTCTTGATTTCTGCATCTGTTCCTGAAGGAGGTGGAACAACACTTGTACTTGTATTTTCTGGAGGTCTTGGACACACTGTCAAAACAGAATTGAAAATGTCTTCATCAATAGAGTTCATGTACAATTTAATTTTTGCCTTCCAAAGTGCAAACTTAGATAGATTGCACACTGGAGGTCTGGTGCTAGCATAATCTTTGTTTTGGGCCATGTTCTGTGAAGAAATAATTCAAAAAAAAAACTTAAAACAAACAGATCTAACTAGGGTGATCTTTGGGTTCGGGTGTTAGCCTATGCAACCACTAAGGTGTGGTATTTTAACCAACCTCGCTTTGATACCAACTGAAAGTGCAGGTTAGATCTGATATACTCTAGAGGGGGGGGGGGGTGAATAGAGTATGGTGCTTGCTAAAAACTTTTTACAACTCTTGTTGTATTCCTAAGTGAATAGGGAAGCACATGAAATACAACAAACACAACAACTATCTAATTACAAAGCAATCACAGAACAATCACAAACCACAGCCAGAAAATAAAAGAAAATAAGCAACTAGATGACACAAGGAGCTATAGTGGTTCCCCAACCAAACTGGGTACATCCACTCTTCTACCACCCTAGGTAGGAATCCACTGCAGGATGGGTTGATCAGGTGTCCTGGGCACCAATGAGCTTTTGATAAGGTACTCAAAAAGCAAACCAGATTTTTTGATCAGGTGTCTTGCCACCACTGAGTTTTGATAAGGTCTCAGAAACCAACACAAACTTTTGAAGGGAGTTTGATAAACCCTTTACAACAGAGAGAGAGAGAGAGAGAGGTTAGATGATCTTCTCTGTCAACAATCAGAGAGAAGATAGTGGATGTTGTCAAAGCTCCCCCTGAGATCTTGAGTTGTTCAGGAAGTGAAGCTTTGCAGTAGGGTGATAGGCCTTCAGAAAAGTTGATCTCCAGCAAAATATGATTCCAACAGCAGCTGAAATGTATGGTGTCTGGAGTCTTGAATGATAATGGCCTTTGAACACTGGAATCAAAAGGGATCTAGAAATTTCAGAATATTGATCTCCTTCAGTGATGTGTGTTCCTGTAAGAATTTTGTCTGTGAATATCTGCAACTCTTTCTCTTTCTGTTATTGTTGTTGTAATTATTGTTGTTTGATTGTTGTGTTCTTGTGTATTTTTTCAGCAGAATATGAATAATTCTTTTATTCCTTAGATCTGAATAGAATAATTCTCTGTCCAAGATAGTCGTTAGTCTGTCATAAATGACTTCCTTATCTGCATTTTGTCTTCTGGAGGAAAGTCCAATAAAACATTCCTTTAAAATTCCCTTGAAACTTGCTCCAGATTAATTGAAACGGCTACAAGATCCTTGAAATAAATGCTGGGAATAATTCCATAACTGCCTGAATTTGAATCTTGAAAAACGTCGATCTCTCTAGAAAAACGTCGACCTGAGCTCAACTATCGTTGAACTGAGCTCAGAGACTGGACTTAGACTGAAGCAGAAAACGTCGATCTGAGCTCAACTATCGTCGAACTGAGCTCAGAGATAGAGAAACAAACTGGAGACAGGAACGTCGATCTGAGCTCGAAGATCGTCGAATGGAGTTCGACGACTTCGTCGAAGTGAGCTCAGAGATCGTCGAATGCAGTTCGACGATTCGTCGAAGTGAGCTCAGAGATCGTCGAATGGAGTTCGACGATTCGTCGTCCTGAGCTCGACGAAATGAGTTAGTCTCCTGAACTGAAATATCTAGTCTAGAGGGTCTTGAGGGCAGCTTTCAAATCTAAATACTAACCCTTAGACTCAAACTAATTGACCTTTAGATCTATACAAGGAGGTCAAAACAACTTTCCTAAAGGACATAGTGATCCTTGCCCAAATCAGTAATAGGGTGTTCCAACACAGCTCCTACAACTCAGAGAAAAATCCACTTCTCCTACCTCAGGCACTCAGCCTTACCTCAGCCTTTATAACACTGGCTTACAACTCAGAGAAATTAATTCTCCTACACTCAGATCTACAATTAGATCTTACAAGATTTATAATGGTGAAAAGAAATAAATTCTAAATTAGTCACCCAGCAAGAGAGAAACGAGTGACTGCTTCTTGAACTGATCTTGATAAATCAACTTCCCTTGATCCTTATTGTAATGGATTTGATCCAGCAATTCTTAGCTTTTCAGAGCTTCTTGAAGATGAAATTAGGGTAGATTTAGGATGGAGAATGTTGAAGTCGATTCTTGATCTGGTTTCTCTCCACCTTTTGAATTCTAGCAGATTACTTTTTAGACCAGGAAAGAGATATTGAATCGATGTGCTCCTTGATATTCTTTTTTTTCCAAGTGCTGCAGCTATAATTGCTTCTCCGATTTTTTTCCCACTCTATTTTTGTAGAGTTGATCCCTTTATATAGGCTCTATCAAAGGTAACCGGCTGATCTGGTTAATTACTTACATCTGATAGTTCTAACAGTTGTCAGATCCTCTATCTTGATTTCTGCACTTAGGAAACAACATTGCATGAAGTGTTGAAACTTTATTGCTGAATGTGTCGACACCATTCCTGGGTATTGACAATACTCTTGTAGTGATGTCGACATACATCTAAATGTGTCTACATAACCTTCACCTTGTCTCGACACAACTGGTGTAGAATGTGTCAACACTAGTCCTGAGTGTCCATATAGCTGACTTCCTGACTGATGGTGTTGACCCAAGTCCTAGGTGTCGACGCAGCTTGCTTCCAGTCTTGACACAGCTTGTGAAGTGTGTCGACACTAGTCCTTAGTGTCAACACAGTTGTTCTTTGTCTCGACACAACTTGTATAGTGTGTGTCGAAAGTAGTCCTAAATGTCGACACAGTTGCTTTCTTGTATCATAGTGTCGACCCAAGTCCTGGGTGTCGACGCAACGTTCTCCATGACTCCGCACTTCCTGTTTAAGTGTGTCAACACAAGTCCTGAGTGTCAACATAGCTACCTCTTGTCTCAACACAACTTTGACAAAGTTGTCGACACTTTCCTAGTGTCTCGACACTTTTGTACTTAGCTTTATTTTCTTGTACACAAGAACTTAACATTCATCAAATACAACTATGTGTATATCATTGAGCTAAAAGAATTTCTCTAAATCTGATACACAATTTCCAATGTACCCAACAATCTCCTACTATTTGGAGAAATCATAACCCAACTCAATGATAAACACATTAATACAAAAATATTATGATTAAGACCTTAAGATTACAGTGCTGAACAATATGTGAAATAACACAGATAAAAGCACATATTTCATTAAACATTAACAACAATAATGCTGAACAGAAAGTAAAGCAAACAATTTCAATCCTAATTAATAGCACTAGAAATGTTGTGCAAACCAAAATTTTCATTAATTGTTTGTCAAAATGTGTACAGCTATAAACTCTGGTTATTCAATATTTACAGAATTTTATATGAGATTCAAAACTCAGAACATCCTATGGCAACTCTGATTCTCTGATGACAATGCCCTCTCCAGATTGGACTTTGGCTTTAACCTCAGGTCCCTTGTCATCAGCAACCTTCTTTCTTTTGTCATCCTTAGCCTTTGCAATTCCTTCCTCTTTCAGCCTTTATCTTTCAAAATAATGGAATGACTTTGGAAAGTATTTACTAGGCACTACTAACTTGGCAGGAATCTTCCCAGTCTTTAGATCATGTCTGAACTGAAGAATGACATCCTACTGCTTTAAATGCTTGGCCCATTACTGTTCTGAATACCATTTACCTCTATTTGTCACATTTGCATTGACTGCCTTCCATATAGTGAGGATTATTGATCTGGAGGTTGGACTCCACTGCTCAAAATCAGATCCGGCCTTAGCTTGTTCTCTAAACCTTTTCTATGATAGTTGAGCTTCTTTTTCTTTAATCATAGCAGATTCAGACATCTCCACCTCTTCACATATAACATTTTGAACTGATGGTGGAGGATTATACATGTGTTAGACAGCAACTTGGATAGTCTCAAATGTAACTTGTGCTACGAGATTGTACATGGATGGAACAGGTGCTTGAATGGCTTAAAATTGAGTAGGTAGACAACCCGACTCAACAGTTTGATCTCCATCATATCATAGGGGAAGATGGCTTAAAGTGTCTCTGATATTGTTTGATATCCAGGTAGCATGTTCAGAACTGGCCCTTATCATTACCCTCTCCCCCTTTATGATTTCTCTGTTCACATGATCTCTCAGATCATTCTTATGAAATCTCACTTCTCCATCTAAGTAATTTATTCCTGTGGTTACACTATTCTTCACTTTCAGTAAATTCTTATCCAAATATCTGCCAGAATCTTTTATATCTTTAAGCAATGATGTTGAATGGTTTGTCAGCTGAGTTTTCATGTCTTTTGTAGCAGTAGCTATTTTGTTTTCTAAACTAGTAGTTTGCTCTGTCAGCTTGACCAATGTTTCTATATGCATAGTAGTCATGTTTTTATCCAAAATTTTTTGATTTTCAAGAACATAGCCTTGTTTGACAATCATTTCATTTGCAGTCATCTTTGCTTCTTGCTGTTGTTTAGCTATATAAACCACAACATGTGCTCCCTTTTGGAAGTAGTCTATCATGTTTATGTTAAGAAGATTTACTTCAAATCTTATGGACTTAATATCCTGAGCTAGTTGAAATTGTAGTTCTTTATGACTTTCATCTACATATTTCTCCAGATCCTTCCTTTGCTTATCCAGCATTCTCTGAATTTGAACTAGCAGAGAGCTAGTATCTCCTGTAGAAGTAGGTGGTATTCCAGATTGTAAATACTCTTCGTAGCTTTAGCTCCTCTTCTTAATTGCAGATAACTTCCTCTTCTTGAGCCTAGAAGCTTGCTCTTCCTCTAAGTCTGATGAGCTTACCAACTCAATAGATTGTAAATTTGCACCACTTTCAGTATTTGGGGTAAGTTTTGGTAACTCTCCCTCAACTATTGCATCTTCTCTATCAAGAATAATGTTTTCCAAGTGAAATTCATCTTGTTGAACTAAAACATCAGGTGTTGGGTTCTTAGAGGCTATATTTATCGCCCCTGGATGTTAGTTCCTTTAAACAAAAGAATTTCTTCCACTACCTCCTTAGAGGCAGGATCTTCATATTCTTTCTCAGGAAGCTGCACATATTGTGCAAGTGTCTCAGCTTCTCCCCCAACTTTATTCTTAAGTATTTCTACCTCAGTCTCTGTGGGGAATTCATCATCCATCTCTTTCTCAGACATTTCCTGTTCAGGAATCTTTGATTTTTCCCGTTCTTATACAACATCCATAATCATAACATCTACTGCATCCATTTCAGTTTCAGGCAGATTATTTAGGTTCTCCCCCTCAATTGGTTTTTTTTCTACAATGTTCTACCCATGCACCTGATCACTTGTTCTAGGTGAGAGTCTTGGAGATCTTCTTTATTCTTCCTCAGCATCCTTATCTGAACTAAACTGCACTTGTTCCCCGGAATCACTTGAGGACTCAACTTCATCTACCACTAATTTCTTGCCTTTTACCTCCTTTGTCTTCTTGGGTTCAGGAGTCTCCTTAGACAATACCCTTTCCCATCTTGACAAAATTCTTAGGTCCATTCTCCTCATATGATTGATCTTTGTTCCAACTTTCTGGTTGATATTATCTGGAATTGTCTTAACTAGATACAGACTAACAATTCTGCCCATATTGGGCTTAAGAATTCCTTCAGCTATCCTGTCAAACCCAACCCTGTTCCAATCTGTCTTGATACTGAAAATAATCCTTATCATCAGGCTAAAAATGAAGGTTGAAATCCTGTCATGTGCTCCAGCCTTGCAGAGGAGCACCTTTCCTACCACTACAGACAGAAACTTACCCGGGGAATTCATTCCCTTTCTGTTTAGTAAACTACCAAACTTAGGAGCCAGTCCACACCACTCTAAAGTCTCTGCAGTCTTGTTGGAATCCAGTTCATCTTCCTGTGAAGTTCTAGGAATTTGAAATACTTTAGCCATTTTTTTGATTATGACCTTTACTTTTACTCCATTTACACTGGATTTTATCTTGGTTGTCTTAGTGTTTAGGCTCTATTTGGTTCGGTATTTTGCCACTCCGTTTGGGGCAAACACCGCTGGAATGCGGGTAAACAAATGAACCTCCAGCAGCGTTTGCTCCATTTCCACCCGCCCGCCTTGAGAAACTCCCCAAAAAGCTCTGTTTGGATAAGCCACCTCCCCCCTCCGATTCGAACACTCCGTTTCCACCCGTCGGATCGATCCACCACCGCCGAACCAAATGAAGCCTTAGTGAAGCATTGGAATAGAACTCAGATACTTCTCTCTTCCATATCTTGGTTGGTTCAGAAAGCAGATGCTCAAGACCTGCCTCATTGACAAGGTTTATCATATTCTTGATCTCTTCTTGTATGGAAACGAATGCGTTTCGCACCAGTTCATAACCCTCGTTGATGTTGTCATCCATCTTGGGTGCCATTTTAGTTAAGAGATCTTGATATTAAGAGGTGTCGACTAAGGATTTCTAGGTCTCGACACACAGCGAACAGTCTCTCAAGTTTTTTGGTAAGAGTAGTCGACAACTCCTTACACCTCCTATTTATAGTAACTGTCTGCTAAAGGCGAGAAGGCGCATTGCTTTTAGTAATTTTCGAAATATTTCGGATGTTGAAGCCAGGAAAATTCCCAACCTTGAATTCGGACCAAAGCCGCCTAAGGTTACCAGCTCAAAGGTTAGATCAGACGGCTAGGGTGACTAGGATGAAGAACCAAGTCCAATAGGACCCCAGATGTTGTGGCAAGAAGGTCCCACCATGTACCCAGATGCTCAAAAGGAGCAGCCCCTTCTCAACAAAAGATGGCTGAACTTGGTATGAGGGAGACTAGTTGATGACGAAGTCTCAAGGTCGCGACTTGATCTCTAAGGAAATGAAATCCAAAGACTCGGCTAGTATCTCAAAGGTGAAGCTCGCGAGTATCCTGCAGAGGATTTCAAGTGCCTCGCCTCATACCCCTGGGGTCCTATTTATAGGAAAATCCAAGGAGGGTGGTCATATTTATACCACAACCCCCTGGCGGCTAGGCGACTTCCAGAGGAACTCGCACGGGTTGGACGAGTATCTCGCCTAGTCGCTTACCTGGCGAGTATGCGAGGGAAGCTCTCCATACTCGCCCAGGCCTTCCACGAACTTGTACGCTAACTTTGACTCATATCTTGACTTGTTGACCTTGATTTCTACTGACCTGGCTCTAGTAGGACCCATCCTCGACGAATATGGGTTGTACACAATCTCCGCTCTTTTTGAGCGACGTAGGAGCTTGGAAAGAATCATCCAACACTTATTCGGCGAGCTACTATGCCGAGTATCAGACTTGCTCGAAACTGATGACTGCCTGCCGATCTCTATAAATAGGGGAGCCCGACTCTTCAGACGGATCGCCAGAGCTCGTGTACGATGTCGGATGCCGAGAAACTTCTTCAAGACAGCCTCGCTGCTCTCACCGGCATTCTCGGCATTGCTAAGTCCAAAAGGCCACGTGAAGAAGACAATGCCGCCGACTTACCACATCCTAAAAAGAAGAAAACCAAGAAGGCCAAGAAGAAACCGCCTCCGACGCGGTTAACCCACCGCCACCTCCTGCGCAAGTCGCGGCTTCCACCAGCAATCTCGTGCGCTCTGCTAGTACTCTGAAGCTACTCAGCGATCTAGGGCTTGATGACATCCCCAACGTAGTCTCTCCTGAAGCAAGCCTCCTCGGCTCGCTGGACATCCCGGAACTCCCCACCACTCTGACAAAGCAGCATGTCGAGGTCGTCTCCCTGTCAGGTCGCCATGTTGCTGAGATACTCTTTTCTACATATGTTGGTCGTTGTTACACTTCTCGCTGACTCTGTTTCTATATTCACAGATTATCCATCGGCGGGCGCCGATGTGGTTTTGAATGTCGCCCCGCTGAACTCCGCGCCGCTGCTCGCCCTGTCAGCCGAGAGACCAGTCAGGACCATGCACACGGTCCGGATTAATGTTGGTGCCAAGAGGGTATCCGAGGACTCGGTTCTCGCGGCGAGCAAGGAACCATCGTTGAAGGATACTCCGCCAAAGAAGGTGGCATCGACGATCAAGGACCTTCCGTCGAGTAAGGCCCTGCCCGCCCCTGCGCGAGATTCTATGCTTCCAGCAGCGAGTTCCTTACCGCCGCCGCCGCCGCTACTTCCGAATGTTGATGCCATCCAGACAGTAAATGTTTCGTTGCCACCGTCGCCACCTCTGGTCGCGCCTCCACAAACTTCTACGACGCGACTTCCTCTGTCTCCTCCGCTGAAGAGTCCGCCTCAGCCGGCGAGCTCGCCACAGCCTCCGCCGCCTTTGTCGAAGCCAGTGGTCGGGAAACCGGCCAAGCCGTGGCCGAGCTATTTCCCGTCGAGAGTGGGAGATTCCGGCCATGGGGGTCGGGGGCAGGGCAAGACGGCCGAGCATGCTGGTGGCTCATCTTCTGACCGGCGAGATGCTCTAACTCACAGCCCTTCTCCTCGCCGATCAAGATCTCCTCATCACGGTAAGTATCGTCACTGGTGCTGCATATGGCGGCTAGGTGTCCTATTCCTAATCTGGCGACTTTCTTGTTCTAACAGATCGCCCGGCGACTCCAGGAGCAGCCTTCATTGACGCCATCGGGTTGTCGAGCAGCGAGTACCGCCACACCGCTGTTCGCGCCAACTTGGAGCTGGAGAGCAAGTTCAACCAGCTGGCGATCTGCGAACCACATCGGCGGATATCATCTCTGGAAGTGCGGGTGGCGAGGATTGAAGAGCTCCGGACTACCCTCGAGAGCTATGAAGCCCGCTTCTACATGGTGAAGGAGAATGATCGCCAGCTGGCGATTAACAATCAGCGCCTCCAGCTCGTCCTTGACGAGTTGGCCGGCATCCGCATGAGTATGGGCACCGTCGGACGGCTGATGAGGATGGAGGAGCAATTGCGACTTGGCGACGATGCGATGTCGCTGGCGACGGAGCATTATCAGTGGGCTCGAGAGATGGGTTGGGCTGGGCGACATCCTCATCCACCGGAGAGGCCACCTAGGACTTAGAATTTTTCTTTCGTTTATTTGAAACTCGCCCTATGCGACTATTGTAATAAACAATTTATTTGCTGTAATAAGCGAGTGTGTATCTCGCGCCTTATTCTTCTCTTGCTGCCTTCTTTGTTTGACGTTTTGCGATGTCTTTTTTTATGCGATGTGTCGAGTTTATCGTGCAGGTTCTGATAATCGTCGCGATATTCTTTTTTTGCGCCGTGCGATGTAGATGCCGAGACCCGCTTGCTCGCCCAGATCACAACTTTAGGATGATACTCGCCAGGGCAGAGATATACCCCCTGCCTTCGCCTATAAATAGAGGGGGTAGGTAGGATATAAGTACGCTGTTGTGCTTTTCGATCTCTAGCTCGCGAGTATCTCTCTCTGCTTGCGTGCATCGATCTCTCTTCCTTTCTCTCCCTACTTCCTTCTTTTAGCTCGCCAAACTCGCGAAGATGGTGGGAGATGATGCCAGTGCTCGTTGACAAGCCCATGCCACTAACTTTGCTGATACGGCTTTCAAGAAGTCAATAACCACAGAGCGAGATCTTGAGAATTTCAGGGAGAGGCTTCTTCCAGAAGGATACTCGACAAGGCTTCCTAGTCGCAGCGATCGACTTAACACCCACATCGAAGGTGCATTGGTCCAGCCGCTCCGTCACTTTGATGCCGGCCTACGACTTCCTCTATGGCCGGAGTATTGTGAGATCTTGCGATACTTCGGCATCGTCCCCGCGTAGATCAACCCCAACGGCGTGGCGATTATGATGGGGTTCCTCTGCTACTTGGGGGAGGAGAGGGTCGCTTTCGACCTTTCTGTCTTCCGCAAGATCTTTGCCTTCGCCGCGACCGTCGAGGGGGTCGTATACTTCAGCAGCCGTGTCTGCACCCTGGTGGGGACGGTGAACAAAGTCCACCGTTGGAGCGAGCTACTAATCATCGTCCAAGGCGACTTCGCGGGCGTCCTGGGAAGGCCGCACCAACCCGTAGATGTCGTCTTCCTCCCACGGATATTGGAGGGTGTCTGCCAACAGTTGGTTGAGTCGTTCCATGGTCGCCGATTTGACGTCATCTTTTGGCGACTAAACGTCGACACCCTTCTGGAGATCCGCCCCAACGAGGGTAAGATTTGAGCGAGAATCACTTCTTGCATACTCGCCTCACTAGTTGTAGTTTGGTACTGATATTTGCTCGGCATTTTGCAGTGGCGTGCGAGCTCCTGGAGAAGCCGCTCCCTCCGGCAAAGGAAGTCGCCACCTCCCTCCATGAGTCCAACCCTCCGCCCGATGTTGGCGAGAAAAGGAAGCTCTCCAAGGGGAAGGCGAAGGTCAAGTCGCCTGGCCATTCGACCAAGAATGCGAAGGTGCCATCGCTGTGACCTAACGACCGAGAATCGCTGCTGGATGCTCGACCTCCCCACCTCCACCCCAACTTCAACTTGGGGCGAGGGGCGGTGGACGCATACGGCCGGCCGCTCGTATCTTGGTCGGAAGACGAACATCTGGTGACGCTGAGCACCAACCTCCCCTCCTGGTCGGCAGACTGGGAGGACAAGGGGTGGCCTTTGCCATCCTCCACGTGATATATGGGAGAGCTGATGTCGAGTCGATGCAGGAGCTCAGCTCGGAGGACCTCTCCCATCAGGCCTCATGCTCGCTCGCGCGAGCTGTCGAGCTGGGCCACTACTCGGCGAGAAAGTTGCTGGAGACGACCGCAACACTGAAGGTCGTCACTAAAAAGGCTATCGACCTCGGCATGGAATCGGTCCGCTGGTGAGAGTATGAGGTAAGTCGCTTTCCTCACGTGACCTTGCTGTTGTGGGGCTTGGATTCATTTTGCTGACTTTCTATTCTTTGTCGCAGGCTGCCGAGATTGAGGCCTCCAAAAAGCTCTCTGAGTGTGAGGCGAGCTCGCGAAGTCTCAGGTGGAGTTGGAGGCGGCCCAAGTCCGCGCCGCCGAGATGGAGAGTCACCTAACTACCCTCGAGAGCGGCGCGAGTTCTTCAGCTCCTCGGCAAGAAGTGCCGCGGCCGGAGGACGACCCTCATTATGCGATCAAGAGATCCCGCACTCTTTGGAAGGAGAAGTCGTCCGTCCGCCACGAGATAGCTCGTGTTGCGGGAAATGTCATGCTCGCGAAGCTAAGGCTAAACGTCTAGCTCGCCGAGGGGGAGAAGCAGCTCACTGTTGACGAGCTCCTCCCCGAACTGCTCGCCGATGAGTAGACCTCTCCAGATCGCCTACCTTCTCCATCATCAGGCTCCAGCAGCAGTGGTAATGGTAGCAGCAGCATCGGCAACAGTAGCAGCGGTGAGGAGGAGAGCGAGGAAAGCGGTGAGGAAGTGGAGGATGCTGATATTGGAGATGAGGAATATCGGCCTAATACTTGCGACGATGAGTCCTAGTTGCTCGCCGATATTTGTCCTGCTCGCACGTAGCAGTTAGCGAAATTTTGTAACAGCCAACTTTTGTAACTTGTAAAATTTTTGAAATATATATTTACACAAGATTGAATTACCGTACTGTCGTTCTCTGCTTTCATGTATGTTGGCTGATGATGCTCGTTAGAATCATAGGCTCTGGAGGATGAGTGCTCGCGATGCTTTACCCGCGCGTTGACATCAATCATAATCGCGTAGACATTACTCGCACGACCACAGTCGTTCCAACAACTTGCTTCCCGATACATGCCCATGTCCTGCGCTTATACTCGCCGTAACATACTCGCACATTTGCCGAATAATACTAGCGTACTCGCCAAGACCTGCTCGCATACTCGCCAAAGTCTGCCCGCACCTGCACAATTATTTATTTTGTTGGAGTTAATCCTGACTGGCTCGTAGACCAGAGCCGACACCCTATGAGGAGCTAAGCTTGGTTGGTGGTTGGGAGTAGTTAACACCCAACAGGAGCCAAGCTCAAATGGGGGTGGGAATCAGTCGACACCCAGCAGGAGCCAAGCTCAACTAGGGGTGGGAATCAGTCGACTCGGGGAGGCAAGTAGTCGGTCTGCAGGAGAGGAGCTCGTACAGAGATCTCGGACTACGACATCACTCCAACGAGGAACTTGATATCACTCGAGGAGGTCCTTGGCCAATATGCAGGAGAGGAGCTCGTGCAGGGACTTGGACTTACGGCGACACTACCACTCGAGACTTAAAACAATGTTGGAGTTGACAGCTCTCAAGAGTCTTGCTAAACTGGATTGGTGTAAGTCGACTCGGGGAGGCAAGTAGTCGGTCTGCAGGAGAGGAGCTCGTACAGAGATCTCGGACTACGACATCACTCCGCCGAGGATCTAGATCTCACTCGAGGAGTTCCTTGGCCAATATGCAGGAGAGGAGCTCGTGCAGGGACTTGAACTTACGGCGACACTACCACTCGAGGACTTGAAACGTTATTGGAGTCGGGAGCTCTCAGGAGCCTTGCTCAACTGGAGTGGTGTAAGTCGACTCGGGGAGGCAAGTAGTCGGTCTGCAGGAGAGGATCACGTACAGAGATCTCAGACTACGACATCACTCCAACGAGGATCTTGATCTCACTTGAGGAGGTCCTTGACCAATATGCAGGAGAGAAGCTCGTGCAGGGACTTGGACTTACGACGACACTACCGCTCGAGGACTTGAAACATTATCGGAGTCGTTTTTCCTGTTGCTTTAAGAGATTGACAATGAATGAAGTGCATCAATATCTTTGAGGATGAGGAAAGTATAAAGAGAATGATGATCTCGTCGCTGCCGAGTTGTGAGGTTGGCGTCCAACCCTGTTCCTGATAGTTCCTCCAGTCGGAGGAGAGATGCAATCGGGGGTAGCTAGGCCGACATGCAAGGGGGGAGATGATCTCGGCCGTCAATGCAGGGGTCCGGTCTTATAAGGGCTCTTATATCTCGAGGCATCGTCCTATCATCCGCACTGGGCTATCTAGGAGGAACCGGTTGAAGGCCCGTTCCCCAATCCAACTGTGGAGATCATGCCAGCTCTATGGTCTAGCTACGAGCATGCATGCATGGGCGAGGGGTAATGTTCTTCTGAGGGTCCTCTAGGACGCATCGTGACCAACATCTTCCCTTGGGCTTATCCCTGCCCTTTGGCTAGTTATCCTGCCTTTGAAAATAATTGAAGTGATGTTGCCCGAATGAGAGCTCGAAAAGGTCGATCCTTCCTCGAATCCAAGAGGTTGGAGTCCAAACTTGTTTCTACTAGTTCCTCCAGTCGGAGGAGAGATGCAATCGGGGGTAGCTAGGCTGACATGCAAGGGGGAGCTGATCTCGGCCGTCAATGCAGGGATCCAGTCTTACAAGGGAGCTTATATCCCAGGCATCGTCCCATCGTCCGCACTGGGCTATCTAGGAGGAACGGGTCGACGGCCGGTTTCTCGGATCGATCTCGGAGCAGAACCTTAAGGCCTCAGAAATTTTGAGATTAAATAGCACAAAAGAGAAGTCAAAGAGTTGTCACTATCTGTATATATGTATGAAAACATGTACAAGTAAAATACATCATTAACCGCTAGGGATAGAACCTTTTCAGGTCATCCCTGCTCCAAGTACCTCCCAGTTGCTCTTCAACCTGATCCTGGAGATAATATCCTCCGCTGGCCAAGGCTTCTTGGACGAAGAAGGGACCTTCCCAATTTGGATGCAGCTTGCCAACTGTTGCTCCTCTTCCTGCGACATCCACCTTTTTCATGACCAGATCCCGAGCAAGGAAATGTTTTAGGAGGACATTCTTGTCGAAGTGCTTCACCAAGCGCCGCTTAATCTCCTCTTGGCGGATGGATGTCAAGTCACGAAGCTCTTGAACGAAATCCAGCGAGAGCCGTTGAGCGTCTTCATTCTCCAAGCGCCATTATTCGCTGCCATTTCCAGCTGCTATGACTCTCGGGCTCCGAACCTCAAACTCCACTGGGATGAGTGCCTCAGACCCGTGGGACAACTTGAAGGGAGTTTCCCCCGTGGCCGAGTTTGGAGTTGTTCTCAGAGCCCAGAGGAAAGAGGGGAGCTGCTATGCCCAATTGCCTTTTAAGTTGGTGACTTTATTATTTAGGAGCTTGATGATCAACTTGTTGGCGGCTTCCACTTGCCCATTGCTGTGAGGATGATGTAAAGAGGCGAATCAAAGATCCGTCCCTAGCTGCATGCAGAAGTCCTCTAACTCTAGGCTGGCAAACTGTGGCCCATTGTCGGTGACGATGGCGAGAGGAATCCCGAACCTGCATGCAATCTCTCACCAAATAAAATTCTTTACAATTTGCGAAGTGGTCTTGACCAGTGCTTTTGCCTCGATCCATTTGGAGAAGTAATCTATCATGACAAGGACGAACTTCCTCTGTCCACTGGCTTGAGGAAAAGGGTCGATCAAGTCCATTCCCCAGATGGAAAAGGGCCATGGAGCAGTGATCGAGCGCAGATGCTGAGCATGTTGTAGTTGAAGAGGAGCAAAGAGCTGACATTGGAGACATTTTTTGGAGAAGGCTTCTGCATCTTTCTGATTGGTGGGCCAGAAATACTCATGCCTTAGGATTCTTTGTTCAAGAGTGCGAGTCCCTGAGTGGCTGCCACACTCTCCCGAGTGGATCTCCTCCAGGACACGTAGGACTTCGATCTCTGACAAACACCGAGCCAGAGGACCTGAGATGGTTTTACGATAGAGCTCTCCTTCCTATAGTAGATAATATGCTGCTTTGTAGCGAAACTTTCTCTGATCTCATTCGCTGGCAGGAACCTGACCTGTTGTCAAAAGGGAAATAAACGGGTCCCTCCAGGATGCCATCTTCTCGATCTCCATCATCTCCCCCTCTTCGATGGACGGTCGGAACAGTTCAGTCATGGTACCACCAGCCCGGGGACCGTACTTGGCGAGGTAGTCGACTTATGAATTCTCTTCTCATGGTACATGCTCTACGAAGAAAGATTGAAACCCCCCGATCAGACCTTTCACTTTGATTAAGTATCTCTGCAGGATCGGATCATTCACCTCGAACTCGCCTTTGATCTGAGACGTGAATACCACCGAGTCAGTGAAGGGCCTGATATCTCAAATTGCCAACTCCTTGGCGAGACGCAAGCCAGCCACCATAGCTTCGTACTCCGCCTGATTATTTGTAACGGGGAAGAGGATCTAGATTGCTTGCTCGATCCTGGTTCCCTGGGGGCTCACCAGCACGACTCCGGCTCCCACTGAGTACCTTACCGAAGCCCCATCCACAAACATCTTCCATGAAACTAAGCTAGAAAAGCCTTCCTCTCCTTCCTCATCGGCTGAGAAGTTGGCAATGAAATCTGCCACTGCCTGTGCCTTGATCGCTACCCTTGGAGAGTAAGAAATATCAAACTCGCTAAGCTCCACTGCCCACTTTGCCTGCCTGCCAGAATGCTCCACTCCATCCAGGATACTATGTAGAGGATGATCGGAGACGACCCTGATGGAGTGAGCCTGAAAATATGGACGGAGCCTCCGAGCTGAAACTACCAAAGCAAACACCAACTTCTCCAAGATAGGATATCTCGTTTCCGCCTGTCGCAGCACTATACTCACATAGTAGATAAGGATCTGCTTCTTGCCTTCCTCTCGGACCAACACCGAGCTAACCGCCTCTGCTCCCACTCCCAAGTATAAAAAGATATCTTCATTACCCCACGGGCCTTGGAGGAGAGGAGCTTGGGTTAGCTGTTTCTTGAGCTTTCTGAAAGCCTCCTCACACTCCGCGGTCCACTCGAACTTTTGATTCCCCCGAAGGGTTTTGAAGAACGGAGAACACTTCTCCCCTGCCTTGGACAAGAAACGACTAAGGCCTACCAGCCTTCCCGTCAACCTTTGAACTTCCTTTGGATCCCTCGGGGATGTCATCTCCAGAATTGCCTTTACTTTGTCGGGATTAGGTTCCACCCCCTGGGAGTGAGGAGGTGACCTAAAAACTTCCCTCTTCCTGCATCGAAGATGCACTTGGTCGGGTTGAGTCGCATCTTGTACTTCCTCAGGGTAGCGAAAGTATCCACCAGATCCGTTATGTGCTCCGCAACACTTTTGCTCTTGACAAGAAGATCGTCTACATAGACTTCCAAGTTCCGCCCCTTCTGCCCCTTGAAGATTTGATCCATCATCCTTTGATAAGTCGCGCCTGCATTCTTGAGCCCGAAGGACATCATCTTGTAGCTATAGCAGCCATCGCTGGTTATGAAAGAGACGTCGCAGCAGTCGGGGGGATGCATCCGGATCTGGTGATACCCTGAAAAAGCATCAAGAAAACTCATCACAGGAAACTCAACGGCGGAATCAACCAGCGCGTCGATTTGAGGCAAGGGGTGGCAATCCTTCAGACAAGCTTTATTCAACATGGAAAAATCGATACATAAACGCTAGCCCCCTCCGGGCTTCTTCACCATTACAACATTAGAGACCCAGCATGGATACTGGACCTCCAAGACAAAACCTGCCTCCAGCAGCTTCTCTACATCCTCCCAGATCGGCCCGACCAACATGGAAGTGCTCTTCCTCTTCTTCTGACGAATAGGAGCCATCGCGGGATCCAGGTTGAGGCGATGGAAGTCAACATCAGCGTCGACCTCTGGCATCTCGGTGGCACTCCAAGCGAAGACGTCAACATTGTCCTGCAGGCAATCGGCCATCTCTTTCTTCCCTTCTAGCGGTAGGGATCCTCCAACCCTCAGTAGTCCCGACTCTCCTCCCTGAGAGATCACTTCCACCTCCTCCACCTCTTCAGCGGCACATAACCCCTTCTCCTTCTCCAGCAGCTCCTCCAACATCTCCGCATCACCCATCCAGCTGATTGTGCTGACGACATTCATGTAGCACTCCCTGGAGGCCTTGGGATCTCCCATGATCCTGATCTGAACATCTCCCTGACAATACTTCAAGCACTAGTGATATGACGACGGAACGGCCTTGAAATAGTAGATGAGGGGCCGCCCAAAGATAGTGTTGTATCCGTCGACGCGTCGACGATGATGAGGCGGCAACAGATCGACGTCCCGGTGAGTGTAACCAAAAGTTCCACCGCCCCTTCCACCTCTTTCTTATCGCCTGAGAAGCCAAAGAGGGGTCCATCTGCAGCCTGGACCCGGGATGCTTCCACCTGAAGCCCGACAAAGGTTCTCTTGAAAATGACATTCACCGAGCTTCCGTTATCCGCGAGGATTTGGTCGACGGTGAAGTATTCGATGGCGGCTTGAATCACCAAGACGTCGAGGCGACGTTCTTCCGATAGATCTGGTGGAGACTTCCCTTGCGGGAAGTTCCGAGTCCGGCCCCTCCATTGATCACCCCTACATGCCCACCTCCCGGGACATGTATCACCACTCCACGACCTCCCAGGTCGATGTGATCTTCATTCCTCCTCCTTACTGGAGCTTGGAATGCCACCTGCCATACCGGGGCCTCCAGCCTCTACTGCTCTCTCTCTGTAGCTCCTGCTTCCAACCTCCTCCTTGCTTCCCAGAACTCCGAGAAAGCCATGGTCTCGTGCCCCTCTACTCGATGAATGTCACAGTAGAGGGGAATCTTCGCCTCCTGACACATCGCCCGCTGCTCCCTCTGACGCCGTTTGTTGTCTTGGCGGGCGATGGTCATTGTCTCCCTTCTTCCTCCTCCTCGGCCTCCCTCCTGCCGGTTACTGTTCCTCCTCTCCTCCTAGAAGTGTTCTCATTGGTGGTATCCACTGTGGGTGATTCTCAGGATATTGGAATCGTCTATCCCCCCTCTTCCTGCCTGGGCCTCCGCTGGCCTCCTCTCTTCTTGTCTTTGAGGCCTCTCTTGCCTCCTCTCCTCAACGCTCCTGGGTTCTTCTCTCGTCCTCCTCTCCTCTCTTCTCTACTCTTCCTTACTCCTCCCATCCTGCCTCTCCGGCGTCCTTCTCGCCTTCGCTCTTGAAGTTCCTGCTCTCCTCTTCTCCCTCGAATCCTCTCCATCCAGCCTTGCCAAGAAGTCCTTGATCTTATCCTCTCTGCGAACAAAGGTGTTTGCCCTCTTTATCATCTAATCAAAAGATCTAGGGGGATTAGACCCCTTCTCCATGTTGAACAAACGTTGCTTCAGCCCAAACTTCAGGGCTACCATCAAGGTAAAGTTGTCCATCTCCTCTATCTCCAGGATCTCCACCTGGAAACGGTCTACGTAGTGGCCCAAGCTCTTGTGCTGCCAATGCGTAACCTTGAAGAGAGTCGTCGCCTCCTTCTTCCTCTTCTTCGATGTCATCAACCTCGCCATGAGGCCCCGAAGCAGATCAGATAAATAGTACACGTACCCCGCTGGCAGTTGATGGAACCAATCTCTAACATTCCCCTTGATGTTAATGGAGAAGAACCGGCACTTGAAGGCGTCAGACATGTTGCGGATGGAGATGACATCTTCGAACCATTGAAGATGTCTGATAGGGTCATCCCTGCCAGAGTAGTAGGGGAGAACGTGCTCTCTGAACCCTTCGGGAACGGGGGCGGCGAGGATCTCGTCACAGAAGGGGCTCCTCCCTCCCTGGCGGTGGCGAGTTTCATCCTCACTGGAGACGTCGTACTCGATGCCATTCCGAGTATCTTGGTATCTCGCCGACGACATCGGATCCCGAAAGCGGACCCCTTGACTGCCTGTCGGATGATATCGTTACTGCATCGGTCTGGCCGGGGCCCCACATGATATATCACAAAACATGCGGTGAAGGTACAGGATGATACCAGAGTAGCGCATCGCACCTATCACAAAGCATTCTAGCGGAAGTCTAGACTACAACTTGAACTCCTCATGAATGCCCAAATATAAAACTCCACATGTTATACGAGATAGGAATGTTTGACAACAAATAAAATAGTTGGCCTTATGGCCGTACATGGCTTTCACACAGTGGCATAAACAGATTGGTGCACAGGCCGGCCACAATAAAAGAAAACACACAACATCTCCAACACATATAGCCTTCGAGGGCTAGCAGCAGTAGCAGCAACAACAGCAGGAACGTCAACCTCTATGTGTCCCTCTCGGCTCTCCAGCACCTGTACAGGGACAATCCACCCAGCGGTGGCAAACAAAAGCAACGGTCAGCGTTCAGCTGACCAAATTATAACGACCCTACCCCTTTTCTCGGGACAGCGGTAATCTTCCCTGCAGGCATAGTATAACACAGTATGGCAATATATTTCATCAAAATATGCTTTCACGCACACAAGCCATCACAACCGTTCGCCACCCGGCCCAACGGTCCGTGCACTCATGGCACATTCTTGGTGTTCTGGCAAATCCCTTGCCAACCACCGTATCAGGGTCACCACCCAACGGTAAATATCTTGAGCATTTACTCCATGGCGTGCAGCTGGAGTTTTATATTCTTCCTACACCGGGATGGCCCGTAGCCCCCCATTGTGTCATGGCGCGCAGGCCGAAGACTCTTGCTATGCCCTCCAGCAGACCGCACCTTTTGGTCTCACGTCGGACGGACATAGCGCAGGTCGGATCCTCCACCCCCCGTTGCTCAAATCGCCTTGCCTTCTCCGAGTACAGCGTACTCATGGCTATATCAAAGGCGCGGGTCGGTCTCACCAATCCTGTTCTTGGCATTCAAGCCCGGGTAGTTCTCTATACCCATTTTCTTATCACAACAGCGGGTCTTTCCTGGGCATCCCAATACTTCCTGTTACTTTCTTCACAGGTGGACACCGCAAAATCACAAATGTCAGGGGTCTTTCCTGGCTACCATGCCAGTACTTCCTGTTACTCGCTTCACAGGTGGACACCCTACGACATCAAGCATCACAAAGGGCCTTTCCTGGTCACACCAGTACTTCCTGTGCCTCATCCACAGGTATGACCCAAAACATAACACGGATATTTTCCTGGACTACCACTCCAATACTTCCTGCTACTCCTTTTCGCAGGCATAACCCGTTGACTCCTTAAACTACATGTTTATCACGGAGTCTTCTTCGGTTCGTAGCAACATCACCAATCCAGACCAACCTGTCCAGATGGGCTTCACACAGCATGCCTATTCCGTACTCCAATTCTAGATCTAGATGCCAACAAGGGGATTTCATGAATCACCCAAAAGACTCCCCAAATCAGCCACCACTTGGTGGGGGAATCACCACTATATGCCAAAAGGAAGCCTTCACATGGCTAGGAAGAAAAGTCGTTACCCTTGACGACCGCTTCGGTGCCATGACTTCAAAGCGAGCTTGAATGGCTCACAAGAACTTTTCCTCCGCAGCGCCGGCTTCGGATCTCTTGTCGGTAAACCGTAGCACCACCAGCAGCAGCCCTTCCCCTTCTTCCTTCTTCTTCCTCTCCTTTCTCTCTTAACTTGAAGAAAGATAAAGGCTAAGTAAAATGAGAATAAATTCTCAGATTTCGTCCTTTAGGAAAAGAGGAAAGAAGCTCAGCCTTTGGATCCAAGCTGAAGGAATGGACGGCCACAAAAATGCCAGAACAGCTAAATTTGACCTGACACGGCCTGTGACATGGCCGTGTCCCAGGCCGTGTGCCTCAAGCAGTGGTCAACTGACCTATCCAAACCAGTGACACGCCCATGGGTCACGCCCGTGTCATGGGTCGTGTCACCCAACACGCCTTCCAACACGCCCGTGTCTGTGGCCGTGTGCCTGGGCTAAAAATAATCTCAAACAACCCGAGACTTCACATGGCCTGTGACACGCCCGTGTCCCAGGCTGTGTGCCCATACACGGCACTCAGACACGGCCTAGCGCAAAATTCATCACGCTGAGTTCGTCGACCTGATTTGACACGCCCTGTGACACGCCCGTGTCACAGGCCGTGTTCAACTTCTCGACACTCGACGACCACATCTCGACACTCGACGATCTCGACATCTCGACACTCGACGACACGGCCTGGGACACGCCCGTGTCCTGGGCCGTGTGCCCCTCTCGACACATCGTCGAGAGCAAAACGTCGAAACCCAGGCCGATCGTTGAGACGGCCCCGACACGCCCTGCGACACGCCCGTGTCGCAGGCCGTGTCTGCTGTTCGATGACTGTCGACTCCAAATTTCGTCGACCTCGCGGCCAAATCGTCGAATCGAGCTTGACACGCCCTAGGACACGCCCGTGTCCCAGGCCGTGTCACCCAAAAAAAATGCCTGTTTGAGAAATTGGGGCTGTTACACTTCTCTCGCCCAAGCGGGCTCCTTTCCAGCTCGCCTCGGCGGCGCTTCCTCCTCCAGCGGTGTCACGCGACGAGGAGAAGTCGTCGTGACATCGGGGCGATGAGCAAACCCGGTGAGGATGGTCTGCTCGATCCTCTTCGCAAACTCTTCAAACGCGGCGACCGTCACATACTCGCCACCTTGCGCGATTTCTCCTCCTCCTACTGAGTTACCGACCAACTCTCCATGCTCGCCACCATTGGCCATCTTACTCAACCACTAAACTTTCCTCTGTGGTTGCGATCCACGCTCACCGCACCAAGTATTGAAGCCAGGAAAATTCTCAAACCTCGAATTCAGACCAAAGCCGCCTAAGGTTACCAGCTCAGAGGTTAAATCAGACAGCTAGGGTGACTAGGATGAAGAACCAAGTCCAACAAGACCCCAGATGTTGCCGCAGGAAGGTCCCACCACGTACCCGGATGCTCAAAAGGAGCAGCCCCTTCTCAACCAAAGATGGCTGAACTGGGTACGAGGGAGACTAGCTGATGACCAAGTCGCAAGGTCGTGACTTGACCTCTAAGGAAATGGAATGCAAAGACTCGGCAAGTATCTCAAAAGTGAAGCTCACAAGTATCCTACAGAGGATTTCAAGTGCCTCACCTCATACCCCGGGGGTCCTATTTATAGGCAAATCCAAGGAGGGGGCCATATTTATACCCCACCCCCTGGAGACTAGGCGACTACTAGGGGAACTCGCACAGGCTGGGCGAGTATCTCGTCTAGTCACCTACCTGGCGAGTATGCGAGGGAAGCTCGCCATACTCGCCTAGGCCTTCCGTGAACTTGTACGATGACTTTGACTCCTGTCTTGACTTGTTGACCTTGACTTCTACTGACCTGGATGTGGTAGGATCCATCCTCGACGAATATGGGTTGTACACCAGAAATGTCCAGTGTCGACACGGAACACCTACTCTGTCGAGATGTGTCGACTTAAGTCGACACAAGGTTCTGTTGGAACATGGTTTCACACTCCTTAGGTTTGAGAATATCAACTCCCTGCTTGTATTTGATGAGATTGGTTGTGTGATAGAGTGTGCAGGCTGATAGGTGAAAGGAAAGGAGAAGAGCTTCAAAAGGTTACTACCGCCCGGCGACAACCTTATCGTAGCGCGGTAACCATCTCGATCGACGCATATCGGTTCGATGGTCGACAGCCCATTTATCAGCTAAGGAAGGATCGTCGACAATCAAAAGCTACCGCCCGGCGACAGGACGCTACCGCCGGCGGTATCCGGTCGACGTGCATTGAGGGGACGATCGTCGACGATGGTACCTACCGCTCAGGCGATAGTCTTATCGCAGGCGGTAGAATTATCTGGCGAAATGGCGCTATCGCTCTGACTGGGCGCGGTAACCTTTACCGTCCGGCGATAGCTCTTTTGAAACGGCAGTTTCCTTAATGAGCAGTTATAGTTGCCGTTTCGGGAGACGTGTGGAGACAGCTGGCAGGCGTTACGCGCGAACCTACCGCCCGGCGATAGAGTTATCGCAGGCGGTAGTCGATTTTCTCCAAGACATATAAAAAGCAGCGCCGTTTCCTCAAGACCTGAGTCTCCAGAGATCATTGACGAAGTGCTCCAGGAATACTAAGTTCGGCCATCTTCCTACGTCCGTTCTACTCGTCTTCGTCAAAGAAAAAGCAAGGTTTCTTCCTCCCGTTCGAGATCGAAGAACTCCGGAGATCAAGGCTTCGCATCGTCTACGTCTAGCGACCAGGTGCTTTCCATCGAAGATCACAAGCACCGGCCGTAGATCTATCCGGAGAACTTCTCAAGAGGGAGAACCTAAACTTTAACGAATATATTTTGTAATCTCTTTTGTATCTTTTTCTTCTTCTATTGTTGTAAGTGGTAAGGGAAATCGACCGGGGAAGGTCGTCGGGATCCGGGTTGGATTCCGTGGAAAATCGTCCCGGGATTTGGGGCGTCTAGATCGGGGATCTAGCGGTGCTCTAAGACCCTTCCGGGTGTGGAGGTGAAGAGCGGCTCTAAGACCTTTCGGGAGAAAGTGAGAGAGCCAACCGGTCCGGGTTTTGGGTCGGTATAGAAAACCCAAAGTTTTCTTCTCTTCGTCTTTGATCTTCGACGTCATGAAGATCGTACTGTAAAACACTCATCTTGTACTTGTATGAAATTGATTGTTATTGAATTTAATACTTGTGTTTAAAATCTTCACTTGTGGTGTGGTTTGCGTTAAGATTCCGTTTATTCAAGCGAAATTTATAAAACCTTATTCACCCCCCCCCCTCTAAGGTTGGCCTCCGGATCCAACAAGTGGTATCAGAGCGAGGTTACTTCGAATAGGCTTAACCACCTGAAGTAAGATGGCCAACCCAGTGCATGCATTCACTGAGGGACAAGGTGTGAGTCGTCCTCCACTCTTTATGGGTAGTGACTATAGTCACTGGAGGACAAGGATGAAAATCTTTCTGATGACGCAAAGCATGGACGTATGGGCCATGATAGAGACTAAGTACACCACACCACTACCACGGTTGGAGAAGTCATTTTTGAAAAACCTCGCGATAAGTGGGACGATGCGGACAAGCTTAGGTGTACTAATAACGCCAAGGCTATGAACTCTCTATTCTGTGCGTTAGATAAGACGGAATTTAATAGAATATGTAACTGCGAAACTGCCTTTGATATTTGGCGACTTCTTGAACTTACTCATGAGGGTACCTCGCAGGTGAAAGAATCAAAGCTGTTTCGGCTTGAATCCGAGTATGAACAGTTCCGGATGGAGATCGATGAAGATGTTGACAGCATGTACACAAGGTTCACCAAGATCGTCAACGCATCAAGATCTCTTGGAAAGAACTTTCCAAATGGTGATCTAGTGAGGAAGATACTGCGATCTCTACCTCCCCGCTTCAACCCCAAGGTGACTGCTATCGCTGAATCTCATGAAATCAGCGCCTTGGAGATTGAGAGTCTTATCGGAAACCTGAAGACTCATGAAGTGGAACTGAAGATACAAGCCGAGAATATCCCAAGGAAATGAAGAAAAGGGATTGGCTTTGAAGGCTTCAAAAGCTGGGAAAAACATCTGATTTCTCTGAAGAAGATGAAGAGGAAAGTCTCTATGTAAGGGAATTCAAAAAATTCATGAAGAACCCCAGAAAACAAGGGAAGTTCAAACGGTTTCTGAAGAAGGGAGTTGAAGAGGTAGGAAGTGGAACAAGTCGGTAAAGGAGACCGATAGCGATGATGAAAAGTATCAGCCTGAATGCTTTAATTGTCACAAGCTGGGACATCTAAAAAGAGACTGTCCAAGACTCCAGAAGAAGAGAAAGGAAAGGACAACAAGTATAAAGGGAAGAAGAAAGTACTGAAGGCTCTGACCTGGGACGAGGATGGATCGGAAGATTCGAGTAGCACCGACTCGGGAAGTGACAACGAAGCAAATCTGTGCCTCATGGAAAAGTCAAGAGGAATCTGAATCTGATGCTGAGTCCAGTGTCCAAAGCGACACTGAGGTATGTTTGCAGGCAAGGGACACAAAGAACGTGTGGTACTTGGATTCTGGTTGCTCCAAGCACATGACGGGTGATAAAGATAAGTTCCTTAGCCTGGAAACGAAGAGAGGTGGAGTGGTCACATTTGGAGATAATGGTAAAGGAAGAATTCTGGGAATCGGCACAATAGGTAACAAGTTTTTCTCTATTTCAAATGTGCTGTTTGTTGATGGTTTAAAACATAACCTTATTTCTGTAAGTCAAACTAGGAGATAAAGGTATAGATGTTATTTTTGAATCATCATCGAACACATGCAAACTCATTGATGCTAAAACCTCTAATGTATTGCTTGTAGCCCATAGAAATCGCAATGTGTACACAGTTAATTTTGATGATTTCTCTTCGTCCAATCTAAAATGCCTAGTAACTAAGAATGAAGAACTAGACCTTTGGCATAGGAGATTAGGACACTCGGGTAGCAAGCTAATTATTAAGTTATCTAGAAAGAAACTTGTTAGAGGAATTCCGTCTCTAAGCGGTAGTTTTAACGTTATGTGTGGGCCTTGTCAAAAGGGAAAATTTGTCAAAAACTCGTTTAAAAGTAAAACAGAGATTTCCACCTCTAGACCGTTAGAACTCTTGCACATGGATTTGTTTGGACCGCTTTCCACATGTAGCCTAGGAGGAAAGCGATATACATTCGTCATCATAGACGACTTTTCTCGTTATTGTTGGACAATATTTCTTGCCAACAAATCTGACACGTTTAGGGAATTCTCTACTTTATGCACGCGTATTCAAAATGAGAAAGAACTAAACATTAAGTGTATAAGATCAGATCACGGTGGAGAGTTTGAGAATGAGGATTTTTCGAAGTTGTGTGAGACTTTAGGGATTAAGCACGAATTCTCCGCTCCTCGCACGCCTCAATATAATGGAGTGGTAGAAAGAAAGAATCGCACACTTCAAGAGCTAGCACGTACGATGCTCGCGGAGTTCAGCTTACCTCGATCGTTTTGGGCCGAAGCGGTCAACACGGCAAGCTACGTGATGAACCGTGTCATGCTTCGCCCACTTCTTAAGCGAACCCCTTACGAGCTCTACTTTGATAGAAAACCCTCCGTCTCGTACTTTAGAGTTTTTTGGGTGCCCATGCTATATTCTGAACACTAAGGATCTCTTAGGAAAATTCGACGAAAAATCCGATCTAGGCATATTCTTAGGATATTCTAGCAAAAGTCGAGCCTATAGGATTTATAATAAGAGAACCTTAGTGGTTGAAGAATCGTCTCATGTGCATTTTGATGAGAGTCCACCATCTAGTGAGCCTAGGTTGTCCGAAGAAGAGGTTGAGCAGAGTGTTCCGGTTGAGAGTAACGAGGAGAGTGAGTCGCACGCATATGTGCCTCCTAAGGATCTAACGTTTACGAAACAACATCCTCGTGATCTAGTTATTGGAGAACCATCCCATGGAGTTAGAACTCGATCTGCTTTTCATGAGGCGTTCTCCAACTTATGCTTTCTATCGGATATTGAGCCCAAAAACGTGTCCGAGGCTCTTCAAGATGAATCATGGTTCCTTTCCATGAATGAGGAATTGAGCCAATTCGAGCGTAGCAAAGTTTGGATTCTAGTTGATCGTCCGGACAACCATCCCGTGATTGGTTTAAAGTGGGTGTTCAAGAATAAACTTGATGGTGAGTCTAGGATCACGAGGAATAAAGCTCGGTTGGTAGCACAAGGATATTCACAAATTGAGGGTGTGGATTTTGAGGAGTCTTTTGCACCGGTTGCTCGTCTTGAGTCCATTCGAATGTTTTTGGCATTCGCAAGCCATAAGAAAATAAAGTTGTTTCAAATGGACGTTAAGAGCGCATTTTTAAATGGTTATATAAAAGAAGAAGTGTATGTCGAGCAACCACCCGGTTTCCTAAATGCCGCCCACCCTCATCATGTGTACAGATTAGTAAAGGCCTTGTATGGATTGAAACAAGCGCCCCGTGCTTGGTATGATAGGCTAACTACGTTCCTCTTAGATCATGGGTTCAAGATGGGTAGTGCGGACACAACTCTCTTTGTTCAAGCCAAAAATTCGGATCTCGTTATCCTCCAAATTTACGTTGACGATATTATTTTTGGAGCGACTAATGAGAAGTTGGTTGAAGAGATTGTGAGTTTAATGAAATCTGAATTTGAAATGAGCCTTGTGGGAGAACTAAATTATTTTTTAGGATTTCAAATTTCTCAACGACCAGACGGAATTTTCATAAATCAATCCAAATATATAAAAGATATGCTTGTACGTTTTGGTTTTGAATCTTTAAAACAAGTCAAAACTCCGATGAGTGCGTCCCTTAAATTAGGAAAAGACGAGAGTGGAATCTCTGTGGATCAAACAATGTTTCGGGGCATGATTGGATCTCTGTTATACTTGAGTGCGTCACGGCCCGATATCACGTTTGCGGTAGGTATGTGTGCCCGTTTTCAAGCTGACCCTAGGGAGTCTCACTTTAAAGCGGTAAAACATATTTTTCGCTATCTCCGTGGCACGCAACACCTCGGGTTGTGGTACCCTCACTCGGATGATTTTACCCTTCATGGATATTCTGACTCCGATTATGCCGGTTGCTCTCTTGACCGCAAGAGCACTAGCGGTACTTGTCATTTTTTAGGCCCGGCACTTGTCTCATGGTCGAGTCGTAAGCATAACTCGGTGGCTCTTTCGACCGCCGAAGCCGAGTATATCGCCTTAGGAAGTTGCTGTGCACAGGCACTTTGGATGTCGCAAACTTTAGAAGACTTTGGTCTTTCTTTTCGCAACATTACACTTAGGTGCGACAACAAGAGTGCGATAGACTTAACGTATTATCCGGTGCATCACTCTCGGTCCAAACACATAGACGTTCGACATCACTTTATTCGCGACCACATTAAGAAAGAGAATGTGAGTGTCGTCTTTATTGGGACCGATGATCAACTCGCGGACATTCTTACTAAACCGCTTCCGGATGCTCGTTTTTCGCTTCTACGACTCGAACTTGGGATTCTTGATTTATCGTCCTAATTTTTGTTATATTTTTTTTTCTTGTGTTTGTAGTTTTGTTTTTTTTGGTTTCATGTTTGTTCTGTTCAAAGTTGTAACACCAAATACAAAAAGAAAAAAAAAAAAAAAAACATATGTACTGTTCGTTTTTTTTCCTGCTCGTGTTGTTTTTGGTTGTTCCCTGGTTGTGGCTAAAATTATTTTCAAAAATTCAAAAAAAAAAACTGACTAGTAGGTTTGGGGCTCATATGACCGAGTCGTGGTATATTTTCAAGTATATACAATGTTTGCTAATCTTTTTGTCAATTTGTACGGCACATTGGTATCCTGTCATGATGAGCGAAGTTAAATTTTTGTCTAGCTATTGAGTGCGAAAATTAATGTGGGTGTACGTTGTCTATGCCTCTAAGTATGTGTGAGGATTTATTTACGATAATGATTACACCTCTCACACACTACTTGATCATACACTCAACCTGAGATAATAAGCTGACATGCTATAAATCGTGACACTAACTTTAACATCTCTGATATATCTTGAACAATCAATGTCATGAAATCAAATTGCGCGTGTCTATGCTAATTAAATTTTTGGGCCAAAACTAGAAAGGCATATGTCGAATGTAAACAAGTTAAAGTGGATCTACCTATGTGGGTAGATTTCGATTGACTTGGTTCTTGTTCTGCTTTGATTATGTATCAAGTTGATGGCCTAACTCCAAAATAAAATGATGGCCATCAAATCCCGCTTACAGACCCCCCAAGCACTACTCATCCCTCCTGATCAGTCTTCATAAGCGTTGTGAGGGTGAGCACCTTGGATTAAAAAGTCGTTTCGATCTTGTGCATGGACTACACTTTATGATTTGTGCCCTTGATTTAATTTCTTTATGCCGCACTATGTCATGTGACGTGATTTTTCACTATATCTCTTTGGTGTTAGCATCGTTAGTTTGCTTGATATAAAACATGTCTGCCTGATATCTCTATTGAATGTTTTGTCTCTTGGTGCTACACGTGCACATGTCATTATCTTATTTAAATCTTCCGCGCATAAGAATTGGACCTCAACTACATTCGATGCTTTTCGCACAATACGTACTGGCACATTTTTTTTCTCTCATGACGATATTTGTGTTTGCCTATTTTTCTCTCTATTTATCTAAACCCTGCAAACATTCATGTCATACTTGATGTGTGCTATGTCTCGTGCATATAGTCCATTTTCTTCACTCTGATTTGCGTTTGCTCCTGATTTTGACCCTGTTTTACAACTCTCTGATTTCAAGTGCTTTGTAGGTCTATATTACGTTATCTCTCGCCTACAATTTTCATCCTCCTTGGTCGGTTGGCCTCGCCCATTCTTTTGATATTATCAAAGGGGGAGAAGGTATTGGAGGTAGTGTTCATGATAGGGGGAGCGTATTGAGGTGTGTGTGTGCTCATAGATAGGGGGAGCGTCCCACCGATAGGGGGAGTATGTAGTAGGATAGAACAGGATTGAACGGGATCGATATAGGTGTGTATTGCTTATTTGTTCAATATCATTTTACTCTGATACTCTACTTTATACTGTTCTACGTTGCTACATACATCTATTCTGGCACTCTATCTACTTGATTTTGGTTTATCATGAACGGGATTGATATTATCAAAAGGGGGAGTTTGTTGGAACATGGTTTCACACTCCTTAGGTTTGAGAATATCAACTCCCTGCTTGTATTTGATGAGATTGGTTGTGTGATAGAGTGTGCAGGCTGATAGGTGAAAGGAAAGGAGAAGAGCTTCAAAAGGTTACTACCGCCCGGCGACAACCTTATCGCAGCGCGGTAACCATCTCGATCGACGCATATCGGTTCGATGGTCGACAGCCCATTTATCAGCTAAGGAAGGATCGTCGACAATCAAAAGCTACCGCCCGGCGACAGGACGCTACCGCCGGCGGTATCCGGTCGACGTGCATCGAGGGGACGATCGTCGACGATGGTACCTACCGCTCAGGCGATAGTCTTATCGCAGGCGGTAGAATTATCTGGCGAAATGGCGCTATCGCTCTGACTGGGCGCGGTAACCTTTACCGCCCGGCGATAGCTCTTTTGAAACGGCAGTTTCCTTAATGAGCAGTTATAGTTGCCGTTTCGGGAGACGTGTGGAGACAGCTGGAAGGCGTTACGCGCGAACCTACCACCCGGCGATAGAGTTATCGCAGGCGGTAGTCGATTTTCTCCAAGACGTATAAAAAGCAGCGCCGTTTCCTCAAGACCTGAGTCTCCAGAGATCATTGACGAAGTGCTCCAGGAATACTAAGTTCGGCCGTCTTCCTACGTCCGTTCTACTCGTCTTCGTCAAAGAAAAAGCAAGGTTTCTTCCTCCCGTTCGAGATCGAAGAACTCCGGAGATCAAGGCTTCGCATCGTCTACGTCTAGCGACCGGGTGCTTTCCATCGAAGATCACAAGCACCGGCCGTAGATCTATCCGGAGAACTTCTCAAGAGGGAGAACCTAAACTTTAACGAATATATTTTTGTAATCTCTTTTTGTATTTTTTTCTTCTTCTATTGTTGTAAGTGGTAAGGGAAATCGACCGGGGAAGGTCGTCGGGATCCGAGTTGGATTCCGTGGAAAATCGTCCCGGGATTTGGGGCATCTAGATCGGGGATCTAGCGGTGCTCTAAGACCCTTCCGGGTGTGGAGGTGAAGAGCGGCTCTAAGACCTTTCGGGGAGAAAGTGAGAGAGCCAACCGGTCCGGGTTTTGGGTCGGTATAGAAAACCCAAAGTTTTCTTCTCTTCGTCTTTGATCTTCGACGTCATGAAGATCGTACTGTAAAACACTCATCTTGTACTTGTATGAAATTGATTGTTATTGAATTTAATACTTGTGTTTAAAATCTTCACTTGTGGTGTGGTTTGCGTTAAGATTCCGTTTATTCAAGCGAAATTTATAAAACCTTATTCACCCCCCCTCTAAGGTTGGCCTCCGGATCCAACAGGTTCATGTCTCTCGACACACTGTCTAGTGTCTCGACACACGACTACCTATTGTGTCGACGTACACTTTGGTGTCTCGACACTTTACTAATTGTCTCGACACACACTATGGTGTCTCGACACAATCCTTTGACTTAGACAAAGTTTGTGTTCTGAATATAATTTTGTGACTTATATGAAGTCTTTCTTAGTTATTTAGATTTGTTGACCTGGTTAGTCATCTTTTATAAGTTATATAAACTTTTATTTTTACTAATTGAACATGTTTACTCAATGTTCAACATCCCTAGTTCAAATTTAAAGTAATTGAACTTGTTTTTATCTAGGGGTTTTGAAAAAATGTCAACAACTTGTCTTTCTGTTGGAGTATACTGTAAGCTAATATTTTCTTTTTCAACATTCTCTCTGAGAATTTTTTATCTAATTTTTATAGGTTTAGTTCTACTACGTGAAACAAGATTATTAGCAATAGAAATTGCACTAGTAGAATCACAAAACATAACAGATTTACTTAGCCGTACACTGTAGTCCAGTAGTTGATGTTGAATCCAAAGCAACTGTGCACAGCAGCTTCCAGCAGATATGTACTCAGATTCTGTTGTAGAAATGGCAACACTTGTTTGCTTCTTGCTGCTCCAACTTATGAGTCTTTTCCCTAGAAACTGACAAGTTCCAGAAGTACTCTTTCTGTCTTCTTTACACCCTACAAAATCTGCATCTGTGTACCCTGTGAGTTCAAAATCACTATCCTTAAGATACCAAAGCCCAAGATTGGGTGTGCCCTTAAGATATCTCAATATTCTCTTTACAATAGTGTAATGAGACTCTTTGGAGCATGTTTGGTACCAAGCACATACACATATTGAGAACATAATATCTGGCCCACTAGCAGTCAAATACAGGAGTGATCCAATGATGCCTCTATATAAGGTTTCATCAACTGGTTTCCCAGATTCATCCTTGTGTAGTGACACAAAAGAACCCATTGGAGTTCTCATGGTAGAAGAATTCTCCATACCATACCTCTTAATCAACTCCTTAGTGAACTTAGACTGAGAGATGGATATACCATCCTCAGATTGTATAACTTAGAATCCCAAAAAGAACTTTAGCTCACTCATGCTGCTCATTTCAAACTTGTCTTACATAAGTCTGACAAATTTTCTACACAGCTTCTCATTAGTAGACCCAAAAATTATGTCATCTACATCTATCTGGACTAGGATGCTTGATCCTATGATGTCCCTAAGGAATAGTGTCTTGTCTATCTTTCCTCTAGAGAAATTGTTCTCTATAAGAAAGGTAGACATGGTCTCATACCAGGCTCTAGGTGTTGATGCGCGGAAATGTGGAAGAGGAGAGTGAGCCGCGGGCACCAGCAGCTAACGGGTGTGTTCGGTCTCACGAGCTAGGATGTGGTGAAGAGGTTGATGAGGATGCAGGAAAAAGCTTCTGAGTGCTCGAGAGTGAAGCAAGCGCTTGATCAAGGGTTGCGGGAATAATAGGAGGTTGATGAGGAACTGTCGAGTAGACGGTTACTTCGACAGTTGGGTTTGCAAGTTAGTGTCGAGAGAGGTGAGTTGAGAAGAAGAGGGGGTCGCTAGCAGCGACAACATCAGACTTCGCCCACCATGGCTTGGATGCCACTCTTGCGATGGGCTTTCCTTTTATTATAATTCAATGTTAGAGCTTAAGTTGCACCTTTACATAGAAAGCAAGCAAATAAAGGGTATAATGGAGGAAGCTAGCGGCTAAGGAAAGAAGTTGTCAGGAGGCCGCGCGGACTGAGCAGAGAGGTCGGCAGACCACACGGATAACTGTTCCCACCGCTTGCTAGAGTAAGCTGAGGGGACTGCGCGATCAGTAAGAGAAGAGAGCTGAGGTCGTGCAGGCTGGGAAATGGAGTCCACATGATTTGATGACTTGACCTTGACGTCGATCGTCCTCAGTCGTCTGTGTCTGTCCGTGTCTGTCTCCCCCTAAATGATAGGTATGGGAGATTATTTATAGGCTCGAGGAAGTAACCGTTTTTGGTAACGTCACCCCCGGTGAGTTGGTGAGTTGGTGAGTTATGCGAGTAGAACAAGGAGTTCGCCGAGTCCGCACCATGCTGTGCGGTTACGGACTTGTCTTCTGGAGCTGATCTGCTATTGGCGGACTGGGATGAGTCCGCCTCTATTATGCTAAGTGAGCCCGCACCGAGCTATGCAGGCCGAGGAGTTGTCCTCCTCTTACTGGGAAGAGGTCGGTGCTGGAAAGCTGAGTGGCGGACTGCGTAATGAGTCCGCCTCTACTGCAGGAAAGCTTGTTGGTTTAAAGGGCTTGCCAATGCAGGCAGACTGAAGGGTTGGATAGCATAATGATTCCGCCCAGCCCGCGGCAGACGGGATGAGTCCGCTGAATGTTGTGCGGATTGACGGAGAGCTGGAGCGTCCACGCCCCTTGGGCGGACTGAGAGCGAGTCCGCGAACTGCAAGCCGACGAGAGTTGGTCGACTGGGCGACCTGGTGGACTGAAGAAGCAGGTCGCCACCTTTGCTGAAGTCCGCCTCCTGTTGGGCGGGCTTGCTGTCCCTACCGGGCGTCCCGGAGATTGTCGCCCTCTGTTGGATGACCTGAAGGCAGATTGCTGACTGCTAGGTGATGGCGATGATGATGATGCGGTCGTGGATATACGACATCGAGAGTTCATGGATTGGGACGGTCATTGCCGCAAGCTCGAAGATGAGAGTCTACCACGACGTTTCTTCGCCAACACCACCAATGCTACATGTTTTGCTCGACGTCCACCGCCACCAATAAATAAAATATATAATTATAAATTACATAATTATAATTATATATTTTATCAATTTTTATTTCATGCAATTCTATTTTAAAAATACTTTATTTCATGCATTTTATTTTGTTAGTGAATTGTTTAATTTTATGTATTGTATTTTCATTTCATGTATTATGATGGGTGCATATAACCATCATAATTTCTTTTTGAATTTTGAATTTTGAATGGAGGATGATTGAGTGGTGTAGGCTATATATAGTCATGGTTATGAAGGAATAATTAGAGAATGAAAGAAAGAAATCCTAAGAATTCAAATTTTGAATTTTCCCCCTCCTTTCTCCTTCCTCTTTGAGAAATTCTCCCCCCTTTCTCTTCTCTCTTGGCCGCCGGCCTTCTATCTCTCCGACTCTTAGTGGCTCGGCCACCTTCCCCCTCCCCTCCTCCTCCTCCCTCTCCAAGGGTTTGTCAAAAGGAGAAAACGGCGAGCGTCTTCATCGTCCGGTGCGGATCCGAGGATTTCTGCGTGGAAATAGAGAATATACCACCGTCAACGTGTGTTCCTCCACTCATCTCTGTGGAAGGTTTTCTTGGGATTTGGGTAACGATTCCTACACCTCTTTGTGAGATTTCTTCTAACTTATTTTGTGAGGTTTTGGTGGAATTAGAAGGCTAGTTTTTAGTCCGGATTTATATTGAAATTAGAGCTTAAAAAATATGAATTTTCAAGCATGTATTTCCCGAATATTTTTCGTATAACTTGGGGCGGGTAGATCTCGTGAAAAGTTGAAGAAATCGGGTTCATCACCTTTGATTTCCCCATGCGTTCAAGTGATTTGGTAAACTCTCATTTTAATTAATTTGGGATTGATATTAGGACTTCATTTTAATCACTAATTTAGCCTGGAACTTTCTTTATTGGAATGGTAAATTGCTTGCGCATAATCTAATTCGAATAGCTAACTGTCTGGATCGTGTGGGTCCTTTTTCGCTTGAGCGAACATTGGCCTATAGCCCTTATTCGATCTATAAAAGGGGTTGCATCCCTTTGCATTGATGGTTGTGGAATTTTTGTCTTTTAATGCTTGAGTATTTGATAGTACTAAGTAGAGAAACCGCGCACTAGATATTTAATTAAATTGTCGAACAGAAGAATGCATAGTTTAATCTGTCGAAACCTTGAGCCTGCATCAATTTGGTATCAGAGCCAGATTGTGCTAATTTCTTAATTAGTACCATCGTAGGAAATATTTCTTTTGCATGCCGACACGCACTTGCCCGTTTCATTGCATAACATATAAATTAATTTTTAAATTTGGTCTGCCAATAGCGGCCTATATTTTTATTTTTTTAGCAAACAAATATCAAAAAAATATTTTAATAATCTCTCATTTATTGTCAGTAAGAAAATCACAAAAAATATTTTCTTGTCTTAGTTATTAAGCGGGAACAAATACATCTATTGCATTTTATATAGGGTCAGGTTCATTTTTCATTGGTTGTGCACCAGTTCCGGGTGAGTTTTCTCTCTGGTTCTCATTATTATGGCCTATCATGTTTATGCTTCACATTTAGATTACTGGTATGTTAATCCCATGGCTAAACAAACCCCAGCCTTGCCTTCATACCATGGAAATACCAACCGTCCACATGCTCATCCTCCCACTAGAATTGAGGCACCTACTTATGACGGTTTGGGGTATCCCCAAAATTTTAGAGACTGTCTTAAGGGAATAGAAAATTATTTTAATTATCACTTATGGGACGACCACCAAAAGGTTAACATAGCCCGAGATCGATTAGTAGGTCAAGCCCGCGTGTTTTGGCTAAACGAAGAGCGTCGTGTTGGTAGTTATAAACATGCTTGGCCGGCAATGCGTAGCCTACTCTCGGATCAATTTGATCCTGCCTACCTCCGCACTACTAACACCAAGCTTGTGAGTGAGTATCATTATGGCGCTAGTCCCATACCTGCCTATAGGAATGATTATATATCTAATGCTAGATCATTTGTCCCCAAAGGTCAGCCTGCTCTTAGTGTACCTACTACCACCTTTAGGGAAACCATTCCTAATAGATCTTATGCCTTGGACTCAAAAGATGTTACTTCTAGAATTTTGACTCCTTTATCCTTGACACCTAAGCCTCCTGATGTAGTGATTGATAGCCATGAGGATGCTAATGTAGATGTGGTATCTCTTGATCTTGAGGATAACCAACTAGGTGAGTGTATTCCATCATGTGCGTTAGTGCCCGATGATTCTACTGAGTCTGAAATTGAGATTGGATACCCTAGTGATTTGGAAGATGATGTATGGGATGATTACATTTCGATCTGTGAGAGTATTATGTTTCCTATTACGTGCCCTACTAGCATTGTGTCTGTTCACCCTAGTATTGAGTGCCCTCTCCATGATACGATCCCCATTACGTTAGATCCTACGATTGCACCCACTGAGATTATATCTGAGTTATCTGAGGAGTTTGAGAGTGAGGATGTCCCAAGTGTTATTGTGGATGAGTTACCATCTAAGGGAATGGTATTTTTGGACAATTCATTGGTTATACACCCGGATGAGAGTTCTTTGATGTCATCACCGTTAGGTGAAATTTTTACTGATTCGGATTTTATCCCGAGTTTGATTTTATCGACCCTTCCCCCTATTTATTTGCCTGTCTTAGATGACTTTTTAGGACGTGGAATCAGTATCCCTAGTCTGAGTTGTTGTGTCACGCCCACTTTATTAGTTCCTACATTGACATTGACTCAGTGTGTAGATATTACTATGTTGCGTGCACTAGTATTTGGACTATTCACCGCACCTCATAGTCATGACTATGTGTCACTTTTGGCAGCTCCTTTTTCTGCGTGTCCGTCTACGGTTCCGTCCCCTATTATGAATGACTCTATTTCTTTGGCGATTGTGCCTCTGGATGTGGTGTCACTTATACATACTTATATACCACACCCGATCGCACGCATTTACCCGCCGCCATTTGATGACCCTCATTTTCCCACGTTAGCGACTATAGTTGGGTATCTTGAGTTGTTTCGCTCGCAAACCTTTGCACATTCGGGGGCATCCAATTATATTGGTTATGATGTGTGGTTCTCCTTAGCATATATTCATGCCAAGTGTGAAAATATTAAAATTGAAATTAAGACTGCGGTGTCGGAGCCCATAAAAATTATCTCTCATTACAAGGCTCCCGTGCCACCTGACTTACACCCCTTATCCTCTGCTCTTGGGTCAAGTCATGTAGCACATGGATTCTCTCCTCATGTATCTAGGCCATTAGTGATTCATTTTACGTTTTATCGCATGCACTTCTACTCCTTTTTGAGACTGTCTGATGCTAGATATAGTGATTTGGGTTTAGTCTGGTCAGTCCCCGAGCGGATGCCTTCTGGCTCTGTTAATAAATTAATATGTTGGAATGCCGACCCATACATGATTATGAAGAACGTCGGATTTTATGCTTTTACTTTTGATTTTTATAGAGCACATGGTGTTTCACTTTATTTCAAGTTTCCGGACTTTTTACTGTACGTCTCTGTTCCACCTGAGTGCCTTTCTCCGTCGTCTCTTCCTACCACTAAATATTCTCTTGGGATGGGAAGTGTTAGTACTGTCGTGTCTATTTTCCATGTTGACTCCTTGGTTCTTGAACCGGTCGGTAAGATTCTTATTTATTTTCTTTTGCTTGACACCCTTTCGAGTTTTCTCGAAAGTCTTGTTGTTTTTGTGCTAGACAGGTTCATAGTGTTATGGGATGTTCATGCTACGACGACACAGATTGCGGGGCCAGATTTACCCCATGTTGCTGCTGCTTTCAATGGTTCCCCCCTCACGGGCAACTCATCGGTGATGAGTGATTTTGAGCGGTGGAGGATTGATGGCGATGATGATGATGCGGTCGTGGATCTACGACATCGAGAGTTCGTGGATTGGGACGGTCGTTGCCGCAAGCTCGAAGATGGGAGTCTACCACGACGTTTCTTCGCCAACACCGCCAATGCTACATGTTTTGCTCGACGTCCACCTCCACCAATAAATAAAATATATAATTATAAATTACATAATTATAATTATATATTTTATCAATTTTTATTTCATGCAATTCTATTTTAAAAGTACTTTATTTTATGCATTTTATTTTGTTAGTGAATTGTTTAATTTCATGTATTGTATTTTCATTTCATGTATTATGATGGGTGCATATAACCATCATAATTTCTTTTTGAATTTTGAATGGAGGATGATTGAGTGGTGTAGGCTATATATAGCCATGGTTATGAAGGAATAATTAGAGAATGAAAGAAAGAAATCCTAAGAATTCAAATTTTGAATTTTCCCCCTCTTTTCTCCTTCCTCTTTGAGAAATTCTCCCCCCTTTCTCTTCTCTCTTGGCCGCCGGCCTTCTATCTCTCCGACTCTTAGTGGCTCGGCCACCTTCCCCCTCCCCTCCTCCTCCTCCCTCTCCAAGGGTTTGTCAAAAGGAGAAAACGGCGAGCGGCTTCATCGTCTGGTGCGGATCCGAGGATTTCTGCGTGGAAATAGAGAATATACCACCGTCAACGTGTGTTCCTCCACTCATCTCTATGGAAGGTTTTCTTGGGAATTGGGTAACGATTCGTACACCTCTTTGTGAGATTTCTTCTAACTTATTTTGTGAGGTTTTGGTGGAATTAGAAGGCTAGTTTTTAGTCCGGATTTATATTGAAATTAGAGCTTAATAAAAATCTGAATTTTCAAGCATGTATTTCCCGAATATTTTTCGTATAACTTGGGGCGGGTAGATCTCGTGAACACTTGAAGAAATCGGGTTCATCACCCAAATTGATGCAGGCCCAAGGTTTCGACAGATTAAACTATGCATTCTTCTGTTCGATAATTTAATTAAATATCTAGTGCGCGGTTTCTCTACTTAGTACTATCAAATACTCAAGCATTAAAAGACAAAAATTCCACAACCATCAATTCAAAGGGACGCAACCCCTTTTATAGATCGAACAAGGGCTATAGGCCAATGTTCGCTCAAGCGAAAAAGGACCCACACGATCCGGACAGTTAGCTATTCAAATTAGATTATGCGCAAGCAATTTACCATTCCAATAAAGAAAGTTCCAGGCTAAATTAGTGATTAAAATTAAGTGCTAATATTAATCCTAAATTAATTAAATTGAGGGTTTACCAAATTACTTGAACGCAGGGGGAAATCAAAGGTGATGAACCCGATTTCTTCAAGTGTTCACGAGATCTACCCGCCCCAAGTTATACGAAAAATATTCGGGAAATACATGCTTGAAAATTCAGATTTTTATTAAGCTCTAATTTCAATATAAATCCAGACTAAAAACTAGCCTTCTAATTCCACCAAAACCTCACAAAATAAGTTAGAAGAAATCTCACAAAGAGGTGTAGGAATCGTTACCCAAATCCCAAGAAAACCTTCCACAGAGATGAGTGGAGGAACACACGTTGACGGTGGTATATTCTCTATTTCCACGCAGAAATCCTCGGATCCGCACCGGATGATGAAGACGCTCGCCGTTTTCTCCTTTTGACAAACCCTTGGAGAGGGAGGAGGAGGAGGGGAGGGGGAAGGTGGCTGAGCCATTAAGAGTCAGAGAGATAGAAGGCCGGCGGCCAAGAGAGAAGAGAAAGGGGGGAGAATTTCTCAAAGAGGAAGGAGAAAGGAGGGGGAAAATTCAAAATTTGAATTCTTAGGATTTCTTTCTTTCATTCTCTAATTATTCCTTCATAACCATGGCTATATATAGCCTACACCACTCAATCATTCTCCATTCAAAATTCAAAATTCAAAAAGAAATTATGATGGTTATATTCACCCATCATAATACATGAAATGAAAATACAATACATGAAATTAAACAATTCACTAACAAAATAAAATGCATGAAATAAAGTACTTTTAAAATAGAATTACATGAAATAAAAATTGATAAAATATATAATTATAATTATGTAATTTATAATTATATATTTTATTTATTGGTGGCGGTGGACGTCGAGCAAAACATGTAGCATTGGTAGTGTTGGCGAAGAAACGTCGTGGTAGACTCCCATCTTCGAGCTTGCGGCAACGACCGTCCCAATCCACGAACTCTCGATGTCGTAGATCCACGACCGCATCATCATCATCGCCATCACTAGGCGGACTGAGATGGAGTAGTTCGCACCTGCTGGTCTGGCGACCTGAAGCTCGTTGCTTATTGTTGGTCGACCTGGAGGCAGGTCGCCTGGCGATGTGGTGGTTTGGCTTACTTGCGCGACTTGCAGGAGTGGGCTAAAGAAGGTCGTGACTCCTACTGAGCATGCGGCTACATGGCGGTCTGGGCGGATAGGAATCCGAGTCCGCCACTTAGTTGGATCACATCTGTTGGGGCAAAGTGAATCTGTGTGGTTAGCTGATCAAACCACGCAGTTTGCAGGGGCAGACTGAGGAAGCAGTCCGCAGCCCCTGCAAAATAAGTAGAGGGAGCTTGGAGTAGGCCGCGACTAGCAAGCTGGCTACCTTGGGAGGGATCGCCGATTTCTGGGTAAACATAATCCCTGCACTTTTTTAAGTCCCGAAGGGAACTTCGAAAAAGTAGGAGACCCACGAAAATTGTGATCCACCCCATGGAAAAGGTAAGAGGTAAGGAGAGGTAGAACCTGATGTCTCTCCTTAGAAGGAGTTTGCCAATGCCTATCTTTTTCCTACAAAGGAAAACTTAATACAGATGAAGAAAATGGGGGGTACATCTCGTGTGTACCTGAATTACTAGAAGACTTGAATGTTTTCCACTGAGCTCTGCAAAACAAAGATAAGAAGAAGGCACAAAAGAATAATAACTTGCAAGTACCTGAAGGAGGCTTGCAAGCACCTGTTATTCTCTACAAAAGGAAGAGAAAGCAGTAGGCGTGAAAGAAAAATGAGTTGCAAGTACTTGAAGGGGACTTGCAAGCGTCTGCTAGTCTCTACAAAAGAGAAGTTATGCGCAGATATGACATATAAAAGTAAGCTGCAAGTACCTAAAGTGAACTTGTAAATACCTGCTAATCTCTGCAAAAGTAAGAGTAAGAAGCAGATATTATAGAAAAGTAGGTTGCAAGTACCTGAATGGAACTTGCAAATATCTGCTAATCTCTACAAGAAAAGAGTTAGAAGCAGATATGATAGGAAAGTAGGTTACAAGTACCTGGATCGAACTTGCAAATATCTGTTAATCTCTGCAAGAAAAGAGTTAGAAGCAAGTATGATAGGAAAGAAGGTTACAACTACCTGGATGGAACTTGCAAATATCTGCTAATCTCTGCAAGAAAAGAGTTAGAAGCAGATATGATATATAAAAGTAAGCTTTAAGTACCTAAATGGAACTTGTGAATAATAACTGCTGATATGATAAGATAGATATGATCAGATAGCAGAATAAATGTCTGGCGAACTCTACTAATAACCGAATAAAGATCAAACCGCGATAGTGATCTTTTCATGAGATCAGATATGATATCTTTAATATGAAGTGCAAATCAGCAAGATGAAACCATCTTAATTAGACTCCAATAGTGTGGTTTGTCAATTAAGGAGAACCATATACTTTGATTAATGATTTGTGCCATTAATATCCGATAAGAGTAATAGAGAGCTTGTAAATCATCATCTGATAGAGCTTTATGCAAGCAGTGCATATAAGATGAGAATAAGCAAAATGAATGTTGCAAATCCTTTTGATAGGTTGGATTTAACCTGTTAACCTATGAAAGAGGTAGTTCATAAAAAGAGGTCTATACTCAGAGATGACCAAGAATGCCTGGATGCTGCCACAGGTGTTCATCATGGGCCTTAAGCATCGCTTGCCCGAGAAAGGTCATTACGAGTGCAGTCCTACTTTGAGCGGGCTGGTCGTGCTTCCTTTAGAATGGTATAAGAGAGAAAAGCATAGGAAATCCTGAGAAGGATCATTAGATACATTGTTCTCATGCTTTGGGTTACAACATCACTAATAAGTTAGGCCAAGTGCACCAAGTGGTCTATAGCATTACTCGCCTTTGGAAAGATCAATAGAGCTGTGGGCCCCGCGAAAGCACAGATTGAGAGTACCATAGAGTATTCGGCCATCACAGTCATGAGATGATCGAATAGACAAGGCTACACTTGATCGCCACTGCTTGTCAAGCAAAGATCATCGTAACTATAATGTATCCTTAGCGAAGCACAACAGAGCTAACACATGGGACCTCCCTTGATGCACACTTTGTGTTGGATGCCAGCTAGGATCCGAAGTCCAGTAATCCATCGCACGAGAGTTAGATGGCTCCCACTACACATATGTGAACACTCCCCGCGATATGTGGTCGTTGTGGTCTTACACCGGAGTCCAACCTCGAGGGGGCCCATAGCAAGACTCGACGATTGATGGCGGTAACCCCAACGTGTTAAAGTTAAAGATGATGACGGCGGCGACGACGACGTTCTCCTACATATTGAAGATGATGACTACATGATGTGGAGCTACATGAGCTGAAGGCTTTTAAACATTATTTAGTTTATTTTTATTTGCATTTTTATTTTCATCATGTAATGTTTAAGTATTTTAGGTGTTGATTTATTTTTATTTAGTGGGCTGCACATAGCCTATGCATTTTGTAAAGCCTATATATAGGCATGGACTTTCATGGTTTTACTTAGTGAATGAAAAATTGAGAAACCCTAAACCTCCTTTTGAAATCTCTTCCCCTTATCCTCCTTGGCCGCCCACCCACTTCCTCCCTTCCTATTGGTCGTCGGCCGCCCTTCCTCTCCACTCCTCTTGCTCGGCCTCCCTCCTCTTCCCTCCTCCCCTTTCCTCCTTTGCTCCCCTCGGTTTCCCCTCTAGCTCCTCCTCCCTTTCCTTTCCTCCCTCACAAATCCGACCACCACAACTCCTCCCTAGCCGCCGGCCTCCTCCACCAACACCAAACCCGAGCACCCCTCAACTCCACCTCCCAAGATTCGGCCACCACTCTCAAGCCGACACTCACTTCCACACCCCAAACCGAACCACCACCCTCTCCGTTATCCAAAAGCCGACCTCCATCAAGAGCCCCCAAATCAGCCCCTTTCCATAGTGAAATCGACCAAGATCAAAGGTGTTTTCTCCTTTTGTGGTTTTCCTCCATCCCGGCATGAAGCAAAGGAAGCGGACAAGTTTCTCTCCATCTGGCGACACTCCGGCGGAGTCGTGGAAGAACGATCCTTGAAAGTGAACCGGAATCATCTATTTCGGTTGGGTAACGAGATCTTCTACCTCTTGTGTGATTCTTATCCCTTTAGATTTTTATTTGGTGGAATACCTTTGTGTTACTTTGGAATCATTTTTTCGTTCGTGGTTTATCTTTTTAATCACATGTGTTGTTCTTTCTAGTTGTTTAATTTTCCGAGAGGTTTGGCGAGCCTCGCTTTCGTTTTGTTGGGGGAGATCTACCATTTCCGAACCAAACTTTCGGTAGATCTCTTTTGGTACAACCATCGCTCGGTCGGACCCAAGATTGGTCCTTATAGCTTGAGAGAACATCGGCCTCTAGTTGTTTGTTCGATCTTTAATCGGCATGGCTACCGTACGTTAGCGATAATTGATAACGTTGTTCGTGGGTGTGTTGCGTTTAGTTATTGTGTGAGCGTAATAGCGGAAATAGAGAGGCGTACGTGTTACTCCCTTTTCCGTTATAGCGTCAAACACCGTAGCCTACATCAATTTGGTATCAGAGGGAGGTTCTTGTCAATTTTTTAATTGGCACCCTCCCCTCTTATTTAGCACATTAACACGCACTTTGTATGCACGTTTAGAGTCAAAATAATCAAAAAAAAATTTATTTCTTGTTTTCCAATACGGCTTAAATTTCTTATTTTTCAGCAAAAAAATCAAAACAAATTAATTAATAATCTTCATATTTTATTCTGCAAGAAAATCTATTTTATATTAATATTACCCTAGTGGTTAAGCGGGAACAATTCTGACAAACCTATTTTAATTGGGCCAGAAGCATTTCTCATTGTATGTGCACAAATTCTGGATCGAGTTTTCTCTCCGGTTATCACAATATGGCCTACGACGTCAATGTATCCCGAGGAAAATCATTAGGTTCCATTAGGAACGTTAAAAAGCCATTCCAATGCCCTGTAGTGGATGATATTAAGGCGTTGATTGGCCAATTAAAGGCTAGCCAAGTAGTACCATTTCTCCCAAGGCAACACCCTAATTATCCTACGGACGATGCTAGTTCCATACTGATCTTTAGGAATGAAGATAAACCCAACACCCAGGCCAAACGGCAAATAACTGATGATTTGGCTACCCTTAAACAAGGGAATAAGTCGGTCTCAGATTATATGCAATTCTTTAAGGATTTGACGGTTAGGAGCGGTGTGACGGAATCGCATGAGGTCACCCTTTCCAGGTTTCGTAGGGGGTTGAGCCCCTAGATCCAGGGAAAGTTAATGCGATATGGTCACACCGATCTAGACACCGCCTTTTGCACGGCATTGGAAATTGAGAAGCACCAGATTCCTAGGAGTAAAGTTCCCTCATGTCAGACGATTACTATATGTGAGTCTAGTGGCGAATCTGGTCTTGGCTCTATTGTGCATCCTACCCTGATTACGCTCGTAGACCATTTTGAGTCTCCCCCTGAGTTGCCTGATTTAGTTGTAGACTCCCCTGATGAGTCTAAGGTCGTGCCTAGGACTGTGCCCGTCACTGAGGGCGAGGCTGATATTACTGACGATTGTATTGACGTTGAAGAGATTGGTTACCCTAGTGACCTGGATGAGGATTTCTCCCATGAGGAATCATCTCCACTTCCCCTCATCGATGTTTCTGAAACCATTATTGAGTTTGATTTGAGTGAAGTTTCTAGTGAGGTGATAGAGTCACCCTGTGGCGAATGTTTCTCTGATCGTGAGTTAGGTGATGACGAGCTAGTTGAGTTTTCTGTGAGGGAAAATCTTCTGTTTGATTTTCCGTTTGATTTTGATGGCTTGCACCCGGAGGATTTTACTTGGACGATAAATCTGTATTTTGACATTGGGCATGACTTAGCCCCTCCTCTGGAATCTATCGATGCTCCCATTCCTGAGATCTGTACTGCTACTGATGTCGTGATTTATGAGTTGGAAGAGTGTCCTAGCGAGAGAGTTATATTTTTGGAAGACGACATAGAAGTAGACCCGGATGAGCGTCCCCTGATGTTAACTCTGTTGCGTGAATTTAAGTGCGATCTTAACTCTCTCCCGGTTTTAGCTTTACCGACTCTCCCTCCAGATATGTTGACCCGACCAGCGGATCCTTTCGGACATAAATTTATTTTGCCTGATTTGTGTCATGTTATTTTACCATCCATGTTGGACCCTCCTTGGGACATGTCTCGTAGTGTGATAATAGATTTCGTGTTTGGTCATGATGAATGTCTCATTAATTTGGTATCCACTCGACTTTCTAAAACTAACCAAATCTCTGAGAGTACGTTAATGATGTGGCCATCTTTTGTGCCACCGGATCGCATTCTGTTGGTACCACCAGATCTCGTTGGGTTGGTGCCACCATATGTAGTTCCGCTAGTGCCACCCTATTACTTTCCGTTGGCGCCACCATACTTAATTCCCTTGGTTCCATCTCAAGTAGTTCCGTTACCGCTATTTTACATGTCAAGTCTGCCTGCAATAGTATTTGCCTCTCACGCTTTCATTTTACATAAGCACAGTAAGGAAGCGCTAGTTACACACATGTCTTCTTATCAATATATCACTAACTTACATAAGAGGGCATCTCCCTGTAAGGTTTTTGGTTTACTCTTGGTGCGACTCATCCCTAAACGGATGCCTACGGGCACTATAGAAATGTTGGCGAGTCGGCGAGTTAGAACTTTCCGAATTTTTAATCAATTAGGAGAAACAGCATATCTGTGGAAGTTAACCGCTGAATGGGGTAATTCCCCTAGTTTAAATATTTCCAATTTCATGCATTGTGTTTTTCCACCTTTTGAAATATCTAACTCTACGTTTGGTGCCACTATATTTTCATTTGGGTTGGGGGGTGAGCTTGTTCTTGGATCGTTCTTTCCATTGGTCTCCAACGGAGGTACGTTGACTGTTGATGAAGAAATTTTTTCCTCTTTATTTGCCTAATGCTTTTCCCAGTTTCCCCAGGGCAATCTTTTTGCTAGACAGGTTCATATTAGTGTTTTTCTCTCCTCTCCAAGCGGTGGTATTCAGCGTTATGTGATACAATGGTGTGCTCGCCCGATCTCCGGTGACCCTTGGATTCCGGACTCGGTGATGGTTCTTTTGGATGATGTTCTTCGGCGCCAGCACCGCCATGCCAACTCATCGGTGATGAGTCATTTTGAGCGGGGGAGGATTGATGGCGGCAACCCCAACGTGTTAAAGTTGAAGATGATGACGGCGACGACGATGGCGCTCTCCTACATGTTGAAGATGATGACTACATGATGTGGAGCTACATGAGATGAAGGCTTTTAAACATTATTTAGTTTATTTTTATTTGCATTTTTATTTTCATCATGTAATGTTTAAGTATTTTAGGTGTTGATTTATTTTTATTTAGTGGGCTGCACATAGCCTATGCATTTTGTAAAGCCTATATATAGGCATGGACTTTCATGGTTTTACTTAGTGAATGAAAAATTGAGAAACCCTAAACCTCCTTTTGAAATCTCTTCCCCTTCTCCTCCTTGGCCGCCCACCCTCTTCCTCCCTTCCTCTTGGCCGTCGGCCGCCCTTCCTCTCCCCTCCTCTTGCTCGGCCTCCCTCCTCTTCCCTCCTCCCCTTTCCTCCTTTGCTCCCCTCGGTTTCCCCTCTAGCTCCTCCTCCCTTTCCTTTCCTCTCTCACAAATCCAACCACCACAACTCCTCCCTAGCCGCCGGCCTCCTCCACCAACACCAAACCCGAGCACCCCTCAACTCCACCTCCCAAGATTCGACCACCACTCTCAAGCCGACCCTCACTTCCACACCCCAAACCGAACCACCACCCTCTCCCTTATCCAAAACCCGACCTCCATCAAGAGCCCCCAAATAAGCCCCTTTCCATAGTGAAATAGACTAAGATCAAAGGTGTTTTCTCCCTTTATGGTTTTCCTCCATCCCGACATGAAGCAAAGGAAGCAGACAAGTTTCTCTCCATCCGGCGACACTCCGGCGGAGTCGTGGAAGAACGATCCTTGAAAGTGAACCAGAATCATCTATTCCGGCTGGGTAACGAGATCTTCTACCACTTGTGTGATTCTTATCCCTTTAGATTTTTATTTGGTGGAATACCTTTGTGTTACTTTGGAATCGTTTTTTCGTTCGTGGTTTATCTTTCCGATCGCATGTGTTGTTCATTCTAGTTGTTTAATTTTCCGAGAGGTTTGGCGAGCCTCGCTTTCGTTTTGTTGGGGGAGATCTACTATTTCCGAACCGAAACATTCGGTAGATTTCTTTTGGTACAACCATCGCTCGGTCGGACCCAAGATTGGTCCTTATAGCTTGAGAGAACATTGGCCTCTAGTCGTTTGTTCGATCTTTAATCGGCGTGGCTACCGTACGTTAGCGATAGTTGATAACGTTGTTCGTGGGTGTGCTGCGTTTAGTTATTATTTGAGCATAATAGTGGAAATAAAGAGGCGTACGTGTTACTCCCTTTGCTATTATAGCGTAAAACACCGTAGCCTACATCAGCGATGTCTCGGTGGTTCAGTGATCTCTTTGGCAAAGAGAAAATAGAGAAGGAAGCACTCCAAAAAGGGAAAAGTGTCGGTATGGGATCTTTAACGTAAATTTTATTGAAACAAATGAGAGAAACACTTAGAAGTGCTTTTGAAATATGTAAAGTTAGAGTAACCGACAATGATTGCGAGGAGCTTTTGGAACTGCGACGTCCTTCTACTCAGAATAGTCTTCTGAGGGCGCCCTCATCATCGACATCAATGGTCTTGTTAATAATGAGGTTGGGGTAATTGTTTATTTGACTCACTCCTTTTGAGCAGCAAGGAATGTCTGCTGCTTCTTTGCCTTTTGAAGTTGGTGGATCAGAGTGGTCATCTTTCGGGAACAGGTCACGCATCTTCCCCTGCCACAACATCCTTTGTACTAGTTGACAAAGTGCTCGGTAGTTTTCAGTTGAGTGCCCTTGATCTTTATGGAATTCGCAGTACGGATCCAAGTCTTTAGATCTTTGATCAGCCGGCTGGTAAGGCCTTTTGAAATTAGCCCTACCCTTCATGACTTGGCTTACTTCTTGCATGGCCTCATCTAGTTTAGACTCTGGCAAGTAATCATCTTGCTGCTGATGAACTGAAGCTGTTTGCGGAGCTGGGATGGTAGTAATAACAATTGATCTTGGGCACGATCCTGACTCGGAAAGAGGTGTCGATGACGTTGAAATCTTCTTCCCTTCCTTGAGTGGGATGGAAAATCTTTCCGAGGAGACATCAGAGGTTGCTTGTAAGAAGGAGAATCATTCTCTGCTATAAGCCTGGAGATGAAGTTGGGATTGCTCTTTTCACCTCGAATGTATGAGTTGGCTAAGCCAATTAACTCTTGATATGTTCTTGGTGCTCGGACATTAGCCTCAAACTTAAGCGGCCCTTCACGCAGACTGTGTATTAGAGCCACCTAATATATTTCTTGATCAACATTCTCAATGTACAAAATCTCTTTCTGGAATCGATCTACAAACTGAGACCAAATCTTATTCTCTCGTTTTCTAATCTCAAAGAGGGCTTCTGGACCGCCCTTTCTCTTTGTTGAAATAAAAAACATGAGCAAGAACTCCCTTCGTAGATCAGCAAAGGAAGTGATGAACTAAGAGCACGGTCCATAAAACCAATCCCTCACTTTTCCATCAAAGATTGTTACAAGGATCTTGCACTTGGTAGCATCTGAGAGAGTCTTGAGAGCTACGGCTGATTCAAAGGCTTGAAGATGCTTCATTGGATCAGTCTCTCCAGTGTAAGTTGGTAACCGCGGCTCTCTGAAATTAGGTGGAGTTGGTTCATGTCGAACATTTTCTGAAAATGGTGATGGCTCTTCCTGCTCTCCTACAACATAAGGAAAGAAGGGAGCATAAGTTGTGGCTGCAAAAGGAGCAGGAGGATAGAAGGGAAAAGCTACTGCGGGAGGAGCAAAAGCAGGAGCTGATGAGTAAGGATGACTTCCCTGAAAGTTTAGAAATCTTGCTGGAATTCTCCGGGCAACTTCCCAAAAAAGTTTTGACGAGCCGCAAACTCAGCATTTTGAGGTAGCAAAGGGGCTGCAGGCCCTTACAGAAAGGTTGGTGTGTAAGGAGGATAGACCGACAGATAATTCGGAGGATGGGCTTGCTGATTCTCCAATATTGGTGTTGGATTGACTGTAGGAACTGGTTCTTCTGCAGATTGCATCTCTAATCACTGCGTGATAGCAGCTAGAGCACGATTGAGTGCCTAGAACTGTTAGGCAGTTTCACAGCGCAATTGCTCCAAGGCTTCCCAAAGTGTGTCCTCACCAGGACTTGGAGCAAAGTTCTCGGCTGATCAATGATCTGACATGGCTAACTGTCGGTTTTCACTGTCTGTTCGAGATCTGAAGGTCACGTGTTAACTGTTGATTCACAGAAATGTGGAAGAGGATAGGGAGCCGCGGGCACCAGCAGCTAACGGGTGTGTTCGATCTCACGAGCTAGGATGAGGTGAAGAGGTTGATGAGGATGCAGGGAAAAGCTTTTGAGTGCTCGAGAGTGGAGCAAGTGCTTGATCAAGGGTTGCAGGGATAATAGGAGGTTGATGAGGAACTTTCGAGCAGACGGTTACTTTGACGGTTGGGTTTGCAGGTTGGTTTCGAGAGAGGTGAGTTGAGAAGAAGAGGGGGTCACTAGTAGCAGTAACAGCAGACTTCTCCCACCGCCGCTTGAATGCTACTCTTGTGATGGGCTTTCCTTTTATTATAATTTTGTGTTACATAATGAGTTGCACCTTTACATGGAAAGCAAGCAAATAAAGGGTACAAAGGGCGAAGCTGGCAGCTAAGGAAAGAAGTTGTTAGGAGGCCACATGGACAGAGCAGAGTGGTCGGCAGACCATGCGAATAACTGATCCCATAGCTCGCTAGAGTAAGCTGAGCGGACTGCGCGATCAGGCAGAGAAGAGAGTTGAGGTCGAGCGGACTGGGAAATGGAGTCTGCAAGATTTGATGACTTGACCTTGACGTCGATCGTCCTCGGTCATTTGTGTCTGTCTGTGTCTGTCTCCCCCTGAATGAGAGGTTTGGGGGCTATTTATTGGCTCGAGGAAGTAACAACTTTTAGTAACGTCAACCCCGGTGAGTTGGTGAGTTGTGCGAGTTGAACGAGGATTCCGCCGAGTCCGCACCATGATGTGCGGTTAGGGACTTGTCTTCTGGAGCTGATCTGCTGTTGGAGGACTGGGACGAGTCTGCCTCTACTATGCTAAGTGAGCCCGCGCTGAGCTATGCGAGCTGAGGAGTTGTCCACCTCTTGCTGGGAAGAGGCCGGTGCTGGAAAGATGAGTGGCGGACTGCATAATAAGTCTGCCTCTGATGTAGAGAAGCATGCTGGTGGAAAGGGCTTGCCAATGCAGGCAGACTGAAGGGTTGGATAGCATAACGAGTCCGCCCAGCCTGCGGCGGACAGGATGAGTCCGCTTAATGTTATACAGATTGACGGAGAGATGGAGCATCCACGCCCCTTGGGCGGACTGAGATCGAGTCCGCGAACTGCAAGCGGACGAGAGCTGGTCGACTGGGTAACCTGGCGGACTGAAGAAGCAGGTCACCACATTTGCTGAAGTTTGCCTCCTGTTGGATGAGCTTGCTACCCCTGTTGGGAAGCCTGGAGATTGTAGCCCTCTATTGGACAACCTGAAGGCAGATCGCAGACTACCGGGCGGACTGAGATGGAGTAGGTCGCACTTGTTGGTTCAGCGACCTGAAGCTCGTTACTTATTGTTGGGTGACTTGGAGGCAGGCCGCCTGGCGATGTGGCGGTTTGGCTTGCTTGCGCGACTTACGGGAGTGGGCTGAAGAAGGCCGTTACTCCTGTCGAGCATGCAGCTACATGGCGGTCTGGGCGGATAGGAATCCGAGTCCGCCTCTTAGTTGGATCGCGTCAGTTGGGGCAAACTGAATCTGTGTGGTTAGCTGATCAAACCACATGGCCTGCAAGGGAGGACTGAGGAAGCAGTCTGCAGCCCCTGCAGAACAAGTAGCTGCTACGTGACCTGGGCGGTCAGACCGGGGAGACTGCCCTAGTCGTGCGGCCTAAGCGGACAGTGTAGTATGTCTGCCCATCCTTGGAGGACTGGTCCCAACCTCCAGGGGGAACCTGAAGCAGGCTGCGACTAGCAAGCTGGCTACCTTGGGAGGGATCGCCGATTTCTGGGTTAACACTAGTTGCCTGTTTTAACCCATACAAAGCCTTGTGTAATCTGAAGACATGGGAGTTGAGTTTAGAGTTTATAAAACTGGTGGCTGCTCTACACAGACTTCCTCCTTCAGTGTACCATTGAGGAATGCTGACTTTACATTCATCTAGTAGACCTTGTATCCTTTGTATGCTGCATGAGCTAAAAACAACCCTATGTCTTCTAGCCTAGCTACAGGACCAAAGGTTTGGTCAAAGTCTATCCCTTCCTCTTGTCTATATCCTTTAGCCACTAATCTAGTTTTGTTCTTAACTATAACCCCATACTCATCTAGTTTATTCCTATAAATACACTAAGTGCCTATGACATTGTGATCACTTGGTCTAGGAACTAGACTCCAGACTTTGCATCTCTCAAATTGATTGAGCTCTTCTTGCATTGCAATAATCTAGTTGGGGTATGAATTAGCTTCTTCAAACTTTTTAGGTTCTACCTGAGAGAGAAAGCTAGAGTATAGAACCTCATTGTGATGTCTACTCCTAGTAGTCACTCCTATCATGACATCACCTATTGTTTGATCAATAGAATGATCTCTAAGGTATCTAACTGCTACTGGTAGGTGCCTACCATCACCTAGTTCTGCAGGATGATTAGGATGATTCTCTTCCTCTCCCTGGGCAGTTACTGTGTCTTCTATAGGAATTTCTACATTGTCTCTAGTGTGTAACTTTAGATCAGGTGAATCACCTATATTTAACTTCTCCATCCTAGATTCTACATAACCTAGACTAAAGTTGTTAGAAATCTCATTATATAGTACAGAAGTTTCATCAAAAACTACATTAATTGATTCCTCTAAAACTTGATGTTTCAAGTTGTATATCTTGTATGCTTTGCTATGTACACTATACCCTACAAAGATTCCTTCATAGGATTTCTCTGAAAACTTAGTTAGATAAGTTTTCCCATTGTCCAATACATATCACTTACTACCAAAAATTTTGAAGTAGTACAGATTTAGTTTTCTGCCTTTCACTAGTACAGATTTAGTATTCTAAACATAGCATGCTGTGTTTGTAGCCTCAGCCCAGAAATATTCTGGGAGAGATGTATCACTCAGTATTGTTCTAGCTGTCTCAATGAGAGTTCTATTTTTCCTCTCAGCAACTCCATTTTGCTGTGGTATTCTTGGAGCGGAGAACTCCTGAAAGATCCCTAGTTCCTTACAGAAATTCGTCACCTTTTTAGATTGAAATTCTGTACCATGGTCACTTCTAAGCTTGACCACAGAACATCGAAAGTGAAGGGATAAATCTCACTTTACAATAGAGGGGGTGAATAATGTATTTTAAAACTTTGATTTTACTTTTATAGCAGCTAAAAATTAAGTGATATATATGTATATAGATAGGAAGATAAGATATCACAACACAAATAAAAAGAGATCAATCACAGACGACACAAGGAATTTTATAGTAGTTCCCCAATAAATCTGGGTATGTCTACTCTTCTACCACCCTATTAGGAATCCACTACAGGTTTTTGATCTGGTACCATGTAACCAGAAGATTTATTTTCTAAGGGAGATCTAGCAACCTTTTGGGCTTTTGACCAGGTACCCAAAAACCAAGCTTAAGTCTTTTAATCAGGTGACTTAGGAACCAAAAGTTAACTTTTGAAGGGAATTATAACCATGTACAAAGTTTAAAAGTAAACAATAAGAGTTAGATATTGTCTTCTCTTTCAAGTATCTCTGAGAAGACTTTAGTGGATGATGTTGCAAAAAGCTCCCGCTGATTTGGATAGAATTTGTTATCAAGGGAGGAGACTTTTCTTCAGGGTGTAGGCCTTCTTGAATGTTATTCCTCTCCAGCTGATGTTTGAGACAGATATGTATTTTGATGTCTCTTGAGGAGAGTCTGAAGCAGAATTCTGTAGCTCTATATGTGTTGATCTATATCTGTAACCCCTAAATCAGTAACCCCATTAAGCAGCAATCTTCTGAATATATAATGTCTGAGAAGAAATCAAATATTTGAATTAAAACCATTCTTTGAAACGCTTGAAGAATCCTTGAGATTTGTAACTACCCTGGAGTTAATTAGAATTAAAACTCTGCGATAAATCCATATTTAATGATGCCTTAAACGGTTATATTCATTTAGAATATTTAGCATTAAATATCAGAGTTGTAACTGATTGTAATTAAGCTTTTAAAATCATTCTGCCTCTGAATATAAAAACTACCTGATCGTCGAACTGAGTAAAGATTTCGTCGAGCTGAGCCTGGAGTTCGTCGAACTGAATTTTCTCATTCATCGAGCTGAGTTCAGATTTCGTCGAACTGAGCTTGGCTTTCGTCGAACTAAGCTTCTGAGTTAAGATTAGAGTTCATCGAAAGGAGCTCAGCGTTCGTCGAGCTAAACTCAGAGTTAGAAACCTGAGTTTGTCAAACTAAGCTCGGTGTTCGTCGAACTAAGCTCTACGTTCGTCAAACTGAATTTTCTCCTTCGTCGATCTGAGCATCTTTGGAATTCCTTCTGAAGTAACAACCCTAGAAATGACCTATGACCCTTGTCTATACAAGTTGGGTCAAAATAAACATCTTAAACAAAGAATAGTACTGCTAGCCCAAATCAGTAATAGGAGTTCCAAAAATCTCTCCATATTTGGGTGAGGATACTATCAAAAATGAAAAACACAAAGCATAATTATCTGACAGAATTATAAACTTTTAGGAGATATAAAAGGTACTTGGAGAAATTTTATAAACATAACAACAAAGTTTAAAGTTATAAACAAAAATTAAGAGTCCTTCTGTAAAGCAGCTGAAGGAGAATCTGAAGATTATTAGGTAAAAATTAGCTTCCTGGTTGGATCTTCAGCTTCTCTTTTACTCATTTTAAGATCTTGAGAACCAATGATCTCTAGGGAAGTGGTTTTTGGAACAACTGCTTCAGGATGGAAACTCATATACTTGTAAACATTAAATAGGCTTTTCTTTTGATATCTGTCCAGTTCATGTTGCCTGTAAGAGGACATAGTAGTGAATTGTGAGGTGTCCTTACCTTCTGTCCTTGCTTTTTTAATCTGAGAAAGAGCAACTTGCTCATTAAACCTTGACATTCTATAAACTGGATCAAGCTCTGGATCATATACTGGAGAAGCTGGCCTTTCTTGACTTGAGTGTTGCTGGCTGCTTTGACTGCTGTAAGTATCAGACCTTGTCGGTCTATCCTGCTTGTGTTGAGTTGGTCTAGAATGATGAGAGGAAGGCCTCTGAGAAGAAGATAAATTTCTTGCTGATCCTACTGCTGGAGGAGGAGGAGGAGGTCCTCTACAAGACTTTGGTGGAGAATGATACCTCTTCATCTTCTTCCTATTCTTCTGCTCATTTTTGGAGTACCTCATCAAGTGTGGAAAGTCTTGAGTAAGATGCATTCCATGCAGAATGTAATAAGCGATGTCTACTATTGATAAAGGTTGAGGAGAAACCATAACTGGATCCTTCTTCCTGGCTTTTCTTTTCTTAGAAGCAGAATCTTCTGAATCATCAGACTCTGAGTGATCATCAGATTCTTCCTCTGGCTAATCATATAAAGCATCAATATGTTTATATATGAATATGATCATCAAACTGATCCTCTGGCTGTTTATAAACATCATCTTCATTAGCTGCCTCTTCCATATCTTCATTAAGAAGATCATCAAAATTGGGCATGGGAGTCTCATCCCATACAGGAGGGGAATAATCCTGCTCCATAATATTCATTATATTATCAACTACTATAGGCTGTAAGACTTGAGTAGAACCAGTAGAAACAACTCTGAAACTAGATCTAATCTCTTCTAAAACTGAAGCATTAATGGGAGCTGAGTAGCAAACTACTTCTCTTGAGAGATCTTCTTCATAAACTGGTAAGCTAGGAGAATAACTATGCGGTAAATCAAAGACTGATAATAAAGAATATAAATCAACTGTAGGATGAATAATGACATCACCAACAGTAAGAACTTCTGGCTTTGCTGATAACTCATCCTCAGCTGCACTTGTCATTTCTGAATCCTGAATTTCATCAAAAACTGTTGCTTCGGTAACTGGAACTTCTGCATTGGCTATAACTGGAATTTCTTCATTAAGCATCTCCCTCTGCCTAGATCCAGGGTGAACTGAATTTAACCCCGAGAAGAAGGGACAAAAGAGGAAGAGGCTAGTTTAGAGGAAAGTTCTGCTATGGAAGCCACAACAGGAGTTAGAGCCTCATCCAAGAGTTCCTTGAGAGTTGGAGTGACGAATTAAAGAAGGTTAGAAGTAATGGAAGAGAAATCAAGATACATAAACTTAGGAGCATTCTGAGTAGATGCAGAGGATGGAATGGAAGTGGAGGGATTGGATCTGTTTACACAGTTGATGCAGTGAAGAGAGACATGTGGCATAGATGGAAGATGGATGACAAGGGAAATGTAATCAGGAATGGTCTCCTGGATGGGTGAGTGAAGTGGAGATAGTTGAGGTAGAGATAATTTAGGTGAAGATGAAGTAAATAGAGAGAAATGAGGTGGAGAAGAAAGAAGTTGAGATGAAGGTGGTGACTGATGAGGTGACTGAGGAGCTGGGGAATTGGTAGTGAAGGCTGAAGATGGAACTTCTTCAGGTAAAGTGGGTTGTTGAGAAAGAGGTGTGGAAGGTCTAGGTGAAAGTTGTGGAGAATGTGGAGTGGGAGAAACAAAATGAGAAACTTCTTCTGAAGTTGGGAGAGCAGCTGGGACAGCTCTTGTGCTTTCAGAAGCAACCCTAGAGGATCCATCCCTAGGAGGCTTAGGAATCACCCACTCCCATTTTCCAAATAGGGCAGAGGTAATCCTCTTGGAGGCACTAATGTGTATGGTCTGAGAGACCAACACCTCTAGACACTTAGCCTGTAGAAAGATGCCTGGTATCCTTTCATATCCTCCAGACATGTTGTTAACCTTCTTCTTAATTGAAGCAAACAGAATTGACCCCTAGTTAATGGTTTTCTGATCCACCAGAGCACAAATCAAAAGGATTTGGTGCCTGATAACATAATCGTGGGCTGAATGTTTGCCCAACAGAACCTTATCGACCACATCGGCCAAAAACTTATATTCCATAGAAAAGTTCTTTTTCAAGAGATGGTTAGGGTTTCCTTGAGAGTGACCCATTCTATCTGGCATAACATTAAATTATGTACTAGATAGTTCTATATCGTCTTCTCCATTAATAAAACCGAAAATTTCAGAAAGAATTTCAGGTGTTAGAGGAACCTGATTGCCTGAGATTGAACCAATAATGGTTGAGATATCCTGAATCTTGGTTGTATGAATCCATTCTTTAATTTCTGCGACTGAAAGCTTTATTCTGGTAGTCATAAAGTTTCGCAGATTTTGTGTCTCAAATAGTTGTAAGATGTCCTTGAAAATTTGATCTGAATGACTAAAGGATTCCAGGTCGATATCGAAACCTGCATCAAACTTCATTGTAGAGAGGATTGCTTGTGAAATCGCCATTGTCCTGCAAAACAGAAGATCAAGTGTAAAAGAAATGGAGAATTTGCGCGATAGAGTTCAATGAAAACCTAAATATAAATTTTCATAAGTTGAAAAGACGAACTCGGTCCTATGAAAAACAAAACATCGAACTCTGTTCGACGAAAATTTCACAAAAGAAATACAATTCGTCGATCTCCGTTTGGTGAAAGGTTTATGAAAGGATTACAATTCGTCGAGCTCCGTTCGACGAAACGTTCTCGAAGAAAAATCGTCTATCTCCGTTTGACGAAGGTTTCACAGAGAAAGTTCGTCGATCTTAGTTCGACGAATGTTTCACGAAAAGTTCATAATGCGTCGAGCTCCGTTCGACAAAATGTGCACAATTCATCAATCTGAGAACAAAAATCAATTTAAAGACTCACCATTAATCATTCCTAACTGATTTAAGAAGAAAATATGTTTCTTTTCATTTAAGGATTTGGTGAAAATTTCAGCTCTTTGTAAATCAGTAGAAATAAATTCTAGACTAATTTTATTTTTATCTACATTGTCTCTGATAAAATGATGTCTAATTTCTATATGTTTAGTCTTACTATGAAAGAATGGATTTTGTGCAATAGAAATTGCACTTGTATTATCACAAAATATAGTGGAATTATTTAAGTTGAATCCATAATCTAGAAGTTGATTTTGAATCCACAAAATCTGTGAACAACAACTACCACTACTATATATTCAGCCTCAGAAGTTGAAGTTGAAACAAATGTTTATTTCTTGCAAAAACACGACACAAGCTTATCACCAAGAAACTGACAAGTTCTTGATGCGCTTTTTCTGACAACTCTGCATCCAGCATAGTCAGCATCTGTGAATCCAGTTAATTCAAATCCTAACTCAATAGGATACCAGAGTCCTAACTTAGTACAACCCTTTATATTTCTTAAAATTCATTTTACTAAAATTAAGTAAGATTCTTTACGATTAACTTGGAACCTAACATAAATACAGGTTACAGACATAATATCAAGTCTACTTGCTGTTAAATATAATAAAGACCCAATAATAGTCTTATATATTTTCTGATCAACAGGTTTTCCATGTTAATCGTTATCAACAACAACATTAGTGGGCATGGGTGTTTTCATAGCTGAGGCATCTGACCTCACAAATCTTTTAATTAGATCTTTAGCATATTTAGATTGAGATATGAAAATGCCATCAGGTGTTTGCTTCACTTGTAAACTAAGGAAGTAGGATAATTCACCCATGTTACTCATTTCAAGCTTGGAATGCATTAGGTCAGAGATCCTTTTGTAAAGTTTGGAATCAGTAGAACCAAAAATGATATCATCAACATATATTTGAACTAGTAAGATTTCAGTTTTATGATTTCTAAAAAATAATATTTTATCAATCTTTCCTCTACAAAATTTATTTTCTAGTAGAAAATTAGCAAGGGTCTCATACCATGCTCTTGGAGCTTATTTAAGACCATAAAGAGCTTTATTAAGTTTAAAGACATGAGTAGAATTAGTTAAAGTGATAAAACCTAGAGGTTATTCTACATAAACTTTATCTTTGAGTTTTCCACTCAGAAATGCACTCTTAACATCCATCTGATATACCTTGAATTTCTTGAATGCTGCGAATGCAAGAAATATTATGATAGCTTCTATTCTTGTAACAGGAGCAAAAGTCTGAGCATAGTTCATTCCTTCATCCTATGAGTATCCTTGAGCTACCAATCTAACTTTATTTCTTACTATAACTCCTTGAGCATCCAACTTATTTCTGAAGACCCATTTGGTTTCAATGACGGGATAGTCTTTGGGTCTTGGAACTAAGTCTTAAACTCTACATCTCTCAAACTGATTGAATTACTCTTGCATTGCAATGATCTAATGAGGATCTTATTCTGCATCTTTCATGGATTGAGGTTCAATCTAAGAAAGAAAACATGTATGCATCTGATCTTGATTGAATTGATGTCTTGTTTTGCACACCAGCTGATATGTCACCAATCACTTGAGATATAGGGTGATCACTAAGAGTGACATAATCAACAAGTGGAGTTGGTTCTCCAATAACTTGTGTAGTTAATTCCTCTTGGAGAATTTCATTATATACAATTACGTCAGCATAAATTTTTGGATTGTCTTCATCACTATCTTCAGCATTTTGTTGAGAATGATGCAATGTATCCTCTTGCTTAAGGCTTACTTCATCTAACTTCTCACACAAAATTGGTACCTGAAAAGAGTCTATGGTAGAAGTGTTCTTCTCCTTAGAAAACATGTTAGTTTTATCAAAATAAACATGTACAGACTCTTCTATCTTAAGGGTAGATTTATTAAAGACCCTATAAGCCTTGCTGACTTGAGAATATCCAAGAAATATTCCATCTGTAGCTTTGGCTTCAAATTTTCTTAAGTGTTTCTTATCATTATTATGAATATAATATCTACACCCAAAAACTTTGAAATAATTTACTCTAGGTTTCTTATTTTTAAGTAATTTATAGGGAGTCTTACCCTGCAGTTTATGTATGAGACTTCTGTTAAGAACATAGTTTGTTGTGCTTACTGCATCTGCCCAAAAAGATAGGGGTAAATAAGCATCTACAAGTAATGTTCCAGCAGATTCAATTAGAGTTCTATTTTTCTTTCAGCTACCCCATTTTGTTGAGGGGTTCTAGGAGCGGAAAACTTTACTTGATTCCTTCTTTCCCACAGAATTCTCTTATCAGAAGAGATTCAAACCCAGTGTCATGATCACTTCTGATCAAGGCAATCTGAGTAGAGTACTCAATCTAGATGTTCTAGAGAAAGTCTGTAAGAATTTTGAAAGTATCTGACTTGTTTCTAAGAAAGAACACCCAAGTGAATATAGAGAAGTCATCAACAATAACTAAAGTGTATGGCATTCCTCCTAAACTTTGTATTGCAATATGTCTAAAAAGGTCCATATGTAGCAAATACAAAATTCTACATGAATCACTCTTAGATATGGATTTAAAATTATTTTTAGTTTGCATACCTAACTGACAAGCCTTGCAAAGTCCTTCCTTCTTGTAAGATCTAGGAGGCAGTCCTCTAACAAGGTTGTCTTTAGACAACTTAGCAGTAGTTCTAAGGTTTATATGTCCTAACCTTTTATGTCATAGTACATTAGTTTTACTTAATTGATTAAACAAATAGATTTTAGTTTTAGCAGAGTTAAAATTAACTAAATAAATGTTATCATGTCTAACTCCAATTAAAATAATTTTGTTTTTATCAGATGTAATAGAATATAAAGATTAATTAAAAGATACCTGATAATATTCATCACATTATTGACTGATGGAGATAAGGTTATGCTTAAGACCACTCACAAAAGCTACCTTCATGAAAGTAACTCCTCCAACTCTGACTTTGCCATAGCCCTCTGTCTAGTCATAGTTGGAGTCTCTAAATATGACTTGGTCCAAGCTTTGCTTTAAAGTCTTTTAGATTTGTTTTTCTATCTGTCATGTGTTTTGAGCACCCACTATTCAAATAGCATTGTTCATCTGTGGTGGGATAGTTCTTTTCCTGTAATAAAAATAAGTTAGGTGTTCTTGACTCATATTACCTTGGGACCTATTTTTCTGACATAATCAGTAGAAATATATGAATATTCAGGTTGATTTTTATAACCAAGTGCATGATATCTCCTAGGAGGAATGATCCACTTAGTAAAAGGGTTTATCAACTTTTGTGTTGATTATTCTTTTGAAAAAAGGTATATTTTTTGTTTGAAAAGTTTGAGTTCGACGAATTAATCTGATTTCGTCGAGCTCCGTTCGACGAATAGTAGTTAATTCGTCAAGCTCCATTCACAGAATAGTAATATTCATTTTGTGTTCTGAGTTCGTCGATCTTTGTTCGACGAATAGCAGCGAATTCGTTGAACACCATTTCCAATGTTCAGAGTTCGTCGATCATCGTTCGATCAATTATAGTGATTTCTTCGATCTCGGTTCGACGAATTCTGTTGAATACTGCTTTTCTTGAAATTTTTATTTTGTGTTGGAATAGATTTTGATTTAAGAACCTCAGTGTCTTTATCTGTGATTGCTAATATTTTTTTCCTTTAGCTGATATAAATTTGATTGGTGTAGTTAAAATATTTTTTGAAGTAGTTGAGGTTGACTGGATGAAGCTACCAAGACAAGTTTGTCATTTAATCTGGCATTGACTATACTTGTGAAATCTGTCAGTTTGATACTTCTCTAATTAAGAGATTCTTCAAACATATTAGCCTCATATAATTTGTTTTCCAAGGAAACAATTTGTTCATTAGCAATTTGTAATTCTTCTTTAAGTTTCATATTTTTTGATGATAGGTTATGTAATTCAATTAATTTTTCTCTGAGAAGTTTATTTCCATCTCAGATTTTATCAAATCAATACAAAGTAATTTAAAATTTATTTTAAACTGATATGATGTAAAGTCAAAGGTAGAAATTACCCGGTCTTCTTCTGACTCTGATTCAGAATCTGAATTGCTGTTTGATACATTGATTGCCATCAAACAGACTTCTTTAGTCTTTAATTTTTCTTCATCTTCACTTGAACTGAATGAAGAATTAGTATCTGATTCACTTCATGTTTCAGCAACAAATCCTTTCCCCTTTTGTTTGTGTTTACTGGAAGAGGGTTTGCTAGAGTGTTTCTCGAATTCTTTCTCCTTCTTCTTATCCTTTTTCTGATTTTCAGGACATTCTGGAAGAATATGTCCTAGTTTCCTGCAATCATAACAAACTAGTGGGTGTTTTGTCATACCTTGGTTTGTCTTTATTCCTGGAAAAATTTTTCCTGAAGTCCTTTCTGGCCATTTTGTAAAATCTTTTGACCAAAAGACTCATGAGCACTTCATTCTCTGGAATTTGTTCTTCTTATTCAGTTGCTTGGAAGACAATACTCTTGTCCTTCTTTATTGAAGATAGGGTCACTTGTTCAGCTTCCCTTGTTTTGATGAGCTGTTCATAGGATTTGAGCTTTCCCAACAAGGTTTCTGTTGAAATCTCATTTACACTTCTGACTTCTCTAATTGGCCTAATTCTTGAATCTCATGTGCTAGGGAAACACATGAGAATTTTGTCATTAACTTATGTCAATGTAATGTCTTTCTCCAAGGTCTTCATTTCATTAATTATGAGAATGAGTCTTGTGTACATATCAGCAACAGATTCAATTTCACCCTTTTTGAAATTCTCATATTGAGAAATCAGGTGAGATCTTCTATCTTTTCTCTCATCTGCTGATCAAGCTACCATTGCTGTGAGAGAGTTCTAGATATCTTTTGCTGAAGTGCATTCAGCAACCTTCTGGAAAATATCATCAGACATTGTTTGGGCTAGTATATTCATAACGTTTGCATCAACAATTTTTGCCTTTTTTTGAGATTTTGTCCATTCTGTTGGAGGTATATCATTGGTGCTCGTTGTTGCCAGTGGTAGAGGTGGACCTGTAAAAATAGAATTGTAGATATCTTCGTCAATAGAATTTATATATAATCTAATCCTTATTTTTTATAATGCAAACTTGTTAAGTTTGCAAATAGGAGGTCTAGTGCTTGCATACTATTTATTTTTTGTCATGATAAAATCAAACTCTAAGTAAAATAAGATCTATCAGGATCTTGTTGGTTCACGTGTTATCCTGTAAAACAACCAACCTACCACTGATACCAATTAAAAGTGAAGCAATAGATCTCACTTTATACTAGAGGGGGGGGGGTGAATAGTGTATTTTAAAACTTTGATTTTACTTTTATAGCAGTTAAAAAATTAAGTGATATATATGTATATAGATAGACAGATAAGAAATCACAGCACACAAATAAAAAGAGATCAATCACAGACGACACAAAGAATTTTATAGTATTTCCCCAATAAATCTGGGTACGTCTACTCTTTTACCACCCTGGTAGGAATCCACTACAGGTTTTTGATCAGGTGTCCTATCACCAGAAGATTTATTTTCAAAGGGAGATCTAACAACCCTTTGGGTTTTTGACTAGGTACCCAAAACCAAGCTTAAGTCTTTTGATCAGGTGACTTAGGAACCAAAAGTTAACTTTTGAAGGGAATTATAACCATGTACACAGTTTAAAAGTAAAATATAAGAGTTAGATATTGTCTTCTCTTTCAAGTATCTCTGAGAAGACTTTAGAGGATGATGTTTCAAAAAGCCCCCCTGATTTGAATAGAATTTGTGATCAATGGAGGAGACTTTTCTTCAGGCTGTAGGCCTTCTTGAATGTTGTTCCTCTCCAGCTAATGTTTGAGATAGATATGTATTTTGATGTCTCTTGAGGAGAGTCTGAAGCAGAATTGTGTAGCTGTATATGTGTTGATTTATATCTGTAACCTCATTAAGCAGCAATCTTCTGAATATATAATGTCTGAGAAGAAATCAAATATTTGAATTAAAATCATTCTTTGAAACACCTGAAGAATCTTTGAGATTTGTAACAGCCCTGAAGTTAATTAGAATTAAAACTTTATGATAAATCCATATTTAATGTTGTCTTAAATGGCTATATTCATTTAGAATATTTAGCATTAAATATCAGAATTGTAATTGATTGTAATTAAGCCTTTGTAATCATTCTACCTCTGAATATAGAAACTGCCTGATCGTCGAAATGAGTAAGGATTTCGTCGAGCTGAGCCTGGATTTCGTCGAACTGAATTTTCTCATTCATCGAGCTGAGTTCAGAGTTCATCTAACTGAGCTTGGCTTTCATCGAACTAAGCTTCTGAGTTGAGATCAAAGTTCGTCGAATGGAGCTCCACGTTCGTCGAGCAAAACTCAGAGTTAGAAATCTGAGTTCTTTGAACTAAGCTCGACATTCGTCGAACTGAGCTCTGCGTTCGTCGAACTGAATTTTCTCCTCTGTCGATTTGAGCATCTCTGGAATTCCTTCTGAAGTAACAACCCTGAAAATGGCCTATGACCCTAGTTTATACAAGTTAGGTCAAAATAAACATCCTAAATAAAGAATAGTAATCCTAGCCCAAATCAGTAATAGGAGTTCCGACAACATCCCATCTTATTCTGAACTTGTCTGACAAAATCAGCAAGGATCTCTAGTGTTTCAGACTTTATCCTTAGGAAGAATACCCAAGCAAACCTAGAGTGATCATCCACAATCACATAAGTATAGGACTTCCTACCCAAACTTAGAACTTGCATATGACCAAATAGATCCATATGAAGTAAGTACAGACACCTCTCAGTGTCTTTGGATTGAATGTTGTTAAAGGAAACTTTTGTCTGTTTGCATTTTTGACATGTTGGACATAAGCCTTCTTTGGATCATTTGAGTTGTGGATTGTTTTCTAACTAAGTCCATAGAGAATAGCTTGCTCATAGCTTGTAGTTTAAGTGAGCCAGCCTCTTGTGCCATTACACACAATGAGTCTTTCTCACAAGCAACTAGGCATACAGGTGATTTCTCATTTACACTTAAGATATTTAGAAAATAAATGTTCCCACTCCTAGTACCTGACAAGATGATCTTTTGATCATTTGGATTCCTTATCAGACACTTGTCATTGTGGAAAACAATTTCATAACCTATATCAAAAAATTGACTTATGCTTATCAGACTGTGGTTCAATCCTTGCACATAGGTCACTTTTGTGATGGTAACAAGGCCATTAGAAATGTTACCATATCCCTTAGTGTGTCATTTTTTTGATCCTCTAAAGATGACTTTAGATCCATTGCTAATTGGAGTGTAATCCCTTAGCAGACTCTTTGTTCCAGTCATGTTCCTGGAACAGCCACTATCCAAGTACCATATTGGCCTTCCTGTGGTACTTGGTTCCACCTGCAAACATAGAATTAATTCACCTTAGACACCCAAATAGTTTGGGGGCCTTGGTTCCTGTTAGTCCTTGCTGTGTGAAACACAGCAGACTTTCTAAATAAAACTGGTTGAGTCTTATATGAAGGTGTTGTTGGATTATGCTAACAATCTAGGGCAAAATGCTCAACCTTCCCACAACACCAACATTCAAATCGGTTGTATCTTTTCTTTGGTTGTACATTTGAAGTTGTTCTTTTGTGCAACTTAGACTTTACAACTAGCTTCCAAGGTAGTGGTGCAAAATTTACCCCCTTACCTTTCATATTTTGGTGTGGTGCACTGGAATCAGCTCCAAGAATTCCTTGCCTCCTTGGATTGATCATCCATTGTGATGGATTTTGACCTTTATTGCCTCTAGATGTCTGTCCCTTCTAGCAAGGCTCTTTATTGACCTTGCTAGTAATTCAATCAGAACGCATGTGTCCAGGAACATATGATCCATTGCATCTGTTAGAAGTCAGATGCTTGAGAGGTGGCTTAACTGGACCCATTGGGGCTTTACCCTTTGGTTCAGACTTCTTAATAACCTTTTTTTGTTTTTCCATTCTAAATACCACTTCTAAATAGAACAGACAAGGTATCTATGATAGGTAGCACTAACTTGGGTTTTGAAAACTGAGTCAAGAGTTGTCTTTCCTGGGTAAGCTTTGCTTCCAGGTCCTTGACAGTCTTGACCTGTTCTGTTATTACCTCTGTCTGGCTATCTATCTTATTAGTTAGATCTATAAGCATCAATTTTTGTAGGTCCAACTTTATGTTGGCTCTCTCCAACTAAAAAGATAATCTCCTCAGAGATTCTAATTCTCTAGGCTGATCCTTAGCAAGCACTTTGCTTGCAATCATGGCCTTTAATAACTTGCCATATCTGTCGATAAGGGTGTTGAAATCAGCTTTAGAGTCTGAATCATGTTCTCTATTATTAGAGGAGTATGAACATGATTCACTTTCTAATATAGAAAAAGAATCTGAGGCAAAACTAGGAGAGATTGGTTTTACCTTAGCAAGACTTGAACAGTCCTGATCTCCTTCTCTTGATTGGGTCTCCTCAATAGCCATCAGGCCCATGAGTGCCTCCTCCTCTTCTGATTCTGATGAACCAGACTCACTATCAAACAGTGTAGACTACTTCTTTGCCAAGAGGCTTTTGTCAGCCTTCTTGTGTTGTCTAGTCTTCCAGTTCTCTGACTTTTCTCCTTTCTTTTGTTGGGCAATTAGCTATGACTTGTCGTTGCTTGTTGCAAAATTAACACACAATATTAGTCTTAACATGTTTGTTCTGTGAAGATCCATACCTATCCCCAGATTTCTTCTTCCTGGGTTTCTCTAGATGATTTGTCTTTTTGAGAGAAGAGTCTCCAGCTGGACCCTTCTAGTTGCCCCGCCTTCTTCTCCTCAACATCTTCTTGAACTGTCTAGAGAAGAGAGACAGTTCCTCCTCAGTCAGGTCTCCTCTTGATGAGGATGATTTTGTACACTCATAGATTGAATCTTGTCTCTCTGAGAGTGTTGACTTTTCTCTGACCTTCCTGGAAGTCTCAGCCTTTAGGACCAATGACTTTTCTCTACTGTGTGCTCTAGCTAAATCTTCTTCAAACCTCCTGAGATTGAGCTGTAACTCATGGGACAACAGTTTGCCAAATAGAGTATGGGGGTCTATGTTGGCTAAATTACTCATTTCTCTTATTGCACAGATCTTAATGTTTCATTTCTTATTCAGGGACCTCAAGAACTTGTCATTGAGTTTATAGTTAGTGAAGCTTCTGCCATAAGTTCTCAAGTTGTTTACAATTTTGAAGAGCTTTTCAAAACATTCAGCCACCGAGTCTTTCTTATCCTGTCTGAAGGCTTCATACTGTTGGTTTAGCAAAGACTTTCTATCATCTCTGACCTCATCAGTTCCTTCCACATAGACAATCAGTGACTCCCACATTTCTTTAGATGTTTTACAATGAATTAGGTTTTGAAAAGTGGAATCATCTATTGCACTGACTGTACAACCCCGTGTCCGGCGAGCAAGGTCACCAGGGTCTAGGCATATTGGGCTGTGGATAATAGGCGATCTCGGCAGTAAAGGGGGCGAGCTTGAGCTCGGCATCCGTCGACCAGAGATCGACGATCGGCAACCCCGAGCTCGGCATTCGCCAAGCGAGCCACAACTCGCGCCCTCGCAGTGGAGCTCGGCAGCGGCAGGCGGGCAGAACATGCCGAGGTGGTCAAAGATCCCCAGCCCGCCTGGACGTATGAGGTACTTTTTACTGTTTTGCCCTCGCTGGTCTGCCCATAGCCCTTCAAAACAGCAGATTTTGGCTGTTGGCAGACCCATCCAAGGGTTTTCTGGTAATTTCAGGTCAGTTCTTTTGGTTATTGGCAGTCCAGATTTTAAAAACTATAAATATGACCCAAGGGGTACCCCAGAAGGCAGTTTCTTCCCTGTGCTCTTCTGCTCCAATCTTCAAGTGCTTTCTGAGGGTACCTTAGCTCGGCTTCTGGCTAAGGAGGGGAAGCGCTCTGAGATCTTCCGGGTTTGTGGTGGGACCTCCCCCGCCGAGCCCTTGGGTCTGTGTCACCTCGTCTTCTTTATTATTTTGCTTGCAGGATCAAAGTAGGCGCGAAGACCACCCCTTCCCCAAGGGCGAACTAAACGAGAGATCGAGGAATCGGTTTCAACATTTTGGTGCGGTGAGCGTGGAGAGTGGTCAGTGCAGAAAAGCTCCACCGAGTTCAATGACAGGAGGACAAGTATCTGACAGGCAGTACTCGCCCCCCCCCCCCCCCGCCTCTCGCAACGGTGGGGATGTTGGAAGACTTCAGGAACGAGGTGCTGGGCCTCGTCAAGTTCGCACTCGGCGCGCGGGCCGAGTGCTCGACCCCGGCAGCCCAGATCGCGGCCGCCCCCTCTTTGGGCGAGGACGCTCCCGGCCGGCGAGCCGGGAAGGAGGTGGCCGAGGAAGGTCGGGGGTGCGAGCTCCCGGGGCGCGAGCTCTTCCCCGGCTCGGCAGGCCGAGGCCGATTCGGCGAGCTGGGCTCGCGAGACTCGCCAGCTCGCCCAGTGGGGGGAGGCAGTCCTTTCAGCGAGCTGGTCTCCTCAGCTCCAGTCCCAGATGGGTTCAGGGAACCCGAGATGTCTTACTACACCGGGAAGGGAGACCCGGTCCAGCATGTCCAATGGTTTGAGGATGTGGTCTCCATCCGTCAGATGTCGGACGGATTCAAATGCCGACTCTTCGCCATCACCCTCCGGGAGAAGGCAAGGGAGTGGTTCCACCAGCTCCCGGCCAGCTCCATCTACTGCTTCGAGGACCTGCGCCGAGGGTTCATGCTGAGATTCACCACCTCGAAGAGGAGGAAGAAGGAGTCTGAGTCTTTGTTCCACATTAAGCAGGGAGTGAACGAGACGTTGGGAAGCTACGTGGACCGATTTCAGGAGGAAGTTACTCAGGTCCAGGAGATGTCGGGCCATAGTCTGATGATGGCCTTTACCCTGGGCCTGCAGCAAGGTTTCTTCCGAATGGAGCTGAAGAGAGTCCCCCCTCTCCTACGAGGAGTTGATGGAGAGGGCGGCAAGAGAAGTCGACGGGGAGGCGTCGAACCCGGAGTTTGCAAGGAAGCTGGCCAGGTGGGCCACGGAGGAAGAGAAGGAGTCGAAGGGAGGGAGAGGACAGGAGGAGAGGAGAGGAGAGCCCAGGAATAGGGAGCAGAGGCAGCTCCAAGGGCAGCAAAAGCCAAGGTGGGGGCGTCAGGAGCCCGACCGACGGCTAGGATGGAGACCTGAGTGGCAGGGGCAGGGGCCACAGAGAGGGTACTACGGAAGGGACCACTACCAAGGGAGGCAAGATCAGTTCCACCCCCCGGGCTGGAGGCAGGGCCAGAGGCCCCGGCTCCCCGATCAGGAGGAGGCCATGGCCATAGCCTTGGGAGCAAGGAGGGGGGCATGGAGGAGGAGGAGAAGAGAGGTCAGGGTGGAGCTGCCCTACTGCGACTTCCATCAGGAAGAGGGGCATGCCACGGCCACCTGCCCGGAGTTCCTCGAGATGAGAGGGAATAGGGAGCAGCAGCAGCAGCAGGGAGGTCGGCAAGAAGTGAGGATTGAGGAGGTCCTGCCTCGGGCAGAGGAGGATCGATGCGAAGACCGGGTGGATGAACCCGAGGATCGGAGTAATCCACGGGGGGGGGGGGTAGGGGTCGAGGCTTCCCGCAAGGCAAGCCTCCACACCATGTACCGGCGAAGCATCGCCTCCACATCCCAAACCCCAGGAAGAGAGGATCACTTCTCCAGGAGCGATATGCCCGACCACGAGGACCCATTCTGCGATGCGCTGGTCATCAAGGCAGCCATCGAAAATTTCACCGTCTCTCAGATCCTCGTGGATAACGGGAGTTTCGTCAACGTCGTCTTCAAAAAGGTGTTCGACGCGATGAAGGTGGAGGTAAAGAGGGTGCTGGCCTCGGATGGGCCCTTGTTCGGGTTCTCAAGAGAGAGGAAGGAAGTGGAGGGAGGAGTAGGCCTCCATGTCACCTTGGGTGGGCAGTCCCGAAACTACAAGTTCGTCATTATGGACGCCCCCAGCAGCTACAGTGCCATCTTTGGGAGGCCCCTTATCAGCGCCTTCCGCTGCGTCCCCTCATCTTTCCATCAGTGCTTGAAGTTCAATGATGAGGGGGTCCAGGTCAGGGTCAGGGGGGACCCAAAGGTGGCGCGGGAGTGTTATGTCACTACGGTGAACACCATCTCATGGCAGGAGGGAGCCGAGGAGATGGGATGAAGGATGGAGGAGGCTGAGCAGGGAGCAGGAGGGGAGGAGCTGGAAGTGAGGGACTGCGCGGAAGAGGAGGTGGCAGGAAGAGATCTGGAGGAGGTGGCCGAAGTGAGGGCCGTGGGAGAAGAGGTGGAGGTAGAGGTCCCCGTTCCGGAGGAAGGGGACGCTGAAGGATGGGGGGAGCAGTCCAGGCTGGAGGCTGCAGAAGAAGTGGCGGAGCTGGAGGTGCTCACCCGGGTAGGCAGGATGGAGAAGATCCGCGTCAGCGGGGGGCTGACCCGGAGGACCAAGGCAGGATGCTGGAGTGCATCCAGAAGAACGTGGACATCTTCGCCTGGAACGCCGCGGAGATGCCGGGGGTTGACGCGGATGTGGCCTGCCACCGCCTCAACCTGGACCCGGGAACACGCCCCGTTCAGCAGAAGAAGAGGTCCACTGCGGACAAGTTGGCGGAGCCCATCAGGGAGGAGGTGGCGAAACTCCTCAAGGCCGGCTTCGTGTCTGAGATTCAGTACCCCGGCTGGGTCTCCAACGTGGTTATGGTTAAAAAAGGAGACGGCCGATGGAGGATGTGTATCGATTTTTCCTTACTTAATAAAGCTTGTCCTAAGGACTGTTATCCTTTGCCTCGAATCGACGCGCTGGTTGACTCAGCCGTCGGTTATTCTGTAATGAGTTTTTTAGATGCTTTTTCAGGTTATCATCAGATCAGGATGCACCCCCCGGACATCAAGGATGTCTCGTTCATCACAGGGGATGGATGCTACTGCTACAAGATGATGCCCTTCGGGCTGAAGAATGCTGGGGCAACCTACCAGAAAATGATGGATAGGGTCTTCAAGGAGCAGAGGGGGAGGAATTTGGAGGTGTATGTAGATGACCTCATGATCAAAAGCCGGGATGTGGACTCCCACCTCCGGGACCTGGAGGAGACCTTTGCCACCTGCGCAAATACAAGATGCGGTTGAATCCCCTGAAATGTGTCTTTGGGGCCAGCAGGGGAAAGTTCTTGGGGCACCTCCTCACCCCCGCGGGGGTCGAGCCGAATCCAGATAAGGTCAGGGCTATCTTGGAACTAGGGTCCCCGCGGAATGCAAAGGAAGTCCAACGGCTGACGGGGAAGCTAGCAGGGCTGAGCCGTTTTCTTTCTCGGGCAGGGGAGAAGTGCTCCCCCTTCTTCAAAATGCTAAGGGGTGGTCAGAGGTTTGAATGGACCAAGGAGTGCGAGGAGGCGTTCCAGGCCCTCAAAGTGCAGTTGACACAGGCTCCGCTGCTCCAAGGGCCGAAGGAGGGGGAGGACCTGTTCCTATATCTAGGGGTCGGGGCGGAGGCCTTGAGCTCGGTTTTAGTTCGTGAAGAGGGGAAGAGGCAGCTCCCTATTTATTACGTGAGCCGGGTCCTGAGGAAGGCCGAACTCAGGTATTCGATTTTGGAGAAGCTAGCCTTCGCACTGATCATCTCGGCTCGGAGGCTGCGACCTTACTTCCAAGCACACTCAATCTGAGTGGTGACCGATCATCCTCTCCGCAACATCTTCGAGGGGGTGGAGCATTCAGGCAGGCTGGCTAAGTGGTCGGTGGAACTGAGCGAGTTCGATGTCTCCTTCGTTCCACGGCTCTCGATCAAGGCTCAAGCTATGGCCGACTTCTTGGCCGACTACGTGGTTGAAGTAGCAGAGGAAGAGCTCACCCGCCCGACTCCTTGGAAAGTGAGGGTGGATGGATCCTCAGGGAGGCATTCCCTTGGAGTGGGGGTAATCCTAGAAAGCCCTCAAGGGACCCGAATCGAGCAGACGGTGGTGGTACACTTTCCCATCACCAACAACCAGGCCGAATACGAGGCCGTGATAGCAGGGCTTCGCTTGGCCAGGGAGCTGGGGGTGTCGGATGTGGAAGTCCTTACTGACTCCATGGTAGTAGCTTCCCAGATCAACGGGGAGTTCGAGGCAAGAGAGCCCACCCTGCGATCGTACTTGGCCAAGGTGAAGGGGGTCATTGGCACTTTTCAAACTTTCACCATCCGACACGTGCCCAGGGAAGAGAATGAACAAGTCGATCAGCTGGCGAAGCATGGTCCCCAGGTGGGGGGCACCATCACCGACCTATTTCGCCCCTCCATCGAAGAAGGAGAGCTCATGGAAATCGATCAACAAGCTTCGTGGATGGATCCAGTTGTGGTTTTCCTCTCCACGGGAGAGTATCCGGAGGGGGTAGATATGAAGAAACTGAGGCACAAGTCAGCATATTACCTCCTCCAGACGGGCAGCTATACAGGAAGACCCTCTCAGGGATGCTAGCCTGCTGCGTGACCGAGGGAGAAGTACGAAGGATCTTGGAGGAAGTCCACTCCGGGGAATGTGGGAGTCACTCCGGGAGTCGGACCCTGGAAGGAAGGATAGTCAGGCAAGGGTATTTCTGGCCCACCCTGGGCCGAGACGCCGCAGAGTTCGCAAGAAGATGTCATAAGTGCCAGCTGTTTGCCCCTCTTCAGCTACAGCCGGCCCAGCGACTCAGAAGTATCACGGCCCCATGGCCCTTCGCAATCTGGGGAATGGATTTGGTTGGACCATTCCCCCAAGCCAGCGGTCAGAGAAGGTTCCTCCTAGTAATGATTGACTACTTCTCAAAGTGGATGGAGGTGAAGGCGCTGGCCAAGGTGACCTCCCAGGTGATCAGGAACTTTGTTTGGGGGGAGATCATCTGTCGCCATGGGCTGCCCCAGGCCATCGTCACGGACAACGGGCCCCAGTTCGCCAGTGCCGAATTCACCAGCTTCTGTGAGCAGCTTGGAATCGACCTCAGGTTCGCCTCGGTCCATCACCCCAGGAGCAACGGGCAGGTGGAGGCCGCAAACAAGATCGTCAACCTCCTCAAGAAGAAGGTGGAGAATTTGAAAGGGAGCTGGGTGGAGCAGCTTCCCGCAGTTCTTTGGGCCCTAAGGACCACCCCCAACACGGCTACGGGAGAGACCCCCTTCAAACTCTCCCATGGATGTGAGGCAGTGCTCCCCGAAGAATTCGAAGTCCAAACACCGCGAGTCATTGCGACAAAAGAAGGCCGTGAGGAATGGCAAGCAGAGAATGAGGAGGAACTGAGGCTCTCCCTTGACATGGTGGAAGAGGTGAGGGACCTTTCCGCTATCCAGCAGGAGGAGGTGAAAAGAAGAATGGCCAAGTACTTTGACAAGCATGTCAGGGTCAAGCAGTTCGTGGAAGGGGACTTGGTGCTGAAGAAGGTGGATGCAGCAGGGAGGTCAGCATCCGTAGGGAAGCTCAATCCCAGCTGGGAGGGACCATTCATTGTAAAGGAAGCCTTGAGGTCAGGGGGCTATCGACTCCAAAATGTGGAGGGCGAGACCCTGGGTCTCACCTGGAGTGGTGACGACCTAAAACGATTTTTCCCCTGAAGCGTGTAAGCAACACTTTGATTATAATAAATTTCTTCAACTCTCTAATATTATCATAGCTAACCTGCATAGAGGAATGTAATGTATTTTGGGCCTCGAGCAGATCCCGCTGTCAGGCTCTCACCTAGCTGACAGGGCTGGAAGTCACTCGATGGAATATGTTTGGACCCCGAGCAGATCCCGCTGTCAGGCTCTCACCTAGCTGACAGGGCTGGAAGTCACTCGGTGTCATCCTTGTCCTCGAGTAGATCCCGCTGTCAGGCTCTCACCTAGCTGGCAGGGCTTGGAAGTCACTCGATGGTGTTAGTAGTGGACCCCGAGCAGATCCCGCTGTCAGGCTCTCACCTAGCTGGCAGGGCTGGAAGTCACTCGGTGTCATCCTTGGCCTCGAGCAGATCCCGCTGTCAGGCTCTCACCTAGCTGGCAGGGCTGGAAGTCACTCGATGGTGTTAGTAGTGGCCCCGAGAAGATCCCGCTGCCAGGCTCTCACCTAGCTGGCAGGGCTGGAAGTCACTCGGTGTCATCCTTGGCCTCGAGCAGATCCCGCTGTCAAGGCTCTCACCTAGCTGGCAGGGCTGGAAGTCACTCGATGGTGTTAGTAGTGGACCCCGAGCAGATCCCGCTTGTCAGGCTCTCACCTAGCTGGCAGGGCTGGAAGTCACTCGGTGTCATCCTTGGCCTCAAGCAGATCCCACTGTCAGGCTCTCACCTAGCTGGTAGGGCTGGAAGTCACTCGATGGTGTTAGTAGTGGACCCCGAGCAGATCCCGCTGTCAGGCTCACCTAGCTGGCAGGGCTGGAAGTCACTCGGTGTCATCCTTGGCTTCGAGCAGATCCCGCTGTCAGGCTCTCACCTAGCTGGCAGGGCTGGAAGTCACTCGATGGTGTTAGTAGTGGACCCCAAGCAGATCCCGCTGTCAGGCTCACCTAGCTGGCAGGGCTGGAAGTCACTCGGTGTCATCCTTAGCCTCGAGCGGATCCCGCTATTAGGCTCACCTAGCTGACAGGGCCGGAGGTCACTCGATGGTGCCGGCCTTGAAATCGTCAAATAAAGATCAAAGTCTCAGTGCCAAGGAGCAAAGGGGAAAAGGTTCTGTCAGGGTGAGCTCGGACTCGGCAAGTCCAGCTCGACATGATCAAAAAGGCAAGCCAGGCTGGAGGACTCTGCATGAGCGAGTATGGACTCGTCATTCTCGGCTCGGCATTGGCAAGTAGGTCGCGGACCCGGGCCTTGCCAAAGGAGGTCAAGCTAGGCCGGGGGACCTCACCCCTTTGCCCGTTTGACTTGGAAACTTTTCCTTTTTTTCGGGCTCAACCTGGATGGCTCGTGTGCGAGTTATGGCCGCGAAGGGAAGCACATCCACTCGCAGGCACGCTCTCATAATTACTCTACTCGCGGAACCTGTCTCGGCGAGGTCGCGTAGGGAAGCGCTCGCATATATTCAGAGCACAACAAAACAGAGTAAAGAGAAGAAAAGCGGTACGAGTATGATCAAAAACTTTCATTAATTGTTTACAAAAAGTAATTACAGGGGGGATCGCCTCGGCGAGTGAACAAAAAAGGGAAAAAGAAAATACAGGCTACACTCGGGCCTCGCCCCCTCCGCCGGACTGGTCCTCACCGTCGCCCGAAGTATCCTGGAAACTTTTTCCGAACATCGCGTCCAGACTGTCCTCCTTCTCGCGGGGCGGCGTTGTCGGGAATAGGCTCGGCATCAGGTCCCGAGCCGAGATCCCCTCGCACCCCTCCACCAGCACCCCAGAATCTGTCATCATCTGGAGGGTGCACTCGGTGGCTTGGATAGAGTTGATCTGCAATATCTCGACGAGGTCGGCCTCGCCAAAGATCCGCGGGCTCTTGTAGGGGAGGGTGGGGTCGAGGTCGTGAGGCGGGAAGAAGATCTCCGCCTGGCGGCGCACCTCGGTGAGGAGGTTCTGATTCTCCCCCTTCAGCTTCGTGTTCGCGCCCTCCAGCTCGGCAAGGCGTGCGCGCAGCTGGCTGATCTCCTCCCCCTGCTCAGCGTTACGAGCGTGGAGCTCCCCTGCAGCCTCGGCATCCACGGCCAGTAGTGCGCGCAGCTGGCTGACCTCCTCCCCCAGCTCGGTGTTGCAAGCCTGAAGCTCGCCACCGCCTTGGCATCCTGGAAAATAATCCATTTAGCAGCAACACAAAATATTCTAAGTGAAAAAGAAGAACAGCGCTTGAAACTTACCAACCCGTCGGCGGCTTGGGCGAGTAGACCCTCCGTTATGCCAAGCCGCCTCGCCTGATCGGCGACCTATCCTTGGCGAGGTTGCGAGCCTGCTCAGCCTTTTCGAGTTGGTGGCTGAGGGCAAAGCTGCGGCGTGCCAGCATGTGATGCAGCTCCAGGGTACGCAGGTGGGACTGCAGACCCTCATGGCCGAGCTGCCGAAGGGTCGTCTTCTTGTAGGCCTCGGCATCCTCCCGGCCATATAGGCCGAAACCGAGGGCATAGACGTGACCGGTGGCAGGCTCGCGGTCGTACCAGGAGGGGTGTAGAGTGGAGACGGAGACTCGATGAACTAGCTTGTCCCACTGCAGCATGGGCTCGCCCGCCGAGTCCGTCCAGCGCGCGCCGAAGTTGAAGAGGGGTTGTTGCTTCGGCGGCACGCGCTCGCGGGCAGCCCTCTTCGCCGATGGAGGAGGGGAGATCGCCACCGTGGAAGAGGGGCCCTCGCCACCTTTCTGCCCCTTGCTGGTTATCTCCTTCAGCGGGCTCTCCGGCGACGCGTCGGGAGGGGTCGCCGACGAGCTGATGTACTTGGGGCCGGGCTGTTGTTGTTGTTGCCCCCGCGGAGCCAGCAGGGCTCTCCGGATCTTCTTCATTTGTCGATGGCCGAATGGCGGGTTCGATCCCGCGTCCTCAGGTCGCCTCTTGCTGGAAGAGGGTTGCGAGAGGGCCGCCTCATCTCGGCAGGCCGCCGCCACCGCCTTCTCGCGAGCAAGGGGGTCGGCATGGAGCCCCGGATCCGCGAACGGCGGGTTCACGGGGATTATTCACTCCCCTGCAGGAAAACACTCCGAAAAAGTTAGGAATTTGGCAATAATATGGCGAGTTCGGCGGGTAGGCGAACTCGGCAAGATGAGGAGGGAAGCATACCTTCGCCGGAAGAACGGGGGGGGGGGGGAGCGCGTCGAGGCCCCTCCGCAGGAAGGCGACCTCGAAATCTTTATGGAGGAAGTATTTGTGGAGTTCGGCGTCGTTGCCGGACACGGCCGGCGGGCGGTACACCTCCTCGCCCTTCTGCTGGGGCGAGTAGGGGATGTTGCCGAGATCGCCCTTGATGAAGGCGATCTTGGTCATCCAGGTGTGGTGCTTGTTCGCGATCTCGCGAACTTTGATTAGCGAGCCGCCGAAGTAGGCGACCCCGTCCGGCGTCGCCTTGTAGGAGAAGAGCTTCCTGAACACCGTCAGGTTGAACTTGATCCTCTCCCGCCGGAGGTAACTCGCGAACGCCACCATCATCGCAATGGCGTTGGAATTCAGCTGCGCGGGCACGGCTCTGTAGTATTTTAAGATCTGTCAGATCTCCGGCCATAGGGGGAGGCGTAACCCCACCTCAAAATGAGAAAGGGGGAAGGCAAGCTCATCCTCATAAAAGGTATTGATGGCCTCCCCCTGTTTTGGCCTGCGAGCCTCAAAGCCCGGCGGAACGCGCTCCGCCACAAACTCAGCGAGCTCCTCCTCGCTAGTGTGCCCCTCGAAGAAGTAATAGTCCGTGAAGTGTTGAGCGCACTTGGAGCGGCCATCGGCATCTAGATTCGTCTTGCCCATGATTCGCGGAGGCAGAGGTAGAGCGCGAGCAGGAAACGGAGAAGCACAGGGAGAAGGGAACAAAGCAATAAAGTCACAGTACGGGGGTAGGTGAGGGGGGCTATTTATAAGAAAAGAAATCTGAGGCAGGCTGTCCAATCAGCGCAGCTCGCTGCCCCAGCTCGCCACCCCAGCTCGCCGACTTCCGGCGCATCCCAACCAAGGCTAAGCCAAACATTGCAACATTTTATTTAAGTAACAGGATCAAGAATATTCTAAGAGTTATTTATTACAGAAATAAAGTTCAGGATTTAAAAAGCAGGGCGCGCAAGCAGGGAGGGCATCGGGATGCGAGTGTCGGTCGGCTCGGCAAAGGAGCCGCTCACCTACCTACCCCGGCCTCGCGACCCCCGCCCCCCAGGCTGCCGCGCGCGGAGCAGCTCGCGAATCCTTCCGGAATTCCTCTGCGCAACCGAGAGACCGTCATCTATCTCGTCCAGGAGCCGGGAGGGGGACATCAGCTCGCCAGCTTGGCCACGTCGCACCTCGTCAGCAAGACGCGCGTAGTCGCGCTGCAGCGTCTCGTTGACCCCCTGCACCTCGCGCAGCCCGCACACCAACTTTTTGAGGAGCTTGACCTCCCTCCTCGTCAACTCGCCTTGATCCACCTCAGGACCCAGGTAAGAGTCCAGCGAGCTCGGGGAAGGGAGGGGAGAATAGTGGGCTGCCCGCGAGGATTCCTCGGCAGCCGATTGACTGGGGAGAGCTGCGAAGACAAAAGTGTTAGCAAAAAGAGGCAGAAGAAACTCATGGAGCGAGAAGCAAGACTGACCAGACGAGCTCAGCAGATCGAGGGAGGTGCGGGGAGGTATGAACCTTAGATCCTTCCCGCGACCTGGGCCGCGAGCTCCCGGCGAGATGAGCTCGAATCCCGGGGTGGGAATGGTCCCCAGACCCGCCCCCACGACCACGTCAGCTTGGCGAGGAGGGGAGGTGCACACTGGCGAATTCGGCCTCTGCGAGCTCACAGGCAGGATCCCAAAGAGAAGAGGCGGGTCCCGAGGATGGCTGTCCGGTGCCAAGAATCGCGAGTTGGCGAGCGTGGTCTCGCCTCGCGGTGTGGGCTCTCGCGGCGCGACGCCCTCGCCATCTGGTTGACCGTCCAGGTCGTCGCCAACTACGACCACCTCTCTATCCTTCTCAAGAATAGTTCGGGTGGAAGAGCCGGTCTCGCGAGCCAGGGTGGCCCTCAGGTCGTTGAAAATGGGCTCAGCCGCCTCAGGAAATGGCTTTGACTTCTTGGAACTGGGCTCGGCAGAATCGGTTTGGGGAGCTTTCGCCGGGACCGCCGTCAGAGCGGCAACGCGAGCCGCGGAGGCCTGGCGGGCTCGGTCTATGCGCTCTTGGATCTCCTTAGGAAGAGGCATCTTGGCAGGGTAGCAAAGGGAATGGCAAGAGTCAGGCAGGTGGGCAGGTGCACATATATATAGCCGCAGGTGGCCCCCACCAGAAGATTCCCTCCAACTCGCCAACCAGCGCTCGCCGCACACTTGGGGTTGGATGTTTCTTTCCGAGCTTTGACAAGCTGAAAAAGAGCGGGGATTGTGTACAACCCCGTGTCCGGCGAGCAAGGTCACCAGGGTCTAGGCAGATCGGGTTGTGGTTAATAGGCGATCTCGGCAGTAAAGGGGGCGAGCTCGAGCTCGGCATCCATTGACCAAAGATCGACGATCGGCGACCCCGAGCTCGGCATTCGCCAAGCGAGCCACAACTCGCGCCCTCGCAGTGGAGCTCGACAGCGGCAGGCGAGCAGAACATGCCGAGGTGGTCAAAGCTCCCCAGCCCGCCTGGACGTATGAGGTACTTTTTACTGTTTTGCCCCCGCTGGTCTGCCCATAGCCCTTCAAAACAGTGGAGTTTGGTTGTTGGCAGACCCATCCAAGGGTTTTCTGGTAATTTCAGGTCAGTACTTTTGGTTATTGGCAGTCCAGATTTTAAAAACTATAAATAGGACCCAAGGGGTACCACATAAGGCAGGTTCTTCCCTGTGCTCTCCTACTCCAATCTTCAAGTGCTTTCTGAGGGTACCTTAGCTCGGCTTCTGGCTAAGGAGGGGAAGCGCTCTGAGATCTTCTAGGTTTGTGGTGGGACCTCCCCCGCCGAGCCCTTGGGTCTGTGTCACCTCGTTTTCTTTGTTGTTTTGCTTGCAGGATCAAAGTAGGCGCGAGACCACCCCTTCCCCAAGGGCGAACTCCACGAGAGATCAAGGAATCAGTTTCAACACTGACTATAATATTTTGAGCCCTCTTGTCCATAGAGGCCAGAATGATTTCATCCTTATCCATCTCCATGTAGGTCTTTGGTGTCTTGATGTTTGCATCAAGAACTGATACTTTCATGGGAATAAAAGGTCCTTCAACCACTGTGATGTATATTCTTGGATCTGCTGCCTCCATGAATAATCTGACTCTCTCCTTCCAAATTCCAAAATTCTCCTTGGAGCAGACTGGGAGCTTGATGAAATTGTTTTCCCTCTGAGCCATAATTTATCTTTCTCTGTAATCCTTTGAATTCTCAGGGAGGCTGTTATGACTTTTCAGTGAACCTTCCCTCTGATACCAATTGTGAATGTTTGTTTTAGGATTGAGAGTGACCTAGAGGAGGGGTGAATAGGTCCAATTTAAATCTTGGCTACTTTTTGAATTCTGAGATTTACTTGTCCATGTTTATTACCCCAGTCAGATAAAATAAGAAAACTATTCAGCAATTTAAAACTATCACAACACAGCAATAACAGCACAATACACACAGATTTATAGTGGTTCCCCAATTTATGGGTACATCCACTTTTCCCTTCACCTATCTAGCAATGAATTAGATTCGGTCAAACTCCTCTTTCTTTCTTTACTCGGATCCTCAGATCTTACAGCTCAGAGCCCAGCTGGCTCCTACAACTCAGACTATACAAGTCTTACCACTCAGATCACCAAGATCCTACACCTCAAGTTCTTCTCAAGAACTCTACCTCAGAGTGAATCCACAATCCTACTCCTCAAGCAAATCCTGCCCTATAACTCAGAACATTCAGTTCCTACAACTCAGAGAAAACTCCACTTCACCTACCTCAGGCACTCAGCCTTACCTCAGCCTTTATAACACAGGTTTACAACTCAGAGAAATTAATTCACCTACACTCAGATCTATAGTTAGATCTTACAAGATTTATAATGGTGAAAAGAAATAAATTCTGAATTAGTCACCCAACAAGAGAGAAATGGGTGACTGCTTCTTGAATTGATCTTGATAAATCAGCTTCCCTTGATCCTTGTTGTAATGGATTTGATCCAGCCCTTCTTAGCTTTTCAAAGCTTCTTGAAGATGAAATTAGGGTAGATCTAGGCTGGAGAATGTTGAAGTCGATTCTTGATCTGGCTTCTCTCCACCTTCTGAATTCTAGCAGATTACTTTTTAGATTAGGAAAGAGATATTGAATCGATGCGCTCCTTGATCTTCTTTTTCTTCTAAGTGTTGCAACTACAATTGCTTCTCCGATTTTTTCCCACTCTATTTTTGTAGAGTTGATCCCTTTATATAGGCTCTGTCAAAGGTAACCGGCTAATCCGGTTAATTACTGATATCTGACAGTTCTGATAGCTGTCAGATCCTCTAGCTTGATTTCTGCACTTAGGAAACAACTTTGCATAAAGTGTTGAAACTTTACTACTGAATGTATTGACACTAGTCCTGGGTGTCGACACTACTCTTGTAGTGATGTCAGCATACTTTTAAATGTATCGACACAAACTTCACCTTGTCACGACACAACTGGTGTAGAATGTGTCGACACTAGTCCTGAGTGTCGACACTGTTGACTTCCTGACTGATGGTGTCGACCCAAGTCATAGGTGTTGACACAGCTTCCTTCCAGTCTTGACACAGCTTGTGAAGTGTGTCGACACTAGCCCTTAGTGTCGACAAAGTTGTTCTTTGTCTCGAAACAACTTTTGTAGTGTGTGTTGACACTAGTCCTGAGTGTCGACACAATTGCTTTCTTGTATCATAGTGTCGACCCAAGTCCTGGGTGTCGACACAACTTTCTCCTTGACTCAGCACTTCTTATTTAAGTGTGTCGACACAAGTCTTGAGTGTCGATACAGCTACTTATTATCTCAGCACCACTTTGACAAAGGTGTCGACACTTGCCTAGTGTCTCGACACTTTTGTACTTAGCTTTATTTGCCTGCACACAAGAACTTAACATTCATCAAATACAACTATCTGTATATCATTGAGTTGAAAGGATTTATCCAAATCTGTTACAAAATTTCCTATGTACCCAACACCATGGCTATCTACCACTTTCCATGTTCTCTTCTTAAAGAATAAGTCATGAGAGTGGACTCGTGAGCACCTGTATATTTCTTTTCAGTAATGCAACATATGTTTTCCCATCCACCGCAAACAGGTCATCGCAAGGTGAGATTGGCAAAAACCTTTCTGTGTCTCTCAGGCGAGATTGGCAAAAGCCTTTCTGCACCTCCCAGTCGAGATTGACAAAAGTCTTTCTACACCTCAGGCGAGATCGACGAAAGCCCTTCTACACCATAGGCGAGACAGACAAAGGTCTGCCTGTACCTCCTAGGTGAGATGCACAAAGGTTTATCTGCACCTTCACTTGAACGAACCCTGGTTCTCCTGAAGTGCGAATGAACAAAGGTTCTTTGCCACCTCGATTTGGAAGGACCCTGGTCCTCCTAAGGCTCGAACGAACAAAGTTTCTTCGCCACCTTGACCCAGAAGGACCCGATCCTCCTGAAGCACGAAAGAACAAAGGTTCTTTGCCACATCCACCTAGACGAACCCCAATTCTCCTAAGATGCAAACGAACAAAGATTCTTTGATACCTCCACTTGGAAAAACACCGGTTCTCCAAAGGCACGAACGAACAAACATTCTTTGCCACTCCGCTTAGATGAACCTTGGTTCTCCAAAGGTGCGAACCAATAAAGGATCTTCCCCGCTCCCACCAGGACGGACTCCGGTCCCACTGAGACATGAGAAAACAAAGGCTACTCTCCCCCTCCACATGGACGAACTCCAGTTCTCCTAAAGGAATGGACAAAGGTTCTCATCCATCCCGCTCAAAGAACGAACAAGCGGGGGCACATCACCTTCAAACCCTCAGCGGTCCACAACTCTCTCAAAAATACAAGTTAACAGGCAACGCTCTAGCAAAGTGTTACTATACCAAAAGGAATTCACATGCCAAAATGCAACCGAAGCAAACAGATCCAAAAGCAAAAAAGGTCTCCACTCAAGTAAAAGGTGTCGCATGAGCTACATCATCATAAAAAAGCAAAAACATACAACTGGGGGATGCACGCCTACCACACAAAAACAGACAAATCAAAACAAACTTGGGAAAGAGAAGTCCCAAGAATCATCCCTCCATGGCAGCATCAGTATCGTCGTCTGAGGCATCCTCCACGCTCAGGTCATCGCGCTCCTGAAATCTCTGAGCCACTCAAAATCCCTTACCAAAGCCCGAGAAGTACACAGCTTCGCGCTCATTCTCTATGAGTGGATTGACCTATGTCTCCATCTTCTCGGAGCACCCCTTCTCCATAATACGAGTCTGCTCCACCTTAAAGTTGTGGGAAGCTCTATACTCGGCCACCGCAGCTGTAGACACGAGCTCGACCTCCTGCTCAGAAATTAGTCAATTGTTATCTTATTTCAGCTGCTCGACCTCCCCCACCTGCTGGCGCATCGCAACATCAACTGCCTCGGTACGTCGGACCGCCTCCGCAAGAGTCACCTCTGCAGAAGCCAACTTCCCGCAAAAAGCCTCGATCTCGGAGTTGGCAGCACTCAGTTTGGCGCGAAGAGACTCCACCTTATACTGAGAAGAATACTGCTGGGACTCCACATTAACCAGCCAAGAAGTGTCCTCCTTCTTCTTCCTCCAGGCCTCTGCCAGCGAGTCCCCATATGCGGCAAGCTTCGCCCGTAGAGAAAGGAAATCGTCCTTCGTGGCCACATAGGTACCGTTCCACGAGAGCGCAATATCACGAGCCTCATCAAGCTGCAAGTACGAAAATCAAACTATTCTCATGCACAACGCAAGACGAAAGAGGGAAAATATTCGGGGAAACTAACATACCTTTCAGAGAAGCACATGGTAAGTAGATCATTCTCGCACCTTCCTCATCCCCATCGCCAACGGCGGCTCAGCGACCGCTTGAGAGGCTGGCACAGTTGCAGGAACCTCTGGTACATCCTCAGTCCCCGCGGGCGGCAGATTAACAACCAAATCATCTAGGCAGCCGTCAGCAACATCAATGATAGCCTCGATGGAAGCTACAAAAATTCTAGCTTCCAATTTTTTCTACTCTCCAGTGGCACGACGTAGATCCACTCCACATCCGTCAAAAGGCCCGCAAGAACTAGTCGCTTCTCGACGACAAAGGCGTTGATCTTATAAAGAATTGCCCTTAGCTCGCGCAGATCCTCAAAGTTCAGCAACAGAGTAAAGTCATGCTCCTTCCCCGTAAGATGGCGACAATGGTCAGGAGGATTCCGCCAAGTCTCAGGAAGCTCTCACTAGTTCTTAACGATCTCATACAACATCCCTCTATGCAATAGTCAGTCTTGTCCTCGAATGACAACCACCTCTTATTACTTCGAACTTCGACCCGATCACCTGGGCCAGGGCAGACCTCGCACTATTTGCAAAAGAGGAGGACCAACATCCGAGAGTCATGCTCCCGAAAGAAGCAAAGCAGCCCCATGATCCTCGTCAGGACCATTAGAGAAAATTGCGTCACCGGAATGCCGCAGAGCCAAAGTACGATGATTGACTCCTCCGTGTGAGGGATCCTAAAACCTGACTTCAAGAACCATTCGTAATCGCAAAGTGGTCCACAAGAGGGAGCTGAACATGCTCCAATGGCGACGGGATCAAAATCTCGACGTCCTCCAAAATCTCAAAGAGCTTCCTCCAACTACCCACGCTGGCAGAGGTCAAGGATGACTGAAGGTGCATCGATCTCTACTAAACACCACGTTTCGACACCTGCAAATGAGACGGGTGTTAGCACCAAAGCAAGCCAAAGAACAAGTCTCAACGCACAAAGAGGATGATTGATGTCAACTCGAACCTAGAGCTGTAGTTTTCCAAGATAAATAAGTATGACCTTTTAAAATTAATGTGGCGCGAGAAAATTTCGCAGGCACTTTTAACGACTAAAATGACCTAGGCGTCACACACGAATGTAAACGTTACCGTATAAACATACAACGTCATGAAACTAATTCCACAAGCTTAGAAATCTAGTGGCAGATAATCACGGACAAGAAAATGAACGATAATTAGAAGATTAAATTAACAAGGGCAACCTCTAATCAATTAACTTTTCATTTAACTTTAAGCATAATAATGCAACTGGGGAACGGAGTCAAGAAGTCGTATACCAGCGGAATATTAGCGGGGTGAAAGTTATTCAGTTGTCTACCTAAATCACCTAAAGGGGGATGAATAGGTGAGTTGTGCGTCTTTTTGCGGAATAAAAATTTAGAGAACTATGTACATAAAAATCTACCAAACAATCACAGAGGACATAGAGATTTATAGTGGTTCCCCAACCTTAGGTACATCCACTTCCCTCACCGATCTAGCAAAGCACTAGACTCAACTACTCCACTATCTCGGATTGAAAACTAATCCTATGCCTCGGAACAAAGTACCTACAATCTCGATCCACAACACGGATCTATACTTGGAAGATAAAACTTCCTACAACTCAGAGACAAAAGCTCCTACACTCGGAGACGAATCTCCTACAAAAATAAATGAAGAAAATGAAATACAAACAGTAATTTTCTCAGATCTGGAAAATCTTGGCCAAGGTCTTCTTCTTTGATCTTTGCGGCTTTATCAGAAAATGTTGAAGAAGAGGCTCGGTAAGATCTGGATCTGGAATTTCTTTGACTCACACGATCCGAGAGATGATGAGCAGTTGAAGAACAATCTCGATCTGTAAGTCAACCTTGATCTGAATCTCCTTGGACGAAAACCCTAGGTGATTTGCACGATGAAGAGGGTGGCGGCTTCCATTTTTAGAAAGAGAAAATTGCGATTCAGAGACTTAGAATATTTTTTGATAGCTTGTTGTTAGGGTTAAACGATTTGACAAGACCTTATATAAGATCTCCCTAACGGTCATAATTAGCATTAATGACGTACACGTGGACCAATCACGTCACAACATTTGAAAATCCCGTCGAATATGGACTTAGCAAAATTCTAGAAAAGATTTCTGATTTACTCGAGTAAAAGATGAGCTACTCGAGTACAAATATGATTACTCGAGAGGATAGAAACATACTACTCGATAAGAAGTCCTTGAGGAAATTCTGAACAAAATTCATAATCACTCGAGTGAGATAAGAAACACTCGAGTGCTAGAAGTATTACACGAGACGTGGAGATTTTTATGCGAGTACTAGAAGGATTACTCGAGAGAAAGACTTAGCGAATTTTCTGGGAGATGAATTCTGGTAACTCGAGTACTGAAACTGGACTACTCGAGAAGTAGAAAGACTACTCGAGTACATGAGAAACTACTAGAGTACAGGACTTAAAAAAATTCTGCGAGATAAAAATCTGGTCACTCAAGTATTGGAACTGGGCTACTCGAGTAGTAGAAAGACTACTCGAGTACATCAACTTGACTACACGAGTGGGCTAAAAACAACACGAGAACTGTCCTTCTGTAACTTGGGACAAGAGACTTATCTACTCGAGTAGTTAACATGACTACTCGAGTAAAAGACTTAGAATGTTTTCTAAGAGGAAAATCTGATAACTCGAGAATAAGAGAAGGTCTACTCGGGTAATGGACTTGGCCACTCAAGAGCTATGTTTAGACTACTCGAGAGCCATTTCCCTTACTCGAGTTCAGATAGACTTACTCGTGTATTTACTAAGTGTTCAACTCAAGTACATAAACTTCTACTCGAGTGAAAGACTTCGAAAAATTTTCCTTCAAGAGAATTTTCATTTCTTCAATAAAATCAGCAACACTTCTTTCTCCAATCAATACTAGTGCTTGAAACATGAAGTGTATCCCAATAGAGAGGCTACACATGAGTCAACACCATAGATCACACAATGAGGGATTACCTTATATGGTCTTGTATTTGGTGACTCATTGTAGAGTAACATTGGTCTACACTTGATAATTTAGTCCTGCAAGCACATAACTCAAACAAGACATCAAGTACAACTTAATTCATCTTAGTTCAAGGGAGACTACACCAAATCTAGGTTATTGTGGATACAATACCCAACAGTCTCCCCCTATTTGTAGAAGTCAGAACTCTCTACACTAAGGTGAATTATATAGACAAATAAAGAGCTAGATGTGCAAGATAGAAATCAAAGTAATAAGCACACAAAATATAAGCAAAGAGTAAATGATCAAAATTAAGAATTATATAAATAAGATTGTCCAAAAGTCATTTCTACACAATTCTTAACCACACTCTTGTAACTTCTTCATGATTAAGCTTGAGGTTGCTGAGGTTGTTGTTGTTTATCTTTCTTTTCCTATTGTCTTCTCTGATAACTATAAGGCTTAGGATAGTACTTTGGAGGCTTTGGAGGAGCAGCATGATTCTTTCTTCCATGTTCTCTGTCATATAGTCTTCTCTTTGTCATAGACTTCTCATACAAGTCTCATTCTTGGGAGTTGTAATGATCATGTCTGTTTTCATTTAAATCCATGAGTAGCTTGAGAGTGTCAATAATGAGTGACTTTGAAGTAGGAGACCAAATTTCTGCAAATTCTGGAGCTTTCCTTTTCTCTGAATTTGGAACTGGGATAGACCTATTGGCAGAGGCTCCATCACCATATCTTCACTTCTTTGGAATGTGAATTTCAGGAGGAGCATGAAGAAAAATGTCTGCTGGATCATCCTCCCAAACCTGAGTATAAGATTCTAGAGGATCGAAGGGCCTTCAAAGCCTTCAGGTCTTGGAGAGAAGGAAGGTTGAGGAACTGGAGCTAGAGCTAGGGGATTCAAATTATGAGGAATAACATTTGGATCTACTGGAAAGTCAGGGAGCATCTGGTTATGCATCCATATAGTTGTATCATAAGTTTGGAATTTTACACTTTGGATATGACCTAATACATCATCATGAATTTCTTTCATCTTTGCTTCCCAGAGTGTTTGCTTGTTGGTATCTGATTTCTCTAAGTATTCCTTGACTAAATTCTCCCCCTTTCTGACATCTACAGTCAGAGTATTTATAGCATCTTCTTTGAAAGTGCCTACTTCTTCACAGACTTTGAATGTGTGAGCTTGAGCATTCTTTTCTAACTGAATCTAGTTGTTGGCAACAGTAACAGCTTGATCCATGACATGACCAACACTAGTGATTGTGTGGTCGAGAGCTTTTCCACCAATCTTAAATAATTATCTCAATTCATCAGTATTGTGCTGAATCTCAGCAAATCCTCTGCTCATCTCTTTCTCAAGAGCAGTAACTTTGTATTGAACAATTTTGAGAGATTCATCAAAGTACTTTCTCTTTTCAAGTAGCATCTGTTCGATCTTACCAACAATATCATTTGCAGCAGCAGCAGGAGGAGCAGCAGTAGAAGGATTTGGAGGAAGAGGAGCAGACCATAGAATGACTTCTTCAATGGTGACTGAGCTCTTAGCTCTGGTGGTGTGAATCAGGGCATCGCCTTCATCATCAATGAAGCTGGGTAGGGGAAAATATAAGCTTTTCAAGGGAGCTTCAACTGGTTTTGGGGATGGCTCTTTGTCATCAGAAATCAAAATAGTCTCAACCTACTCTTGTTCAGCAGCAGGAGAGTGGTGAACAGGGGATTCAGGAGATGTAACAGGAGATCTGGGAGAAGGATTATGAGAGGGAGATGGTACTGATGTTTGTTGCTTGGATGGTTCAGTATTTTGCTCTGAATGGAGGGGAGGAAGAGGTTCATCAGTAGTTAACTCTTCAATCATTTGATTGATGACTTCTTCTGTAGATAGAATATTTTCTTGGATCTGAGCATGTGATGATGTTTCTTCAGGAGTAGATGGAGGGAGAGAAGTGGCAGCTGGAGGAGTAGGTACTCTATCTTCTGGAACAGAAGGAGTAGGCTCCCCCTCAGCAGTTGCACCAGATGTGCTGGCAACATGAGGTGGAGAGGGAGATGGGGTCATGTCCTTTGCAGCAGGAAGATCATGGGCTCTGGCAGACTGGACAGGGTTCAGCAGTTTTAAATCCCATCTCTGAATAGAGGATATTGAGACTTTCTTCATGTGGTGTAGAATTGTACCTTTGGAGAAGTTGAAAACCTCAGGATTGATCTCATGCAACATCAAAGAGATGATCCTGGCATAGTTTGGAGCCTTGATGCTCTCCCTGATCTTGTCTATAATCAACATACCAAACTGATATTTCTTCCTGCAGATAATTGTTTTCATGATGTCAAACATGCTTAGTGAAATTTCTCTAATTGAATTGGTCTTGCACAGGAGGATTTTTCCAATAACATCCACAAGAAACTTGCTCTCTAGATTGAGTTCTGATCGTCGAATGGTGAGTACTTCAAGTGATAACCCACAGAACATACATGCTCTGTCAGAATCTTCAGGACCAAGATCCTCTTCTTCATCAATGATTGGTAGCCGAAGAAGTTTTGAGACAGAGTTTTTTGTAAGCTTAACCTTGATACCCTTAACTTTGGACTTACGAACTGTCTCATTTCTCTTTACCTTAAAGTTCTTGAAAAATTCTTCCACCTCTGGAAAGAGAATCTTGCATGGTTTCTGTTGAACAAACGTCAAGCCGCCTGTGTCGAGGGGGATGAGGAGATTGCGAAAATCGTCAGACAATTCGGCAATCCCTATGGTGATGAGTTTAGAGCCGATTCCAATCTTGGAAGAAGGTGCCATGATCCAGAGATTTGAGAGAAATCTGCTGCGGGGAAGAGAATGGCGCAAGCTCTGCGATAGTCAGCGGAAGGCGAAGAGTTTTTCGGCTTACTCGAGTCAAAGGGGTTTTGATTCATGTAGAAAGTAAATCCAGACTTTTCCTATTTATATAACCCTAATTTATCGATAATTAAGAAATAAATTAAGCTAACATACCTTGGAAAGAGGCGGTATAAGCTTCGGGTTGCGAATAACGAAGTTTGAATTGAAGTTGAGAGATAGACCTCCTGATACTCGAGTGGATCGGCAATACTCGAGTGAAAAGATGATAGTACTCGAGTGAGAAAAACTGGAAGTACTCGAGTGATGTCATTATATGTCTCGAGAGGCAACTTAGTACTCGAGTAGGTTGAAGAAGTACTTGAGTAGGTTTACTGGAGTGGCTGGCAGAGTACTCGAGTAGTTCAAGTAGGTACTTGAGTGACTTACTTCTTACTCGAGTGGTCTTTGTCTTACTCGAGTCATAAAGTCTGAATTTGAAAATTTCAACTTTTGACAGATTTCTTGACCTTTGAGCTTTGTTGTAAGTCCACCTTCTCTAATCTTCTTTGTTGAGCATTCCAAGTTCTGTTTTGAAGAAAGAGAACTTGGTCTCGTCCAGCGGCTTCGTGAAAATGACTGCAATCTGCCTGTCTATTGGAACATACTGTAGATCAATGTACCCATGCTACACATGCTCCCGGATGAAGTGGTACCACAGATCTATGTGTTTTGTCTGGCTGTGAGAGACTGGGTTGTTGGCTATTGCAATCGCGCTTGAGGAGTCGCAAAACAAAGGGATGTTTTGGACTTTGAGATTGTAATCTTCCAGTTGATTCTTTATCCATAGCAACTGTGCATAACAACTGCCTGCAGAGATATACTCTGACTCACCTGTTGAGATTGCAACACAGTTCTGCTTCTTACTACTCCTGGAAATGAGCCTTCTTCCAAGGAATTATCAAGTCCCGGAAGTGCTCTTTCTGTCATTTTTGCTACCTACAAAATCTGCATCTGAAAACCCAATTAGCTCGTTATCATTACTTCTTGGGTACCATAATCCAAGACTTGGTGTACCTTTAAGGTATCTCAAAATCCACTTTGCAGCAGCGTAGTGAGATTCCTTAGAGTTCACTTGAAATCTAGCATATATACATGTTGAGAACATTATGTCTGGTCTACTAGCAGTAAGGTAGAGCAAGGATCTAATTATGCTTCTGTACTTGGTTTCATCAAAAGGTTTCCCTTTCTCATCCTTGTTCAGAGACACAGTTGAGCCCATTGGAGTCCTCATAGAGGTTGCATTCTCCATTCCGAATTTCTTAATTAGCTATTTGGTGAACTTAGACTGCGAGATGAAAATTTCATCTTCAGATTATTTCACCTGAAGCCCTAAGAAATACTTCAGCTCGCCCATACTACTCATTTCAAACTTCCCTTGCATAAGTTTTGAAAACTTCTTGTAGTGGTTGTCGTCAGTAGAGCCAAAAATAATGTCATCGATATAGATTTGCACTAGCAAAATCTTGCCTTTTATTTCCCTAAGAAATAATGTCTCATCTATCTTTCCCCTTGTGAATTTGTTCTCAAGAAGAAAGGTAGACAGCGTCTCATACCAAGCTCGAGGAGCTTGTTTCAAACCATATAAAGCTTTAGATAATAGATAAACATAATCAGGAAAGTTAGAATCAACGAAACCTGGAGGTTATTCCACATACACATCTTCCTTTATGTCACCATTAAGGAAGGCAGACTTCACATCCATCTGATAGACAGTGAAGCCCTTAAGAGCGACAGATGCTAGGAATAACCTGATTGCCTCTAGCCTTGCCACTGGAGCATACGTCTGGTCAAAGTCGATTCCTTCTTCTTGACGATATCCTTTGGCGACGAGTCTGGACTTGTTCTTTATGATTGTTCCATCCTCGTCCATCTTGTTCCTGTAGACCCACTTTATCCCAATGACATTCTTACCTTTGGGTCTTTGAACAAGTTTCTATACTTGACAGCACTTGAACTGATTTAGTTCTTCTTCCATCTCTAGTATCCACGATGTGTCTGAGTTTGCTTCATCAAACTTCTTTGGTTCAACTTGTGAGAGAAAACTCAAGTATAAATTCTCGTTAGTTGTACCTCTACGAGTTCTGACACCATCCCGGGAATGTCCCATGATTTGGTCCATTGGGTGATCCTTCAGATGTTTGAGCTCTAGTGTTCTTGCATTTGGAACTTCTTCTTCAATCACCGGAGTGACTTCATCAACTTGGACGATTTCTTCATCTTGATCATCAACCTCTCCGATCGGGATTGGAGTGGTGATCTTAATGACCTTTTCACCTTTTTCTTCAGTCGGTTCATCCAAGTTAAGTTCATTCAACTTTGTACCTACATCTTCAATGAACACACTAGAAGAGTTGTCTTGCAGCAAGCTCATCTTATCAAATATAATATTTATGGATTCTTCTACAACTAGAGTTTTTCAATTAAATATCATATATGCCTTATTATGGCTACTATACCCTACAAAAATACCTTCAAAACTCTTTTCACTAAATTTGGTAGTGTAATACTTGTCATTGTTAAGCACGAAGCACTTGCAACCAAAAATTCTAAAATATGAGACAGTTGGTTTCCTGCCCTTTAGAAGTTCGTAAGGTGTCTTATTATGGTTCTTATTTATTAGTGCTCGATTTTGCACGTGGCATGCAGTGTTGACGGCTTCAGCCTAGAAGTATTCTGGAAGTGAGGCATCACTCAACATGGTCATGTAGGCCTCTATGAGTGTTTTATGCCTTCTCTCAGTCACTCTGTTCTGTTGAGGAGTACGATGAGAGGAAATCTCATGAAAGATACCCAAGCTTTCACAAAATTCTTTCATGGCCCCAGACTTAAACTCTATTCCATTATCACTTCTAATTTTGACTACGGAACAGTTGTATTCATTCTGGACCTACCTAACAAAATTTGTAAAGATGTCAAAGGTATCTGACTTGTGTTTTAGAAAGAACACCCACGCAAAGTGTGAGTAATTATCAACAATGACCAACGTATAATCCTTACCTCCCAAACTTCTAACTTGCATTGGACTGAACAAGTCCATATGAAGCAGATATAAACATCTGTTAGAATCTTTGGCAATAACGCTTTTAAAGGTAGCCCTTGTTTGCTTTCCTTTTACGCATATGTGACAAGGTCTATCTTTGATGTACTTGACATTTGGGGCATCACGTACTAAATTCAGTGAAAATAATTTATTAATAGTTTTGAAATTAATATGTGATAATCTCTTGTGTCATTGGTCACCAAGAGACGCACTATCTTTAGCCATAAAACACACTGGTGTAGAAGAGTCTATACAAATGATATTTAAACAAAATATATTTCTGCTTCGAGTGCCTGATAGAATCATTTCCATATTGTCAACAGATTTTATCAAGCACTTATCAACATGAAATTCAACAATATATCCTTTATCGCAGAGTTGGCTTATGCTTATGAGATTGTGTTCCAATCCTTCAACATAAGCCACATCTGAGAAGGATACTCTACCGTTATAGATCATACCATAGCCTTTAGTAATTCCTCGGTTTGAACCTCCAAAGATGACCTTTGGCCCGTTCAAGACTGGAGAGTAGTTTTGAAATAGACTTCTTGTCCCAGTCATGTGCCGAGAGCATCCACTGTCCAAATACCAGATAGGCATTTTGGTGGCCTTTAGACATACCTGCAATTACAAATCAATTTGCCTTAGGAACCTAAACACGTTTGGGTCCTTGGTCTCTTGTTAGAATACTCCCCCTACAAGTATTAGCATTATGAGTGGTCTTTCTCATATTGCCAACTTGAGGAGTTGAAAAATTCCTGGAATTAAACCAGCAGTCGATGGCATAGTGACCAATTTTGCCACAGCACCAACAGTCGAACCTATTATATCTTTGCCTTAAGTTCTCCTGCTTGACCTTTTGAGATGGTAGTCTAGCAGGCGCAACATTCTTGGAGGAAGAAGCTTCATGGTGATGCCAATCACATGATTTCTTCTCCTTCAGTGGTCTTTCCATAATAGGCTTTACCTTATGTGCTTTCTTGATGTTATGACCATGATTATAAGGGTCATAGCTCTGAAGAATAACTTCCTTATAAGGTGCCTTTAAGACACTCTCACCAAAGTTTCTGGGGCGAGTCCATCCTTGGTAATGAGACTTGGGTTCTACATAAGTAGGCCTAGTCAAGTGACCGTAGGATGAGTCAAGATCGAACTCGTTGGATGGAAATATAACCTTCTTGAAAGAGATCTGATCTTGAGGGGCTTTCCCCTTCTCTTTGGCCAAAGCCTTCTTGGCCGCCTTATTCTCTCTCTGAGCTTTATTCCTCCTAAAAGATTTACTAGGAGCTTCAACATGGCCTAGCCCAGCATCCTTGTCCTTAGCTGAGAATTGAGCAACGAAAGGGAGGACAATCTTGGGCTTCGAGAAACTTTAAACAAGTTTCTTTTCGGCTTCAAGTTGTGCTTCCAATTCTTTTATGATTTTCTCCTTAAGGTTTAAGTGCTTGAGAGCTTTGTTATATTCTTCTCTCAAAGTGCTCTCTTCAGCCTTCAGAGACTTTATCTCTTTAGCTTGAGTTTTCACGACTCGTCGACATTTGTCGTAAGTCTTGATCAACTCCTTATACTGGGCCATGAGTTCAGACTCATCATCAGAAGAGCTGTCCTCATGATCATGTTCAGAAACATCGGATTCAGAAAGAGGAGTGTGAGAGTTTACCTTCCCAGTGAACTGGGGCTCTTGTTCGTCATCAGTCTGATCCATAAGCCTAAAGTAGGCTTCTTCTTCTTCACTCGACTCAGATGAGTTGGAGTCGCTAAGAGTTTTCTCCTTATTGTCTATTAGGCTCTTTTTTGTTTTCTTCTTATTGTAAGAAGATTTCTTTTCTTATCTTCTTCCACCCTCCTTCTTGTGATCTCTAAGAATGACATAATCAACAGGTGGAGTTGGTTCTCCAATAACTTGTGTAGTTAATTCCTCTTGGAGAATTTCATTATATACAATTACTTCAGCATAAATTTTTGGATTGTCTTCATCATTGTCTTCAGCATTTTGTTGAGAAGGATGCAATGTATACTCTTGCTTAAGGCTTAATTCATTTAACTTCTCACACAAAATTGGCACCTGAAAAAAGTCTATGGTAGAAGTGTTCTTCTCCTTATAAAACATGTTAGTTCATCAACATCTGACTATAAGCCTGCTGATTTGAGAATATCCAAGAAATATTCCATCTACAGCTTTGGCTTCAAATTTTCTTAAGTCTTAGGAATATAACATACTTTTGAAATAATCTACTCTAGGTCTTATAAGTTTTATAGGGATTCTTACCCTTCAATTTATGTATGGAACTTCTGTTACAAAAAGGATATGGGTAAATAAGCATCTACAAGTAATGAGTAGATTCAATTAGAGTTCTATTTTTTCTTTCAGCTACCCCATTTTGTCCACAGAATTCTATTATCAGAAGAGATTCAAACCCAGTGTCATGATCACTTCTGATCAAGGCAAGCTGAGTAGAGTACTCAATCTTGATGTTCCATAGAAAGTCTGTAAGAATTTTAAAAGTATCTGACTTATTTCTAAGAAAGAACACCCAAGTGAATATAGAGAAATCATCAATAATAACTAAAGTGTATGACATTCCTCCCAAACTTTGTATTGCAATAGGTCCAAAACGGTCCATATGTAGCGAATACAAAATTCTGGGTGAATCACTCTTAGATATGGATTTAAAACTATTTTTAGTTTGCATACCTAACTGACAAGCTTTGCAAAGTCCTTCCTTCTTGTAAGATCCAGGAGGCAGTCCTCTGACAAGGTTGTCTTTAGACAACTTAACAGTAGTTCTAAGGTTTATATATCCTAACCTTTTATATCATAGTTCATTAGTTTTACTTATTTGATTAAACAAATAGATTTTAGTTTTAGCAGAGTTAAAATTAAATAAATAAATGTTATCTTATCTAACTTCAGTTAAAACAATTTTCTTTTTATCAGATGTAATAAAACATAAAGATTTATTAAAAGATACCTGATAACCTTTATCACATAGTTGACTGATGGAGATAAGATTATGCTTAAGATCACTCACAAAAGCTACCATCATGAAGGTAACTCCTCCAACTCTGACTTTGTCATAGCCCTATGTCTAGTCATAGTTGGAGTCTCCAAATATGACTTTTGGTCCAAGCTTTGCTTTAAAGACTTTTAAATTTGTTTTTCTACCTATCATGTGTTTTGAGCACCCACTATTCAAGTACCACTGTTCCTCCGTGGTAGGATAGTTCTTTTCCTGTGATAAAAATAAGTTAGGTGTTCTTGACCATATTACCTTGGGTCCTATTTTTCTCACATAATCAGTAGAAATATATGAATATTCAGGTTGATTTTTATAACCAAGTGGATGATATCTCCTAGGAGGAATGATCCACTCAGTAAAAGGGTTTATTAACATTTGTGTTTGATTATTCTTTTGAAAAGAGTTATATTTTTTGTTTGAAAAGTTTGAGTTCGACGAATTAATCTGATTTCATCGAACTCCGTTCGACGAATAGTAGTGATTTCATTGAGCTCCATTCACAGAATAGTAATATTCATTTTTGTGTTCAGAGTTCATCGATCTTTGTTCGACGAATAGCAGTGAATTCGTTGAACACCATTTCCAGTGTTCAGAGTTCGTCGATTGTCGTTCGACGAATTATAGTTACTTTGTCGATCTCGGTTCGACGAATTCTGTTGAATACTATTTTTCTTGAAATTTTTATTCTGTGTTGGAATAGATTTTGATTTAAGAACCTCAGTGTCTTTATCTGTGATTGCTAATATTTCTTTTCCTTTAGCTGATATAAATTTGATTGGTGTAGTTAAAATATTTTTTTGAAGTAGTTGAGGTTGACTGGATGAAGCTACCAAGACAAGTTTGTCATTTAATCTGGCATTGACTGTACTTGTGAAATCTATCAGTTTGATACTTCTCTCATTAAGAGATTTTTCAAATATATTAGCCTCATATAATTTGTTTTCCAAGGAAACTATTTGTTCATTAGCAATTTGTAATTCTTCTTTAAGTTTCATATTTTCTGATGACAAGTTATGTAATTCGGTTTATTTTTCTCTGAGAAGTTTTATTTCCTTCTCAGATTTTATCAAATCATTACAAAGTAATTTAAAATCTATTTTAAACTGATCTTATGTAAAGTCAAAGGTAGAAATTACATGGTCTTCTTCTGACTCTGATTCAGAATCTGAATTTCTGTTTGATGCATTGATTGTCATCAAATAGACTTCTTTAGCCTTTAATTCTTCTTCATCTTCACTTGAACTGAATGAAGATTTAGTATTTGATTCACTCCATCTTTCAGCAACAAATCCTTTCCCCTTTTGTTTGTGTTTACTGGAAGAGGGTTTCCTAGAGTGTTTCTCGAATTCTTTCTCCTTCTTCTTATCCTTTTTCTAATTTTCAGGACATTCTGGAAGAATATGTCCTATTTTCCTACAACCATAGCAAACTAGTGGGTGTTTTGTCATACCTTGGTTTGTCTTTGTTCCTGGAAAATCTTTTCCTGAAGTCCTTTCTGGCCATTTTGTAAAATATTTTGACAAAAAGACTCACGAGCACTTCATTCTCTGGAATTTGTTCATCTTCTTCAGTTGCTTGGAAGACAATACTCTTGTCCTTCTTTATTGAAGATAGGGTCACTTGTTCAGCTTCCCTTATTTTGATGAGCTGTTCATAGGATTTGAGCTTTCCCAACAAGGTTTCTGTTGAAATCTCATTTACACTTCTGGCTTCTCTAATTGGCCAAATTCTTGAATCTCATGTGTAAGGGAAACACATGAGAATTTTGTCATTAACTTCTGTCAATGTAATGTCTTTCTCCAAGGTCTTCATTTCATTAATTATGAGAATGAGTCTTCTGTACGTATCAGCAACAGATTTAATTTCACCCTTTTTGAAATTCTCATATTGAGAAATCAGATGAGATCTCCTATCTTTTCTCTCATCTACTGATCCAGCTACCATTGCTGTGAGGGAGTCCCAGATATCTTTCGCTGAAGTACATTCAACAACCTTCTGGAAAATGTCATCTGACATTGTTTGGGCTAGTATATTCATAGGCTTTGCATCAGCAATTTTTGCCTTTTTCTGAGATTTTGTCCATTCTGGTGGAGGTATATCATTGGTGCTTATTGTTGTTAGTGGTAGAGGTGGACATGTCAAAATAGAATTGTAGATATCTTCATCAATAGAATTCATATATAATCTAATCCTTGTTTTTCATAATTCAAACTTATTAAGATTGCAAATAGGAGGTCTATTGCTTGCATACTCTTTATTTTTTGTCATGATAAAATCAAACTCTAAGTAAAATAAGATCTATCAGGATCTTGTTGGTTCATGTGTTAGCCTGTAAAACAACCAATCTCCCTCTGATACCATTTGAAAGTGAAGGGATAGATCTTACTTTATACTAGAGGGGTGGTGAATGGTGTATTTTAAAACTTTGATTTTACTTTTATAGCAGTTAAAAATTAAGTGGTATATATGTATATAGATAGACAGATAAGAAATCACAGCACACAAATAAAAAGAGATCAATCACAGACGACACAAAGAATTTTATAGTATTTCCCCAATAAATCTGGGTACGTCTACTCTTCTACCACCCTGGTAGGAATCCACTATAGGTTTTTGACCTGGTGCCCTGTCACCAAAAGATCTATTTTCTAAGAGAGATAGACAGATAAGAAATCACAGCACACAAATAAAAAGAGATCAATCACAGACGACACAAAAAATTTTATAGTATTTCCCCAATAAATCTGAGTACGTCTACTCTTCTACCACCCTGGTAGGAATCCACTATAGGTTTTTAACCTGGTGCCCTGTCACCAGAAGATCTATTTTCTAAGAGAGATCTAGCAACCCTTTGGGCTTTTGACAAGGTACCCAAAAACCAAGCTTAAGTCTTTTGATCAGGCGACTTAAGAACCAAAAGTTAACTTTTGAAGGGAATTATAACCCTGTACACAGTTTAAAAGTAAAATATAAGAGTTAGATATTGTCTTCTCTTTCAAGTATCTCTGAGAAGACTTTAGTGGATGATATTGCAAAAAGCTCCCCCTAATTTGAATAGAATTTGTGATCAATGGAGGAGACTTTTCTTCATGGTGTAGGCCTTCTTGAATGTTGTTCCTCTCCAGTTGATGTTTGAGACAGATATGTATTTTGATGTCTCTTGAGGAGAGTCTGAAGCAGAATTGTGTAGCTCTATATGTGTTGATCTATATCTGTAACCCCTAAATATGTAACCCCATTAAGCAGCAATCTTCTGAATATATAATGTCTGAGAAGAAATCAAATATTTGAATTAAAATCATTCTTTGAAACGCCTGAAGAATCTTTGAGATTTGTAACTGCCCTAAAGTTAATTAGAATTAAAACTTTATGATAAATCCATATTTAATGATATCTTAAACGGCTATATTCATTTAGAATATTTAGCATTAAATATCAGAGTTGTAATTGATTGTAATTAAGCTTTTGAAATCATTCTACCTCTGAATATAGAAACTGCCTGATCGTCGAAATGAGTAAGGATTTTGTCGAGCTGAGCCTGGATTTCGTCGAACTGAATTTTCCCATTCATCGAGCTGAGTTAAGCTTGGCTTTCATCGAATTAAGCTTCTGAGTTGAGATCAAAGTTCATCGAATGGAGCTCAGCGTTCGTCGAGCTAAACACAGAATTAGAAATCTGAGTCCGTCGAACTAAGCTCGGCGTTCGTCGAATTGAGCTCTGCGTTCATCGAACTGAATTTTCTCCTTTGTCGATTTGAGCATCTCTGGAATTCCTTCTGAAGTAACAACCCTGAAAATGGCCTATGACCCTAGTCTATACAAGTTATGTCAAAATAAACATCCTAAATAAAGAAGTAATCCTAGCCCAAATCAGTAATAGGAGTTCCAACAACATCCCATCTCATTCTGAACTTGTCTGAAAAAATTAGCAAGGATCTCTAGTGTTTCAAACTTTATCCTTAGGAAGAATACCCAAGCAAACCTAGAGTGATCATCCACAATCACATAATTATAGGGCTTCTACCCAAACTTAAAACTTGCATATGACCAAATAGATCCATATGAAGTAAGTACAGACACCTCTCAGTGTCTTTGGACTGAATGCTGTTATAGGAAACTTTTGTTTGTTTGCATTTTTGACATGTTGGACATAAGCCTTCTTTGGAGCATTTGAGCTGTGGATTGTTTCTAACTAAGTCCATAGAGAATAGCTTGCTCATAGCTTTGTAGTTTAAGTGAGCCAGCCTCTTGTGCCATTGCACACACAATGAGTCTTTCTCACTAGCAACTAGGCATACAGGTGATTTCTCATTTACACTTAAGAAATTTAGAAAATAAATGTTCCCACTCCTAGTACCTAACAAGATGATCTTTTGATCACTTGGATTCATTATCAGACACTTGTCATTGTGGAAAACAATTTCATAACCTATATCAAAAAGCTGAATTATGCTTATCAGATTGTGGTTCAATCCTTCCAAATAAGTCACTTTTGTGATGGTAACAAGACCATTAGAAATGTTACCATATCTCTTGGTGTGTCCTTTTTTTGATCCTCCAAAGATGACTTTAGATCCATTGCTAATTGGAGTGTAATCCCTCAGCAGACTCTTTGTTCCAGTCGTGTGCCTGGAACAGACACTATCCAAGTACAATATTGGCCTTCCTGTGGTACTTGGTTCCACCTGCAAACACAGAATTAATTCACCTTAGGCACCCAAATAGTTTGGGGGCCTTGGTTCCTGTTAGTCCTTGCTGTGTGAAACACAACAAACTTTCTAAACAAAACTGGTTAAGTATTATATGAAGGTTTTGTTGGATTATACTAACAATCTAGGGCAAAATGCTCAACGTTCTCACAACACCAACATTCAAATCGGTTGTATCTTTTCTTTGGTTGTACATTTGAAGTTGTTATTTTGTGCAACTTAGACTTGACATTTAGCTTTCAAGGTATTGGTGCAAAATTTACCCCCTTACCTTTCAGGTTTTGGTGCGGTGCACTGGAACCAGCTCCAAGAATTCCTTTCAGGTTAATCCTTAGCAAGCACTTTACTTGCAATCAAGGCCTTTAATATCTTCCCATATCTGTCGATAAGGGTGTTGAAATTTGCTTTAGAGTTTGAATCATGTTCTCTATTATTAGAGGAGTATGAACATGATTCACTTTCTGATGCAGAAAAAGAATTTGAGGAAAAATTAGGAGAGATTAGTTTTACCTTAGCAGGACTTGAACAGTCCTGATCGCCTTCTCTTGATTGAGTCTCCTCAATAGCCATCATGCCCATGAGTGCCTCCACCTCTTCTGATTCTGATGAATCAGACTCACTATCAGACAGTGTAGACCGCTTCTTTGCCAAGAGGCTTTTGTCAGCCTTCTTGTGCTGTCCAGTCTTCCATTTCTCTGACTTTTTCTCCTTTCTTTTTGTTGGGCAATTAGCTATGACATGCTCTTGCTTGTTGCAACAATAACACATAATATTAGTCTTAATACGTTTGTTCTGTGAAGATCAATACCTATCCCCATATTTCTTTTCCCTGGGTTTCTCTGGATGATTTGTCTTCTTGAGAGAAGAGTCTCCAGTTGGACCCTTCCAGTTGCCCTGCCTTCTTCTCCTCAACATCTTCTTGAACTGTCTAGAGAAGAGAGAAAGTCCCTCCTCAGTCAGGTCTCCTCCTGATGAGGATGATTTTGTACACTCAGAGATTGTGTCTTGTCTCTCTGAGAGTGTTGACTTTTCTCTGACCTTCCTGGAAGTCTCAGCCTTTAGGGCCAAGGACTTTTCCCTGTTGTGTGCTCTAGCTGAATCTTCTTCAAACTTCCTGAGATTGAGCTGTAACTCATGGGACAACAGTTTGCCAAATAGAGCCTGGGGGTCTTTGTTGGCTAAATTACACATTTCTCTTATTGCACATATCTTGATGTCTTATTTCTTGTTCAGGGACCTCAAGAACTTGTCATTGAGTTCATAGTTAGTGAAGCTTCTGCAATAAGTTCTCAAGTTGTTTACAATTGTGAAGAACTTTTCAAAACGTTCAGCCACTAAGTCTTTCTTATCCTGTCTGAAGGCTTCATACTGTTGGTTTAGCAAAGATTTTTTATCATCTCTAACCTCATCAGTTCCTTCCATATAGACAATCAGTTACTCCCACATTTCTTTAGATGTTTTACAATGAATCGGGTTTTGAAAAGTGGAATCATCTATTGCACTGACTATAATATTCTTAGCCCTCTTGTCCATAGAGGGCAGAATGATTTCGTCCTTATCCATCTCCATGTAGGTCTTTGGTGTCTTGATGTTTGCATCAAGAACTAACACTTTAATAGGAATGAAAGGTCCTTCAACCACTGTGATGTATATTCTTGGATATGATGCCTCCATGAATAACCTGATTCTCTCCTTCCAAATTCCAAACTTCTCTTTGGAGCAGACTGGGAGCTTGATGAAATTATTTTCCCTCTAAGACATAATTTATCTTTCTCTATAATCCTTTGGATTCTCACTAGGTTGTTATGTCTTCTCAGTGAACCGTCCCTCTAATACCAATTGTGAATGTTTGTTTTAGGATTGAGAGTGACCTAGAGGGGGGGTGAATAAGTCCAATTAAAATCTTGCCTACTTTTTGAATTATGAGATTTACTTGTCCATGTTTATTACCCCAGTCAGATAAAATAAGAAAACTATTCAGCAATTTAAAACTATCACAACACAGCAATAACATCACAATACACACAGATTTATAGTGGTTGCTCAATTTATGGGTACATCCACTTTTCTCATTCACCTATCTAGCAATGAACTTAGATTCGGCCAAACTCCTCTTTCTTTCTTTACTCAGATCCTCAGATCTTACAGCTCAGAGCACTCAGTTGGCTCCTACAACTCAGTCTATACAAGTCTTACCACTCAGATCACCAATATCCTACACCTCAAGTTCTTATCAAGAACTCTACCTCAGAGTGAATCCACAATCCTACTCCTCAGGCAACACTACTGCCCTACAACTCAGAACATTCAGTTCCTACAACTCAGAGAAAACTCCACTTCTCCTACCTCAGGCACTCAGCCTTACCTCAGCCTTTATAACACAGGTTTACAACTCAGAGAAATTAATTCACCTACTCTAAGATCTATAATTTGATCTTACAAGATTTATAATGGTGAAAAGAAATAAATTCTGAATTAGTCACTCAACAAGAGAGAAACGTGTGACTGCTTGTTGAATTGATCTTGATAAATCAGCTTCCCTTGATCCTTATTTTCATGGATTTGATCCAGCCCTTCTTAGCTTTTCAAAGTTTCTTGAAGATGAAATTAGGGTAGATCTAGGCTGGAGAATGTTGAAGTCGATTCTTGATCTAGCTTCTCTCCACCTTCTGAATTCTAGCAGATTACTTTTTAGATCAGGAAAGAGATATTGAATCGATGCGCTCCTTGATCTTCTTTTTCTTCTAATTGCTGCAACTACAATTGCTTCTCCGATTTTTTTCCCACTCTATTTTGTAGAGTTGATCCCTTTATATAGGCTCTGTCAAAGGTAACCGGCTAATTCAGTTAATTACTGATATCTGACAGTTCTGACAGTTGCCAGATCCTTGAGCTTGATTTCTGCACTTAGGAAACAACTTTGCATAAAGTGTTGAAACTTTACTACTAAATGTATTGACACTAGTCCTGGGTGTCGACACTACTCTTGTAGTGATGTCGACATACTTTTAAATGTATCGACACAAACTTCACCTTGTCTCGACACAACTGGTGTAGAATGTGTCGACACTAGTCCTGAGTGTCGACACTGTTGACTTCCTGACTGATGGTGTCAACCCAAGTCATAGGTGTTGACACAGCTTCCTTCCAGTTTTGACACAGCTTGTGAAGTGTATGGACACTAGCCCTTAGTGTCGATAAAGTTGTTCATGGTGTCGAAACAACTTGTGTAGTGTGTGTCGACAATAATCCTGAGTGTCGACACAGTTTCTTTCTTGTATCATAGTGTCGACCCAAGTCATGGGTGTCGACACAACTTTCTCCTTGACTCAGCACTTCTTGTTTAAGTGTGTCGACATAAGTCTTGAGTGTCAATATAAATACTTCTTATCTCAGCACCACTTTGACAAATGTGTCGACACTTGCCTAGTGTCTCGACACTTTTGTACTTAGCTTTATTTGCCTGCACACAAGAACTTAACATTCATCAAATACAACTATCTATATATCATTGAGCTGAAAGGATTTATCCAAATATGGTACACAATTTCCAATGTACCCAACACCATGGCTATCTACCACTTTCCATGTTCTCTTCTTAAAGAATAAGTCATGAGAGTGGACTCGTGAGCACCTGTATATTTCTTTTCAGCAATGCAACATATGTTTTCCCATCCAGCGCAAACAGGTCATCGCAAGGTGAGATTGGCAAAAACCTTTCTGTGTCTCTCAGGAGAGATTGGCAAAAGCCTTTCTGCACCTCCCAGTCGAGATTGGCGAAAGTCTTTCTACACCTCAGGGGAGATCGACGAAATCCCTTCTGCACCATAGGCGAGACAGACAAAGGTCTGCCTGTACCTCCTAGGCGAGATGGACAAAGGTTTATCTGCACCTTCACTTGAATGAACCCTGGTTCTCCTGAAGCGCGAATGAATAAAGGTTCTTTGTCACCTCGATTTGGATGGACCCTTGTCCTCCTAAGGCCCGAACGAACAAAGATTCTTTGCCACCTCCACCCAGACGGACCCCGATCCTCCTGAAGCACAAAAGAACAAAGGTTCTTCGCCACATCCACCTAGAAGAACCCCAATTCTCCTAAGATGCAAACGAACAAAGATTCTTTGATACCTCCACTTGGACGAACCCCGGTTCTCCAAAGGCACAAACGAACAAAGGTTCTTTGCCACTCCGCTTAGATGAACCCTGGTTCTCCAAAGGTGCGAACAGATAAAGGATCTTCTCCACTCCCACCTGGACGGACTCTGGTCCCCCTAAGGAACGAGCAAACAAAGGCTACTCTCCCTCTCCACATGGATGAACTCCAGTTCTCCTAAATGAATGGACAAAGGTTCTCATCCATCCCGCTCAAAGAACGAATAAGCGGGCGCACATCACCTTCAAACCCTCAGCGGTCTACGGCTCTCTCGAAAATACAAGTTAACAGGCAACGCTCTAGCAAAGTGTTACTATACCAAAATGCAACCGAAGCAACCAGATCCAAAATCAAAAAGGGTCTCTGCCCAAGTAAAAGGTGTCGCATGAGCTACATCATCTTAAAAAAACAAAAACATACAATAGGGGGAATGCACGCCTACCACACAAAAACAGACAAATCAAAACAAACTTGGGAAATAGAAGTCCCAAGAATCATCCCTCCATGGCAGCATCAGCATCGTCGTTTGAGGCATCCTCCACGCTCAGGGCATTGCGCTCCTGAAATCTCTGAGCCACTCAAAATCTCTTGCCAAAGCCCGAGAAGTACACAGCTTCGCGCTCATTCTCTATGAGTGGATTGACCTTCGTCTCCATCTTCTCGGAATGCCCCTCCTCCATAATACGAGTCGGCTCCACCTCAAAGTTATAGGAAGCTCTATACTTGGCCACCGCAGTTGTATACACGACCTCGACCTCCTGCTCAGAAATTAGTTAAGTGTTATCTTCTCTGAGCTGCTCGACTTCCCCCTCCTGCTGGCACATCGTAGCATTAACTGCCCCGGTATGTCGGACCGCCTCCGCAAGAGTCACCTCAGCAGAAGCCAACCACCCGTAAAGAGCCCCGATCTCAGAGTTGGCAGCACTTAGTTTCGCGCGAAGAGACTCCACCTTGTACTGAGAAGAATATTGCTAGGACTCCGCATTAACCAGCCAAGAAGTGACCTCCTTCTTTGTAAGGCCCCGGATTTTGATTGCATATGCTTGATGGGCGTTATGTTGGCTTTGACCGTTGTTCGAGCATGGTTTTCCCGCAGGCTTTCGAGTGGCTGTTTTGGTAGCCTAGTTGCATGATTCCCCAGCAAACCGGAGTCCAATTTGGGGACTCGGTGAGGCCTCTTAGGGAATGCTTGCACTTTTTCGAGCACGGGTAAGGTTGCTCAAAACGGGTTGATGGTATGGAAGATGTGTACCGAAAACAAAAAGGGGTAAAAAGTCCTTAAGGAAAAAATTGTCTAGGACGACACAGAAACACTTTTCAAAACAGGGAAAATGGTCGTTTTTGTGCGTGACACGCCCCCCCCCCCCCCCCCCCCCCCCCCGACACGGGTGTGTCGGGGCGTGACCCAGGGCGTGACCTGGGGCGTGACGTCCTTGACTCGACGAATTTTCTTGCGTCGAGTTGAGCTCAACGAATGGGGTACACGCCCCGTGACACGGGCGTGCCACGGGCCGTGTCCCGCTGTGTCGAGTGTCGAGTGTCGGGTGTCGAGTGTCGAGTGTCGGGTGTCGAGAGAGGGGACACGGCCTGTGACACGGGCGTGTCACAGGGCGTGTCAAGCTTTGTCGAGTGTCGACACTTTTGGTCGACGAGATGTCGAGACACGGGCTACACGCCCTAGGTCACGGGCGTGACCGACCTGTCACGGGCGTGTACCCGGTCGTGTACCTTGTGGATAAACTTGGATTTGCCGACTTTCTGCGCCGCTTAAGGTACACGCCCTGTGACACGGGCGTGTCACAGGGCGTGACAGGGCCGAAAATCAAATTTTTCCAGTTTTTTTGTGCCGTTCATTTCTTTGATTCTGGATCAAATGGACCAGCTCTGTTCTGGAGGAAATAAGGCCGAAACAGAGATTTCTCCTCCTCATTTCACCTTCTTCTTCATCTTCTACCTCATTTCAAAAGGAACTCAAGGGAGCAAAGCTAAGATAAGAGAAGGAAAGAGAGGAGCAGCCGTCGCGGTGTCATCTCGGTTCAGGCAAGCGGTGTTCTTCACCCTTGCCAATCTTGTTTTCTTGTTCTTTGATTGTGCAAGTTTAGCTAGTTTTCCTCTTTCAATTTTACTAGCTTGTTCTTCTTGTTTTGTGTTGTACCTCACTAGCCTTGTTATTCTTATTTTTGTTTAGTCATGAATCCTCTTGATCCTCATGTCTTACATGCTTACCGCCTTGTTATCAAATTTCCCTATGCTCAATTACTTCTTGTGTTAAGTTGATTCATGTAGCTTTTCTTGTTCATGTCATGATCATGTTAAAATATGCTTGTTGGTTTCGTTAGCATTGTCCTTTGAGGAGTAAGTAGAAATTATGTTAGCATACTCATGTTAGCATAAACATGGGCAATTTGTCGTCATGAGTGAGGATGAAGGAAGGAAACGTGTGTACTTAGGTTATGGTGAGATTTGCTTATGGTGTTGAGCTTGGGTTCGTTTATGGTGAGTTTTGCGAGGCGAATTGTGAACCATGGCAGGAGCATTTGTGTGAGGATTCGGTAAGGGGTGGTGTGGTTTAATCCTTGGTGGCCACCGGGTTTGGATTTGTGGTGTAGAGCACCATTTTGGCCCCGATTTGGGCTAGCTTTTATTGGTGCGTTCCACTTTCGGGCCGCCACCAAAAGACCCTTGCGGAATCGAACTTAACCGCTGCTTATGTTTCACTAGTATGGTTGTTTCTTGTGCTAAAGATGATGGATTGGGCATGTGTATTGCCTTTTTGCTCCTGTGGGTTGAGCAGGACTTGATGAGAAGTGCACACACTTGGTACGTTTGACACTTTGGATTGATAGTGTTGAATACTTGTTTTCCACCTGTTCTTTTCACTCATTTTACTTACATGAAACATTGCTACGGGGTCGGTAAGCCCCTTCGTCATATTTGCTGAACTTCATACTCTGTTGTGTAGCTTTGATGATTGCTGAGGTGTTCTTTCTTGAATGCCTCAGGTGCAGGTTGTAGCCGGTTGAGCGGCTAGTGCTTGGGCAGAGTTTCTTTGGAGCTAGCCGAGCTTACTTAGCGAGATAGTTCTTTTCTTTGTTGTACAGACATACATACGCCCCAATGGGTTCGTGTCAGCTTGTTGGCGCCCATTGGTGGCTTTCTTTACTTGTGATATATATGAATGCTAGACTGCTAATGTGACTCATTTGGATGAGATGATGTCTACTTGCTCTTGGGAAGGATTTATGGTAGGTTGCATTAGGTATTTTTAAGCTAAACAAAACCTATTATTGTATAACATGCATAACATGTTTTGGTCACCGAACAAGTATTTTCCAAATAACGTAAACAAAGATGATTTCTTATACTATTATCAATATAGACTGCATATAGGAGATCGTCATAAGTAAACAAAGTATTTTCGCCGTGTACAAACACACATTTTGATTCCTAAGGCCGAGGGATACGGCCATTAAACTAAACGGTTTTCTTGCATTTAACTGATGGATTTCAACTCATAAAGTAAGCGTCAAGGGTTTGCCTGAGCGTGTGCAGTTATCCCCTGCACGACGTGGCATCATAACCCGTAGTTCCTCTTGCTCTGATACGATGTACTCATTGAGGAAATGCGGGTTGTGACAGTTGGTATTAGAGGGAGGTTTATTTGACAATTGGTCGGGCAAACTTTCCTTTTTGTCATTGTCGTAAGCATCATATCATACACACACCGAGGTGCCATCAGTATGTCTTGGCCGAAGCACGCACACTACACTCATGGCATGAACAGAAGTATACGGGGCATATTATGTAGTATGGGATGCATAATATGTGGTTGTATATGGATCCACCACATGGGCAACATGTGCGGGTTATGTAGTATGGGATGCATAACCTTACCACATGGATGCGACTAGCACGTTTTCTTTTCTTCGTTGCATGCAATGCTATGTAGTATGGGATGCATAGCATTGTGATGCGTACGACCGCTCATGGCATGCATTAAGGCCTTTTCTAGAATGCATAGCACAGCATGCATAACATAACATTGCATGAGCACAACGTGCCAAGCTAAGATTTACATGATGACACCTGTACACACATGTTTTTGGGTCAAACATAGGCATGCATTCATCGGGTAGGCACAAGTTAGTGGGCTGACGGTGAGTCATCTTTAGGCTAGGCATACCATCATTCTCAAACTCCCAGAGCAAGTTAGCAGTTGATGTTCATATTTATACATGTATGGTCTATACATAGCAGTTGTGTGTTTTGTTGGGTTTGAGCTTGATAAGGGTGAACGTATTTATAGGATGTCGAAGCGTCCAGTGACAAGGCAAACTCCCCAATCTGAGGGCGAGTCTTCGGGCACGCAGAATAATGCTCTGATGGATAGTCTACGCCAAAGTAATGAGGCGTTGACAAGGCAGGTGCAGGATGTGCAGTCCCATCTCCAAGCTATGTCATCAGCGATGTCTGGGCTGGCACCAAGAGGGCAAGAGACTGTCAGAGGCCCCACCATTTCTACTCCTTCCGTGGAAGTGATACCCCCAGTTGTGGTACCTCCTGCGATGACTTTCATCTCACAGTTTCAGCGACTTGGACCACCGACTTATGATGGAAAAGCGGACTTTGTGATCTTGGATGATTGGGTGATCACGTTGGAAGAGATGTTTGTCTATTCTGGCATTACCGAAGACCAAAAGGTGATGCTTGCCGCCTATCAACTAAAAGGGTTGGCTAAAAGTTGGTGGTTGCGAGAAAAGGAAAGCCTAGTGGCGGGATGTTCGTGGGAAGCCTTTAAAGAAATGTTACGTCGCAAGTTTCTGCCGTCAGTGGAAAGGGACCGCCTGATGAATGACTTCTTGTACCTGAAGCAGAGGAAACTCACAGTTAGTGAGTATGAAATTGAGTTTAGCAAGCTAAATCGGTTCGCTCCGAGCTTGGTGACTACGGAAGCTGACCGAGTAAAGAGATTTCTTGGCGGACTCTGCAGCGACGTGCAGCAGTTCGCAAGTGCTTATGGAGCGACGAGTTACACCACTGTGGTTGAGGCTGCTTTGATGGTTGAAGTTATAGAAAATGCAAAACAAAGAGGACAGCTGATGAGGAAGGATAAGAGGAAGCTGGTGGGAGGGAAAAGCTCCCAAGAATCAGACGTAAGGAAGAAGAATAAGGAGACGTGTAGTTTCTGTGGCCGGTCAGGCCACCCATTTGAGAAATGTTTCAAGCGGTTGGGGATGCAGAAGGAGCAGGTGCACGCCATTCAGGGTGCGTGAAAGGGGAAACTAGATCTGATATACTCTAGAGGGGGAGTGAATAGAGTATATGGTGCTTTTTAAAACACAAAGAAAAACTTTTGCAAAGCTTTACAACAATTGTTGTAATGAGTGTAAGCAGGGAAGCAGAAATAAAACTAAGCTATGCAGAAACTAAGCACAAGAAAATCTAGGCCAGAAACAAAAAGAAAACATGCAAAACCAGATGACACAAGGAATTATAGTGGTTCCCCAACTTGGGTACATCCACTCTTCTACCACCCTAGGTAGGAATCCACTGCAGGATGAGTTGATCAGGTGTCCTGGGCACCAATGAGCTTTTGATAAGGTGCTCAAAAACAAATTAGATTTTTTGATCAGGTGTCTTGCCACCAATGAGCTTTTGACAAGGTGCTCAAAAACCAGATTCAAACTTTTGAAGGGAGTTTGAAAAACCCTTTACAGAATGGGGGTGAGAGAGTGATGGCAGTCTTCTCTTTCTCAAGCAACTGAGAAGACTATGTGGATTCAGTGATGTTGTCAAAGCTCCCCCTGAGTCCTTGAAATCTTCAGAAAGATGAGCTTTGCTGAGGGTGATAGGCCTTCAAAGATAGATCTCCAGCAGAAGATGATTTCAGCAAGCTGAAATGTTGAGTGTCTGGAGTCTTGAGATGATGTTGGCCTTGAACACTTGAGAGCTGAAGAGATCTGAAGATTTTTTGAAAGCTTGATCTCTCTGATGAGTGTTCTTCAGAATTCTTGTTGACAGAATATTTTTCAGAGTCTCTGTGTATTGAGAGGTGTCCTATTCTTGTCAATCTTCTTCTTTTTTTTCTTGTATATTCTCTGTCTTTATTCAAAAACATTCTCTTTTATTCTCTGTCTCTGAATAGGATATTACTCTGTCAAAGATAGTCGTTGGTCTGCATTGATTACAGACTTAATTACATAATATGTTCTGAAGGAAAGTCCACTGATTTGTTCCTTGAAAAATTCCTTGAAACTTGCTCCAGAAGTAAATGAAAATGGCTGGCAGATCTTCTGAATTAAATGCAGAATAACTTCTATCTGATTTGAATTTGAATTCTGAAAGATAACTGAAATCATCGAACTGAGCTCTGCTATCGTCGAGCTGAGCTCAGCGAACTGGAAAAAGCAAGCAGCAAAGAAATCGTCGATCTGAGCTCAAAGATCGTCGAACTGAGCTCAGAGATAAGGATCCAGTGTAGAGTCAAAATCGTCGACCTGAGCTCAGCGATCGTCGACCAGAGCTCGACGATATTATGAGGTTTGAGTTCAGCGATCGTCGAATGGAGCTCGACGATCTGCAGAAGTTGAGCTAGACGATCGTCGACCGGAGTTCGACGAAACGTCATGCTGAGCTCGACGATTTGGACTTAGTCTCCAGAAAAACTTGGGTCTTCAGGGCAGCTTCCAATCCTAGCCTTCTAACCCTTAGACTCAATTCTAATTGACCTATAATCTATACAGAAGGTCAAAGCACAGATTCCTAGAGACATAGTGATCCTGACCCAAATCAGTAATAGGGTGTTCCAACAATCTCCCCCTATTTGGGTTTGGATTACTATTTACAGATATAGGAAAAACAAACAACATCATACAGTCACAGAAACATAAAAACAATAGCAGCTATACATCACAGAACCATCACAAAGATATATAAAAGCATGATATCCAGAAGGCAGTCAGGGAAACCAAGAATTATCACCTTACAGAGTTATTCCTTTTCTTTGCCTTTTACCATTTTAATTTCTCTGTTAGGATCTAAAGCTTGTTGTTTGGATCTGGTATCATCAGCTGCACCCAAATAGATTTGCTTTGATGTCCTGGGAACCACTACAGCTGGATGCAATTCCATGTACCTGTCTGCATCAAAAAATTTGCTTGAAGCATATCTCTCTAATTCCTTCTGCCTTTGCTCTGACATGGTAGAGATATTGGAAGTGTCTAGCCCTTGATCTTTTGCTTTCTTTATTTGATCTAAGGCAGCCAGCTCTTTCATTCTTGCAGTCCAAGCCATAGGATTCTTCTCAGGGTCCTCAAATGGAACAGGTGGCTCATACCTGTTGGAAGAAGTATCTTGAGGAGTCCTGGCAGTTACAGTATCTTTGAGCTTGTAGGGGAAAGGACCAGAAGATGTATCAGCAGAAACATGTCCTCCCCTAGAGTAAGGATGCTGCCTGGAGTGTCCTTTGGAGTAAACCTGAGTTTCTCTTTGGTTTCCCCTATATCCTCCCCTTCTAGAGTAAGAGCCCCTAGACTAGCTTTCCCTTTGATAAGTTCTAGCATGAGGTTGGTAGGGAGCCTGGCTTCTAGCAGGGCCTGAACTTGCAGAGCTGCCACCTGCACCTGCATCAGGTGGAGGTGGTGGAGGAGGATGAGGGTGCTTGAACTGAGTGGGACCTTTTTCATACTTCCTCTTCTTTTTCATAGCCTTTAACTGGTTCTTAGAGAATTGCATCCAATGCTCAGTGATTGGGCAATTGTGCAGAATATAATAGGGAACATCATTGTCATCTCTGACTTTGGCAGGAGGAACTCTCTTCAAAGCCTTACTTCTTGCCTTTCTTTTCTTTGCAATTGTGGCAGATGAGTCATCAGAGACAGTGTTATAATCCTCAGATTCAGAACTTTGTGCATCATACAAGGCATCAATCATCTTCATCAGATCTTCTTTCAGATTAACAGCAGCTGATGGGGCAACAGATACAGAAGCAGGAGGAGCAACAGAAGCAGCAGATGTAACAGCAGATACTGGAGCAGCAGTAGATGTAACTATAGGTACTGGAGCAGCAGAAGAAACAACAGTGATTACTTCAGGCATGAGGGTAGCAGCAGCTTCAGAAACAACAACTTCTACAGCAGGCTCAAAAGCAACAGCCTCTGTCATCAGAAAATCCTGTGAAATGTGCTCAACAGCAGCAGTTGGAACATTGTCTTCAGCAGCAGCAGCAGTAGTAACATCATCAGAAGCAGCAGTCACTGACAGAATAAAATCAGAAATGATTCTGGGGTCACAGCAAGAGAAGGGCACTAGAGCCTTGGACAGATCTTCAGAGAGCTGGGCAGCAAGAACCTCTGGGGGCTGGACAGCATATGGCTCTGGGAGGCTGCAGTAGTAAGCAGTATCAAAAGTAGATAGCAAAGACCTTAGGTCTATTGCTAGTACTGGTGTAGCAGCAGCAGTAGAAGCAGACACAGAACCAGCAGCAGTAGCAGAAGCAGAAACAGCAGGAGGAGCAGCAGCAGCAACAGCAGCATGAAGGCTGGCTTTATAGGGCATCTCCCCCTGCCTGGATGCAGATACCTGTGCATCAAGGCACACTGCTGGGGGTGCTGCTAGAGGAGTAAGGAAAGAGGAAAGCCTGGCAGAGAGAGCTGCCACTGATTGTTGTAGAGGAGCTAAAGAGGCCTCCATGAGAAGAGAGAGCCTAGGTGCAAGGAGCTCATATAACTGATCAGCAAGGGCTGGGAGATCTACATGCTCACTGAGAGGAGCAGAGGTAGAGGGTATTGGGATGGCTGAGGAAGCTGGAGGTGGAGGGCTGGATGGTGAAGGGATAGAGGGCTGAGGTGTGGGAATTGTGGAGGTGGAGGACAAGGGTATAGAGATGGATGGAGTGAAGGATGGTTGGTCAAGGATATGGTGGAGGAGATCTTGGAAGGATGTTGAGGTGGAGGGGAAGTCTGGAGGAGAAGAGGGGGAATCATCCATGTAGGATTCATCCAGAAGTGTGAAGGATGGTATGGATGGGGATGAGGTGACATCTGGAGGTGGATATGAGAATAAGGGATGAAAGTGGTCTGCTGGTGGAGATGAGATGGTGGCTGGAGATGGAATAGAGGTTGGAGATGGGCTGGAAATTGTAATGGGGGATGAGGCTAGAGTGGTGGATGGAGCTGGAGGTAGGGTTGAGCTTGGAGGAGGAGAAGCAGCAGCACTAGCAGCAGGCAGGTCCTCTGCAGGGGCAGAGGCCTGGGGTGGAGTGACTCTTAGAGTCCTGGTGCCTGAAGGGGCAGAAGAAGAGGGCCTGCTGGGCTTGGAGATATGCATGTCCCATTTCCCAAAAAGGGCACAGGTGAGTCTCTTGGAGGCATTGATGTGCACTCCAGAGGAGACTAGCAGAGAAGGGCACTTGGCCTAAAGGAAGACTCCCAGTATTCTTCCATAGTTCACAAATGTTTTGTTTATCTTTTTCTTCAACAAATCAAAAAAGACTTCTCCCCAGTTCAAGCTTTTTCTATCCACCAGAGCTCCCATGAGGCAGAGCTGATATCTGGAGATGGTGTCATGAGCAGAATGTTTGGCCAAGAGAACCTTGCCTACTACATCAGCCAGAAACCTGTATTCCACTGACAGGTTCCTCTTAAACAACTTGCTAGGGTTCCCCTCAGGATGACCCATCCTGGCAAGTACATCTGAGAATTCTTCTCCAGAAAGGTCAGCAGAATCTTCACCATTCCTTAAACCAAAAACCTCTGTCAATACTGTTGGGGTCAGAGGTACCTGGGTGTCACCAATAGAACCAACTATGGTATTGTTGTCAAGGTTGTGGGCAGTGTATACCCATTCTTTGATTTCATCAGATGCAAGTTTGATTCTGGTTGTCATAAGGGCAGATAAGTGCTGATCTTTGAACAAACTGAGAATGTCCTGGAAGACTTGATCGGTTGTGTTGAAGGAGTCGAGATCGATGTCAAAACCTGCATCAAATTTCATTGCAGCGAGTACAGCAACTGAAACGGCCATGGTACCTGCAAAAAACTTAACAAACAAAACGACCAAGGTAGAACTGTTTGGAGGGAAGAAAAAGTTTGCAGAGAAATTGAAAGCGCAAAAGAGAACGACGGCGAAAAAAGAGTTTTATATTAGGGTTCGACGCAGAAAAGGAAAGATCGTTGAACTCAGTTCGACGATCGAGGTTTCTAAAGGAATCTGAAGAGACTCCAAAATCGTCGATCTCCGTTCGACGATCTGGAAAGGCGTCGAGCTCCGTTCGACGATCGTTCAGTGAACAGAATCGTCGAGCGCCGTTCGACGATCGTTGACCAGAAGAGATAGTCCATACTATCAAAAGGAGCGCTGAACTCAGTTCGACGATTCAGGAAATCGTCAAACTCTGTTCGACGATCTTTGGGGAAATCGTCGAGCGCAGTTCAGAGATCAGAGAAATTTTAGATACTAAGGAAAATCAGAAATTTTGCCTAGTCTTGGTCAATTTTTAGCTTTCAAAATCTTGAGTATTATTTAAGACTTCCTCCATCTAACAGTCCTAACTGATTTAGGAAGAAAGTATGTTTCTTTTCATACAAAGGCTTGGTGAAAATATCTCCCCTTTGTAAATCAGTTGGGATATATTGCAGTTCAATTTTGTTCTTTTCAACATTATCCCTTAAGAAATGATGCCTAATCTCTATATGTTTTGTCCTACTATGGAGGACTGGATTTTGAGCTATGGAGATAGCACTTGTATTGTCACAAAAGATTTTTGACTTTTCTAGGTTGTAACCATAGTCTAGGAGTTGATTTTGAATCCACAATATTTGTGAACAACAACTGCCTGCAGCCATATATTCAGCTTCAGCAGTTGAAGTTGACACAGATGTTTGTTTCTTGCAAAACCAAGGGACAAGTCTATCACCAAGGAACTGACAAGTTCCACTGGTGCTTTTCCTGTCAATTCTGCATCCAGCATAATCAGCATCAGAGAATCCAGTTAACTCAAATGCTGAATCTTTTGGATACCAGAGACCTAGATTTGGACAACTTTTAACATACCTAAGAATCCTCTTTACTAATGTGAGATGTGACTCTCTAGGGCTAACTTGGAATCTAGCACATATACATGTAGCAAACATTATATCTGGTCTACTGGCTGTAAGATACAGTAAAGAGCCAATCATTGCCCTATATGTTGTCTGATCAACAGGTTTCCCATGTTCATCAGCATCCAATACAGCATTGGTAGGCATGGGTGTTTTCATACAAGATGCCTCAGACATGCCAAATTTCTTAACCAGCTCATTAGCATATTTGGTTTGAGAAATAAAGATGCCTTCAGCATGTTGTTTGACTTGCAATCCTAGGAAGAAGGATAGCTCACCCATGCTACTCATCTCAAATTTAGAATGCATTAGGTTAGAAAACCTTCTACACAATTTTGAGTCAGTAGAACCAAAAATGATATCGTCTACATAGATTTGTACTAGTAGGGTATGGGACTTATGGGTTCTAATAAAAAGGGTTTGGTCTACTCTACCCCTTATAAAACCATTTTCCAAGAGAAAGCATGCTAGGGTATCATACCATGCTCTAGGAGCTTGCTTGAGACCATATAATGCTTTATTTAATCTGAAAACAAAATCAGGATGAGTTGGAGAGATAAAACCTGGAGGTTGTCTGACATAGACTCCCTCTTTGATGTCTCCATTCAAGAAGGCACTCTTGACATCCATCTGATAAACCTTGAAGCCTTTGTGAGCTGCATAAGCTAGAAAGATTCTGATGGCTTCCAATCTTGCAACAGGTGCAAAAGTCTGGTCGTAGTCAATTCCTTCTTCTTGAGAATATCCTTGGGCAACTAGCCTTGCCTTGTTCCTTATTATTACTCCTTGATCATCCAGTTTGTTTCTGAATACCCATTTTGTTCCAACAATGGAATGATCCTTAGGCTTGGGCACTAGTTCCCATATTTTGTTCCTCTCAAACTGATGCAACTCCTCTTGCATGGCAATGATCCAGTGTGGATCTTGCTCTGCATCTTGAATGGACTGAGGTTCAATTTGAGAAGGAAGCAGGTGTGCAACAGGTTTTGGTTGACCTGATTTCTGGTTTGCACACCAGCTGAGATTTCTCCAATTATTTGGGTAATTGGATGGTCTCTTGATGTTACTAAATCAACAGGGGGTGTTGATTGTTCACCAACCTGTGTTGTTGTTTCCTCTTGTGGTACAACAACTGGCTCTTCAGGTTGTGCTTCAATATGTTGAGCATTGCTTTCATCTTCACTGCTTTCATCATCTTGAACAACCTGTAGCTTGTTCATATCTTCAACTAGAGAGTGTTCCTGCAAAGGTTCTATGGTAGAAGAAATCTTCTCCTTGAAAGACATGTTAGTTTCATCAAAAGAAACATGAACAGATTCCTCAATTTTCAGTGATGATTTATTATATACCCTATAGGCCTTGCTGATCATGGAGTATCCCAGAAACACTCCTTCATCAGCTTTGGCTTGAAATTTTGCTAGATGTTTCTTATCATTATTGTGAATATAGCAAATGCAACCAAAAATTTTGAAATAGTCAACTTTAGGTTTCTTCCCTTTGAGTAATTCATAGGGAGTCTTTCCCTTCAGTTTATGTATCAGACTCCTGTTCAGCACATAGTTGGAGGTGTTCACTGCCTCTGCCCAAAAGGATAGAGGTAGATGAGCATCTGACAACAATGTAGTGGCAGATTCAATAAGGGTTCTATTTTTCCTTTCAGCTACCCCATTTTGTTGAGGAGTTCTAGGAGCTGAGAAAGTATGCCTGATCCCTTCACTCTGGCAGAACTCTTGCATAAGAAGAGAATCAAACTCTGTCCCATGATCACTTCTGATCAGGGCAATGTGAGTATTGAACTCAATCTTTACACATTTGGGAAACTCTGTCAGACACTTAAAGTTATCAGACTTCTTCCTTAGAAAGAACACCCAAGTGAATCTAGAGAAGTCATCTACAATCACCAAAGTGTAGGATTTCCCTCCTAGGCTTTGTACTGTGATGGGTCCAAATAGATCCATGTGTAACAGATACAATATCCTAGGTGAATCACTCTTATTAAGTGACTTAAAACTGTTTTTAGTTTGCTTGCCTAATTGACAAGCCTTGCAGAGTCCTTCCTTCTTGTAGGGGCCAGAAGGTAGTCCTCTAACAAGGTTGTCCTTGGATAGCCTAGCAATAGTTCTAAGGTTTAGGTGTCCTAGTCTCTTATGCCATAAAACATTTGGTCTATAGACTGAGTTAAATAAACAGATATCTATAGTAGTTGAAAGAAAATCTACTAGGTAGATGTTACCTTTCCTTTTACCTGTCAACACAGTTGTGTTGTCCTCTGACTTGATTTTGCATAAGGTTTTGCTGAAGGTCACCTGGTAGCCTTCATCACATAGCTGACTGATGCTGATTAGGTTGTGCTTCAGTCCTTCCACATATGCTACCTTCTTGAAGGTTACAGAACCAATCTGGACTTCTCTATATCCTTTAGTTTGTCCAAAGTTGGAGTCACCAAAGATAACTTTGGGTCCAAGCTTGGCTCTAAAGGAATTTAGGTTGTCCTTGTTCCCTGTCATGTGCTTAGAGCACTCACTATCCAAATACCATTGCTGGTTAGATGTTGGATAGGTCTTCACCTGCACATTAAGCAGTTCACTTGTTTTTGACCCAGTTTACCTTGGGCCTAGGTTGATAACCTTTAAATTCAGAAATGAAAGACATCCCTGGCTGACTCTTATATCCTTCAGGATGATATCTCCTTGGAGGTAAAATCCATTCAGTATAAGGGTTAAATGTTTGGGATGAAGAACCCTCAGGATTCAATTTTGACTTGCCATTGAAAAAATTTCCAGAGCTCTGACCTCTGTTCGACGATCTTGGAGCTGAGTTCGACGATCTTGGGTCAGATCGTCGAGCTCCGTTCGACGGTCGACTATGGCTGAGGTCAGGTATATGAGATCGTCGACCAGCGTTCGATGATCTTGGCTTAGATCGTCGATCAGCGTTCGACGATTTGTCCTGAGATCGTCGAGCTGCGTTCGGCGATCGTCGATCTTCATTCGGCGATCGTCGAGCTTCGTTCGACGATTTCTGCTGGGACTTGAATTTCTGAGGCAGATCAGAATTTTTCCTGGCAACCTCTACAACTCCCTTTCCCTTGTCAGAAATGAACTTGATAGGGGTTGTTAGAACAATAGGTTGGCTGGATGAGGCACCCAAGCCCAGTGTACTGTTGAATCTTGAGTTCACTGTGCTTGTGATGTCCATCAGCTTGATGCTTCTCCCATTGAGAGATTCTTCAAGCTTCTTGGCCTCAGAGAGTTCACTTTTCAGTGAAGCTATCTGTTCCCTATGGTTCTCCAACTCCTGAGAGAGTTTGAGGTTTTCTGATTTTAAAGCATTTTGTTTAGATAATTGACTTCTGAGAGAGATGATCTCTTTCTCAGACTTTAGCAGGTCTAAACATAGTGCTTTAAATTCAAGTTTGAAATCTTCTGAAGTGAAATCAAAAGAACTGATTACCTGATCTTCTTCAGGTTGAGTCTCTGAGTCTGACTCTGACTCCTCTTCCTCTGAGTTGTGTTGTGAGGCATTGATTGTCATCATGCAGAATTCTTTTTCCTCTGCATCATCCTCATCATCACTTGAGCTGGAAGAGGCTTCTGACTCCTCTTCAGTCTCACTCCAGGATTCAGCAACAAATCCTTTCCTTGTGTGCTTATTTTTGCTGGTGGAAGGTTTGCTATTTCCATGCCTTTTGGAGTCCTTCTCCTTTCTTCTTTCTTTTCTGTCCCTTCTGTCCTTGTTCTTGTTCTCTGGACAGTCAGGAACCATATGCCCTGGTTTCCTGCAACCAAAGCAAATAATGTCCTTGCTATTGCCAATGGACTTGTCATACCTTGGCTTGTCCTGCTCCTTGTATGATCTTCTTCTGAAGTCCTTTCTAGCCATCTTGTAGAATCTTTTGGCCAGAAAGCTGAGAAGTTCATCATTGGCTGTTCCTTTTTCTTCAGGCAGATCCTCAGCTGCCTTAAATGCTATAGTCTTCTCTTTCCTTGTGGCTGGTGAAGCAGCCTTCTGTTCTTCCTCTCTGTTCTTGATGAGTAGCTCATAAGATTTGAGCTTACCCATCAAAGCTTCAGTTGTGATCTCATTCAGACTTCTGGCATCTTTAATTGGCCAGATTCTTGAATCCCAAGTGCTGGGGAAGCACATTAGGATCTTATCATTAAGGTCTGTCAGTGAGATCTCTTTGTCTAATGTCCTCAGTTCACTGACAATTAGACTCAGTCTGTTGTACATGTCTCCCACTGTCTCAGTTTCTCCCTTCTTGAAGTTCTCATATTGGGAGATGAGATGAGATCTTCTGTCCTTTCTCTCATCAGCTGAGCCAGAGACAATTTCTGAAAGCCTGTCCCAAATCTCCTTGGCTGAATTGCATTCAGCTACCTTTTGAAAAATGTCATCTGACATTATCTGAGCTAGAATGTTCATTGCCTTGGCATCAGCTACCTTCCACCTTTTGATGTCAGCATCTGTTCCTGATGGAGGTGGAACAGCATTTGTGCTTGTACTTTCTGGGGGTCTGGGACACACTGTCAAAACAGAATTAAAAATGTCCTCGTCAATAGAATTCATGTAGAGTTTAATCCTTGCTTTCCAAAGTGCAAACTTTGACAGATTGCACACTGGAGGTCTGGTGCTTGCATAATCTTTGTTTTGGGCCATGACTTGTGCAAACTAAATTTAATACTAGAAAACAAAGGAAGGATCTAGTTTGGGATCTTTGGGGTTCAGGTGTTAGCCTGTACAACCAAACAGATATGGTATGTTTAACCAACCTTGCTTTGATACCAATTGAAAGGGGAAACTAGATCTGATATACTCTAGAGGGGGGGTGAATAGAGTATATGGTGCTTTTTAAAACACAAAGAAAAACTTTTGCAAAGCTTTACAACAATTGTTGTAATGAGTGTAAGCAGGGAAGCAGAAATAAAACTAAGCTATGCAGAAACTAAGCACAAGAAAATCTAGGCCAGAAACAAAAAGAAAACATGCAAAACCAGATGACACAAGGAATTATAGTGGTTCCCCAACTTGGGTACATCCACTCTTCTACCACCCTAGGTAGGAATCCACTGCAGGATGAGTTGATCAGGTGTCCTGGGCACCAATGAGCTTTTGATAAGGTGCTCAAAAACCAAATTAGATTTTTTGATCAGGTGTCTTGCCACCAATGAGCTTTTGACAAGGTGCTCAAAAACCAGATTCAAACTTTTGAAGGGAGTTTGAAAAACCCTTTACAGAATGGGGGTGAGAGAGTGATGGCAGTCTTCTCTTTCTCAAGCAACTGAGAAGACTATGTGGATTCAGTGATGTTGTCAAAGCTCCCCCTGAGTCCTTGAAATCTTCAGGAAGATGAGCTTTGCTGAGGGTGATAGGCCTTCAAAGATAGATCTCCAGCAGAAGATGATTTCAGCAAGCTGAAATGTTGAGTGTCTGGAGTCTTGAGATGATGTTGGCCTTGAACACTTGAGAGCTGAAGAGATCTGAAGATTTTTTGAAAGCTTGATCTCTCTGATGAGTGTTCTTCAGAATTCTTGTTGACAGAATATTTTTCAGAGTCTCTGTGTATTGAGAGGTGTCCTATTCTTGTCAATCTCCTTCTTTTTTTTTTCTTGTCTATTCTCTGTCTTTATTCAAAAACATTCTCTTTTATTTTCTGTCTCTGAATAGGATATTACTCTGTCAAAGATAGTCGTTGGTCTGCATTGATTACAGCCTTAATTGCATAATATGTTCTGAAGGAAAGTCCACTGATTTGTTCCTTGAAAAATTCCTTGAAACTTGCTCCAGAAGTAAATGAAAATGGCTGGCAGATCTTCTGAATTAAATGCAGAATAACTTCTATCTGATTTGAATTTGAATTCTGAAAGATAACTGAAATCGTCGAACTGAGCTCTGCTATCGTCGAGCTGAGCTCAGCGAACTGGAAAAAGCAAGCAGCAAAGAAATCGTCGATCTGAGCTCAAAGATCGTCGAACTGAGCTCAGAGATAAGGATCCAGTGCAGAGTCAAAATCGTCGACCTGAGCTCAGCGATCGTCGACCAGAGCTCGACGATATTATGAGGTTTGAGTTCAGCGATCGTCGAATGGAGCTCGACGATCTGCAGAAGTTGAGCTAGACGATCGTCGACCGGAGTTCGACGAAACGTCATGCTGAGCTCGACGATTTGGACTTAGTCTCCAGAAAAACTTGGGTCTTCAGGGCAGCTTCCAATCCTAGCCTTCTAACCCTTAGACTCAATTCTAATTGACCTATAATCTATACAGAAGGTCAAAGCACAGATTCCTAGAGACATAGTGATCCTGACCCAAATCAGTAATAGGGTGTTCCAACAGTGCGCCAACCAGAGACTTGGAGTGTGCAGTGTGTGGACGGAAGGGACATGATTCTGCCTGTTGCTGGGCCAAAGAGAAAGCCTGTTATCAGTGTGGCAACCAGGGACATCTCAAGGCAAGGTGGCCACAAAACCAGCCCGTGCTGCAGCCAAGGCCACTCCAGGCTTTGCCTCCGCCTCCGCGTTTGGACAAAGGAAAAGGGAAGTTAAATGTAATCTCTTCAGAGGAAGCTCAGATGTCACCTCAGGTTATCTCAGGTTCGATTCCTTCCTCTGGTTCACGTTTTGTTTATGACTCTTGTGCGTAGTTCTTAGCTACATATGTACCCTTATAGGAAACTTTAAGGTAAAGAACTGTTGGGCACGTGTTCTCTTTGATTCTGGCGTGACCCATTCATTTGTGGCTCGAACCTTTCTGGATCGGTATCATTTGACACCAGATCGAGTGGGGAACGCCTTTTTGGTGAAGTTTCCTTCCGGTGCTTCTGTGGTTGCAGACTGGGGTCTTCTTGATTGTCCCATTTTATTGGGGGATTTCTTAGCGAAGGCTGATTTCAAGGTGATCGATTTGGAGGATTTTGACGTTATTCTGGGCATGGACTGGTTATCCCGCTATGACGTCGTCATCCAGTGCAAAGGGAAGCGCTTGGATTTTATCAAGGACAATGGTCAGCCGGGAAGTGTTTCTGGTGATTCATGCCAGGATTCTCCAGGGATTTCAGCGGTATGTGTTCGGACGTTGTTTGTTTCCGACTGTTTTGCTTGTCTCGTCTCAGTTATGGAGACTAGTGTTGTTTTGTCGCATTTGGAGGAGATTCCTGTTGTGCGTGAATTTCCAGATGTGTTTCCTACTGATCTTCCTGGTCTTCCCCCTGATCGTGATGTTGAATTCGTTATTGATTTGGAACCGGGTACGCGGCCTATTGCGAAAGCGCCGTACAGAATGGCCCCGCGTGAGCTAGCAGAGTTGCGTACCCAGCTGGACGACCTATTGGCAAAGGGGTTTATCAGGCCAAGTTCATCACTTTGGGGTGCACCGGTGTTATTTGTGAAGAAGAAAGATGGGTCGATGCGGCTTTGCATCGATTACCGGGAGTTTAACAAGGTGACGATTAAAAACAAGTACCCACTGCCAAGAATTGATGATTTGTTTGATCAACTGCGTGGCAGTTCAGTATTTTCGAAGATTGATCTCCGCTCGGGCTATCATCAGCTCAAGGTTCGAGAGTTTGATATTCCGCGGACTGCATTTTGATCAAGACATGGCCATCTTGAATTTCTTGTGATGTCATTTGGTTTGACCAACGCACCATCAGCTTTCATGGATATGATGAACCGGGTGTTCAAGGAGTACTTGGATAAGTTTGTGGTGGTTTTTATTGATGACGTTCTCGTCTACTCCCGTAGTGCTGAGGAGCATGAACAGCATCTGCGATTGGTATTGGCCACTTTGCGAGACCAACTGTTATTTGCCAAGCTAAGCAAATGCGAGTTTTGGTTGCCTCAAGTTGCCTTTCTGGGTCATGTCATTAATCAACATGGAATTTCAGTGGATCCCGAAAAGATTGCTGCAGTCATGGAGTGGAGGAGACCGGAGACACCCAAGGAGATTCGGAGCTTCTTGGGATTGGCCGGCTATTATCGCAGATTTGTAGAAGGTTTTACTACGTTGGCTGCACCTTTGACTCGATTAACCCAGAAGAATGTGGCGTTTGATTGGACTGACAAGTGCGAGGCATCATTCCTGGAACTCAAGAACCGGTTATGTACTGCTCCTGTGTTGATCTTACCGATAGAAGGGATAGATTATGACGTTTTTGTGGATGCGTCGCACGTTGGACTTGGATGTGTTTTAATGCAAGACAGAAAGGTGATTGCGTATGGGTCTCGGCAGTTGAAAAGTCACGAAAAGAACTACCCGACGCATGATTTGGAGTTCGCAGCGGTGATATTTGCATTGAAGTTGTGGAGACACTTACAGTATGGTGCGCAGTGTAAAATCTTTACGGATCATAAAAGTTTGAAGTACGTCTTCACGCAAAAGGAACTTAATCTGCGCCAACGGCGATGGCTTGAATATGTAGTTGATTATGATGTGGCAATTCAGTATCATCCGGGGAAACCTAATGTTGTGGGCGATGCGTTGAGTCGGAAGACAGGTAAATTATTTCATCTTTCAGCCGACCGTCTAGTGGAGGAATTTCTATTGATGGATATTTCCGTGGGAAGATATGAACCACAAATTCATTCGACAGTAGAAGAACCTTCATGGATGGTGCTTGCAAGACAACATCAAAAGGATGATCCTGATCTTTTACATTTATTTCTTCGGACTGAAAAGGGTGAATTACCGGATTTTTCTATTGATGATGGGGGCACGTTAAAGTATCGTGGTCGATTTTGTATCCCCGCAGTTGGATACATTTGCGAGATGGTGTGTAGCGAAGCACATGGCTCAAGTATTGTCACAACCCGCATTTCCTCAACGAGTACCTCGTATCAGAGCAAGAGGAACTACGGGTTATGATGTCACGTCGTGCAGGGGATAACTGCACACGCTCAGGCAACCCTTGACGCTTACTGTATGAGTTGAAATTCAACAGTAAAATGCAAGAAAACCTTTGGATTTAATGGTCGTATCCCTCGGCCTTAGGTATCAAAAACTGTAGTTGTACGCGGCGGAAATACTTTGTTTATTTATGACGATCTCCTATATGCAGTCTATAGTGATACTACTATAAGAAATCATCTTTGTTTACGTCATTTGGAAAATACGTGTTTGGTAACTGTAGTTCCTCTTGCTCTGATACGAGGTACTCGTTGAGGAAATGCGGGTTGTGACAAGTATGGCCTACCATCCAGGCTCAACTAAAATGTACCGTGATTTGAAACAAATTGTCTGGTGGTATGGAATGAAAAGAGATATCGCGCAATTTCTATCTGAATGTCATACCTGCAAGCGGGTGAAAGCTGATCATGGGAGGCCTGGTGGCAAGTTGACGCCATTGGAGATTCCAACATGGAAATGGGAAAGCATTTCAATGGATTTTATTACAGGCTTACCCAGATCTCCACGATGACATGACTCCGTATGGGTGGTCGTGGATAGGTTGACCAAGTGTGCTCATTTCATACCCTTTAAGGTCACCTACCCGATGAAGACAATAGCGGAGCTATATGTGAACGAGATCATCCGACTGCATGGTGTGCCAGTCAATATCATTTCAGACCGGGATTCCTGATTTACTTCTCGTTTCTGGAAGAGTCTACAAGAGGGTTTGGGGACGGATTTGAGGTATTCCACTGCTTACCACCCTCAAACGAATGGCCAAACGGAACGAGTCAACCAAATTGTGGAAGATATGATTCGATGCTACATTCTTGAGTATGGCGGAGCATGGGATGAACGTTTACGGCTTATAGAATTCTCATATAATAACAGCTATCAAGAAAGCTTGCAAATGACTCCGTTTGAAGCTTTATATGGGCGACGATGTCAGACTCCCCTATTTTGGGCTGAGGTTGGCAAGCGGCCTTTGTTGGGCCCAGAGGCGCTCGAGGACATGGAAGTTGTCGTACGACTTATTCGGGAGAAGCTCCGGATCGCCCAAGAGCGATATGAAAAGTACGCCAACCGACGAAGGTCGGAGTTAGCGTTTGTTGTGGGGGATTTTGTCTTCCTGAAAGTCTCCCCAATGGTTGGAATTAAAAGATTTGGGAAAGAGCGCAAATTAGACCCAAGGTTTGTGGGTCCCTTCAAGATTCTTGCATGGGTTGGCGCATCCGCTTACAAAATAGAATTACCCGTGAACTTTCCTGGTGTTCACGACGTGTTTCATGTCAGCCAACTTCGCAAGTGTGTGCGAAATGACAAGCAAGTGTTGGACTTTGTGCCGCAATTGGCGCCAAACCTTTCTTATGTGGAGATGCTCATCCGTATATTGGACTCCCAAGTTCGCGTGTTGCGGAAAAAGAAGATTCCTATGGTCAAGGTGCTATGGAAAAATCAGAATGTGGAAAGTGCGACGTGGGAGCTCGAGTCAACGATGAGGGCGGCTCACCCTCAGTTATTCCCATAACTTAAGCTGGTATGTGACTTGATGTGTTTGTTTGAGTACTTCTTTGATTGAGATACGTAGTATTGCAAAGTTTCGAGGCGAAACTTTTTGTTAGGGGGAGTGACTGTAACGCCCCAGATTTTGATTGCATACGCTTGATGGGCGTTACGTTGGCTTTGACCGTTGTTCGAGCAGGGTTTTCTCGTAGGCTTTCGAGTGGCTGTTTTGGTAGCCTAGTTGCACGATTCCCCAGCAAACCGGAGTCCAATTTGGGGACTCGGTGAGGCCTCTTAGGGAATGCTTGCACTTTTTTGAGCCCGGGTAAGGTTGCTCAAAACGGGTTGATGGTATGGAAGATGTGTACCCAAAACAAAAAGGGGTAAAAAGTCCTTAAGGAAAAAATGGTCTAGGACGATACAGAAACACTTTTCAAAACCGGGAAAAATGGTCGTTTTTGTGCGTGACACGCCCCCCCCCCATCCCCCCCCCATCCCCCCCCCCCCCCCCCCGACACGGGCGTGTCGGGGCGTGACCTGGGGCGTGACCTCCTTGACTCGATGAATTTTCTTGCGTCGAGTTGAGCTCGACGAATGGGGTACACGCCCCATGACACGGGCGTGTCACGGGTCGTGTCCCGCTGTGTCGAGTGTCGGGTGTCGGGTGTCGAGTGTCGGGTGTCGAGAGAGGGGACACGGCCTGTGACACGGGCGTGTCACAGGGCGTGTCAAGCTTTGTCGAGTGTCGACACTTTTGGTCGACGAGATGTCGAGACACGGGCTACACGCCCTAGGTCGCGGGCGTGACCGACCCGTCACGGGCGTGTACCCGGCCGTGTACCTTGTGGATAAACTTGGATTTGCCGACTTTCTGCGCCGCTTAAGGTACACGCCCTGTGACACGGGCGTGTCACAGGGCGTGACAGGGCCGAAAATCAAATTTTTCCAGTTTTTTTGTGCCGTTCATTTCTTTGATTCTGGATCAAATGGACCAGCTCTGTTCTGGAGGAAATAAGGCCGAAACAGAGATTTTTCCTCCTCATTTCACCTTCTTCTTCATCTTCTTTCTCATTTCAAAAGGAACTCAAGGGAGCAAAGCTAAGATAAGAGAAGGAAAGAGAGGAGCAGCCGTCGCGGTGTCATCTCGGTTCAGGCAAGCGGTGTTCTTCACCCTTGCCAATCTTGTTTTCTTGTTCTTTGATTGTGCAAGTTTAGCTAGTTTTCCTCTTTCAATTTTACTAGCTTGTTCTTCTTGTTTTGTGTTGTACCTCACTAGCCTTGTTATTCTTGTTTTTGTTTAGTCATGAATCCTCTTGATCCTCATGTCTTACATGCTTACCGCCTTGTTATCAAATTTCCCTATGCTCAATTACTTCTTGTGCTAAGTTGATTCATGTAGCTTTTCTTGTTCATGTCATGATCATGTTAAAATACACTTGTTGGTTTCGTTAGCATTGTCCTTTGAGGAGTAAGTAGAAATTATGTTAGCATACTCATGTTAGCATAAACATGGGCAATTTGTCGTCATGAGTGAGGATGAAGGAAGGAAACGTGTGTACTTGGGTTATGGTGAGATTTGCTTATGGTGTTGAGCTTGGGTTCGTTTATGGTGAGTTTTGCGAGGCGAATTGTGAACCATGGCAGGAGCGTTTGTGTGAGGATTCGGTAAGGGGTGGTGTAGTTTAAGCCTTGGTGGCCACCGGGTTTGGATTTGTGGTGTAGAGCACCATTTTGGCCCCGATTTGGGCTAGCATTTATTGGTGCGTTCCACTTTCGGGCCGCCACCAAAAGACCCTTGCGGAATCGAACTTAACCGCTGCTTATGTTTCACTAGTATGGTTGTTTCTTGTGCTAAAGATGATGGATTGGGCATGTGTATTGCCTTTTTGCTCCTGCGGGTTGAGCAGGACTTGATGAGAAGTGCACGCACTTGGTACGTTTGACACTTTGGATTGACAGTGTTGAATACTTGTTTTCCACCTGTTCTTTTCACTCATTTTACTTACATGAAACATTGCTACAGGGTCGGTAAGCCCCTTCGTCAAATTTACTGAACTTCATACTCTATTGTGTAGCTTTGATGATTGCTGAGGTGTTCTTTCTTGAATGCCTCAGGTGCAGGTTGTAGCCGGTTGAGCGGCTAGTGCTTGGGTAGAGTTTCTTTGGAGCTAGCCGAGATTACTTAACGAGGTAGTTCGTTTCTTTGTTGTACAGACATACATACGCCCCAATGGGTTCGTGTCAGCTTGTTGGAGCCCATTGGTGGCTTTCTTTACTTGTGATATATATGAATGCTAGACTGCTAATGTGACTCATTTGGATGAGATGATGTCTACATGCTCTTGGGAAGGATTTATGGTAGGTTGCATTAGGTATTTTTAAGCTAAACAAAACCTATTATTGTATAACATGCATAACATGTTTGGGTCACCGAACAAGTATTTTCCAAATAACGTAAACAAAGATGATTTCTTATATTATTATCAATATAGACTGCATATAGGAGATCGTCATAAGTAAACAAAGTATTTCCGCCGCGTACAAACACACATTTTGATTCCTAAGGCCGAGGGATACGGCCATTAAACTAAACGGTTTTCTTGCATTTAACTGATGGATTTCAACTCATAAAGTAAGCGTCAAGGGTTTGCCTGAGCGTGTGCAGTTATCCCCTGCAGGACGTGGCATCATAACCCGTAGTTCCTCTTGCTCTGATACGATGTACTCGTTGAGGAAATGCGGGTTGTGACATTCTTATTCCTCCAGGCCTCTGCCAGCGAGTCCTCATATGCGGCAAGATTCGCCCGTAGAGAAAGGAAATCGTCATTCGTGGCCACATAGGTACCGTTCCACGAGAGCGTAATATCACATGCCTCATCAACCTACAAGTACGAAAATCAAACTATTCTCATGCACAACGCAAGACGAAAGAGGGAAAATAGTGGGGGAAACTAACATACCTTTCAGAGAAGCGCATGGTAAGTAGATCATTCTCGCACCTTCCTCATCCCCATCTCCAACGGCGGCTCAGGGACCGCTCGAGAGGCTGGCACGGTCGCAGGAATCTCTAGTACATCCTCAGTCCTCGCGGGCGGCAGATTAGCAACCAGATCATCTGGGCAGTCGTCAGCAACGTCAATGACAGCCTCGAGGGCAGCTGCAAAAATTCTAGCTTCCAATTTTTGCCACTCTCCAGTGGCACGACGTACCTCCACTCCATATCCGTCAAAAGGCCCGCAAGAACTAGTCGCTTCTCAACGTCAAAGGCATTGATCTTATAAAGAATTGCACTTAGCTCGCTCAGATCCTCAAAGCTCAGCAATAGAGTAAAGTCATGCCCCTTCCCCGTAAGATGGCGACAACGGTCAGGAGGATTCCGCCAAGTCTCAGGAAGCTCTCACTGGTTCTTGACGATCCCATACAACATCCCTCTATGGCAATAGTCAGTCTTGTCCTCGAATGACAACCACCTCTTATTACTTCGGACTTCGACCCAATCGCCTGGGCCAGGGCAGACCTCGCACTATTTGCAAAAGAGGCGGACCAACATCCGAGAGTCGTGCTCCCGAAAGAAGCAAAGCAGCCCCATGATCCTCGTCAGCCCCACTAGAGAAAACTGCGTCACCGGATTGCCGCGGAGCCGAAGTATGATGATCGACTCCTCCGTGTGAGGGATCCTAGAACCTACCTTCAAGAACCATTCGTAATCGCAAAGTGGTCCACAAGAGGGAGCTGAACATGCTCCAACGGCGACAGGATCACAATCTCGACGTCCTCCAAAATCTCAAAGCGCTTCCTCCAACTACCCACGCGGGCAGAGGTCAAGGATGACTGAAGGTGCAACGATCTCTGCAGAACACCACCTTTCGACACCTGCAAAAGAGACGTGTGTTAGCACCAAAGCAAGCCAAAGAACAAGTGTCAATGCGCAAAGAGGATGATTGATGTGAACTCGAACCTAGAGTTGTAGTTTTCCAAGATAAATAATTATGACCTTTTAAAATTAATGTGGCGCGAGAAAATTTCGCAGGCTCTTTTAACGACTAAAATGACCTAAGCGTCGTACAGGAATGTAAACGCTACCGCACAAACATACAATGTCATGAAACTAATTCCACAAGCACAGAAATCTTGTGGCAGATAATCACGGACAAGAAAATGAACGATAATTAGAAGATTAAATTAACAAGGGCAAGCTTTAATCAATTAACTTTTCATTTAACTTTAAGCATAAAAATGCAACTGGGGAATGGAGTCAAGAAGTCGTATACCGGCGGAATATTAGCAGGGTGAAAGTTATTCAGTTGTCTACCTAAAACACCTAGAGGGGGGTGAATAGGTGAGTTGTGTGTCTTTTTGCGGAATAAAAATTTAGAGATCTATGCACACAAAAATCTACCAATCAATCACAGAGGACACAGAGATTTATAGTAGTTCCCCAACCTTGGGTACATACACTTCCCTCACTGATCTAACAAAGCACTAGACACGGCTACTTCACTATCTCGGATTGAAAACCAATCATATATCTCGGAACAAAGTTCCTACAATCTCAATCCACAACACGGATTTACACTCGGAAGATAAAAACTTCCTACAACTCGGAGACAAAAGCTCCTACACTCGAAGACAAATCTCCTACAAAAATAAATGAAGAAAATGAAATACAAACAGTAATTTTCTCAGATCTGGAAAATCTCGGCCAAGGTCTTCTTCTTCGATCTTTGCGGCTTTATCAGAAAATGTTGAAGAAGAGGCTCGGTAAGATCTGGATCTAGAATTTCTTTGACTCACACAATCCGAGAGATGATGAGGAGTTGAAGAACAATCTCGATCTGTAAGTCAACCTTGATCTGAATCTCCTTGGACGAAAACCCTAGGCGATTTGCACGATGAAGAGGGCGGCGGCTTCCGTTTTTAGAAAGAGAAAATTGTGATTCAGAGACTTAAAATATTTCTTGACAACTTGTTGTTAGGGTTAAACGATTTGACAAGACCATATATAAGATCTCCCTAATGGTCATAATTAGCATTAATGACATACACGTGGACCAATCACGTCACAGCTTTTGAAAATCCCATCGGATATGGACTTGGCAAAATTCTGGAAAAGATTTCTGATTTACTCGAGTAAAAGATGAGCTACTCGAGTACAAATATGATTACTCGAGAGGATATAAACAGACTACTCGAGAAGAAGTCCTTAAGGAAATTCTGAACAAAATTCGTAATTACTCGAGTGAGATAAGAAACACTCGAGTGCTAGAAGTATTACACGAGACGTGGAGATGAACTACTCGAGTACTAGAAGGATTACTCGAGAGGAAGACTTAGCGAATTTTCTAGGAGATGAATTCTGGTAACTCGAGTACTGAAACTGGACTACTCGAGAAGTAGAAAGACTACTCGAGTACATGAGCAACTACTCGAGGACAGGACTTAGAAAAATTCTGAGAGATAAAAATCTGGTCACTCAAGTATTGGAGCTGGGCTACCCGAGTAGTAGAAAGACTACTCGAGTACATCAGCTTGACTACTCGAGTGGGGTAAAAACAACACGATAACTGTCCTTCTGTAACTCGAGACAAAAGACTTATTTACTCGAGTAGTTAACATGACTACTCGAGTAAAATACTTAGAATATTTTCTAAGAGGAAAATCTGATAACCCGAGAATAAGAGAAGGTCTCCTCGAGTAATGGACTTGGCCACTCGAGAGCTATGTTTAGACTACTCGAGAGTCATTCCCTTACTCGAGTTCAGATAGACTTACTCAAGTATTTACCATGTGTTCAACTCGAGTACATATACTTCTACTCGAGTGAAAGACTTAGAAAAATTTTCCTTCAAGAGAATTTTCCTTTCTTCAATAAAATCAGCAACACTTCTTTCTCCAATCAATCCTAGTGCTTGAAACATGAAGTGTATCCCAATAGAGAGGTTACACATGAGTCAACGCCATAGATCACACAATGAGGGATTACATTATATGGTCCTATGTTTGGTGACCCATTGTAGACTGACATTGGTCTACACTTGGCAATTTAGTCCTGCAAACACATAACTCAAACAAGACATCAAACACAACTTAGTTCATCTTAGTTCAAGGGTTACTTCACCAAATCTGGGTTATTTTGGATACAATGCCCAACACAGGGAAATGGGGCTGGAGGTCGGGATGCCTTCTAGCAGAAGATTAAGCGGGGGAATAGTTCTGCCAGGGTTCCAATCTTCCTTGAGGTGTCGACTGGAATCGATCCAATAGAAGAAAATCGGGATCCAACCGGAAATGGACGGATGGCTAGAACCGGGATCTATAGTAGTGTCTGGAGTAGGGGATGACAACAACACCTGAACAATGGTCGGCAACTTCGGGAGGAGGTTTCGTCGGAGGACATGAACACTGAAGGTGAGGTGAAATGTCAGGTAGCACAATCGTGGAGGATCATCGACGAGAGAGGAAGTGCGGAACAAAGGCGGTGGCTTCAGGGTTGGCTTAACTGCAATTTGAGGAGGTATTGGGAGTTCCAGCGAGGAAGATAGTGGCCGGAAAATGCAGCTTCATGCAGTTTCGTCGGGGAAGACCAAGTGCGGCGCTGGAGGTGAACCGAACAAAATAAAATGATTCATTCAGTTCTATACCAGCCGACTTCTAATAGGAGATAATGAATCCTTTTATAAGGAAGAATTAGGGTTTCCAGTGAGGGCTAAATGGACTTTGAATATATACACTTCGAAAAGGACGATATTAAAGAAATCTTTTGGAATGAGCTTTTTTTCAAAAGGGCTGAAATCAACAAAAATAGTTAATTAAAGTTAACCCTAAACTAATTCTTCTCCTAATTAATGGACATAGGCATTAAGGGTCGCATTGGTCGGTAACACCAACGAGTCAAACAAAAAATATGTGAACAACATGTGCGGTACAAAACTACCCAAAAGCTCTAATAACATGCGCGTACAACTCAACACAATAAAATAAAAACAAATGTTCCACGACATGCGCTACACAAATAAAACATGTATAAATAAAAAAATGCATCACGGGTTACATCAATTCTCCCGGGGTTGAAAGTGTAACCCCCCAAATTTCTTAAGGCGGGAAATGATTCTATGAAGGTTATCGCCCGGCGGTAGCTAGCTAGCGCGCGGCGGTAGTTCCAGGGTTAGCATTGACAACGTTAAGAGCGTTGAGCCAACTCAACGCTGGACTTACCGCGTGGCGGAAAGTTATTACCGCACGGCAGTAGTTGGGGAATTAAACTGGCAGAGCTCTCGGGAAGCTATCGCCCGACGATAGTTATACCGCTGGCGATAGCAGGGCTAATTTAATTGATGAGGCTCTCGGGATCCTACCGCACGACGGTAGCTGATGTCGCGCGGAGATATCAGCGAGTGACATGTAGTAACCGACATTGGCTATCGTGCGACGTTAGCTTCATATCGTGTGGCGATAGTGAAACTATAACAGCGTGGACACGTGTCGGTCTGTGATTGGAGGGTCTGGGCGGTTACGCGTGAAACGAGACAATATCGCGCGACAGTAGCTAATTACCGTGCTGCGGTAGCTTTATTTATAGCCCTGGTTTGGTTGTTTCTCTTCATTTTTCTTTTGGAGAAGGGTTTTGGCCTGGTTTTCTGGAGGAGTTGCAATGCCGGGAAGGAGGGTTCTCGCCGCCGTTAGAGAGTCCGGATTCACAAAGAGAGTTCATATTTGCGAAGGCAAAGTCGGAGCGATCGTTTTTAACTGTCTGGATTTCTCCCATGGTGCCAAAGCGTACATCAAGGGTAACGATCCCTTCCTTGGACATGTGAAGTCCTTTCTTTTCGCATTAGAGGCTAGACGCTCCATGAACACGTGGATGTGGTTCCCCGGCAGGTAAATTCGTGTATCCCCGATAATTTGCATTTGGATCCGGAATTGAAGTACGGAATAGGCATGTTGTGTGAATTTCATCCAAACAAGTTGGTCTGGATTGGTGATGTTTGTATATTTTGTATGCCGAAGAAGACTTCGTGGTTATCGTGTAGATTTCGGAGTTGCGGGGTGTGCATATGACTGTGTTGAGAGTCCTGGGGGTAGTCTCCAGGAAAACACTCGAAAAAGGGAAAGAACCGATAGTTTGTCCCCTACCGCGCGACGGTAGTGCTACCGCCGGTGATAGCTTCCTATAAGCTATGTTTGGTTGCAAAGCCTGTCTCTGGGAGACCTTTGGTCTATTGCTTGTGAAGCTTGTCTCTGGGAGACTTGTGAGCTTAATTTGCTCAGCTTTGGTGGTCGTGAGTGCTAGCCTAAGTTCATAATCGGGTTATGAATAATACGAAAATGGGAAAGGGGATGTCGACACGTGTCGTAGCCGACGTACCTCACGAATTGAGCATGGGAAAAGGCTGAACTGTACCCAACCCCTATCGTCCGTCTTGGAGTGAGTCATACAGTGGATCTGCGGATCGTTATGACTTTGCCGGGGGCCTGATATGTGGTCTCTAGCTGTGGCCCTGTGAGACTAAAAGCTCAAACGTTGATGACCGTCTGGGGAACGGTGGTGTGACCCTTGAGGTCTTATGCACCAAGAGTGTGCCTGAGAGCACAGGGCATTGGGCATTTGCGCCAACGTCTGTGGCGAATGGTGCTTAAGTTGCACATTCCTATTGTCATGTTGTGGTTATACTAATGCCTGCAGGTAAGGAGCACCGCCACCCCGAGTGAGGGGTGGGGTCGTTATAATTTGGTCAGCTAATGCTGACTGTTGCTTTGGTTTGCCACCGTGCGGTAGAACGTTGTGTGCAAGTGCTGCTGAGCCAAGCGGGAAGTAGTGGGCTGGAGCCAGAAATGTTGTGCTAGCCCTTAAAGGCCAAATCGAATACTTATGTTATTTTATCGTTCATGTGTGGTCAGCTTGCGTGCTGAAGTATGTAACAAGTTTTAAATTAAAGTGGAACATTGTAAGACCTTAAGGCCAATACCTTATTTGTGTATTTGATTTACATTCCTAGTTGTGGTAGTGGACATTCATGTTGTTGTTGGGTTCTATTTACAACCTTTTATTTACTTCCAATAGAATGCAATCTGTGTTAGGAAGCGAAATATTGGATTATGGTTTCAATTTAGTAACTCCTTGGTTTGTCCGTAGTATATGGCGTCGGGCACCAGCCGGACGTTCTGTTGTATACTATGTGATGGATGGGGGTGTTACAAGTTGGTATTTTACTCTGGTGTCGATCTTCCTTTTTGAATTCGTAGACAAATTCTTTTAAGTGGTGGTGAGCACTGGCATGTGCGTTGCCATTATAACATAAAAGAACCCATGAATGTCCACTTAGGAATGAAAATACACATGTTTGAGGAACCTGAGTGTTCCAATTATTGCGTTTTGGCAATCTATTTGTCGCCTAATCGAGTGTTTTTACAACTATAGGTGACTAGGAATGGTACGGGGCAGTCGCAGCAACAACACTCCGTGGAGAATAGTGCACCTAACGACGCGTCTGAAACCCCTCTTTCTGCAGAAACCATACGAATGGTAGTGGAAGCGGTGTTCGCTATGATTAATAACCATCATGTGAGGCATGTATGTCCCCTTGTCCCTGGGATGGCGTCAATGCTGATAGGCACTATGGAGCAAACTGCAATAAGAAGAGGCTCGGATTAGCAATTGAACAAGCATCTGGTGTAGGGAGCGCACTCAGTTGATGAGTATTTACATGCATTTGTCATGATAAGGCGTTGTGCAGAGTTTGTGTTGGAGGGTGAACATGCTATAATTAATAGATTTTATAACGGTCTGCACGATGATTTAAGACTTCTATTGTTAGGACCAAAGTTATTGGGATTCTGAGCGTTGGTGGAGTCGGCTAGATCGTCGGAAGTAGATTTGGGAAAAGTCCACCAGTCGCCAGTGTGCAGGGTACCGAACTCTGCAGTTTATGCAAAGTCTGAATACCGTAGGAGGTGGCATAAGCGGTCTAGAACATGTACTGGTCAAGCTCCATATGCTTGTCATACTTGTGGCAAGTCAGGACACCTTGTCCGCAATTGTCGTGCTGATGCCCCCAAAACAAAGAAAGATAAGTCAGAAGCTGTTATAAGGCAAGTTCCACTTACTTGTTATACGTGTGGCAAGATATGACATATTGCCAGAGAATGTTGGAGTGGTACTCTAGTGGCAAAGGAGACTGGATCTGGAGAAACCATTGGGCGAGACCCAATGATATGTTATACATGTGGTAAGCCGGGTCATATAGCCCGTAATTATTGGAGTGGGCTTCCAAAGATAAAGGAAAGGCATGAGGCCATGAGCAAAGCGACGAGATGACAGGTACGGTTTAGCTTATAGATTTTACTCCTATGACATGATTAGTTACTGGCTCGTGATTTGTGTAAGTAGGCATTGTTCCACTCTTGGTGGTGGAGAGTATTGTTCGTTGCAGGACTTCTCGCTCCTTAGCATATAAGGTTTTTGTGTGGTTCGTCCAAGTGCTTCCTGTTGTATCGATTAGGGGTATACAAAACAAACAGAAACATTGTCATTAAAGATCGTAGGTGGTTTGATCTTAGACATGGACTGACTCTTGGAGCAGCATGCATAGGTTGGCTACAACCCTAAGGGGTCACACTAGGGCAAAACACCGAACGCGTGACCAAGTTAACTGTTCTTCAGGGGGGCGGAGCAGTTATTAACTCTACTAGAGACTAAGAATCCCAAGCCTGGGTTGGTTGGTGTTTCGTTGGTGTCTAAGTTTGTCGACGTTTTCCCCGAAGATCTCCCTGGAGCCCCACCTCAGAGAGAGATCGATTTCACCATCGAGTTGGTGCTAGGTGCCAAACCTGTGTCGCAGTCTCCTTACCGCTTAACACCAAGAGAAATGACAGAGTTGAAGACGCAGCTTCAAGAATTGATAGAGTTGGGGTTTGTGTGTCCAAGTTCATCACTTTAGAGCGCCCCGATCCTGTTCGTGAAGAGGAAGGTCGGAAGTCCGTGGTTATGCATCGATTATCGGGAACTGAATAAGATGATTTGTTCAATCAGCTAGTTGGATCGACTGTGTATTCGAAGTTGGATTTGAAGTCTGGATATTATCAGCTAAGGATTAGGAAAATTGATATCCACAAGATGGCGTTTAGTACTCAATGAAGGATGGTAAAAGCTTTACCACCTGAGGGGATAGATCTATTTAACTCTAGAGGGGGTGAATATAGTATTTTAAAAATTTAATTGGTTATTATAGCGGAATTAAAAATAATGATATATATATCTTAAGAGAGTGCAGGAAAGAAAAACTAACTAACACAACACACAACACACAACAATAAGAAAATAGGAAGAAATCCAGACGACACAATAAATTTATAGTGGTTCCCCTAAACTTGGGTACATCCACTATTCTACCACCTTGGTAGGAATACACTACAGGTTTTTGATCAAGTGCTCTGTCACCAACAGGTTTTTGCTCAGGTGCCCTGTCACCACAAGATCCATTTGAAGGGAGATCTCACAACCCTTTAGGCTTTTGATCAGATCAGGTGCCCAAAAACCAAGCTAAGTCTTTTGTTAAAGAGACTTAATAACCAGGTGATTAACTTTTGAAGGGAGTTAAAACCATGTGTACAGTGGGGTGAAAATGTGATATTGTCTTCTCTTTCTCAAACAGCTGAGAAGACTTTAGTGGATTGCTTGATGTTGTCAAAGCTCCCCCTGAGAAGATTATTGTTCAGGAATTTGCTGGAAGCTTTGTAGGGTGTAGGCCTTCAAATTGCTTGAGGATCTTCAGAAGCTTTCTGAACTGATATTGAATAGTTGTCCCTTGAAAGCTCTGAAGCTGATGATGAAGAGCTCTGTGAGATTCTCTATAAGACTTGTATTAGCTGTTGTGTCTCAGTGAAATCCATATGTCTATTCTCTTCCTGATTATTTGTTCTTCTGAAAAACAATCCTTTTATATTCCTTCCAAAAAGAATAGCAATTGAATTTGAATTCTATCCTCGAATTAATGATGGAATCCCGGGACTTGAACGACTTGAAATAGTCTTAAAAGCATTTCCTCAACTGTCACAGTAAATAAGTCAGGTAATTACTCTGTGAAATCCATAATTAATGTTGTCAAGCAACTGCTATATTCAAGAGAATATGAGCATTAATTATCAGAGAATTACTGCCTTAGAATAATCCAAACTGAAAACAAACTGAGAGAAAACGCCAAACTGAATAGAAATCGTCGAGCTCAGAACAGATTTCGTCGACCTGAACTCCAAGTTCGTCGAGCTGAGAAATCGTCTTCGTCGAGTTGAGATCAGAGAAAGTTGATCTGGAAAAATAAACTGTGAAAGCTGGGCTCCAAGTTCGTCGACCAGAGATAGAAGTTCGCCGAGCTGAGAACTTGAGAGAAGAGGGAAGATCGTCGACCTGAGCTCTAAGTTCGTCGAGCTCAACTCAGAGTAGGGACGCTGAGTTCGTCGATCTGCGTTCGACAATCGTCGAGCTGAGTTCAAAGAACTTCGAACTAATTCTCTGAACTCTTAATGACTGTAATTCTTCTAAGTCTGGATCTCTGATTTCTTCTGAGGGCTGGATCAAATATTGACTAACCTAGTCAGACTGACATATACCTTAGAACAAACAAAATGACCCTAGGCTATACATGAAGGGTCAACAACCTAATAGTGAATCTAGCCCAAATCCAAACCAGGGATCCAACAATCTCCCCCTATTTGGGTGAGGTCACTATGTACAATGCATTAAAATAATAAAGATACAATCACAAAGTATAATAACAAATATCTGGAAGAAAGAAAATCTAGCAGATATATATACATCAAGTGCTTTGTGACAAATTAACCAAACAAATAGTTCAGACGAGAAAATAAGCTAATCAGAAAACTATTTAGACTTCTTAGACTTGTCTTTCTCTGATGGCTGCCTGAAAATGATTTTCCTATTGGGATTTGCTGCTTCTCTTTTAGACATAGTCATATCAGCTGCTCCAATTATATTGCCTGAAGTTGCTTTTGGAACAACTGCCTCTAGATGTAAACTCATATAAGCATCAACATTGAAAAAGTGTTTAGTTTTGTCATACCTTTTTAATTCTTCTCTTCTGTAAGAAGACATTGTAGTATATTGAGAAGCATCTTTGCCTTCTTCTTTAGCTTTATTTATCTGAGAGAGTCCAACCAGCTCTTGAAATCTAGCCATTCTAGAAATGTTTTCCTGCTTTGGATCAACAAAAGAAACTGGTGGAGAGCAAGGTCTTTCAGGAGATGCTTTATCAGGTTGATCATTTTCAGATATTTTATGTTGCCTGCTGTGCTTCTGGTATTGTTGTTGCTGCCTGCTGCTGCTTGAATGGCATTGTTGCTTCCTGCTGTAGGAAGGCTTGGACTGCTGAGAAGATGTAGATTTTTGAACTTGACCAATGCTTCCAGAAGATCCTGCTGCAGGAGGAGGAGGAGGACCTCTCCTGAATTTAGGATGTTGAGAGTACCTCCTGCTCTTCTTCCTGGTTTTTTGCTCATTCTTGGAATACCTCATCTAGTTTTGGGTATCTGGAGTTAGTGTAATATTATGTAGGATATAGTATGGAACATCAGTAGAAGGATTTGGATTAGGAACATCCTTTGGAGGAGCAGATTTAGCAGGAGCCTTTCTTTTCTTTGAACTTTTATTATCAGAATCATCTGACTCATTATCAACATCATCATCTTGAGAAGAATTTTCAGGATTGTTATAAAGAGAATCCAGTTGCTTTAGCAAATCAGCTGAGATTCCAGGAATTTGTTGCTATGCTAGGTTTGTTGGCTTTACAGAAATGTCTGTAGCAGTCTGAATATTTCCTGCTTCTTCTTCCATGTCAGCAAACAAAATGTTATCCAGATATGGCATAGGAGATTCACACCAGCCAATGGTTGGTGGAGAGAATGCCTTGTGCTCAGAAGCTGGTTCAGCAATATCTTTAATAGTAAAACTTGCTTTTAGTTGTTCTACAATTTCCAAACTTATTGGAGCAGAATAAACTATAATAGCTTTAGAATACTGAGTAATAAAACTGGGTAAAATATTTTTGTAAGCAGAATTGAAAGAATCTAGTAAAGAATCTAGATTAACTATGGGATTTATAATGAAATCACCAATAGTGGTTATTGCTGCAACTGTATCAGCCATGTCAGTATCAGAATCAATTATATCTATTATTTCAGTTGGAGTAACTGCATCTGCTGAATCATCAAACATATCTTAATCTGCTGCTGCTGTTGCTACTGGAACTTTTTCATAAAACATCTCCCCCTGGCTGGGTTCAGAGGGTCCTGAAGCCAGTCCTCCAGAAGAAGGAACGGAAGAGAGAGCAACAATCCTGGTAGAGAGAGAGATGATGGAAGCAGAGAGAGGAGCAATAGCATTTGCTATTAGTTGCTCAAGAGTGTGAGAGATGAAATCAACAAGATTATGGGAAATGTCAGAGAAATTGAGGTAGAAGGGTTCAGGAGCAGAGGTGGTGTAAGGGGTGTGATGTCCACAGTTTGAATACACAGCGAAGGCATGAGAAAAATCTGTGTGGGTGTATTCTGGAAATGTGGAAGGAGGGTTGGATGGAATATCAGAAGTAGGAACTGTGGTAGTGGGTGTGGAGGTGGGTTCCTGAACTGGAGAGTGATGTGGAGATGGTGGAGGAGGTGACAGTAGATTGAAAATAGGCTGTGAGGAGGAAGATGGAATGTCAGATACATGAGTTTGAGGTGGAGATTGAGGAGGTGGAGATGGAATATCCTCATGAATGATGGTGGGACAATGTGGAGGTGATGTTTGAGGAAGAAGTGAAAGTGGTTGTTGTTGTTGTTGAGGAGGTGAAGGAATGTTGGTGGATGGAGGAATTTCTTCTGGATGTGGTGGAGAGGTTGTAACTGCCCTTGTGTTCTCAGAAGTCCTGGAGGAAGAGCAGGCCCTGGAGGGCTTTGGAATGGTCCTCTTCCATCTGCCAAATGAGGCAGAGGTGATCCTCCTTGAGGCATTTATGAATATTTGCTAGGAAACCAATAATTCTGGTGCCTTTTCCTGGAGGAAGATTCCTAGAATCCTCCCAAAACACACTTCTTTCTTAGTAGTTTTCTTCTTTATCAACTCAAACAAAATCTTTCCTGAGTTTACTGATTTCTTATCTACCAGAGCACACATCACCAGAAACTGATGCCTGGTTATATAATCATGGGTTTTATGTTTGCCCAGCAGAACCTTGCCAACAATATCTGCCAGGAACTTATATTGAACAGATAAATTTTTTTTCATAAGTTTTTTGGGGTTTCCTTCAGAGTGACCCATTTTACTCAGTATATTATCATATTCAGCATTATCTAATTCACTTTCTTCTTCTCTACTAGCCAAATCAAAAATCTCAGTTAAAATGTCAGGAGTTAGAGTGACCTGATTGCCGCCGATGGTGCCAATCATAGTATTTGTGTCAGGAGCTGTTGAAGTAAAAACTCATTCTCTGATTTCATCTGTTGGTATCTGCATCCTTGTTGCCATGAATTTCTATAGATGCTATTCGTCACACAGCTTGGGAATGTCTATGAAGATTTGATCAGTGTGGGTGAAGGAATCAAAATCAATATCGAAGCCAATGTTGAACTTCATGCTAGAGAAGGAGAGCGCCGGAATCACCATAGGTTTTCCTGCAAAAGCAAAAAAAGAGCAAGAGCAAAAGAATAGAAAGCGCGGGATAGAGCACGATGAAAACCTAGTTATAAGGTTTTCATAATATGAAACGTCGGGCTCTGTCCTGCGAAAAATAAACAATCTTCGTTCTCAGGTCGACGAAAAAAATTTCATGAAAAAATAATAAGAGGGGAAATTTTTTCGTCATTCTCAGGTCGACGAAAATTTTTCTGAAGCAAAATCGTCGATCTCCGCTCGACGAAAATAACTTCACGTAGAGAGTTCCTCGATCTCAGGTCAACGAAAAATCTAAAGAACAGTTCTCAGATCGTCGATCTCCGTTCGACAAACTGTGATCAATTCTTTAACCTTGGACCAAAATCAAATTAAACTTCTCCATTAATCATACCTAGCTGATTCAGAAAGAACAGATGTTTCTTCTCATCTAAAGGTTTAGTGAAGATATCTGCTTTTTGCAAATCAGTATAGATAAAGACAAGATTAATTTTCTTTTTGTCCACACAATATCTAATGAAATGATTTCTAATGTCTATATGCTTGGTCCTACTATGATGCACTGGATTTTGTGCAATAAAAATTGCACTTGTATTATCACAAAATATAGTTGAATTATTTAAGTTGAGACCATAATCCAGCAATTGATTTTGTATCCACAAAATCTGTGAAGAACAGCTGCCTGCAGCTATGTATTCAGCTTCAGCAGTTGATGTTGACACAGAGGTTTACTTCTTATAAAGCCAGGACACAAGCCTATCACCAAGAAACTGGCAAGTTCCTGATGTGCTCTTCCTGTCCACTCTACATCCAGCATAATCAGTATCAGAAAATCCAGTTAAATCAAATTCTAACTCTGATGGATATAGGAGTCTTAGATTTGGACAACCATTTATATATCTCAAAATTCTTTTAAATAAATTATAGTAAGATTCTTTAAGGTTCACTTGGAACCTAGCACAAATACATGTGGCAAACATTATGTTAGGCCTACTTGTTGTGAGATATAATAGAGACCCAACAATAGCCCTATAAGTTTTCTGATCAACAGACTTGCCATGTTCATTAGAATCAATCACAGCATTAGCAGCCATATGTGTTTTCATTGCTAAGGCATCACACATCCCAAACCTTTTAATAAGCTCCTTAGCATACTTGGATTGGGAGATGAAGATATCATCAGGTGATTGCTTCACTTGGAGACCAGTTTTCTAGCACTGCAGGATGCTGCAGGGTTTTGGCTAGAAAGATGTTATAGTTGTGGTTGAGTTTGGAGATAGAAGAGAGTTTTGTCGCTAACGTCAGGCGATAGTGACTATTGTTGGCGACAAATTCCATATAGCATTTTGTTGTTGCGAAGCCTATGTCCGTGAGACAAGGTGTGCAACATGAGAAGCTGTGAGCCTGGAGAGCCCAGCTATTGGCCATGAGTGCCATGATTGATCATTGCCTGCTTAGGTCCTGGGTACATGTGACCGGCAACTGATGCTGAGAGACTATTGTGCCCAATAATAAGGCCAGTGAGTCGAACAGGAAAAGGGAGGCTGACTCCCATCTTGTCATTCTCCATTATGGCTGTGACTGTCAGCATTGACCTTACGATTTGAGCAACGGGAAATAGCTGAACTGTACCTGCATTATGTCCGTCCGACTAGAGTTACTAAATTAATTGGCATCGGTTGAGCGCATAATGAGAGTCTTAAGCCTAGATACGGAAAGGGTATAAATGTTCAAAGTTGATCGTCAAGTCTCGGACATCATAACGGTGGTGGGACCGTGGTAATCCGGTACACCGAGAATGTCCCTTGATTCCACAAAACGTTTGGCCGCTAAGGCACTCGTTTGTGATATATTGAATGGTGCTTGAGTGTGCCTTCTTGTGATATATTTATTGTGTTAATGCTATGCCTGTAGGGATAGAATTTCGCTGCCCTAGGAATGGGGTAGGGTCGTTATAAATTGGTCAGCCAAAATATGATCGTTGTCTTGTTTGCCACCATCTAGTGTAATGTCCCTATGCAGATGATGGCGAGTCGAGTGGAAAATAGCGGGTTGCAGCCCTAAAGCTATGCCGACCCTCGAAGGCCAAGCAAAGTTTTATTGCTTTCATGCGTGGCTGGCATGCACGCCGATGTCTGTAGACCACAATTATAAAAAATAATTATAAGGCCTTAAGGCTGTAATAGTTTTGCTACTGTTGACTGTCATTAGGCGACAGTGACTATCGCTGATGATAGTATCCTTTTTGAATTTTGTAAGTACATTCCTGTGTTTTTATAGTTGACATTCTTGTCATACTTGAGTTCAAAAAGTTAACACTTGAAGCTTCCGCTAGAATGCTCAGAGTTACGATTCATGATGAGTAAAATTTAGGATTAGTAATATCTCCAAATTCTACGAACTATAGGCAAGAGTGCCTATCTTTCATAGTATAGGATATTTTTAAAAATAACAAGTGTCGTATTCTTGTGGGTCTGTTGAGTACTCCTACTCATGCAAATTAATATTATTTTATCGGCAAATAACGATAGAAAATTTAATAAAACTATGAACTAAGATTAACACAAATGTAGACATACTTTGAATTAAAATAAATTTATCATAAAAGCAAACTTCTAGATTACCTACCTCGACCGTGGAGGTTCCTAAATTACGAAAACACCTCTCTCGAGAATACGCTATCGACTAAACTTAGGTTGATCGATTAAAAGCTCTCGGCCAGTCGAAACCCCTAAGCTTGCTTTAGGAGGGGTACCCCTCTATTGGTTTTGACTCCAATCCGAAAGATTTATGTCGTTCTCTCTCGAGGAGTGCAATCAACTTCTTTTATCTTTGAGTGATCTCCCCGTATCTGCAACCTCTCGGTCATTTACAATATGGATCTTAGATCAAAATCGAGGCTAAAAAATCAAAGATAGATCGAATCGATAACAATAGAGTTTGACAAAAAGAAGTACTTTATTATAATAGAAATCTTATCATGATCAAGTGGTAATGAAAAGAGGGATACATGTAAAGATAAACAACTACAAGCTTGAAAGAAAAGTGCTAGAATTAAAACCTACAAACTATGAAATTGAAAAGTACATAAAAGAAATGCGTAAAAATAAGAAAATAAACTACTAAAACTACTCCTAGATTGGCTCCCTAGATGCTCTCTGTCTCCTGCAGATTTTTGGAATTTATGGAATTTTCTCTGGCAGATCACGCCCCTAGGTCATGCCCGTGACTTAGGGTGTGTAAGGCTTGGAACCGTCGTCTTGAAAGCCCGGGAACGTTGGAGGAGAAACTGCCAAAATCTGTTAAATGATAGGTCACGCCCCTAGGCTACGCCCGTGACCTAGGGCATGTTACATCTGTTACTGGAAAACGGCAGGAAGCGGAAAACGGAGGGAATAAAATGCTCTTAATGGAGGCATCATGCCTCCTGGACACGCCCATGACCTAGGGCGTGTCAAGATGGAAATGGCAATATGGCGGAAACGGCAGGAACGACTGTTATTGGCTGGAAAACGCTCCTTACACGCCCAAGGTCATGCCGGTGACCTTTGGGTCACGGGCATGTACGTTTCTGATCGACGTTCTTCAAACAACGATGTTATTTCTTGGTATCATGCCTATAGGACACTACCAAGGATGGTGTGGCAAAGGGCATGTCACGGCACTTTGTTCGTTGTTCGATAATTTGCGGTCGATGTTCTGAGCACCTTGGTGTCACGCCTGGTGGTCACGCCTGTGACCCATAGGTCATGCCCATGACCGGGGCGTGTAGCTTTAATCTGACGTACTCTGGAGCTTCCTTTATGGGTCACGCCCGTGACCTGAATGTCACGCCCGTGACAGGGGCGTGTAAATGTGATTTTTAAAAGAATTCTTTGTTTGTTCTTCTGATCAGTCCTGTAAGCTCCAATTTGCTATTAGCAGCCTAGATTGTCGTGAAATAAGAAAACAATTATTTTAATAACAATATTAAAATAAACAAACTAAAATATTATTATTTATTAAATAAAAAACTATATAAAAATAACTGTAAATAAAGACTTATGAAATACCCCCATACTTAAGTTTTTGCTATTCTAGAGCAAAACTATGAGAAGTACTTATAGGAAATTAATATAATTTTTTTCATTAAACTAAACATTTATTAAATCAAAAGAAGGTTAAAAGTAAAATTCAGTAATTTAAAATTAAGTCCTAACATGTGAAATGAAAATGCGAAGAGCCAAATATATTTAGTAAACTTTTCTCACATAAATTAATTAGACTTCAAAATTGAGTAGTTTAGCAAACAAATTTAGATTTAGAATTATTCACACTTTTTAACTAAAAGAAAACTTAAAGAGAAATTTAAACTACTACTTATGCTCTCTTAGAAATTTAATTTAATTCTAAAGCAACAATATTGGCTATTGGGTTTTTGGAATAAGAAAATTGAAGAGATCTTAGGTTGGAGGTGATGAATTTTATCCTCTCACCCAACACAATTTTTTTTCTTTTTGATATTTTTTTCTCGTCAAATAAAAATCAAATTGCTTGGGAGTAATGAATTTTATCCTTTTACTCCTTTTTTGGGGGGTTGCATATGTGTATAAAGGAATACTTGATTCGCATGACAAATGATCTAACAAAAAAAGAAAAATTGCATATGTGTAACAGGGGATAATGAATTTTATCCTCTTATCCCCATGACATATGATCTAATAAGAAAGTTTAAACAACGGAAAGACTTAACAAAATTTAGATCAAATTAAAAAACTGAGAGAGCAACTATAGTAAATTAAAATTTCCTAAGAATCATAGAGCATAAAGTGAAGATAATTAAAATCTAAAAATTATTAATCTAAATACTATAAAATTGAAACTAATTAGAGTTAAAGAGAAAAGGGCGAAATAATTTACTCTAAACAATTTTAATTCATAAAATATTTCTCAAAATTAAATCGCGTAAATATTAAATTCAACTAAATATGATAAAATAAAAGATTAGAAAATCAAAAATTATAGAAATTCTTATAAATTAACTCAAAAAAATTTCTGAAATGCAACAAAAATTTAAGCAGAGGTTTATAATATTTTTTTGGAATTTTCTTTTTTTTTTCTATTTTTTGTATTTTTTATGATAATAAAAAGAAAACAAAAATTTTATTTTTTATAATTTTTTGTACTTTTTAAAGTTTTTTTTTGTTATTTTTTTATTTTTAAATAAAAACAATAAATAAGAATCCACCCACATACTTAAAAATAAACATTGTCCCCAATGTTTGTAAGTCAAGAAGGAGGGGGGAAAGAAAAACAATTTGTGAAAAAATAAAAATTAAACGATAATCAAGGGTTATGCCCCAAGAGCGCTTTTCTTTTTCTCGTCTTTAAGATCGACGGTTATTGTTAGGAGAATGAAAAATAAAATTTAAAATAAATGGGCAACTCCCTTAATTCATGCTTGGGTGAATACGCCAAAGACGCTCGCCCAGCGACTCCTCCGCTTGCTTCTTGATTCTCCTTCTCGTAGTTGACTTGAAAATTTAGATTCAAATCACCTATCCATACATGAGGTGATTTGAATCTTTCTAGATGAGCGACAAATGGGTGGGGGACAACATTTGATTGCAATGTCTCAACTTCGTTCTGCAAATTGTGAGTTGAAGAATAATAAAGAATAAGCGCGTTAGAAAAATCTTCGCAAGGAGGAGGCTTTTGCAAAGTTATAAGATTAGGCTCCAATTGTTTATTTTCTAAAATTAATTTTTCATCCGAAAATTTATTTAAAATAAAATCGTCGGATGCTTCATGTTCATAAATTTTCGCTCCTAAAAAATCATAAATTGTGCATGGAGATTCATTAATAGGAGGAAAATTGGGAGTGGTAGGAGGAGAAACATATTCTTCTTCTACTCCTCCCAGCGCATCCATAAACCTAACAAGCTCATGAAATAAAAGTTGTTGTTCTTCTTCGATATAAACAACTACTGGGGTACATGAAGAGTCATGTTCCTCATTATCGACATTATTCGAAGGAGAAGAACAATCACTAAACGTAAGAAAATTCTCATCTAAATTTTGGGAGAAGAATCAAATTGAAATTGAGAAGATTTCCCAAAATTAAGAGAGAAAGCTTGCGGTGCGGAAGAAGAAGAACAAAAATTTGGATAAAAATAATTATTCTCATAACTCGGGAAACCTTCCGGTTGATCTTGTGACCAACAGATGTTTTCATCCGAGTTGGAAGAATAATTATTTACATCAAAATTATTATTCGCATTACAACTTGAAAATTTATTTTCATGAACATTCGAAAAATTAGAATAATTATTTTCATAAAAATTTAAATTATCATAAAAGTGAGAAAAAATATTATCATAATTACTAACGAAATAATTTTCATAAGTAAGATTTTTATAATAATTATAATGATAACAATACTCACTTCGGTGAGAACCGCCATAATAATCAGAAACACTTTAACTCTTTTTTGCGGCTTCCAAAATATCTAGTTGATTTTGAAGCTTAACAATTTTAGCGGGCAATTGAGATAACATTTCTTTATTGTAAAAAGAAAATAAAACAACTGGTACTTAATAGAAAGGAATTTGAAAAAGAAAATGAAAATTAGAAATGGAGGTGGAGAACGAGAATGATAAAAGTAATAAAATCTACGCTTTCAAGATATCAACAAAATAGTTTCCCGGCAACGGTGCCAAAAACATGATGATTAAAATTTAGGATTTGTAATATCTCCAAATTCTACAAACTATAGGCAAGAGCACATATCATTCATAGTATAGGATATTTTTAAAAATATCAAGTGTCGTATTCTTTCGGGACTGTTGAGTACTCCTATTCATGCAAATTAATATTATTTTATCGGCAAATAATGATAGAAAATTTAATAAATCTATGAACTAAGATTAACACATTATCTAGACTTACTTTGAATTAAAATAAACTTATCATAAAAAAACTTCTAGATTACCTACTTTGACCGTGGAGGTTCCCAAATTACGAAAATGCCTCTCTCGAGAATACGCTCTCGACTAAACTTAGGTTAATCGATTAAGACCTCTCGGCCAGTCGAAACCCCTAAGCTTGCTCTAGTAGGTGAACCCCTCTATTGGATTTGACTCCAATCCGGAAGAGTTATGTCATCCTCTCTCGAGGAGTGCAATCAACTCCTTTTATCTTTGAGTGATCTCCTCGTATCCGCAATCCCTCGGTCATTTAAGATACGGATCTTAGATCAAAATTGAAGCAAATAAATCAAAGATAGATCGAATCGATAATAATAGAGTTTGACAAAAAGAAGTATTTTATTATAATAAAAAGCTTGTCATGATCAAATGGTAATGAAAACAGGGATACATGTAAAGATAAACAACTACAAGCTTGAAATAAAAGTTCTAGAATTAAAGCCTACAAACTATGAAATTGAAAAGTACATAAAAGAAATGCGTAAAAATAGGAAAATAAACTACTAAAACTACTCCTAGATTGGCTCCCTAGATACTCCCTGTCTCCTACAGATTTCTGGAATTTATAGAATTTTCTCTGGAAGGTCACGCCCCTAGGTCACGCCCGTGACCTAGGGCATGTAAGGCTTGGAACCATCGTCTTGAAAGCCTGGGAACGTTGGAGGAGAAACCGCCAAAATCGGTTAAATGACGGGTCATGCCCCTAGGTCACGCCCATGACCTAGGGTGTGTTAGATTTGTTATTGGAAAACGGCGGGAAGCGGAAAATGGTGGGAATAAAATACTCTTCATAGAGGCGTCACGCCCCCTGGAGACGCCCGTGACCTAAGGCATGTCACGCTGGAAACGACAATTGTGGTTGAGTTTGGAGATAGAAGAGAGTTTTGTCGACTCGAGCCGACTCGATTCGATTTGATCAGAAAATTCGTTGACGTCCTTGCCGACGAGCCCAGGGCGGCCGGTGGCCGACGAGCCTGCAGCCGCCAGCCGCCCCGCTGTAAAAACGCCGTCGTGCAGTCGATTTTTTAAAAAAATAATGCGCATGCAGCCATTTGATTAAATCCAATGACTACAAGAAACCCCGCGTATAAATCCTATATCTGCGGCTCGCGGATTTCCAGCTTCCCCTATTTATATAAATGAATTCAGGTCTGCCCGGGCCCGGCCCGGACCGGCCTGAAGGGCCTACCCGGGCTCTCCTTTTGAGAGGGAGTCCGGCCCGGCCCGATCCAAACGGGGCCCGGTTGGGAGAAAGCCCGGACCCTACCGGGCCGGGCCACGCCCGGCCCTATTGGGCCTTTTCCCCATGACTATTAATATATATATATATACATATATACGAGCATCTTCGTACGGGCTACGCCCGTGCTCAATTCTCTCGGGCGGCCTTCGGCCGCATCCAGGCGGGTTTCGCCCGCCTCCGCACGGGCTTTGCCCGTGCTCAATGCGTCGTTGCGGGCTGCGCCCGCATCAAAGTAGGGGTGCAAGTTGAGTTGAGCCGGCTCGAAAGCTCGATGAGCCGGCTCGAAAAAAGCTTGACTCGAGCTCGAGCCTGTCGAGCTCGAGCTCGACGAGCTCGAGCTCGATTACGAGTCGAGCTCGAGCTCATATAATGTTGTTCATGAGCTCGCGAGCCGGCTCGCGAGCTTTTTATTTATACATTTTTTAAAAGAAAATTAAAAAAATAATTAGAAAAATAAGAAAATAAAGCTCATGAGCTAAAAAGCTCGCGAGCAGCTCGAGCTCGAGCTCGAGCTCGCGAGCTCGAAACTCGAGCTCGAGCTCGATAAGTTGGCCTTGAGCTCGAGCTCGAGCTGAGAAAAATGAGCTCGTCGAGCTCGAGCTCGACCTCGAGCTCGAAATGAAAAGCTCGAGCTCGAGCTCGAGCTTGGAAATTTTGCCAAGCTCGACTCGAGCTCGACTCGTTTGCACCCCTACATCAAAGCGGGATGCGCCCGCATCAAAGCGGGATACATCCACATCAAAGCGGAATGCACCCACATCAAGACGGGCATTGCCCGCAATATATACATATGAGTACTCAAAATGACCGTAAAAAATATAAATCAATATACAATTTTTATTTTATATAAAAATATTACGTTTTGTCGTAAAAACATTAATTTCACGCAATCTCTCTCCCTTTTTTTTCTCTCTCTTCTCCATCTCTCCCTTTCTCTCTCCTTCCCTCTCTCTCCCAACTCTCTCCCTCCTCTCTCTCCCAACTCTCTCCCCTCATCTTATGCTCTCTCTCATGATCCAATGGCTCTTGTTTAATCTATGGCGTGACTCCAAATATCTATATTGCTTTATATATATTATAGCATTTTCGAACGGGCTCCGCCCGTTCTCGATGCGTCGCTGCGGGCTTCGCCCGCTTGACTTTCCGGCGAGCTTCGCCCGCCCCCGGCAGTTATTTACAATTTTAAAATTTTAAAGTTCAAAATTTTAAAATAGAAAAAAATAAACGTTCTCGATGCATCGCTGCGGGCTTCGCCCGCTATCAAGCGTGCTTCGCCCGCATGGCATTCCGGCGAGCTTCGCCCGCCCCCGACAGTTATTTACAATTTTAAAAATTTAAAGTTCAAAATTTTAAAATCTTTAAAAAAAATTTGTATTATTTTATTTTCTGATTTTTTAAAAAATTATATTAATTATAAAGAATATAAATTATTTAAATATTTATTAAATTATAAAATCGGAAAAAAAAACGCGCACGCCTTCCGCCGCTTCGGACCACAGCCGGCGGCGGAGCCGCCGGCAGCCTTCCCGGCGCCCACCGGCGGGTTCGCCGGAGGCAGGCGAACCCGCCGGGGGCGCCGGGCAGGCGGCCGGCGGCTCCGCCGCCGGCTGCGGGGTGAGGCAGCCGCGTGAGCAGGAGAACGTTTTTGGGATATCAGGTTTTTTTCTAGCGTGAACAGTGTTGTTTTTGGGATAACTGGATATTGTCAGGCCCAGCTTTTAGATCCAATGGCCTGATGAGAATTTCTGGAAATCGGACGGTCCAGAGAAGTTTCATGGTGTGCTCCAAATATGCTTATTGTATTATATAATAAATATATATATATATAATTGTTGAGAGCAACAACTCAAATTAATTCCATTTTGGAGATTTAGGCTCTGTTTGGTTGGGCTGTTGCTGATGGAAAGCTGTTGATGAACTATTGCTGATAGAAAAAGTACTGATTCTAGAAAACAGAGTTTTGTTAAAAAACTGTTTGGGTGAAACAAAGTTTACAAAACGGAGTTTTCAAAAAGTTGTTTGGATACAACCAGCAAATTCGTAGAGACAAAAAAATATCTTTTGAATGCATTAGATCAGAAAATCTTTTGCATAGTTTGGGATCAGTAGAGCCAAAAAAATATCATCTACATATATTTGAACTAACAAAATTTTATTTTTATGATGTCTAATAAAAAGAGTCTTATTTACTATGCCTCTGGAAAACTTATGTTGTAAAAGAAAGCTAGCTAAGGTATCATACTAAGCTCTTGGAGCTTGCTTTAAACCATAGAGAGTTTTATACAATTTAAAGACATAAGAAGGATGAGTTGGAGAGATAAAACCAGGTGGTTGCTCCACATACACTTTCTCTTTTAATTCTTCATTTAGGAAAGCACTCTTTTCATCCAACTGGTAAACTTTGAATCTTTTATATGCTGCAAAGGCTAAGAAAATCCTTATAGCCTCAGGCCTTGCCACTGGAGCAAAGGTCTGATCATAGTCTATTCCTTCCTCCTGTGAATAGCCTTGAACTACTAGCCTTGCTTTGTTACTTATAATATTTCCTTCAGCATCCAGTTTGTTTCTGAAGACCTATTTGGTTCCAATGACTGGATAGTCTTTGGGTCTAGGAATCAAATCCCGAACTATGCACCTCTCAAACTGATTAAACTCCTCTTGCATTGCAATGATCTAGTGGGGATCTTGCTCTGTATATTTGATAGAGTGAGGCTCAAGTTGAGAAATGAAACAAGCATGCATCACATCATTGTTGAGTTGATGCCTTATTTGCACACCAACTAAAATGTCTCAAATCACTTGAGATATATGGTGATCTCTAAGTGTAACAAGATCAGTGGGAGGAGTTGGTTGAGCAATAGCTTGTGAAATTAATTCCTCTTGTGCAATTATATTAGCTGTTGGAGGAAGTTCATCCACTTCCAAACTTTCTTCTTCACTTTCTTCTTCAAATTGTGGAGAAGGATGTGATGGAACCTCTTGGGTGAGGTTTAGATCATCTCATCTCTCACACAAGTGAGGTACCTGCAAAACGTTATTGGTAGAAACTTCTTTATCCTTATAAAACATGTTAGCTTCATCAAATATAACATGAAAAGATTCCTCAATTTTTAAAGTGGATTTATTAAACACCCTATAAGCTTTGCTGACTTGGGAATATGCTAGAAAAATTTTCTCTGCAACTTTTGCTTCAAAATTTCTAGTGTATTTCTTATCATTATTATGAATATAACATGGACATCCAAATACTTTAAAATATGTTATTTTAGGTTTCTTCCCTTTAAGTAACTCAAAAGGAGTCTTATTCGTAAGCTTGTGTATCAGACTTCTGTTCAGTACATAGTTTGTTGTGCTCACAGCCTCTGCCCAAAACGATAGGGGCATGTAAGCATCTGCAAGTAACGTGTCTGTAGATTCAATTAGGGTTCTATTTTTCTTTTCAGCAACTCCATTTTGTTGAGGAGTTCTAAGAGCTGAGAAGCAGTGCCTGATACCTTCCATCTCACAAAACTCTTGTATAAGAAGAGACTCAAACTCAGTATCATGATCACTTCTGATCAATGCAATTGGAGTAGAATACTCAATCTGTATGTTCTTGAGAAAATCTGTAAGATCCTTGAAGTTACCTGACTTAGATCTCAGAAAGAATACTCAAGTGAATCTTAAGAAGTCATCTACAATCACAAAAGTATAAGATTTCCCTCCTAAGTTTTGTACAGTAATAGAGCCAAAAAGGTCCATATGTAGCAAGTATAATATTCTAGGTGAGTCACTTTTATTTACAGATTTAAAGCTATTTTTAGTTTGCTTGTCTAACTGAAAAGCCTTGCAGAGGCCTTCCTTCTTGTAGGGGCCAGAAGACAATCCTCTAACAAGGTTGTCCCTAGATAACTTAACAATATTTTTAAGATTTACATGTCCTAATCTCTTATGCCAAAGTTCATTTTGATTGCTAACCTGATTAAATAAACAAAGTTCTGAATTAGCTGATTGAAAATTTACTACATATATGTTGCCTTGTCTAAAAATAGTTAAAAATAGGTTTGTTTTCTTTACAAGAAATAATACAGGAAGATGAGTTAAATGATACCTGATAACCTTCATCACATAATTGACTTTTGGATATTAGGTTATGCTTTAAGCCACTCACATAGGCAACTTTCCTGAAAGTGACTGCTCCAACTTTAACATTTCCATAGCCTTTAGTTTGGTCACAGTTGGAGTCACCAAAGATCACCTTTGTACCTAGCTTGGACTTGTAGTTTGTTAGATTGTCCTTACAGCCAATCATATGTTTTGAGCATCCACTGTCCAGATATCATTGTTGATTAAAGACTGGACAGTCCTTCACCTGCATAGAAAAAAATTAGGTGTTCTTGACTCAGGTTACCTTGGGTCTTTGTTTCTTTTGATAAGAGAAACTGGAAATAATAGAAAATTCTGGTTGATTTTTATATCCAAAGGGATGATATCTTCTAGGTGGTATTTCTCATTGAGTAAAAGGATTAGTAGATTCTCTGAATTGATTGAAGTTTCTAACAGAGTTATAGTTTCTATTAAATCTGACTGGATTCGACGAATTATTATAAGTTCGTCAATCTGCGTTCGACGAATAGGGATGAGTTCGTCGAACTCTGCTCAGAGAATGAACATAGTCATTTTCTGTGCCCCAAGTTCGTCGATAGCTGCTCGAAGAACCATATACAGTTCGTTGATCGCAGTAAAACGAATTATTATAGTTATAATTGACGTTCATAGATCGTCGATCTGGGTTCGACGAACTATACATATTTCGTCGATCTGAGTTCGACGAAATCTGTTGACCATATTTTTTATTCAGATTCTTATTCTTTTTCTTCTTATTTACAAATTTCTGAGAGACATTTGGTTGAGTAGTCTCTCCCATTTTTTCTTTGCCTTTTTCAGAGATAAATTTAATTATTGTTAAAAGAATATTTCTCTTTAATATAGGGGGTAAGCTTGATGAAGCACCTAAGCTTAGCTTGTCATTTAATATGACATTGACTGTACTTGTGATGTCCATCAGCTTAAGGCTTCTCCCATTGAGAGATTCCTCAAGTTTCTTTGCCTCACATAATTCAATTTTTAGTGAAATGATTTGTTCATTAGCTAAGTCTAAATTATTTTTCAGTTTTATATTTTCAGCAAATAGGTTATCAAATTCAACCTGTCTATCTCTAAGAATTTTTATTTCCTTCTCTGACTTGATTAAATCATTACATAAGTATTTAAATTCAATTTTAAAATCTTATGAATTGAAATCAAATGAAGAGATTACCTGATCTTCTTCAGATTCAGATTCCTCTTCTGATTCTTCAGCTTGTTCCTCAGCATCAGATTTGTTGTTGGAGGCATTAATAGCCATAAGGCAAACTTCCATTGCCTTTGCCTCCTTTTCATCTTCAATAGAGCTGGAAGATGAGGATTCTTCATCCTTGTCACTCCAGGTCTCAGCAATGAAGCCTTTCTCCTTTCTCTTGTGTTTGCTGGAGGAGTGCTTGTTATAGTGCTTGCTTGATTACCTTTTATTTTCCTTTTCTTTTCTTTTGTCTTTCTTCTGTGCCTCTGGGCATTCAGGTAAAATATGCCCAGATTTTCTGCATCCAAAACAAACAATCTCATTGGTAGGAGTCTTGTCATATCTTGGCTTGTCATCATTCTTGGATGACCTTCTTCTAAATTTTGTCTTGGCCATTTTAAAGAATCTTTTAGCCAATAAGCTCAGTAGTTCTTCAATAGCTGGAAGAGCTTCTGATTCTTCTGTTGCTTTGAAAGCAATGTTGTGCTCCTTCCTTGAAGATGTGGAAGCCTTCTGTTCAACAACCTCCCTTGTCTTGATCAACTGCTCATAAGACTTGAGCTTGCGAAGGAGAGATTCTGTAGAAATCTCATTTAGACTTATGACCTCCTTAATTGGTCATATTCTGGAATCCCAAGTGCTAGGGAAGCACATTAGGATTTTATCATTTAACTCAGTTAATGAGATGTCCTTGTCTAGGGTTCTCAGTTCATTTATGATGATACTGAGTCTGTTATACATCTCAGCAACAGTCTCTGATTCCTTCTTGAAATTCTCATACTCTGATATGAGGATGGATCTCCTGTCTTTTGTTTCATCTGATGAGCCAGCAACTATTTGGTTCAATGAGTCCCAAATAGCCTTTGTAGAGGTGCACTCAGCCACCTTCTGAAAGATGTCATCTGACATTGTCTGTGCCAGAATATTCATTACTTTAGCATCAACCATCATGACTTTCTTTTGTGCAACAGTCCACTCAGGTGGTGGAACTACATGTGTACTAGTAGTTGTAGTAGCAGCTGTAGGTTGAGGGGACCTGTCAAAATAGAGTTGAAGATGTCCTCATCAATAGAATTCATATAGAGTTTAATTCTTGCCTTCTAGAGTGCAAATTTATTCAAGTTGTACACAGGAGGTCTGATGCTAGAATATTCCTTATTCTGTGTCATGCTATAAATAAGAGACTAGAGAGAAAAAAATCTATCAAAGGATCTTGGTTCAGATGTAAGTCTGTGAAACCAAAGCAACCTTAACCCTCTAATACCAATTGAAGGATGGTAAAAGCTTTACCACATAGGGGATAGATCTATTTAACTCTAGATGGGGGGACAAATAAAGTATTTTAAAAACTTAATTGATTTTTATAACGGAATTAAAAATAGTGATATATATATCTTAAGAGAGTGCAGGAAAGAAAAACTAACTAACACAGCACACAACACACAATAATAAGAAAATAGGAAGCAATCCAGACGATACAAGAAATTTATAGTGGTTCCCCTAAACTTGGGTACATCCACTCTTCTACCACCCTGGTAGGAATCCACTACAGGTTTTTGATCAGGTGCCCTGTCACCAACAGGTTTTTTCTCAGGTGCCCTGTCACCACAAGATCTATTTGAAGGGAGATCTCACAACCCTTTAGGCTTTTGATCAGATCAGGTGCCCAAAAACCAAGCTAAGTCTTTTGTTAAGGTGACTTAAAAATCAGGTGGTTAACTTTTGAAGGGAGTTAAAACCCTGTGTATAGTAGGGTGAAAAATGTGATATTATCTTCTCTTTCTAAAACAGCTGAGAAGACTTTAGTGGATTGCTTGATGTTGTCAAAGCTCCCCCTGAGAAGATTATTGTTCAGTAATTTGCTGGAAGCTTTGCAGCGTATAGGCCTTCAAATTGCTTGAGGATCTTCAGAAGCTTTCTGAACTGATATTGAATAGTTGTCCATTGAAAGCTCTGAAGCTGATGATGAAGAGCTCTGTGAGATTCTCTGTAATACTTGTATCAATTGTTGTGTCTCAGTGAAATCTCTATGTCTATTCTCTTCCTGATTATTTGTTCTTCTGAAATACAATCTTTTTATATTCCTTCCAAAAAAAGAATAGCAATTGAATTTGAATTCTATCCTCGAATTAATGCTGGAATTCCGGGACTTGAATGGCTGGAAATATTCTTAAAAGCATTTCCTCAACTGTCTCAGTAAATAAGTCAGGTAATTACTCTGTGAAATCCATAATTAATGTTGTCAAGCAATGGTTATATTCAAGAGAATATGAGTATTAATTATCAGAGAATTACTGCCTTAGAATAATCCAAACTGAAAACAAACTAAGAGAAAACATCAAACTGAATAGAAATCATCGAGCTCATAACAGATTTCGTCGACTTGAACTCCAAGTTCGTCGAGCTGAGAAATCGTCTTCGTTGAGCTGAGATCAGAGAAAGTTGATCTGGAAAAATAAACTGTCAAAGATGGGCACCAAGTTCGTCGACCCGAGATAGAAGTTCGTCAAGCTGAGAACTTGAGAGAAGAGGGAAGATCGTCGACCTGAGCTCTAAGTTTGTCGAGCTCAACTCAGAGTAGGGACTCTGAGTTCGTCAATCTGCGATCGACGATCGTCAATCTGCGATCGACGATCGTCGAGCTGAGTTCGAAGAACTTCGAACTGATTCTCTGAACTCTTAATGACTGTCATTCTTCTAAGTCTGGATCTCTGATTTCTTCTGAGGGCTGGATCAAAGATTGCCTAACCTAGTCAGACTGACCTATACCTTATAACAAAAAAATGACCTTAGGCTATACATGAAGGGTCAACAACCTAATAGTGAACCTAGCCCAAATCCAAACTAGGGATCCATCACTCAATATGAGCATTACGGGTTCACAGTCATGCCTTTTGGGCTGACGAATGCGCCATCTGTGTTTATGTATCTAATGAGCAAGACGTTAAGGGGTATTTGGATCGGTCCGTGATAGCGTTCATCGATGATATCCTGGTGTACTCCCAATCTGAGGATGATCATGTGGAGCACTTGCATATTATTCTGGAGACCTTGAGAAGTAATCAGCTGTACGTCAAGTTCTCTAAGTGTGAGTTTTGGTTATTTTTTGTAGCGTTCCTTGGTCATATTATCAGTGGTGAGGGTATCGCGGTGGATCCGATAACGACTGCTGTTATAAGGGATTGGCCTATGTTGTCCTCTGTGGTGGAAATCCGGAGTTTTCTGGGGCTTGCCGGCTACTACAGGCACTTTGTAGAGAACTTCTCACGAATAGTGTTATCTCTCACGACCCTAACGAGGAAGGATCGGAAATTTGTTTGGTCGCTGGCGTGTGCTCAAGCTTTCGAAGAACTGAAAATTCGTCTCACCACGACGCTTATTCTATGCTCGCCATGTGGGACAGAAGGCTTTGAAATCTATAGCGACGCTTCGGCAGCAGTTTAGGCTGTGTTTTGTTACAGTATGGGAGAGTAATACCTTATGGTTCGCGCCAGCTGAAGGTGCATGAGAGAAATTATCTGGTCCATTATTTGGAGTTGGCGGCGGTGATATTCGCTTTGAAGCTCTGGAGGCACTATTCGTACGACGTGAAGGTTGACATTTACACTGCTCATAAGAGCTTGAAGTACATATTGAATCAGAAGGACTTAAATATACATCAGCGAAGGTGGATGGAGTTCCTTGGGGACTACACCTTCAAAATACATTATGTTCCTAGCAAAGGTAATGCGTTTGTGGATGCGTTAAGTCGTAGAATTCCCACTCAGTCCAATTGGTTAATGATGCATGATGAGCATCTCATTCGAGATTTGGAGGCCTTAGAGATCTCTTGTATTGATAGGAGATCGAGTGCTGAAGCACATTTTAGTTGGGATGAGGTACAATATGACCTCGCTGATCAGATTCAGCGGGCTTTGGATTTGGATGAAGGCATGAAACAGCTCATGGCTAAGGCCTTGGATGGGTTTAATGCCCAGTTTAAGGTTGATAATGAGCTATTGTGGAAGTACAATCGTTTGTGTGTCCCAAAAGTGGGTAAAATACGGGAGGAGTTGATGCACGAGTCTCATTACACAAAGTATTCAATCCACCCGGGGAGCACAAAGATGTTCAAAGACATGAAAAAGCTATTCTGGTGGCCCGGACTGAAAATGGATGTAGCGTTGTTTGTGGCCAATTGTCAAACTTGTGCTCTAGTGAAGGCCGAATGCCAAAAGCCCGGAGGATTCTTGAAGTTTTTGTCTATACCAAAATGGAAGTTCGATGACATATCCATGGATTTCGTGCACGGTTTGTCGAGATCGCAGAAGGGAAACGATGCCATCTGGGTGATCGTAGATCGTTTGACGGAAGTGTTGCACTTCATCCTGAATAGGAAAGACGATTCAGTGGATAAGCTAGCAAAACTATATGTGGGGAATATTATTCGTCTACATGGTGTGCCTCGTAGCATCGTGAGTGACCAGGACGGGCGGTTCATGTCTAACAATTGGAGGTTGGTGCATCAACTGTTGGGGACAAAACTGAAGCTCACTACGGTCTTACATCCACAGACGGATGGTCAGACCGAGAGAGTCAACAGGACAATGGAGGACATGCTTCGCATGTGTGCCTTGGATTTCAGCAAAAGGTGGGAGGATCACCTATATATGATTGAGTTTGCGTACAACAATAGCTACTAGTCGAGTATTCAAATGGCGCCCTTCGAGACCCTTTATGGTAGGAAGTGTCGTACCATATTGTCATAGTTGGAGACTAGCGAGTCCAAGTTGGACAAGCAGAAGGACGTCAAAGATGTGGCTTCGATTGTGCGTACAATCCGGGAGCGATTGCTGATTACACAAGATAGGCAAGCTAAGTGCTATGACACCAAGCACAGAAATATAGAATTCGTCGTAGATGATTGGATATACTTAAAGATCAAATCGTTCAAGGGCATGTCGAGTATTCGTCGACTGAAAAGCAAAGTCCAAGATACCTTGGGCCATTTGAGGTGCTGGAGCGCGTTGGTGAAGCAGCTTGCCGGTTGAAGCTTTCAACGGAGTTGAGTGGTCTACATGACATATTCCACATATCAGTGTTGTGGAAGGCAGTGCAAGAGCCTACACTAGTGATCGATGCAGATCAAGTACCAGTGGATGGTGGGTTGACAATGAAGGTCAAACCCATTTGCATTGAGGGTGTGGATGTCAAGCGACTTTGTAATAAAGAGATCATGATGGTCAAGATCTAATAGGACAACTGTGGCCGAGAGGAGCTTTCATTGGAGCTGGTGCAAACCATGAAGTCGGAATTCCCTGAGCTATTCTACTGAGGTACACAGTTTAAAGTTGATTAAATTCTTTTGTTTCCTATAAGACTTAATTTCAGCACGAAATTCTTTCAGTGAGGGAGATTTGTAACGCCCCAATTTTCTTAAGGCAGGAAATGGTTTTATGGAGGTTAACGCCCGACAGTAGCTAGTTACCGCACGACGGTAGCTCCAAGGTTATTGTCGACAGTGTTGAGAGCATTGAGTCAACTCAACGCTGGACTTACCGTGTGGCGGAAAGTTATTACAGTGTGGCGGTAGCTGGGGAATTAAACTGGCAGAGCTCTCGGGAAGCTATCGCCCGACGATAGTTATACCGCTGGCGATAGCAGGGCTAATTTAATTGACGAGGCTCTCGGGATCCTACCGCACAGCGATAGCTGATGTCGCGCGGCGATAACAGCGAGTGTCGTGTTGTAACTGACGTCAACTATCACATGACATTAGCTTCAAATCACGCGGCGATAGTGAAACTATAACGACATGGCCACATGTCGGCCTGTGATTGGAGGGCCTGGACGGTTACGCGTGAATCGAGGCGGTACCGTGCGGCGGTAGCTAATTACAGTGCAGCGGTAGCTTTATTTATAGCCCTGGTTTGGTCGTTTCTCTTCATTTTTCATTTGGAGAAGGGTTTTGGCCGGGTTTTCTAGAGGAGCAGCAGCGCCGGGAAGGAGGGTTCTTGCCGCCGTTAGAGATTTGGAGTCGGGATTCACAAAGCGAGTTCAGATTTGTGGAGGCAAAGTCGAAGCGATCGTTTTCAACCATCTGGATTTCTCCCATGGCGCCAAAACGTACATTAAGGGTAACGATCCTCTTCCTTGGACATGTGAAGTCATTTTTTTGGCATTAGAGGGTAGACGCTCCAAAAACACGTGGATGTGGTTCCCCCGAAGGGGAGATCTGTGTATCCCCGATAATTTGCATTTAGATCCGGAATCGTTGTACGAATTAGGCATGTTGTGTGAAGCCCATCCAGACGGGTTGGTCTGGATTGGTGATGTTTGTATGTTTTGTATGTTTTATATGTCGGAGAAGACTCTGTGGTTATCGTGTAAATTTTAGAGTTGCATGGTGTGCAGATGACTGCGTTGAGAGTATCGGGGGTAGTCTCCAGGAAAACACTTGAAAAGGGGAAGAACCGATAGTCTGTCTGCTACCGCGCGGCGGTTGTGCTACCGTCGGCGATAGCTTCATGTAAGCTATGTTTGGTTGCAAAGCCTGTCTCTGGGAGACCAGTGGGCTATTGCTTGTGAAGCTTGTCTTTGGGAGACTTGCGAGCTATATTTTCATTGAGCGTAAGCTTAATTTTCTCAGCTTTGGTGGTCGTGAGTGTTAGACTAAGTTCATAACCGGGTTATGAATAATACGGAAATGGAAAAGGGGATGCCGACCCGCGTCGTGGCTGACGCGTCTGACGAATTAAGCACGGGAAAAGGTTGAACTGTACCCAACCCTTATCATCCGTCTTTGAGTGAGTCATACAGTGGATCTACAGATCGTTATGACTTTGTAGGAGGCTTGGGATATGTTCTCTGGTTGTGGCCCTGTGAGACTAAAAGCTCAAACGTTGATGATCGTCTGTGAACGGTGGTGTGACCCTTGAGGTTTGTGCACTAAGAGTGTGCCTGAGAGCACAGGGCCTTGGGCGTTTGCACCAACGTCTGTGGCAAATGGTGGTTAAGTTGCACATTTCTATTGCCATTTTGTGGTTATACTAATGCCTAGAGTGAAGCTGCACCGCCACCCGAGTGAGGGGTGAGGTCGTTATAATTTGGTCAGCTAATGTTGATCGTTGCTTTTGTTTTCCACCGTGCGGTGGAATGTTGCGTGCAGGTGCTGCTGAGCCAGGTGGGAAGTAGCGGAATGGAGCCCAGAAATGTTGTGCTGGCCCTTGAAGGCCAAAGCGAATACTTGTTCTATTTTATCGTTCATGTGTGGCCGGTCTGCGTGCCGAAGTATGTAACATGTTTTAAATTAAAGTAGAACATTGTAAGGCCTTAAGACCAAGACCTTATTTGTGTATTTGATTTACATTCCTAGTATGGTAGTGGACATTCATGTTGTTGCTGGGTTCTATTTATAACCTTTAAATTACTTCCACTAGAATGCACTTTGTGTTAGGATGCAAAATATTAGATTATGGTTTCAATTTAGTAACTCAATGGTCTGTCTATAGTATATGGTGTCGGGCCCCGGCTGAACCTTTTCTTATATACTATGTGACGGATGAGGGTGTTACAGAAAGAGCTCTACCCCAATGAGACTCGATGTGACCTGTGTAATGCCCCGAAACTCAAAAGAGCGACGGGAGGCGTTTTGAGCCAAGTTTGGAATTTGGCAGGGGGCACATGTCCAGGGACACGGGCGTGTCCCAAGGCGTGTCGTGCTCGGGTCGACGATCTGGCCGAGAGGTCGACGAATTTTGGAGTTGATGATCGTCGAGCAGCGAACACGGCCTGGGACTCGGGCGTGTCACATGTCGTGTCCTTCTCGGGTTGAAGTCGGGTTGTGGCGTGGTTGATACACGGGGTCGGCACACGGGCCGTGTCAGGTAGATACGGGCATGTCAAATGGGACACGGGCGTGTCCAAGACCCGTGTTCTTCTAGGGTTGGTGATGGTCCTGTGTCGATGGAGTAACACGGCACAGTACACGGCCGTGTTCTGGATGACACGGGCGTGTCAAGTTTGACACGGGCGTGTCGGGTGCCCGTGTTCTTTTCGGAGCGCGTCGGTTTCGACGGCGAATGGGGAACACGGCCCTGGACACGGGCATGTCACAGGTCGTATTCGGCCCAGATTTTGCATTTCAGCTCCGGAACGTGGTCGTCTGATTCCTTATGTTGGGATCCGACGGCTGGGGGCTGTTCTTGCTTGGATATACTCGGGTTTAGGGCTTTGAAAACCCCATTTCACTTGGGTTATTCTCTTTCTAAAGTTTAGAGAGAGGGGAGAGCAAGGAAGAAGAAAGGAGGCTAGATCCGGTCACCGGCGGAGCTTCGGGGCTCCAAATCGCAAGCCGACTTCGGATCTACGGAAGTGAGGAGATTGCGGTGCTTTTCATCCGCATACATTTCCATGGCGCCAAGGAAAAATGTTAGGGTAACGATTCTCATCCAAGGACATGTGAAGTCCTCTTTTCCTTTGCATAGGAAGCCCGCTCTCACGAGTTTGCGGTGAGTTGAGGCGTTCCTTCGGGTAGACATGAATAGTCCCTGTTATGTACATGTAGAGTCCGTAATCGACAACGAATATAGGCATGATGTGTGAAGCCTACCAGGACACGTTGGTCTGGATCGGTGATGTTGCATTGCATGAATGGTCGGAGAAGACTCTGCGCGAATGTTTGTTTTTCGGGTTTTCTACATGGTAGATTGCAACAAGGAGCCTTGGGGATTAACTTCAAGGTGCACCCGGAAAAATGGGCAGATGCGTGATTCTGCCAACATGGTGGCCTGGGAGCCGACCTGAACATAACTGGGTTATGTGATGTGTGTAAACGATATGGGACTCGGGGAAGCTTGACCCGCGCAGATGGCTTAAGTTGACGTTGCGGGATGAGCAACGGGTTAGGCGGAACCGTACCCGATCTATGTGGTTTGGTTAGAGAGACCTAAAGTACGTGGTACTCGTCGTTGGCATAGATGGAGGGTCTTAGGCAGTGGCCAGAAAGACCAAATGCTCACGAGATATTGTCGTCCAAGGGGCGGTGATGAGTCAGCGGACTTTGACCGTGTTCACCGAGAATGTGCCCTGAGAGCACGGGATGTGAGGCCGTGTGTGCCCATGCATGTGATGAAGTGTTTATTCACTATACTGCTTGGTTATGCTAACAAAGTGCAGGGAAAGAGCATCGTCACCCCGATTATGGGGGCGGGATCGTTATAATTTGGTCAGCATAGCTGACTGTTACTTTTGTTTGTCACCGTTGCGGTGGATTGTTACTTGCAGGTGCTGCGGAGCCGAGCGGTAAATAGCGGGCTAAAGTCCAAGTTGCTGAGCCGGCCCTCGAAGGCTAAATTTTGAGTGTTTACTTGTTGTATTCATGTGTGGTCGGCCAGCGTGCCATGGTATGGAAGACACATTTTATTTGAGTAAACAATTGTAAGGCCTTAAGGCCATTGTACTTATGTATTGTACTTCATTCCTATTGGGTTTTGTAGTGGACATTCATGCTTGTGGCTGGGTTCTTTAATTTGCAACTTTTAATAATTGCTTCCGCTAGAATGACTCTATGTAGGACGTTGGTTATTAGTTGGATGGTATTTCATTGAGTAACCACCCGGTCTGTCTGTGGTATATGGCGTCGGGACCTGGCCGGACCTACTGTTATATGTTATGCGACGGATAGGGGGTGTTACAACCTGCAAGTAGAAAGTCCAAATGTCAACCGTAAAAACTGATGCATGACTTCCCTGCAAAAACTGTGCTGCACCCAAAACCTGGAGGTAACCTATCATCCTTGAAAGAAACAGGAAACTAACCTCCTTTGAAAAATTATAACCCCGATTGATGTAAGCTATCAAGGGATTATAAAGTCCCAAAAAGACTAGTAATCCATCAGTCAAAATTTCATGCTAGATATTTAAATGAGTAGTAATTTTAGATCTTTTCAAAGATGATATAGGTGGTGAGTGGGGCAAACATGTGGTAGGAGGAATAACGAGAAACAAATGGAATCAACCTATGGAATCAATAACTCATAACGCAACATACATTCACTCAATAGACACCTACGAACATCTGCTAGACCAAGATCGATTATCGTTTTGATTTCATCTGATGAAATCCCACTTGAGTTGCAAAATTTAAAGAAGATCCCAATTTTACCGCGTAAAAATTTCCATAAAAAACCTTTTAAGCGGGTGTCCCTATGAGAAGTAAAAAAATCTAAGTATCGCCTCGACTTTCTCAAGACTACTAATCCTAGAAGTGTCAAAACTCAAATGGTAGTGATGTGGTGACTCAACGTGTGCGTCTAAAACCAAAGGAAAGTGTCGTGAACAAATGGCGTGCTCACCAAAAATAAAATCCACATAAGGTGGCGGCTCTAATGACATTAGCAAGTGGCCACCAAGCACAACGTCTGTGGGCTCAAGGGTTTGCGGCGATAGTGTGCTAAGAAGGTCAGGACATATGATGAATGAGTCTAGATCGCTTAAGATGAGGGTCTCTTCACGAGTCAACTTGTAACATCCCTCAAACAATAGACTCATAGGAGTGGTTTTGTCATGGCCAGGTCATGACAAAACCCTCGGAAGCCCAAGAAGGCCAAGTGAACCTAGGAATGTGGGTGAGACCACTATGGTCTACACATAGTAGATTTCTGAACTCTTGCTTAAGATGATCATGGGGCTTCACCAAGACTCCAAGACCCCACCATGGTCTCACCAATCCATTGTGAGGTTCATTAGAGCCTAGATGATCCATTGAAGTCAACCCACTGGGGGCAAGTTGACCTAGAACCACTCTAGGACTAAATTGGGCAATGTGTCCTAACTAAGGGTAGGTGCCCTAGTAAAGCCCAACTAACCCTACCAGGGACTTCCTAGACCTAAAGTGGGATCAATGGGTCACTAAGGACCCATGGAGGGCAGTCAAAAGGGTTAAGTTGACCAAAGTCAACTCTAACCCTAAATGGGTCAACCTGACCTACATAGGGTCAATTGACCATCCCTTAGCCAAGTGGACCACACACATACCTTCATAACCCTAGTGAGAGGCCAATGGGTCACCAAGGATCCATTGGGGCCAACCAAAAAGGCTAAGTTGACCAAAGTCAACTCTAGCCCTAAAGTGGTCAAAGTGCCCTGCCTAAGGGTCAAGTGACCTCCGAAGGGCCAAGACTACCTAGGCCTTAGGGGAGTCCAATGGGTCACCAAGGACCCATTAGGGGCAACCTCAAGGACCAAATTGACCAAGGTCAACCCTAGTCAAGGTTTAGGTCTAGATAGCCCAAATGGTCTAACTCAAGCTCAAGCCCAACTCACTTGGGCTAACCTTGCCTTGATGATTGAAATAAACATGTGGGCTGCCATTGGGTTAGGTAGGAGTCAAATTCAACTTGGTGTGTAGGAGAGAGAAAAATCTCCAAAGGAAAGAGAGAGAAAATGAAGGAAAGTAATGGAGGAGGACTTTGGGCTCCTCCTTCCCCTTCCTCAACCTCCCCATTCAGTTCATTAAGACAAGGAATGCATCCCCAATTCAACCAACTAAACCTTGACTGGTTGGAGCCAAGTTTCACCCCCTACCTACCATGGCCGCCAACCTTGACTAAGGGTCAATAATGGCAAGGTCTCCTACATTCACCTAACACCTCATTTCAACTTCTTAAAAGCCTCACAGGACTCCAAGGAGTCATTTCCACCACTTACCTGAAGGAGCCAAGTAGTTCCACTATACAGTTGCAGAAATCCGACCACCACCACCACCATGGCTTCTCGGCGATCTTCCCGACTTCAGGCCGCCAGAAAGGTCCTACTCCACTCCTTTTCCCATGGATAGTTCATAGCATTCACTAGGGCCAAGGTTCGGGCTCAATTGAGCCCGATCCAATTCAGAATTTTCATGGTTTTCGGCCAAAAATCATCTTGGTAGAACAGCCGGAATAGGGCTCTCTGGCGGCTGTGCCGCCGCCTGGCGACAGCCACCACCTCAACGGAGGTGGTGGTGGCGGTGGCCGGCCGGGGAGGTGGCCGGATCGCCAGCGGCAGCGGCTGGAAGACGCTCCAGGAAGATCCAATCCAGATCGTCGGCTGGAGGTAGAAGATGAAGGAATGTCGTCCACTGTTGCGTCAAGATTCGTGCTATATATGATAATATATTATAGGATATAATTTCTGATTATTTAATTCTGTCACACATTTTGTATTTAATAGTTTTAATTTTTACAAATACTTAGGCCCCTCTACGGAACAAGTCACCAACATGAACGTTGTAGCCTGGAGAGTCTAGTGTACAGCAAAATTGATTTGAACCCATTTGAGTGCTTGATTTGACCAGGGCACCCATTTTGGTGGGACTTATACCTAGGGCTATCCTGAGATTAAAAAGGGTGCCCACCATTCATCCCTGGCCCAAATGACTTCAAATTTTCGCAGGGAGTCCTCCTAAACAAAATCTAGGTCCTGCAAAAAAATGGGAATTTTGGGATAATATTTATATAGTGCTGGAAATTATTTAATTTATTTAGGGTTAACTAATTTAAGGGTCAAATGACCTCCAAACTCACCCCAATTTTGGTGAGTGGTTCTTGGGGGTATTATAAAGCTCTAGTTAAAATTTCATCACATTTGGAGGTGGTTTGAACTGAAATCATGCAAACCCTAGACTTGCCCTAAAAAGGGTATTTTGGTAAAAAGTGCACTTTTGGTTTTGAGTGGCCAAATCACCTCAACAGAGGTTAGAATTGGGGCCCCTGGCTTGGCATAACTTTTTGCACCTTCCCATGAAAGATGGGGTAGATTGGAATTGATTTGCCCTAAGATCTAAGGCCAAGGCCTAAGGAAGGGTTTTTGTGTCTTGTGAAGAGCATGAGGCCAAAATACCTTGAATGGACTTGAAATTTTGTAGGGAGGGTGCTAGGGTAGATAAAATCCTATGATAAAAATATTAAGGGATTTTGGAAAGGGTGGGGCCCACAAAACCCTAACCCTAGCTTAGGGCATAAACCATGTAGTGCTAGGATAGGTTAGTGAAACCCCTTGAAATATAATTAAATTTGGGTAGTGTGGTCATAAGGATATATTGAGCCTCTGAAAATTTATTTGGGAATTTTGGATCATTATTACTAGCACTTCATTTGTAACCAATGAGATTGCCCTAATTAATGAATTGGTCATTATGATGTCACTGCCCACTGGAAGGTCATGAAAATTTGGCAGAGTGAGGTTTAGGCCATATTAATCATCTATGAATTTTAATGAATTTTTGAATACATATTTAGGGTATCTACTTTACAAGTTCATAACTTTGGGAACATGCTAAATAATTCTTACAGAGCTCAATACTTGATGACAAATTATGAAACTCGATAAATAGTGTTCCTAGTTCATTATGCTCATGTGGGAATTTATTTGGAATTTTTAGATGGATAATTGATATACTTTGTTCATTAACCCATTAACTTGAAATTTCATGAGAAAATCAAGTATAGACTTATTATTCAATGATAAATTGTGAAACTTGATCTAGAGTACTTATATGCCCTTAGAATCATCCATGAATTTTCTCTGAATTTTTGAAAGTATTAATGTTGTACATTCTTTTAAAATGATTTATTATGAGATTTATTTGAAATAACATTAAGAGTTTAAAACCTTGCTGAAAAATTGGGAGACTTTGGATTTTAAGTTAATTATTCATTTTGTATTTAACATAAATTTATTGGAATATCATCTTATCTGAAAATGGTATTTCATGTTCAAACTAGGGATTTTTGACTACTAAAATAATTAAATAAATTATCACATAAATAGGAAAATTGTGAAATTCTGGATTTAGGCTACAAAGGTCATAATGGACCTCCATTAATTATTATAGGAGTACTTGATGATTATTTGGTATACCTCCCATTTTACGGGTCATATAGCTTAAGTGGTCTGCATATAGTAAAACCTGCAGAAACTATGTTGGAGTATAACTTGAGCACATGAGTTGGGATTAGTGGTTGGCCGATTTGGATAGATAAAAATAAGTTTCACCATTGGAAGTAGGATGAGTAAAAGGGTTGGATTTGCTAGTGTTAGGCAGTGCTCGGGATCGATGAAAGATCGTATTTCCCGTAGAGAGGAAAGGTCAAATGCACTAAGGTTAGACCCAATGCAACTTTTAAGGGACTAGGAGTTGGGTATTAACTAACAAGAATAAGTGCCTTGCAAAAGGGAGCCTTGGGTGTAATCCCATCGTAGTTCCTAGTGCCTTCGAGAGCCCTTCACGGGCTATACCTTGGGCAGTCCTGGGCTAAACCTAAATTGTAGGCAAAACTGAAATGCAAGAGTAACTAGTAAATCTAGGGTTTCACCTTCACTCACCTCGACGTCTCGGGGTGGTAGGATGGGTCACTCGGGCTGTAGGCTCAGTGGTTTTGTTGGTGGGCGGGTTGGCCCGACGAGCTTTGCCTCGGTTGTTGTTTATGATGGGCAGATTGGCCCGGCGAGCTTTGTCTCGGTTGTTGTTTGTGATGGGAAGGATGGCCCGGCGAGCTTTGGCTCGGTTATTGTTGTGACAGACGGGTTGGTCCGGTGAGCTTTAGCTCGGAGCTGATACATAAGTTTGCATGTGCATAAAGTATAAGGTGGTGGGTCTTCGGTGTTGGAGAGTCAATGCACCGATGCCAACACGTTGACTCAGCGAGTGTGGTTTAGCACTTGGCCAAATGAAGTCCGGTGCGCCAGCCGGCAAGAGTACGCAGGAGCTCCGCTTAGTGCACCAGCGTCGAGGTGTACGATAGGTCTGACTGGTAGTGCAATTACCGGTTTAGAGGTGGGCGAGGCTCAACCCACCGCTTCCGTTTGCCACTACGGAGGTATCCTGGGAGGTTCGGCTCCAGAAAGGGGGAACTAAAGGTCTGTGTACACAGAGTCGAAGTGAGTGAGTTGCACTTGCATGTACACATCATGGCATAATTGTATTTCATAGCATAATCATTGCATGGAACCCCGACACCTATTGTATAAGTGGTATGGGATGCTTATACAATAGGCCCTGCAAAACGACCCCTTGGTTTATAAGTTGGTGCGAGCGTGCTTATAAGTTAAGGTTCTATTTCAGTAAATAAAAATGTAGGTTGCTAGATAACCGTCACCCTATCGTATTGTTAGAAACGAACAAAAAACAAACCGGAAGTGGTTTAACAGAAACTTTATTATCCCAAAAAAGGTATCAATTACAATGGTATAGCCTCCATTTTATAGAATGGAGGAGATGAGAGAGATTACAAATAAGCAATGTGGGACTAAAAATTTACAAGTATATGCGGCTTTACAAAATGACAAACCGGACAAACCGTGCGGTTAGACAAACCGGCTAACCGCCCGACCACAACCAGGATGAGAGAACAAGCACCCCAGAGAGCAAGTCGTCACAGGAGACCGCTAGACCTCCCGGTCTCCAAGTCGTCTGAGACAAGCCGCCTGACCGCTGGGACACCAAACTGCAACAGCCCAGCACACAGACCGGCTAGGAGAAACCGCCAGACCGCCCGGTCTCCGAACAGCAACAGACCGCCCGGTCTCCATCCTGCAACAGTCCCCCTCAAGCTGGAGCATAGATATCACTCATGCCCAGCTTGCCACAGATGTGGAAAAAGGGAGTGGACACCGGCTTGCTAAAGACGTCTGCCAACGCATTGTCGGAAGTGACAAACGGAGTGCAAATCTGCTTCTTCAATATCTCTTCCCGAATAAAATGACAGACGACTTCTATGTGTTTTGTTCTCTCATGAAAGACCGGATTTTTGGAAATGTATATCGCGGCCTTGTTGTCACAGAACATAGGAAGAGGATAGTTGTAAACCTCTCCTAAGTCAAGCATGAGAGCCCGCAACCATTTCAACTCACATGTAGTCGATTCCATACTGCGATATTCCGCCTCTGCACTAGACTTGGAGACCACAGACTGTTTCTTGCTCTTCCAACTCACAAGATTGCCTCCAACAAACGTGCAGAAACCTGATGTCGATTTGCTGTCCCCTTTGTCATCAGCATAACTTGAATCAGAGTACGCTTCAACTCGTAGGTGACCATTCTTCTGAAAGAGGAGTTCTTTCCCTGGTGCTGCTTTAATATACTCTAATATCTTCAGGGCAGATTGTAGATGACACTCCCTAGGAGCTTGCATGAACTAGCTCACCTTGCCAACAACATAAGCGATGTCGGGCCTGGTTACTATGAGATAAATGAGCTTGCCCACCAGACGCCGGTACCTCGTAAGATCGGATAGAAGTGGCGAGTCATCTATCCAAGTTTTGTCTTCTTCAGCAGCCATAGGATAACGGGCAGGTTTAGCACCAGTCAATCCTGCCTCCTTTAAAAGATCAAGAGCATACTTTCGTTGGGAAAGGACCATGGAGTTGGGCTTCCTAGAGATTTCAATCCCCAGAAAGTATTTCGGGGACCTCATATCCTTTGTGACCAGGTGTTGACGAAGGTGTTTCTTTATCAGCAATACCCCACCCTGATCATCGTCAGTAAGAAGAATGTCATCAACATAAACTGCAAGAACAACCAGTCCAGAGGCGGTTTTCCGAACAAACAAGGAGTGATCTGCTGAGCTTCTCGTAAAACCAATGGCCGCAACAATGCCACTGAACTTGTCAAACCATGCACGAGGACTCTGCTTGAGGTCATAGATAGCCTTCTTTAGCCGGCATACTCATGTCTCCCCCTGAGCAACATACCCAGGAGGTTGCTCCATGTAAACATCTTCCTGCAGATCACCGTAGAGGAAAGCATTCTTAACATTCAGCTGCGAAATGACTCAATCCATGTTGACAGCGACAGAGAGAAGGACTCGAATGGTGCTGAGACGAGCCACAGGAGAGAAAGTATCAAAGTAATCAACACTATATGTCTGAGTGAAACCTTTGGCCACCAGGCGGGCCTTGTAGCGATCCACGCTACCATCAGGACAGAATTTCACAACAAAGACCCAACGGCAGCCAACAACATTCATGCCCAAAGGTGGGGGAACCAGGGTCCAGGTCCCCCGTTCAGTGAGGGTAGCAATTTCCTCATCCATAGCAGTCTTCCAATGAGGAATAGTGAGAGCCTCCTGGTAGGTGCGGGGAGTGGCGGTCTCAGAGATAGCCAATGCAAATATCCTGCGAGAAGGAGTCAGACGATGATATGAAACAACAGCAGCCAGCGGGTGCTGGGTACACGTCCACACCCCTTTGCGAAGAGCTATGGGTAGATCCAGGTCGGCATGTTCCTCAGCAACCGGAGCATCCGTGGCGGAGAGAGCTGGCCCGGGAGGAGAGAGAGACAGCGGCGAAGAGGAGGGGGATGGGGGAGAAGAGGCGGGAGAGGGTGGAGATAGTGGAGATGGTGGAGATGGTGGAGGTGGTGGAACAATAGTAGGAGCAGAGGGAATTGTGGGGTTGTGGGGAGAGGTAGGATCAGCAGGAGGAGAGGAGGAAGAGGAAGAGAAGTAAGATGCATTTTCAAAGAAGGTGACATCCGCAGAGACAAATTGCTTGCGGGTAACGGGGTCAAAGAAACAATAACCTTTCTGAGTGGGAGAGTACCCCAGAAAGACACATTTAGTGGACCGCGGGGAGAGTTTGTCGCGGGTGGCAGAGGGAGCATGCACAAAGGCTGTGCAGCCAAAGATACGTAGAGGAAGAGGAAAAAGTTCTTTGCCCGGATAGATAATGGAGAAAGGAGTTTGACCACGGAGAACGGTGGAGGGAATGCGATTGATGAGATAGCAAGCGATGAGAACAGCATAGCCCCAGTAGGAGCGAGGGACATGCATTTGCGTGAGCAGAGTGCGAGCGACATCAAGGAGGTGACGATTTTTGCGTTCCGCTACTCCATTTTGTTGGGAGGTGTAAGCGCAACTGGTTTGATGAATAATCTCATGTTGTGTGCAGAAAGAGTAAAAGTGTGACTGAGATATTATTTTGTATTATCCGAGCGTAAGATTTTAATGGATACATCAAACTGAGTTTGAATGGAATGGTAAAAGGATGTCCATACATCAAAAAGTTCAGAGCGGTCGCGTAAGAGATATACCCAGGTAGAGCGAGAAAAGTCATCAATGAAAGTAACAAAATAGGAACTACCCCGACCAACGGTAAGGGTAGGAGCAGGACCCCAGATGTCGGAGTGAACAAGATCAAACGGACGGGTAGAACCACGATCTTGCTTTGGAGGAAAGGAGGAGCGGTGATGCTTGCCAAGTTGACAAGCGTCACAATTAAGAGGAAGATGATGCGGAGGGAGGTGGGGCAGAAGCTGGCGAAGAAGCCGGGGAGGAGCATGACCAAGGCGAAGATGTCATTGGAGAAGATCTGTATAGGAGGAGGAGAAGGCGGATAGAGCAGAGACGTTGTCGAGGAAGTAGAGGTCGCCGCTCTCAGTCCCAGTAGCAATCGTCTGTTGGGAATCCGGATCCTGAAAAGAACAAGAAGTAGGAGTGAATGTGACGGAGCATTGTAGTTGCTTGCATAAAGAAGTAACCGATAATAAATTGCAAGGAAACTGGGGCACATAGAGGGTATCTTCCAGGCACAGAGAGGGAGTGACTTGAACCATGCCCGCCCCATTGACCGGGGAGGGAGATCCATCAGCAACTATGACCGGGGTCAACCGATCATGTGTTTCTAGATGAGAGAAAAACTGAGGATTGCCTGTCATATGATTTGTAGCACCAGAGTCGATCAACCATCGTCCACGAGTAACAGCGTGGGCACTACCAGAAGAGGTGACCACCAAGGCGGACAGCTTGGAGGTGGAATCCATTGAAGAGAGATGATGAGAGAACAGGAACCAGCGGCGACAACAAGTCGCAAGCCGGGCGAACAGAAGCAGGACGTGCGGCTAGGAAGGTCGCAGGTAAGAGAAAACAGGTCGGACGGCAAAATAGAGGCCGCAACGACTAGTAAGCAGGAGCGGCTAGAAGGAAACAGGTCGAGGCGAGGAGCGAGGGAGGTTAGGAGAGGAGCAACAAGGTCGCGGCGACTACTAAACAGGTCGCAGCGACTAAGAGGAGGAGAGCGGTGAGAACAGGTCGCTGCGACTTAAGGACAGGTCGCGGCAACAAAGAAGAGCAGCTAGAGAAGAGAAGAAAGGAGAAACAAGTCGCGCGAACAGAGCAGCGGTCAGAAGAGAAGGCAAGCTGCGAAGACAGATCGCGGAAAGCAGAAACAAGCCGCGCGAACAGGGCAACGGTCAGAGGAGGAATCAATCCGCGAAGACAGGTCGCGGAAAGAAGAATCAAGCCGCGAGAATCAGAGAGCGCACACAATCAGGAGGAAAAGACCGTTTCCTCTGATACCATGTTAGAAACGAACAAAAAACAAACCGGAAGTGGTTTAATAGAAACTTTATTATCCCAAAAAAGGTATCAATTATAATGGTATAGCCTCCCTTTTATAGAATGGAGGAGATGAGAGAGATTACAAATAAGCAATGTGGGACTACAAATTTACAAGTATATGCGGCTTTACAAAATGACAAACCGGACAAGCCGTGCGGTTAGACAAACCGGCTAACCGCGCGACCACAACCAGGATGAGAGAACAAGCACCCCAGAGAGCAAGTCGTCACAAGAGACCGCTAGACCGCCCGGTCTCCAAGTCGTCTGAGACAAGTCGCCTGACTGCTGGGACACCAAACTGCAACAGCCCAGCATACAGACCGGCTAGGAGAAACCGCCAGACCGCCCGGTCTCCGAACAGCAACAAACCGCCCGGTCTCCATCCTGCAACACGTATAAATTGATATGGGACCTTTTATACGATAGGAGCCCTGTAAAAGATCCTTTGGCTTATGTGTTTTTCATATAAGTTAAGGTTACTTTCTTATTCAGTTTTTCATATCCTTATTACTGTCTTATATATTATAGAACTGCTAGATTAGTTCTGTCGCCACTTGCTTGTTTGTTATTCTTCACTTTCATGTCCTCTCCTTTCCTTCTCCCTGCTCGGTGCCTAGGAGCCATGGGGGAAGGGGCGGGGGATGATAGGACTTAGTCTTTTAGACTAACGGTTTTCGAACCACATCATATTAGGGGACCGTGGAGCCCAGCATAGAGGAGAAGCCCCGGAGGTCGGCACGCATGGAGATGGGCCAGTCTAGTACCGGAGTTCAGATGACAGGGACTGTGAGTCCTGATCATTATTAGTTATAGTATTTGCTTCCGCGTTGAGAGATTTGTAGTGAGCACTTGATGTACCGGGCATGAGCCCAAGATTTAGTATTTTGTCATATCTGTGGATACTCCCTTCGTGGAGAATATTTATATATATGTGATTTCTGTGGACATGCTTTACCATTGGCTACAGTTGTGATCGATTTGGCCGGCAGGATCGGCATTTTGTAGTGATGACCTTCTCGGGGGCGAAGGTGTCACCGCAAAGCGGCGGTTCTGGGCCTAAGACCCCGGTGTTTTAAAAAGAAAAAAAGGGGGTCTTATAAGTGGTATCAGAGCAAACATCGATCGACAAGTAGCAGTCCACAACCCCTGAGTCACCCCCGCACGGGTTTAGTTTGGGGACAAACTAAGCAGCGGAAGCAGTGGTGTGCCCATATGGGGGATCACATGTAAATTGTCCACTTTTAATTAGGTTAGAGTCGATTACTTACTGATGGCTTTTGTTACGCAGCCCCCAGCACAGCCTACGCCACAAGGCGGAGTCCAGCAGACTCTGAATGATGCACCACCTCCCCCGGTCCCCAATCCATTCCTACAGTCAGAGATGTGATAAACTCTGACAGTTATCCTGGAGGAGTTTAGGGCACAACAGGTTCCGGCTCCGCAGCCAAATCCGGGGGCCAACTGGCTGAGCATTTTCCGAGGACTTTCTCCCCCATCCTACTTGGGGATAGAGTCGGTTGTTCGGACGGAGGAATGGCTGTACATTATGTATGAGATGCTGACCAGGATCTGGGGCCCGTAGGAGGAGAGGGTGCCCTTAGTAGTCTCTTGCTTGGAGTCCCATGCCTAGAGATGGTGGAAGACGTCGTTGGATACGACGTCTGCTGACAGAGAGGTTGTAGAGATTTCTTGGGGAGAGTTCAGGGCTGCATTATTGGAGCATTTTGTTCCACAGTCTATTAAATTTTCTCAACGTGGTCAGCAAGGTAGCCCAAACGCCAAATTAATATCTTCGGCACTACCCAGTTCGCACGTTGAACCAGCGGAAACCAAGGACTAGAGGCACAAAGGTAAATCCCAACAAACAATGGAGGCACAAGCAGGTCTTTTATACATTCACTTCTTTACAATGCGAGGCATACATAGCGAGACATGATTTCGCTAGTATAACAGCTGAAAACAGAAAGCACCAAAAAACAAGCCGGGCGGACAGCACCGGAGTCCGCCGAGACCGCGAGGTCGCCGAGGTCGCCGAGTCCGCTGAGCTCGCCCAAGCTATGCTGCAATCCGCCGAATAGACACGGAGTCCGCCGAAGCCGCGAGGCCGCGCGGACACACCGTTATTCGCCTCCTGCTGAACTTGAACTGAGGAACACCCCTACCCGCCTGAAGCCGGCGGACAGGTTATTGAAGCTGGCAAAGTTGAAACAGAACTGACAAGCCGCAGAGCGACCTCCTGCTGAGTCCGCAGAGACCGCACACTTCCAAGCACTTGACCGAAGTCACAGCCAAACTCCTGTCTCCTTGAAGCTATCCGCGCGACCTGCACACAGCAAACCGTCAGCCTGAAACAATCCGCGCGGACTGACAAACACAGACCGCAGCTCCTTGCACACCCCAACTTACTGTAGATGTGCCCGGGGGTCCTATTTATAGGTGAGGTGAGGAGTGTGGTCACCGCCCTAGAGATAGCGTCACCACCCCAGCCCGCGCGATAGCAAAACCACCGTCCGCCGAGTCCGCATGGACTTAGCCGGATACCAAGGAAAACCGCCAGGAGCAAGGCAACCTTTGGCGAACCCTCTCCAGTCCGCACAAGCTATGCGGACAAGGCACCAGCCCGCAAAGCTCCAACCACTGCAAGACAGTAACCCCCTTCAATGGCAGTCCGCACCAACCCGAGGCAGTCCGCAAGACTCACACCTCAATCCGCCACAAGCCCACGACCAAGGAAGACACAACAGTCCGCCCGGTCACAGCAGACTTGGCGGATACCGCGGATACCATGGCCTTGGCACAAAGTGTGACCAAGTCCAAAACCATCAAGGGCCAATGCGAGCATGGCGGACTCAAATTCCCGTCCGCCAAACACCCTGGCACGGACCGCCATCAGTCCGCCAGCTCCTCACACTTCTGACCAACGCAGCAGCCAACCGCGGACTCCAAAACACAGTCCGCCAAACGACCTCCACAGCAAATCGCCTGCTGTGTCACCAGAGCTCGACAAGGCCTCATCCAAGCTCTAAGCTCAGTCCGCAACAGCCCACACCGCGGACACTCCAGTCCGCAAGCTTCCCGCGGACACGAGCCAACCCGCCTATCAGCACAAGCTTGCACCCGCGGCCACTGAGCAATGCACCAGTCTGCAACCTTCATCCGCTCAGGCCGCTCCTTGGCAAAGCCAATCAGCAAACACCCTAACCGCAGAATCCAGGCCGCATAGTCCGCGGACTCAACCCGTGCAAACCGCTCAGAAGAACAACCGGCTTCTCACTAGACTTTCCACCAGGCCGCACATCACAGTCCGCCCAGTCCGCCCAGTCCGCCCAGTCCGCCAAGGTTGTCTGCCCCAGGCCGCCCGGCCTGTCCCGTCACCCACTTCCACTTCACAAATTTCAACACTCCCCCTTGAAGTGGGAAGTGGTGACCAAGCCCAGCAAGCTGCGCAAGTGTTCAAACGGCCCCTTCGACAGTGGCTTCGTGAAGATGTCAGCAAGATTATCTTCACTCCGAACATGCCCGACCAGCAGAGATCCTTCCAACACCTTCTCCCTGATGAAGTGGTGATCAATCTCTATATGCTTGGTCCTGGCGTGACACACTGGATTGTTAACCAGTTTGAGAGCACTCTCATTGTCACCCCGGAGTAAAGTAGGTCCTTGCACTTCTTCATGAACATTCTCTATAAGCCTCCTCAACCAAACGGCTTCCCGAGCAGCCAAGGCCGAAGCCTTATACTCCGCCTCCGTGGTTGAAACCGACACCGAGTCCTGCTTCTTGCTACACCACGAGATGCTAGCTGAACCGCAAGTGAACACATAACCTGAAGTAGACCTTCGATCATCCGAATCACCGCCATAGTCAGCATCCGTGTACCCGAGCAACGCAACCTCCGCGTCCCTTCTATAGAGGAGCCCCATGTCAGAAGAAGCCTTGACATACTTCAAAATTCCCTTTGCCGCCACTAGATGTGATTGCCTTGGTTCAGCCATATACTGACTTACTCGGCCAACCGCATAAGCAATATCCGGCCTTGTAATCGTCAGGTAAATCAAGCTCCCAACAAGAGCCCTGAACATCAAGGGATCATGAAGAACCCTTCCCTCATCTCGTCGAAGCTTCAGCCCAGATTCCAGTAGAGTAGAGCACTTCTTCCCTTCGCCCATGCCAAACCGCTTCACAATGCGATCAGCATACCCTTTCTGGCTAATGAGAACCCCGCACTCCTTCCTCTCCACTTCCAGACCGAGAAAGTGATGCAACTCTCCCAAGTCTTTCATCTCGAAGCGTATAGCAAGCTCAGTCCTGAGCCTTGCTACTTCCCCCTCCGAGTTCCCTGTGATGATCATGTCATCCACATACAGCAGGACCAAGACTCTAAGCTCTCCCTTCTTCTTGACGAACAAGCTTGAATCCGAGTTAGAAGCAAGGTATCCACAGAATTGCAAATACTCTGCAATCTTCCCATACCAAGCTCTAGGAGCTTGCTTCAACCCATAGAGAGCCTTCCTGAGTTTGCAGGTATAGTCCGGATGCTTCTCAGAGACAAAACCAAGCGGCTGATCCATGAAGATGTCCTTATCAATCTCTTCGTAAATAAAGGCATTCTTCACATCGAGTTGCCACAACCTCCATCCCTTGCTAGCAGCTAAGGCGATCACCACTCTTACAGAAGTCATCTTCGCAACTGGACTGAATGTCTCCTCATAGTCTTCTCCATACTGCTGTGAGAATCCTCTAGCGACCAGGCGAGCCTTGAACCGATCAATGCTCCCATCAGCCTTCTTCTTCAACTTGTACACCCACTTGCAAGTAACTGGAGTAATGCCATCAACCTTGGGCACAAGGTCCCAGGTTTCATTCTTCTTCAGAGCATCAATCTCTTCTTTCATGGCATCATCCCACTCCTTCACTCCAGTGGCCTCGTTGAAGTTTGCAGGCTCTCGCTCATCCAGAGGACCTGCAAAGAAGCAGGAGACAAAGCTCACTGCATTCCCATCACAGTACTGAGCCGGTGGCTTAACCACCCTCTTCGATCTCCGAAGAACTGGCTCCTTGCTCACGGCTTTCGTTGCTTCTTCGGGCTCCACTCCTACCTGGGGCAAGCATTGAACAGTGCTCCCCCTGCTTCCTGAGCCAGAAGGCTCAGCCTCGGAGTTCGAAGCAACAGGAGCTGCTGGTGAAACAGCAAGCTCCTCTTCCAAGCCTTCAGCAGCCTCCACCGGTGCTTCATCAACCTTGCTACTTCCGGTTAGCTCCACCGAGCCACCTCCATATGACGTCAGCTCGTCAAAGACAACGTCTCTTGACACCACGAACTTCTTCGTCACAGGGTCCATGCACTTCCATCCCTTCTTCCGCTCATCATAGCCAACAAAGACAAGTTTCCTTGCCTTCGCATCCAGCTTTGTCCATGAGGCATCCGGGACATGCACGTAACAAGTTGAACCGAACACCCTAAGGTGTCCAACACACGGCTTCTCCTTCAGCAACAGCTCAATGGGAGTCTTCATGTTGATAGGGCTGAGTGGCATCCGGTTGATAACATAAGCAGCACAAGACATTCCCTCCGCCCAAAAGGACCTTGGGATATCTTTCGCATGAAGCTAGCATTTGCAGGTCTCCGTCAGATGACGGATCTTCCGCTCCGCTACCCCATTTTGTTGTGGAGTGTGGGCACATGTAAGTTCCCGTTGGATCCCGTGCTTCCTGCAGAAGTTAGAAAACTCGGAGGAGACAAACTCCCCTCCGTTGTCAGTTCTAAGCTTCTTAACCCGCAAGCCAAGCCGGCCTTCTACCAACTCCTTAAACTCCACGAACAAACGGAAGGCTTCCGACTTCTCCTTTAAGAAGTACACCCAAGTATACCTTGAGTAGTCATCAACCAAGACAAGCATAAACCTGCTTCCGCCAAGGCTGGCAGTAACCGTTGGTCCCATCAGGTCGCCATGAATGCACTCCAGTGGCATCTTGCTCCTTGTTTGTGATTTATCAAACGGAAGGCGATGTGCCTTACCGTATTGACAGCCAGCACAAACATGCTCATCACCAAAGGAAGATAACTTCGGCAACCCCCTCACCAAACTTCTACTCGCCATTGCCTTCAGCTTGTCCATGCCAACATGCCCCAGCCTCTCATGCCAGATAGCAGCACTATCATTGGCCCTCATTCTATCAACATAAGCACTGGTGGAAAGAACATACAAGCTCTTCACCCTCCTCCCAACATGAGCAACATCAGCCTTTACCGCTGATACGTTGCGAAGGAACCTCACGTCTGTTGGCCCAAACAGAACATGATACCCAGCGTCCACCGCATTGGTCACCGAGAAGAGGTTTTTCTTCATGCCCGGCACGTGATACACACTCCTTAACGTGAGTGGCCCCTGATCACTACCCAAATACACGACCCCCTCTTTCTCTGCTGCATAAACAGTATTATCAGCAGTGATAATAGCTTCATTACCTGAGTATGGCTGCATGGAGGTGAACTTCGATTTGTCTCCGGTGAGGTGATGACCACACCCGGAGTCCACGATCCACTCGCTGTTGAAGTCCTCAGCAGACAAGGCCCGGACACTAGTGCCCGTCATGAAAGCTCCGCCCCATTCTGCTTCTTCACTTCTTGAGCAAGCTTCCTCCTTTCCCGCAGCATGCCCAGGCTGTAGTTTGACCTTGCAGTCCCGCTTGAAGTGCCCTCGCTGATGACACCGGTAGCACTTCAGATTCTTCTTCCAGTCCTTAGGAGCATTGCTCCTCTCCGGTGGATATGAAGTTGAAGTCTCCTTCTCACCAGCGGCCTGCACCTTCTTCTTCTTCTTCCCTTCCCATCCCTTCTTCTTGCCTGAGAAGAGAGCTTCGCTGCCTTCCTGATTCAAGTTCACTTCAGCCATCTGCCTTGCTAAGCTCTCCTGCGAGGCAAGCAGATTCTCCAGCTCAACCAACGACGGCTGAGTAGCCCACCCTTGAACAGATGTAACAAAGGCCACATACTCCTTCCGCAAGCCGCGGATAATGTGCCTTTTCATCTTTGCCTCAGAGATAGGCTCATCAGGATCCAGTGCCGACAGCTCAGCACACAAGCTCTTCATCTTTAAGAAGTACTTGGAGATGGAAAGGTCTCCCTGAGTTGCCCTGGCCAACTCATTCTCCAGGAACTGAAGCCGCGCCACATTCTTCCTATTGAACAACTCATCAATGGTTGTCCAAATATCAGCAGCCGACTCACATCCAATGATGTGATCAAACAGTTCCGGAGACACGGCTCTCTTCAGAATGAACTCCGCCTTAGCATTTGTTCTTCTCCAGAGCCTTACCTGCTCAGCAGTACCGAAAGCAGCAGTGACTTCCTGTCTGTCGTCTCCACCGACGACTTCCCACAGCTCCTCGCCCAGAAGATAACTCTTCATGCATGACTTCCACATCTTGAAGTTAGTCGGCGTTAAGAGTTCAATGCCCAGACCCCTTGCAAAACTCCCTTCCATTGCAACACCTGTTGGCAACCTTTCAGCAGCTCCGAGCAACAACACAGGTTGATCATCACTCAATCACTGAGTAACAACACTGGCTGACTTCCGCTCACGCAACTGAACCTCAGCAATCTGCTCTGATACCATGTTAAATTTTCTCAACGTGGTCAGCAAGGTAGCCCAAACGCCAAATTAATATCTTCGGCACTACCCAGTTCGCACGTTGAACCAGCGGAAACCAAGGACTAGAGGCACAAAGGTAAATCCCAACAAACAATGGAGGCACAAGCAGGTCTTTTATACATTCACTTATTTACAATGCGAGGCATACATAGCGAGACATGATTTCGCTAGTATAACAGCTGAAAACAGAAAGCACCAAAAAACAAGCCGGGCGGACAGCACCGGAGTCCGCCGAGACCGCGAGGTCGCCGAGGTCGCCGAGTCCGCTGAGCTCGCCCAAGCTATGCTGCAATCCGCCGAATAGACACGGAGTCCGCCGAAGCCGCGAGGCCGCGCGGACACACCGTTATTCGCCTCCTGCTGAACTTGAACTGAGGAACACCCCTACCCGCCTGAAGCCGGCGGACAGGTTATTGAAGCTGGCAAAGTTGAAACAGAACTGACAAGCCGCAGAGCGACCTCCTGCTGAGTCCGCAGAGACCGCACACTTCCAAGCACTTGACCGAAGTCACAGCCAAACTCCTGGCTCCTTGAAGCTATCCGCGCGACCTGCACACAGCAAACCGTCAGCCTGAAACAATCCGCGCGGACTGACAAACACAGACCGCAGCTCCTTGCACACCCCAACTTACTGTAGATGTGCCAGGGGGTCCTATTTATAGGTGAGGTGAGGAGTGTGGTCACCGCCCTAGAGATAGCGTCACCACCCCAGCCCGCGCGATAGCAAAACCACCGTCCGCCGAGTCCGCATGGACTTAGCCGGATACCAAGGAAAACCGCCAGGAGCAAGGCAACCTTTGGCGAACCCTCTCCAGTCCGCACAAGCTATGCGGACAAGGCACCAGCCCGCAAAGCTCCAACGACTGCAAGACAGCAACCCCCTTCAATGGCAGTCCGCACCAACCCGAGGCAGTCCGCAAGACTCACACCTCAATCCGCCACAAGCCCACGACCAAGGAAGACACAACAGTCCGCCCGGTCACAGCGGACTTGGCGGATACCGCGGACACCATGGCCTTGGCACAAAGTGTGACCAAGTCCAAAACCATCAAGGGCCAATGCGAGCATGGCGGACTCAAATTCCCGTCCGCCAAACACCCTGGCACAGACCGCCATCAGTCCGCCAGCTCCTCACACTTCTGACCAACGCAGCAGCCAACCGCGGACTCCAAAACACAGTCCGCCAAACGACCTCCACAGCAAATCGCCTGCTGTGTCACCAGAGCTCGACAAGGCCTCAGCCAAGCTCTAAGCTCAGTCCGCAACAGCCCACACCGCGGACACTCCAGTCCGCAAGCTTCCCGCGGACACGAGCCAACCCGCCTATCAGCACAAGCTTGCACCCGCGGCCACTGAGCAATGCACCAGTCCGCAACCTTCATCCGCTCAGGCCGCTCCTTGGCAAAGCCAATCAGCAAACACCCTAACCGCAGAATCCAGGCCGCATAGTCCGCGGACTCAACCCGTGCAAACCGCTCAGAAGAACAACCGGCTTCTCACTAGACTTTCCACCAGGCCGCACATCACAGTCCGCCCAGTCCGCCCAGTCCGCCTAGTCCGCCAAGGTTGTCTGCCCCAGGCCGCCTGGCCTGTCCCATCACCCACTTCCACTTCACAAATTTCAACACAGTCGGCCAGAGACGAGCTAGAGGATAGATTTTTACAGTTGAAACAAGGCAGCAAGACAGTGGTGGAGTATCATCGAGAGTTCAACTACTTAGCATGATTTGCGGATTCTTATCAATTGGATGAGACATGTTACACTAAGAGGTTTTATAAGGGTCTGCGAGAGGATCTGAGGGAGGCCCTACTGTTCGTATCTGACGGGCTTATTCCTCGGATATTGGAGATGGCAAAAAGGCCTGAGGCAGATTGGCACACTACCCGAGGCCGGAAGCGGCCAACTGAGGACCAGGGTCGGGGAGCCCGAAATGATCAGCGACGGGGCCGCATCACAGATGGAAGAAGAGCAGAAGATTAGCCTCGTCAGGAGGTGAGACAGGAGCAGAGGGAACCAGTAGTGGTGGCCCCTCAGCCACTCCAGATGCGGGAGGTGCAGAGACTCGGGGGTATGGCGTATCCCCTTCCAGAGTGCTTCAACTGTCACCAGGTGGGGCACATTTGGAGGAACTGCCCCATGAGGGGGGCACCACCACCAGCACCACAGGCTGCCCCGCCAGCTCAGTATTTTGGAGGCCGAGGACGTGGCTGAGGTCGTGGATACCAGGGTAGATACCACAAGCAGGAGAGGGAGCCAGTATATGCTCTGGATCTGACTCAACAGCGGAATCCGGAGCAAGTAATCACAGGTATGCCAGTTAATTATAAGTTTTCTCTTTCCTAGATATTAGAGTTATGGATATAGAACTGATAAACTAGGAAAGAAAACCACAAATTAGATTTCTACGACCTTAAACTACCCCATGCATAGTCTTCATCAGCGGCAATCCCGCTTATACACTATTCGATACGGGTGCTTCGCACTCGTTCGTGTCGGAATCCTTCGTGGAAGGGCTGGAAGGTGTGGAGCGGTTCACAGGCCAGATGATGAGGATACGGCTACCAGACGGATCGGAGTTATTCACCACTGCCCGCTGCAACATGGAGGCAGAGATCGGCGGAAAGATATTTGAAGCACCAGCGACGATCATGAAGATGTCAATCTTTGATTTGATCCTGGGAATGACATGGTTGCACTGGAACCATGCTCAGATTAACTGCATGTCAAAGAGGATTACTGTGAGACATGGGGATTCCTACATTGTCATCGAAGGTATTAGACTTATTCCCTCTCTCTTGCTGTCATTCGTGCAGGTCGTCAAGGCCCACTTACAGGGGGAGGAAGTCTATGAAGTGTTGTTTGAAATGGCTGAGGCCAAGAGTTCCATCTCGGATATTCCGGTGGTGCGAGATTTTGCCGACGTATTCCCAAAGAAGCTACCAGGGCTACCCCCGCACCGGGAGCAAGATTTCCGGATACAGCTGGTGTCGGGGGCTAAGCCAGCATCTAGAGCGCCTTACCGGATGGCCCCGAAGGAGCTGACAGAGTTTCGAAGCCAGCTGCAAGAGCTAGTGGAGGTCGGATTTGTCCGACCTAGCTCTTCCCCATGGGGGGCCCCAGTGTTGTTCGTCAAAAAGAAGGACGGGACACTTAGATTGTGCATCGACTACCGGGCACTGAACCGACTGATGGTCCGGAATAAATATCCATTGCCAAGGATAGATGAGCTGTTTGATCAGCTAGAGGGGGCGCATTTCTTTTCAAAATTGGATTTGAGGTAGGGCTACTATCAGCTGCGAATCTAGGAGGAGGACATACCGAAGACTGCCTTCAGCAGCAGATATGGGATGTTCGAGTTTACTGTGATGCCCTTCGGGCTCACGAATGCACCGTTGGCATTCATGATCCTCATGAATCGGGTGTTCGAGGCATATCTGGATGTGTTCGTCATTGTATTTATTGACGACATCCTCATCTACTCGAAGACAGAGGAGGAGCACACACGACATCTGACGCTGACCCTGGAGAGACTGCGGGAGAACCAGCTTTATGCGAAGTTCAGCAAATGCTAGTTCTGGATGAGGGAGGTGGCTTTCCTAGGCCATATCATCAGTGGTGCTGGGTTGGCAGTGGACCCGGCCAAGATTCAGGCAGTTCGGGATTGGCCGCAGCTGAAGTCGGCCACAGATGTGTGGAGTTTCCTAGGACTTGCTGGTTACTACCGGAAGTTCATGGAGGGATTTTCTCATATTGCCCTTCCACTCACATCCCTGATGAGGAAGGATGTGCCCTTTGTCTGGACCACGCAGTGCGAGGTGGCTTTCTAGGAGCTGAAGGGTCGACTCACCTCGGCTCCTATACTTGCCCTTCCTTCGGGGAAAGAAGGATTCCAGGTCGACACCGACACTTCCTACTAGGGAATGGGTGCAGTGCTGATGCAGAATGGGCATGTGATAGCATACGCTTCTCGGCAACTAAAGAAGCATTAACAGAACTACCCAGTTCATGACTTAGAGATGGGAGCGATCATATTCGCCCTGAAAGTCTGGCGGCACTATCTGTACGGTGTCCACTGTGACATTTACTCTGATCACAAAAATTTAACGTATGTGGACACGCAAAAGGAGCTAGATATCAGACAGAGACGATGGGTGGAATTTCTAGCAGATTACCAGTACAAGATGCACTACCACCCAGGGAAGACGAATGTGGTGGCAGATGCGCTGAGCCGGAAGGCCACAGTCCCTGCAGTAGGACCACAGATGATGACTTTGGAGTTGATCCAGACATTAGAAAAGATGCAGATATCCTGTGTCTGAGGATCACCCTGAGCTGTACAGAGAGTACCTAGCGTCGTTGATTGCCCCAGATGACATTAGAGACCGAGTCAGAGATGGGCAGAGGCAGGATGCCCAGCTAGAGCCAGTATTTCAGGCCTTAGAAGCAGGCACTGTTGGGGATTACACGTTAAGGGATGGTCTAGTGTGTTTCAAAGGAAGAGTGTACATACCAGAGGGAGGCCAGGTCCGGGAGTATATTATGATGGAGGCCCATTACAGTCGGTATTCGGTACACCCGGGGATTACAAAGATGACTGCGAATCTGAAGAAGACTATGTACTGGCCAGGCATGAAGAAGGATATCACCTACTTCGTGACCCACTGCGAGGCATGCCAGCTGGTGAAGGCGGAGTGCAGAAACCTTGCAGGATTGTTGCAGTCACTCCCAGTACCATAGTGGAAATTTGACGACATCGCGATGGACTTTATCCATGGGCTTCCCCGATCAGGGACGGGGAACGATTCGATTTGGGTGATCATCGACCGGCTGACGAAGGTAGCCAGATTTATCCCGATCAGGAAGGATAACTCGGTTGGTGTATTGGTTCGGAAGTTCGTGGAACAGTTCATCCGTTATCAAGGTGTACTCAGGTCAATTGTGTCGGACCGAGATGGACGGTTTACATCCAGAGAATGGAGATCAGTACAGACTTACTTGGGCACTCGGCTAACATTCAGTACAGTGTTTTATCCCCAAACCGATGGGCAGACGGAACGCACCAATCGGAATCTAGAAGATCTGTTGCGACTATGCATATTGGATCGCGGTGAGCCTTGGGAGAAGTTGTTGCCACTGATCGAGTTCTCATATAATAACAGCTACCAGTCCAGCATAAGGATGGCTACTTATGAGGCCCTATACAGACGGAGGTGTAGGACTCCGCTGTCATGGATACAAGACGAGGATCTGAAGGCCTTGGGTTCAGAGTTTGTCTAGGACACCGAGGCTCAGGTGAGATTGATACGGGACAGGATGCTAGAGGAACAGAGCCGACAGGCTAAGTATTATGACGTTCGGCATCGTCGGGTGGAGTTCCAGGTGGGGACCAGGTGTTCTTAAAGATCCGACCAATGCATGGGGTTTCACGGGTACGAGGTCGGAAGAAGAAGCTCAGCCCAAGATATATGGGGCCTTATAGGATCCGGGAGCGGATCGGTCCCTTGGCATACAGGCTGGAGCAGCCACCGGAGCTGGCGAGTCTACACGACGTGTTCCATGTATCCTCTCTTAGGAGGGCTCTACTATGCCCGAAGCAGTAGATTACGGCCACTGATGGGCCGATAGCAACTGATCGGTCAGTTCACCTGGAGCCAGTCCGGATTGACGACAAGGGAATACGAGTCTTACGCCGCAAAAAGGTACCATTAGTTAAGGTCCTGTGGAGGAATCATGGGCGAGGGGAGCACACATGGGAGCCTCAGGACTTGATGCGACAGAGATACCCAGAGCTTTTCGATCAGGTATTACTCACAACCTCTCGGGATGTTACAATTTGCTTTCCATGTTTGAAACCCCGTAGGCCTAACTAGAATTTCGAGGACGAAATTTTTTGTTTATATATTGGGATTTGTAACATCCCTCAAACAACTAGACCCCTAGGAGTGGTTTTGTCAAGACCAGGTCATGACAAAATCCTAGGAAGCCCAAGAAGACCAAGTGAACCTAGGAATGTGGGTGAGACCACTATGGTCTACACATAGTAGATTTCTGAACTCTTGTTTAAGATGATCATGGGGCTTCACCAAGACTCCAAGACCCCACCATGGTCTCACCAATCCATTGTGAGGTTCATTAGAGCCCAGATGATCCATTGAAGTCAACCTAGTGGTGGCAAGTTGACCTAGAAACACTCTAGGACTAAATTGGGCAATGTGTCCTAACTAAGGGTAGGTGCCCTAGTGAAGCCCAACTAACCCTACCAGGGACTTCCTAGACCTAAAGTGGGATCAATGGGTCACTAAGGACCCATGGAGGGCAGTCAAAAGGGTTAAGTTGACCAAAGTCAACTCTAACCCTAAATGGGTCAACCTGACCTACATAGGGTCAATTGACCATCCCTTAGCCAAGTGGACCTCACACATACCTTCATAACCCTAGTGAGAGGTCAATGGGTCACCAAGGACCCATTGGGGCCAACCAAAAAGGCTAAGTTGACCAAAGTCAACTCTAGCCCTAAAGTTATCAAAGTGTCCTGCCTAAGGGTCAAGTGACCTCCAAAGGGCCAAGACAACCCTACCTAGGCCTTAGGGGAGACCAATGGGTCACCAAGGACCCATTATGGGCAACCTCAAGGACCAAACAGACCAAGGTCAACCCTAGTCAAGGTTTAGGTCAAGATAGCCCAAATGGGCTAACTCAAGCTCAAGCCCAACTCACTTGGGCTAACCTTGCCTTGATGGTAGAAATGAACATGTGGGCTGCCATTGGGTTAGGTAGGAGTCAAATTCAACTTGGTGTGTAGGAGAGAGAAAAATCTCCAAAGGAAAGAGAGAGAAAATGAAGGAAAGTAATGGAGGAGGACTTTGGGCTCCTCCTTCCCCTTCCCCAACCTCCACATTCAGTTCATTAAGACAAGGAATGCATCCCCAATTCAACCAGCTAATCCTTGACTGGTTGGAGCCAAGTTTCACCCCCTACCTACCATGGCCTCCAACCTTAACTAAGGGCCAATAATGGCAAGGTCTCCTACAGCCACCTAACACCTCATTTCATTTTCTTAAAAGCCTCACTGTACTCCAAGGAGTCATTTCAACCACTTACCTGAAGGAGCCAAGCAGTTCCACTATACAGTTGCAGAAATCCGACCACCACCACCACCACCATGGCTTTCCGGCGATCTTCCCGACTTCAGGCCACCAGAAAGGTCCTCCTCCACTCCTTTTCCCATGGATAGTTCATAGCATTCACTAGGGCCAAGGTTCGGGCTCAATTGAGCCCGATCCAATTAGGAATTTTAATGGTTTTCGGCTGAAAATCATCTTGGTAGAACCGCCGGAATAGGGCTCTCCGGCGGCTGTGCCGCCGCCTGGCGACAGCCACCACCTCAACGGAGGTGGTGGTGGCGGTGGCCGGCCGGGGAGGTGGCCGGATCGCCTGCGGCAGCGGCTGGAAGACGCTCCAGGAAGATCCAATCCAGACCGTCGGCTGGAGGTATAAGATGAAGGGATGTCGTCCACTGTTGCGTCAAGATTCGTGCTATATATGATAATATACTATAGGATATAATTTCTGATTATTTAATTCTGTCACACATTTTGTATTTAATGGTTTTAATTTTTAAAAATACTTAGGCCGCTCTACTGAACAAGTCACCAACATGAAAGTTGTAGCCTGGAGAGTCTAGTGTACAGCAAAATTGATTTGAACCCATTTGAGTGCTTGGTTTGACCAGGGCACCCATTTTGGTGGGACTTATACCTAGGGCTATCCTGAGATTAAAAAGGGTGCCCACCCTTCATCCCTGTCCCAAATGACTACAAATTTGGCAGGGAGTCCTCCTAAACTAAATCTAGGTGCTGCCCAAAAATGGCAATTTTTGGGGACAATATTTCTATAGTTTTGGAAATTATTTAATTTATCTAGGGTTAATTAATTTAAGGGACAAATGACCTCCAAACTCACCCAAATTTTGGTGAGTGGTTCTTGTGGGTATTATAAAGCTCTGTTTAAAATTTCATCACATTTGGAGATGGTTTGAACGGAAATCATGCAAACCCTAGACTTGCCCTAAAAAGGGTATTTTGGAAAAAAGTGCACTTTTGGTTTTGAGTGGCCAAATCACCTCAACAGAGGTTGTAATTGGGGCCCCTGGCTTGGCATGACTTTTTGCACCTTCCCATGAAAGATGGGGTAGATTGGAATTGATTTGCCCTAAGATCTAAGGCCAAGCCGTAAGGAAGAGTTTTTGTGCCTTGTGAAGAGCATGAGGCCAAAACACCTTGAATGGACTTGAAATTTTGTAGGGAGGGTACTAGGGTAGATAAAATCCTCTGATAAAAATATTAAGGGATTTTGGAAATGGTGGGGCCCACAAAACCCTAACCCTAGCTTAGGGCATAAACCTTGTAGTGCTAGGATAGGTTAGTGAAACCCCTTGAAATATAATTAAATTTGGGTAGTGTGGTCATAAGGATATATTGAGCCTCTGGTAATTTATTTGGGAATTTTGAATCATTATTACTACCACTTCATTTGTAACCCAATGGGATTGCCCAAATTAATGAATTGGTCATTATGATGCCACTGTCCACTGGAAGGTCATGAAAATTTTGCAGAGTGAGGTTTAGGCCATATTAATCATCTATGAATTTTAATAGAATTTTTGAATTCATATTTAGGGTATCTACTTCACAAGTTCATAACTTTGGGAACAAGCTAAATAATTCTTACAGAGCTCAATACTTGATGAAAAATTATGAAACATGATAAGTAGTGTTCCTAGTTCATTATGCTCACGTGAGAATTTATTTAGAATTTTTAGATGGATAATTGATATACTTTGTTCATTAACCCATTAACTTGAAATTTCATGAGAAAATCATGTATAGACTTATTATTCAATGATAAATTGTGAAACTTGATCTAGAGTACTTATATGCCCTTAGAATCATCCTTGAATTTTCTCTGAATTTTTGAAAGTATTAATGTTGTACATTCTCTTAAAATGATTTATTATGGGATTTATTTGAAATAAAATTAAGGGCTTAAAACCTTGCTTAAAAATTGGAAGACTTTGGATTTAAAGTTAATTATTCATTTTGTATTTAACATAAATTTATTGCAATATCATCTTGTCTGAAAATGGTACTTCATGTTCAAACTAGGAATTTTTTACTACTAAAATAATTAAATAAATTATCACATAAATAGGAAAATTGTGAAATTCTGGATTTAGTCTACAAAGGTCATAGTGGACCTCCATTAATTATTATAGGAGTACTGGATGATTATTTGGTATACCTCTCATTTTACGGGTCATATAGCTTAAGTGGTCTGCATATAGTAAAAACTGCAGAAACTATGTTGGAGTATAACTTGAGCACATGAGTTGGGATTAGTGGTTGGCCGATTTGGATAGATAAAAATAAGTTTCACCATTAGAAGTAGGATGAGTAAAAGGGTTGGATTTGCTAGTGTTAGGCGGTGTTCGGGATCGATGAAAGATCGTCTTTCTCGTAGAGAGGAAAGGTCAAATGCACTAAGGTTAGACCCAATGCAACTTTTAAGGGACTAGGAGTTGGGTATTAACTAACAAGAATAAGTGTCTTACGAAAGAGAGTTTTGGGCGTAATCCCATCGTAGTTCCTAGTGCCTTCGAGAGCCCTTCACGGGGTATACCTTGGGCAGTTCTGGCATAAACCTAAATTGTAGGCAAAACTGAAATGCAAGAGTAACTAGTAAATCTAGGGTTTCACCTTCACTCACCTCGACGTCTCGGGGTGGTAGGATGGGTCACTCGGGCTGTAGGCTCAGTGGTTTTGGTGGTGGGCGGGTTGGCCCGGCGAGCTTTGGCTCGGTTGTTGTTTATGATGGGCAGGTTGTCCCGGTGAGCTTTGGCTCGGTTGTTGTTTGTGATGGGCAGGATGGCCCGGCGAGCTTTGGCTCGATTGTTGTTGTGACGGACGGGTTGGTCCGGGGAGCTTTAGCTCGGAGCTGATACATAAGGTTGCATGTGAATAAAGTATAAGGTGGTGGGTCTTCGGTGTTGGAGAGTCGATGCACCGATGCCAACACGTTGACTCGGTGAGTGTGGTTTAGCACTTGGCCAAATGAAGTCTGGTGCGCCAGCCGACAAGAGTACGCAGGAGCTCCGCTTAGTGCACCAGCGTCGAGGCGTACGATAGCTCTGATTGGTAGTGCAATTACCAGTTTAGAGGTGGGCGACGCCCAACCCACCACTTCCGTTTGCCACTACGGAGGTATCCTGGGAGGTTCGGCTCCAGAAAGGGGGAACTAAAGGTATGTGTACAGACAGTCGAAGTGGGTGAGTTGCACTTGCATGTACACATCATGGCATAATTGTATTTCATAGCATAATCATTGCATAGAACCCCGACACCTATTGTATAAGTGGTATGGGACGCTTATACAATAGGCCCTGCAAAACGACCTCTTGGTTTATAAGTTCGTGCGAGCGTGCTTATAAGTTAAGGTTCTATTTCAGTAAATAAAAATGTAGGTTGCTAGATAACCGTTACGCTATTGTATAAATTGGTATGAGACTTTTTATACGATAGGAGCCCTGTAAAAATCCCTTGGCTTATGTGTTTTTCATATAAGTTAAGGTTACTTTCTTATTCAGTTTTTCATGTCCTTATTATTGTCTTATATATTATAGAACTGTTGTATTAGTTTCGTCATCACCTGCTTGTTTGTTATTCTCCACTTTCATGTTCTCTCCTTTCCTTCTCCCCACTCGGTGCTTAGGAGCCATGGGGGAAGGGGCGGGGGATGATATGACTTAGTCTTTTAGACTAACGGTTTTTGAATCACATGATTTTAGGGGACCGTGGAGGCCAGCATAGAGGAGCAGCCCTGGAGGTCGGCACGCATGGAGATGGGTCAGTCTAGTACCGGAGTTCAGATGACAGGTACTGTGAGTCTTGATCATTATTAGTTATAGTATTTGCTTCCGCGTTGAGAGATTTGTAGTGAGGACTTGATGTACCGGGCATGAGCCCAAGATTTAGTATTTTGTCATATCTGTGGATACTCCCTTCGTGGAGAATATTTATATATATGTGATTTTTGTGGACTTGCTTTACCATTGGCTACAGTTGTGATCGATTTGGCCGGCAGGATCGGCGTTTTGTAGTGATGACCTTCCCGGGTGCGAAGCTGTCACCGCAAAGCGGCGGTTCTGGGCCTAAGACCCCGGTGTTTTAAAAAGAAAAAAAGGGGGTCGTACACAACTTCTCCTCTGGTAGAAGAGAGAGTGGCGATGTGTCATCTTAGGTGAGTAACACATCACAAGTAAGTTCTTTTGAGAGCGGGGGTTCAGGAAAAAACTCAGTTGCTAAAATAGATGTTGTCCCGGAGGTAAGTGGATCCATGACTTCAGCTAGCGTGATAAAAGTGGGAGAAAGCTCTTCTTCCTGGAGCAGGGGTTCGAGAACAAACTCCTCGATCAAAGGGGGTGCTATAGTGGAAACACGTGGAGTCACGACATCAGTCGAAGTGATAAAGATAGGATGAAGCTCATCTTCTTTGAGCAGGGGCTCAGAAAGAAACTCCTCGATTGATGGGAGTGCCACGGTGGGGGTGGGTGGGACTAAGGTACTCGTCGTGAGACTGACAAGGTGAGACAAAGTTCTATTGAAAGACCTAACCTCGGGTTCCACTATGTGATATGAAGTGTGGAGGTATGCAAGAGCAACATAATGTGTGCGCATTGACACATATAGGTTATGAACATTGGTGCACAACCCACTCAGATTCTCTTGAGTTTTGCAGTGACGAACTTGACGTCCTTTCGCAAAGCTTTAATACGTGCATATAAATCATCCATTTTTAACAAAAAATTCCAAACTTATAATTTGAAAACGATCGGCGTTCGGCTATCCCACGATATGAGTGAGATATTCCAACAGACACATCAAACTGATGTGAACTCGAACCTATAGCTATAGTTTTCAAAGATAAATAATTGTGATCTTTTAAAATCAATACGACGCGAGAGAATTTTGCAAACTATTTTAACGACTAAAATGACCTAGGCGTCGCACAAGAACGTAAACGCTACCACACGAACATACAACGTCATGAAAATAATTCCATAAGCACAAAAATCTGATGACAGATAATCACACATATGAAAATGAACGATAATTAGAAGATTGAATTAACTAGGGCAAGCTATATTCAATTAACTTTAAGCATAAAAATGCAACTGGGGAATGGAGTCAGGAAGTAGTATACCAGCAGAACACTAACAAGGGAATGGTGCTGGAGGTCGGGATGCCTTCTAGTAGAAGATTGAGCAAGGGAATGGTTCTGCCAGGGCTCCAAACTTCACTGAGGTGTCGACTGGAATTGGTGCAGTAGAAGAAAATCGGGCTCCAACCGGAAATGCCCGGATGGATAGAACCAAGATCGACAATAGCGCCTGAAGTAGGGGACGAAGACAACACCGAAAACAATGGTCGGCGGTGGCTTCAGGAGGAGGTTTCATCAGAGGACACGAGCGCTGGAGGTGCGGCGAAACGTCAGGCGACGCTGTCGTGAAGGAACAACAACGGGAGAGGAAGTGCAGAACAGAGGCGGTGTCTTCAGGGGTGGCTCAACTGCAATTGGAGGAGTTGTTGGGAGTTCCGGCGAGGAAGATACTGACCGGAAAGCATAGCTTTAGGCAGTTTTGTTGAGGAAGGCCAAGTGCAGCGCTGGAGGTGAACCGAAAATAATCCAATGATTCGTTCAGTTCTATACCACCCGGCTTCTAAGAGGAGATAAAGAATTCTTTTATAAGGAAAAATTATGATTTCAAGTGAGGGGTAAATGGACTTTGAAGAGATGGGCTTTGAAAAAGTCAATATTAAAGAAATCTTTTCGAAAGTTTTTTTTCAAAAGGGCCTAAATCAACAAAAATAATTAAATAAAAATAGTTAATTAAAATTAAGCTTGTTCTAAACTTATCTTTCTCCTAATTAACGAATCTATGCATTAAGGGTCTCGTTGGCCGGTCACATCAACGAGCCAAACGAAATAATGCACAAATAACATGCGCGATACAAAATTACCCAAAAATGCTAATAACATGCACGTACAACTCAACGTAACAAAAAAAAACCAAACGCGTCACGACATGCGCTACACAAATAAAACAGGTACAAATAAAAAATAAAAAAAAACGTCACGGGTTGCATCAACAAGGCGACCACGAGAACAGCCCCCGAGCACAAGCATAGGCAAACCCGTGTGCGACCAGCCCGCGCGGCCGGAGGGTCGCGCCGCCACGCGGTCTCATTCCCCACGACCGCGCCCCGCGCACGCCGCCCGCGCAACGCACCCGCGCGCGCGGGCGCCACTGGTAGTCGTTGCCGACGAACCTCGTCGTCCCCGACAACCTCCTTTGTCGCCGGCCACCTTCGGCCGCCCCCGCCTCCGGGCACCTTTCCCGAGCCTCCCGAACTGCCCGGGGGGTTGTGGCACTCTTGTTATTTTGACAAAAATGGTGATCCAGGTGATTGAAACTGAGCAACGCCATTCGCCAGCACAAATCACTACTCGCCGTAATTACCATCATGACTCTTCAAAAAACTTTAAATACACCCTCAGATTTTCATTTGAAGACAAAGAACTCAGAAGCAAGAAAGAACTCTAAGGTTTTCCGGCGAGATCGTGAACTTAGGCCGATTCCTCGCACAGGAATTCTCTCCGCTCTCCCCTTGCATTCAGGCTCCAACACGCCCCAAGTTAGGTCAATTGCCCCCGCGATAGTGATCCCACCAAGGCTAAACATCAACGAGAGCACTACCCCCAGAAACTCCGTGGACTTAAAAAATTTATCGGTCGAAGCGCTCCCACCCAAGATCCGCGAGCTCATCAATACTCCAAGGACAGAGCGCTTCCATCGAGACTCCCAGGACTTGGCCGTTTTTCCTCATTTCCTGCACTTGTAACGCAGCGACGGCCTATCATCCTCCAAAATCAAACAAACTCTGTAAAACTCCAAAAAAATAGTGAAGTTTAGCTTGACACAGTTCCAGCCACGTGATTTTTCACCCTTTTCGAGTTTTTCATGTAAAAAACGCATCTTGTCAATTGCTGTTGTTCATCTTGACTGTTTGCGCGTCCGGTCTGATTCCAAGTTTAGACGGTCCGATTTCTCCGGATCGGGGAAAGACCGGGCGACCCGCAACAAGCTCTATGTTTGCAATCCATATAAACTATGAAATAAAAATAAGGAATAATGTTTTTTTGGAAGCAATCAACATGGAAGAAATTGCACGGTTTAAAACCCCCTGATTATATGAAAATCAGCACATTTTAAAGCATGGAATATTATACGAAAACTCGCCTAATTTAAAGACTTCATTTGGTTTAGTGGAGGCGGGAGGAGCAAGCGGATCCAAACGCAGTTTTCGAACCGGTGGGGGGGGAGGTGGGGGTCGAAACGGAGCGGTGGGTGGGGGCTGGTGGGTAGGGGGCGTTTCCTCCTTGCTGCGGGTGCAAACGGAGCAAACGGAGACGGAGTTTCATTTTGCTACCCTCCGTCCGATGACATTTGTAACGCCCCGAAACTCGAAAGAGGGACGGACAGCATTTAGAGCCAAGTCAGGATCTTGGTAGGAGTCACACGGCCTGGGACACGTGCGTGTCCAAGGCCGTGTCCTGCTCGGGTTCGACGAAGAACCCGGGTTGTTGACGAACTGCGCTCGACGAAGTGTCGAGACAGTGAACACGGCCTGAGACACGGGCGTGTCCGAGGACGTGTCGTGCTCGGGTTCGACAAATTTTCGCGTGGTCGACGAAAATGCGGTCGACGATCATCGAGACAACGACCACGGCCTGAGAAACGGGTGTGTCCCAGCCTGTGTCCTGCTCGGGATGTTAGCCGGGCCGTGTGATGGGATAAACACGGCCTGGAGCCCAGGCGTGTTTGGGTTTGACACGGACGTGTCAAATGTGACACGGGCGTGTCGGGTACCCGTGTTCTCCTCGGGTTGTGCTTGGTCCTGTGTCGATGGAGGAACACGCCCAAGCACACGGCCGTGTACTGAGTGACACGGGCGTGTCACGTTTGACACGGGCGTGTCCAGAACCCGTGTCCTTTTCTGGGTGCGACGGTTTCGGCGTCGATTGAGGCACACGGCCTGGGACACGGGCGTGTCACAAGCCGTGTTCGGCCCAGGAGTTTGGTTTTAAGTGTGAATCGTGGCCGTTCGTTTCCTCCTATTGGGATCTGATGGTCCAGAGCTGTCCTTGCTGAGTTATGTTCGGGAATAGGGTTTGAAACCCTCATTCTTCTTCAAGTCCTCTCTTTCTAAAGTTTTAGAGAGAAGGGAGAGCAAGGAAGAAGATGAAGGAGAGATCCGGCTGCCAGAGAAGCTTCGGAGCCCCAAATCGCGAGCCGAGTCCAGATCCGCGGAGGCAAGTCCGTTGCGGTGGTTTTCATCCGGCTAAGTTCTCATGGCTAGGAAGAGGGGTCGTAAGGTAACGACACTTCTCCTCTTGGTTTCTAGGATATGTGCTGAAAGAATTAGTTCCTAAACACCTAGAGGGGGGTGAATAGGTATAATTCCTTTTTCTTTTAAGGCAGAATATCTATTCAGTTAATTAATCAGAAACAGCTAATTCTACAGCTAACACAGCACAGAATTCACAGAATCACACAATCACAGACTGCACACAGTTTTTATGGTGGTTCCCCAAGGTCTGGGTACATCCACTTTCCCCCTTCGCCTATCTAGCAGTGTGCTAGATTCGGCCTAACTTCTTTCCTTCACCTTAGATACTTAGATCTTACAGCAGCTCAGAACCCAAACAAGGCTCCTACAACTCAGAGTGAGTCCACACTCCTACAGCTCAGGCAATCTGCCCTACCTCAGCCTTCAATAAGGCCTACAACTCAGAGATAACAATCTCCTACAGCTCAGGCTCACAGCCCTACCTCAGCCTTCAACAAGGCCTACCACTCAGAGATCTAAATATCCTACCACTCAGCCTTTATAAATCAGGCTTACAGCTCAGATCTTAAAAAGATTCTACAGAAAATAGATTTAACAATGTATTTTACCACCACCCTGGTAGAGAGAGAAAGGATGGATGGCTTCTTGATCAGTTCTTGGAAGAATCTGATGGCAGAGAACAACCAATCTTAGCTTTCTTCAAAGCTTCTTGAATCTGAACTCAGTAGGGTTGAACTCCTTTGAAGTTGATCTTCAATCAGCTTCTTTCTTGAAATTCAGATCTCAATCTGAATCCTTCTTGACAGACTGGTTCAGAATCTGCACTTGAGGGACTTGTTGATATAAGTCCCTTTCTTCACTTCAATAGATGGAGCTCTCTCTATTCAACTATTTCTTAGATCTTCTGACGAAAATCTTCTTTTGTTTTTTTGTAATTGTATGTGTATATACTTTTTCATCAATCATCTTTTGTTGATGGAGAATGTCTTTATATAGACTTCCTTCATGGTAACCGGCTGATCCGGTTTCTAACAAACTTCTGACAGCACTGACAGCTTCAGTAGATCGGTTGGTTATGGCAGCTGTCAAGTCATCCAGTCACTTCTTGAAACTCTATCTCTGTCAGCAAATTGTCGAGACTGAACTTCATCATGTGTCGACACAAGTAGACTAAGTGTCGACACAAGCCTTGGTGGTGTCGACACAGCTTCCTTGGTGTTGACACTGCTTCTCGACACAGCTTCTGTAGAATGTGTCGACACTAGTTCTGTGGTGTCGACACAGTCACTTCTTCTCTTTAACTTTGTTGAAACTCTGCTGTGTGTCGACACAAGTCCTGTGTGTCGACACAGTTGATGTCGACAAAGTCTTCTATGTGTCGACACTGCCCCTATGTGTCGACAAAGTTGATGTCGACTAAGCTTCTCTGTGTGTCGACACTGCCTCTGTATGTCGACACAGTTTCTTCAGTTGTCGACACAGCCATTCCAAGTGTCGACACAATAAACTCCAAGTGTCGACACAGCTTTTCTCCAGTGTCGACACAACTTTTCTCCAGTGTCGACACAAGCCTTCATAAGTGTCGACACAGTTTCTTCAGGTGTCGACTCATGAACTTAGAAACTTTTTCCTGCATTCTTGTATTTTCTTAACCTGCACATATAAACTCAAAACAACATCAAATACACCTTGATGCATATCATTGAGTAAGGTGAGGCTTCTTCAAATCTGGTACACATTTTCCAATGTACCCAACAATCTCCTCCTATTTGGAGAATTCATAACCCTTAGTCAATGATATACACCATTCATAACAAACACATATGATGATGTACAAAAACATTATATGACAAGGTAACTTTTAAACAAAATAAATATATGAAATCATCACAGAATAATAATGCTAACACAATGAGCATCAATCATTGTTTTGTTTCAACTTTCAAAAGTTTCTTAAGCAATAGTTTACATAGATTTTTAACACTAAAATTTACAAAGTTGTAAAATCTAGAAAATCTATCCTAAGGCTGTTCAGGCTCCTTGATGATTATTCCTTTGCCTAATTGGATCTTGGCTTATACTGGAGCATCAGTATCTTCAGCTGGCTTCTTGCCCTTCAGATCCTTCTTCTTTTGTTCTTCATCTCTTATTCTTTGCCTTTCAAAATAATGAAAAGGCTTAGGGAAATATTTGCTAGGCTCCTGAGCATTAGGAGGTAGCTTCCCAGCTTTTGCCTTTCTTCTATACTGTAGAATGGCTTCCTGTCTAGCTTCATGCTTTTTTCCATTCTTGCTCTGTGTACCATTTTCCCCTGTCATGGGACTTGTCTTTTATAGCTTTCCAGGCAGTAAGTATGATATTCCTGGAAGTTGGACTCCACTGCTCAAAATCAGGCTTTAACTCAGCTTGTTCTCTGAATCTCTTCTTTGACAGTTGATCTTCTTGCTCCTTATTCACATCTGCCTCTGACATGTCAACTTTCTCAGTAATAATATTTTTATTACCCTCTGGAGGGCTGTACATTGACTGTACTTCGTGGTGAATCATTTCAAAATCTGCTGGAGGTTAAATGACCTGAGCAACTTCAGGTTGATTATCTCCAAAATAAGCAGGGTGTATACCTAACTCAACCACATTATCATCATCACAGAGGGGTGGATATCCAAATGTGGCTCTGATGCTATTAGATATCCATTTACCATGATCTGAGCAAGCTTTGACTAACACTCTCTCCCCCTTTATGACTTCTCTTGCAACATGATCCCTGAGGTCATCTTTTTGAAATCTTACTTGTTCATCAAGATAATCTACACCATCTTTATAAAATGACTTTAACTTCAGTAGCTGTGCAGAAATAATCTTTTGAGATTGCCCAATAGCTATTTATACAGCAGCTAGGCCTTCCTGTAATTGCTTATCAAAATCTGTCTGGGCTTTAGCCCTTGCTTCAGTCTAGGCAGTAGCAATATTCTTCATTTCTGTAACAATCACATTATGTGATTCGGTCAGATTATCATTCATTCTAAGTTGATTCTCTAGGACATAGTCTTGCTTAAGAGCTATATCATCAACTTGTGTTTTGATTTTTTCTTGATGTGTTGCTAGAAAAACCACAACATTTCCACCTTTGTGAAAACAATCAGTCATTTCCTTCTTATTCTGATTTACTTCAAATCTAATGGATTTGATATCTTGTGCCAAGGAGAATTGTAGATTTTTATGAGTTTCATCTATATACTTCTCCATGGCTATCCTTTGTTCATCTAGCTTTACTTGCATGGATATCAACAAAGAACTATAATTAGTTACTGGGGCAGATTGTGGAGCAGTTTGTAAAGCCCTTTTATAGTTTTGGCTTCTCCTTTTGAAAACCATCAGCTTCCTCTTTTTGGCTTGAATTTCTGCTTCATCTTCTGAAGCTGAGGTACTGACAATATTAACTCTTTCCTTAGGACTAGGAGGCAATTCCTGTGCAGTCCTAGGTAGCTCCCCCTGGGTCCCTTGCTCCTCCCCCACAGTACTTACTTGTTCCTCCTCAATGTTAATTTGCTCCCCCTCAAAGTCTGCTTTCTCCCCCTCAAATTCAGGTTGCTCCCCCTCAGTTCTTGCTTGTACTATATCTGGAAACAACTCTTCAAGGGTAAACTCTTGTTGAGTTGGGATTGGAGATACTCTTATCTCTGGAGCATTAGCAGTAGCAGATATATCCTCCATGATAACATCTTGTGCTTGACTGTTTAGTTGAGTTGGCTGGTCAACATCAATTAAAGATTCAGTTAGTATTTCATCCTTATCAATGAGAATTGATTGATTAAGCTCTTGAATTACCTCAAGAATAGTTTGTGTAGCCATTTCACTTTCCAAGTGGGTTGGCTCTTCCTCAAGATGAGGCTCCCCCTGCACTTGAGCACCATCTGCAATATCTTGTGCAGGAGATTTTTCAGGAATCTCTTGCCTCTCTTCATCAGGCATATCCTTAGTTAGGACCCTATCCCAACTGGAGATGATCCTTATGTCCATTCTTTTCATATGGTTGATCTTTGAACCAGCAGTTTGTTCCATTACTTCAGGAATTGTTCTAGCCAAGTACATACTCATAATTCTTCCCAGATTTGGCTTCTTAAGACTTTCCTTAATATTTTCAAAAACTACTGCTGACCAATCTGTGTTTAGTCTGTAGATGATCCTGGTCATCAGGCTGAACATATATGCTGAAATCCTATCATGCCCCCTGGCTTGCAGAGAATGACTTTGCCAACCACTTCTAAAAGAAATTTGCCTTGTAGATTCATCCCTTTTCTATTTATTGTTGATCCAATCTTCAAGGTGGGATCCAATCCACACTATTGAAGTGCTTTGTAACAGCCCAAAGTGCTGAAACAGGCAAATTTGGGTGACACGGCCTGGGACACGGGCGTGTCCCAGGGCGTGTCAGGTGACACGGCCTGCGACACGGGCGTGTCGCAGGGCGTGTCGGGTTGTGTCGACGATTGGGCTTTGTCTTGACGATTTCTGGTCTCGACGATTCGTCGAGAGGAGGCACACGGCCCAGGACACGGGCGTGTCCAAGGCCGTGTCGCATGCTCGACGATTTTTACTCGACGATCGTCGAGTGTCGAGAAGTGCATGTCGTGTTGAACACGGCCTGTGACACGGGCGTGTCACAGGGCGTGTCAAATCAGGCGACGAACTCAGCCCGCCGAGAGAATTCGACAGGGCGTGTCTTTGTGCCGTGTCTGGGCACACGGCATGGGACACGGGCGTGTCACAGGCCGTGTGAAGTCTCGGGATGATTTGGGATTTTTTCACCCAGGTACACGGCCACAGACACGGGTGTGTCTGAAGGCGTGTTGGTGACACGGCCCATGACACGGGCGTGTCCCGTGGGCGTGTCACTGGTTTGGATAAGTCGGTTGACCACCGCTTGAGGCACACGGCCAGGCACACGGCCGTGTTCGAAGCCGTGTCGGGTCAAAATGTGTGTTTTTGGCAGAATCGTGGCCGTCCATTTCTTCAGTCTGGATCCAAGGGCTGAAAGCTCTTCTTCTTTTTCCTTAAGGGCCGAAGTCAGAGAATTATTTCTCATTCTCTTTGGCCTTAACCTTTCTTCAAGTGAAGAGAGAGAGAGAGAAAGGAGGAGGAAGAAGAGAAGGGGGGGCTGCTGTTGGTGGTGCTGCGATTTACCGGCGAGAGATCCGAAGCCAGCGTTGCGGAGGGAACGCTCTTGCGAGTCTTGCAAGCAAGCTTTCAAGCCATGGCACCGAAGCGATCGTCAAGGGTAACGACTCTTCTTCCTAGCCATGTGAAGGCTTCTGTTTTGGCATATCTTTTGATTCCCCCACCAAGAGGTGGCTGCTTTTGGGAGTCATTTGGGTGGATGCTTGAAATCCCCTTGGTATTGCATATAGATCCGGAAATGAGTACGGAATAAGCATGCTGTGTGAAGCCCATCTGGACAGGTTTGTCTGGATTGGTGATGTTGCATACGAACCGGAGAAGACTCCGTGATAAACGTGTAGTGTAAGGAGTTTATGGGTTATGCCTGCGAAAAGGAGTAGCAGGAAGTACTGGGGTGGTAGTCCAGGAAAATAGCCTTGTGGTGGTTTTGGGTCCAACCTGTGGTTGAGGCACAGGAAGTACTGGTGGGACCAGGAAAGGCCTTTTTTGTGATGCTTGATGTCATAGGGTGTCCACCTGTAAAGCGAGTCACAGGAAGTACTGGTGTGCCCAGGAAAGACCCCTGACATTTGTGCTTATGCGGTGTCTACCTGTGGAGAGAATCACAGGAAGTACTGGTGCGCCCAGGAAAGACCCGTTGTTGCGGTGAGGAAATGGGTATAGTGACATACCCAGGCTTGAATGCCAGGAACAGGATTGGTGAGACCGACCCGCGCCTTTGATATAGCCATGAGTACGCTGCACGCGGAAAGGGCAAGGCGATTTGAGCAACGGGGGGGGGGGGGGGGGGGGGTGGAGGATCCGACCTGCGCTATGTCCGTCTGACGTGAGACCAAAAGTGCGGTCTGTTGGAGCGCATAGCAAAAGTCTTCGGCCTGTGCGCCATGACACAAAGGGGGGCTACGGGCCATCCCGGTGTCCGAGGACTAACTCCGGCTGCACGCCATGGAGTAAATGCTCAAGAGTGTTACCGTTGGGTGTTAACCCTGATACGGTGGTGGGCAAGAGGTTGCCAGAACACCAAGAATGTGCCCTGAGTGCACGGACCGTTGGGCCGGGCGGCGAACGGTTGTGATGGCTTGTGTGCGTGAAAGCACCTTTGATGATATAGTTTGCCATACTTGTGATATGATATGCCTGCAGGGAAAATACCGCTGCCCCGAGAGGAGGGGTAGGGTCGTTATAATTTGGTCAGCTGAACGCTGACCGTTGCTTTTGTTTGCCACCGTTGGGTGGATTGTCCTTGCACAGGTGCTGGAGAGCCGAGCGGGTCGCATAGAGGTTGATGCTCCTGCTGGTGTTGCTGTTGCTGCTAGCCCTCGAAGGCTAATGTTCTTTTGAGTGTTTTCTTTTTGTGGCCGGCCTGCGCGCCAATTTGTTTAGGCCACTGCATGAAAGCCCTGTAAGGCCATAAGGCCAATACTTTATACATGTTGTAAGACAGTCCTATCTATATATAAAATGTGGAGTTTATATTTGGACATTCATGAGGAGTTCAAGTAGCTTAGGCTTCCGCTAGAATGCTTGGGATAGGTGCGATGCGCTGCTCTGGTATCATCCTGTACCTTCACCGACTGTTTTGTGGTATATCCTGTGGGGCCCCGGCCGGACCTTCTAGAATATATCATATGAACGGATGGGGTTGTTACATTTTTGGTATCAGAGCGAGGTTGTCTTGGTCTTTCCCTCTCGAAGTCGTGGCCGACTTCTTTTGTGGGGTGGCGAGCACGTGGTTGTGCACACCAAAGTCGTCTACGATTGAACTCCTGAATGTCCATGATAGGAATGCAATTTGCTATGTTTGAGGAACCTGCGTGTTCCTCTTTTGTGTTGTTTGCTTGGGTACGACCGCTAATGTGTGTGTCTTGTCCACCTTTAGGTGACTCGGAGTGGAGCTGGGCAGTCTGAGCCCCAGCGTTCTGATGAAAGTACGGCACCAGCCGCGGTGCCTACACCTCCACCGTCTGCGGAACATGTCCGTTTAGTTGCGGAGGCCTTGTTTACCATGATCCAAGGCCAGCCACTTAGGCAGGAGCAAGCGGCTGTGGGGCCAGAACAGGTGGCGGCAAGGCCTGAACCTGTCGTGGATGTGGTACCTCGAGCGACCGAGAAGCAGCTAACGCGGTTTATGAGTTTCCATCCGCCTACGTTCTCGGGAGCGGGAACCCCGACGCAGGCTGAGGATTGGTTATCGCGCGTCAAGCGAGTGATGACGGCGATAGGCACGGCGGAGCATCAGAAAGTTACCTTAGCCACCTTCTTGCTTGAAGGAGAAGCTCGGTTATGGTGGGATGAGATGGAGTTGCATCATTTGGCGGGTCGTCCGTTAACCCAAGTGTCGATGGAAGAATTCTCCCGGCTCTTCCTCGCGAAGCACCTTCCTGTGGCTCAACGGATAGCCATGGAAAATGAATTCCAACGGTTGACTCAAGGTGATGGCAGTGTTGACGCGTACCTGCATGAGTTTACTCGCTTGGGGCGGTATGCGGGTTCGATTTTTGCTGATGAGCAGAGGAAGACTAATCGGTTCTATGAAGGACTGAGGGACGAGTTGAGGTTCCTTGTGTCTAGTTCGGTGAACCAGGGTTTCCAAGCGTTGGTTGACACTGCGACCGCGTTGGAAAAGGATATGAAGAGGGTGCAAGGGAAGAGAGCGTTGGTGATGACGCAACCGGAGTGGAAGGCGCCCCGATCTGGAAAATTGTTTTATAAGAAGAGATGGGGTAAGAAGTCCAAGCCTAGTGGACAAGCTCCTTCATCAGTTGCAACGGGAGCAACTTCAGGGGCAACCTCCAAGCCAGAAACTCGTACCTGCTTCAATTGTTGTAGGATGGGGCACATTGCGCGAGATTGCCGGATGCCGCCAAAGAGTGAAAAGAAGGCGGGAGCATCTTATGCGGAGAAAGGAAAAGCGGTGGTGGAGTCTTCTGCCTCGCAAGCGCAACCCCGGGTCTACAATCTTGGCCTGCAGGAGGCCATCAAGCAGAGTGACGTGGTCACAGGTATGAGTTTAGTTTTGCTTATGCTAATGTTTGTATGCTTAGCTTAGTACCCCTACGTTTGTGGTTTGTGTGTGTGACATGTTTGTCATAGGCTTTGTGATGATTCGGGACACGCTGGCGCGAGCACTGTTTGATACAGGTGCATCGCATTCTTTTCTGTCTAGTGAATTTCTTACGCGGCTTGGGATACCCAGTCGTGCAAAGGCAGATAGCGTCAGAGTGGTGTTGCCGAATGGTTGTTGGATGCTTGCGGATCAAGCTTGCGATGTGGCGGTTCAAGTAGGAAGTCGGGATTTTTGTTTAACCGCATTTGTTTTGCCACTTTCGGAATTCGATGTGATTTTTGGGATGGATTGGCTTGCGGAGCAGCATGCTATGATCGATTGCCAGTCCAAAGAAATCACGTTGGGCCAGAATACCGAACAGGAGACCAAGTTCGCGGGTATGCGAGGAGTAGGCGGGACGTTGATGTCTGCACTCCAGGTAGTCAAAGCTGTTCGGAAGGGTGCGGAGTGTTACTTTGCACTAATTCAGGCTGTTGAGCCTAAGGCCACTTTGTGCGAGGTTCCGATTGTGGCAGAATTTGCTGATATGTTTCCCGCAGATCTCCCTGGGCTACCACCCCAGCGGGAGATTGACTTCACAATTGAGTTGGTGCCAGGTGCGAAACCAGTGGCCCGTTCGCCATATCGCGTTGCGCCTAAAGAGATGGCTGAGTTGAAGGTTCAACTACAAGAAATGCTAGAGCAAGGATATATCCGCCCAAGTATGTCACCTTGGAGCGCGCCTGTGCTTTTTGTAAAGAAAAAAGATGGTGGGTTACGGTTGTGTATAGACTACCGTGAATTGAATAAGCTGACTGAGAAGAATAAGTATCTGATACCTCGGATTGATGAATTATTTGATCAGCTAGTGGGCTCGACCGTCTATTCAAAGTTGGACCTGAAGTCTGGTTATTACCAGTTAAGGATTCGGGAAGGTGACATTCCCAAAACCGCATTTGGAACGCGTTATGGGCACTATGAGTTCACAGTCATGCCCTTTGGATTGTGTAATGCGCCCTCGGTATTTATGGATTTGATGCACCGTATTTTTCGTGAGTACCTGGATCTGTTTGTGATAGTGTTCATTGATGATATCCTGGTGTACTCAAAGTCCAAAGCGGAGCATGAGATTCATTTGCGGTTAGTGTTGAACACGTTGAGGCAAAATCAGCTTTATGCCAAGTTCTCAAAGTGTGAGTTTTGGCTATCGTCAGTGGCATTTTTGGGCCATGTGGTGAGTGGAGCGGGCATTGCAGTGGATCCAGCGAAGATAAGAGCCATACAAGATTGGCCAATATTGTCTTCCGTGGCCGAAGTTAGGAGTTTCCTTGGACTTGCGGGCTACTATAGAAGATTTGTGGAAAACTTCTCGCGGATCGCTTTGCCGCTAACCACACTGACGCGAAAGGATCAGAAGTTCGTTTGGACGCCAGAGTGCGCACGAGCTTTTGAAGAGCTGAAGGTTCGGTTGACCACGGCGCCGGTGTTGTCTTCGCCATGTGGAACCGATGGCTTTGTGATTTATAGTGATGCCTCAGGGAGCGGCTTAGGCTGCGTTCTTCTGCAGAGCGGAAAGGTGATTGCTTATGGCTCACGCCAGCTGAAGGTGCACGAGCGGAACTATCCCGTCCATGATTTGGAATTAGCGGCGGTGATTTTTGCACTCAAGCTGTGGCGACACTACCTTTATGGTGTGAAGGTGGAGATCTATACTGATCAAAAGAGCCTTAAGTATCTGTTGGAGCAGAAAGAGTTGAACATGCGACAACGAAGGTGGTTGGAGTTCCTTGGGGACTACACTTTCGAGATTCATTATACACCTGGGAAGGGGAATGTTGTCGCGGATGCCTTGAGTCGGCGAGTTCCGGCTCGAGCGAATTGGTTACAAAGGCATGATGAACGTCTGATCCAGGAGTTGGAGGCATTGGAGATCTATTGTGTTGACAAAAATTCCACTGTCATTGCGTGTTTGAACTGGACCGAGGTGCAATGTGACCTTGCGGACCGAGTTCGACGGGCAACGGAGTTGGATGCAGATCTCTTGCGCTATGGGAATGAAGGGCCAGAGGGCAAATTCACCTGGATTGACGGTCTGTTGCGAAAAGAAGGCCGATTGTGCGTCCTAAATGTGGGGAAACTGAGGGAAGAACTAATGTATGAAGCACATTATACGAAGTATTCCATTCACCCCGGGAGCACAAAGATGTTCAACGATATGAAAAAGCTCTTTTGGTGGCCAGGGCTCAAGAAAGATATTGCCCTTTATGTGGCCAAATGCCAAACATGTGCGATGGTGAAGTCTGAATGCCAAAAGCCGGGCGGTTATTTGAAGTCACTGCCGATCCCATTGTGGAAATTTGATGATATTTCCATGGATTTTGTGCATGGATTGCCAAGATCGCAGCGAGGAAATGATTCCATTTGGGTGATAGTTGACCGGCTAACAAAAGTAGCACATTTTCTCCCAAACAGGCGGGATGATTCGGTTGAAAGTTTGGCAAAGTTATATGTTGATCAAATTGTGCGTCTTCACGGTGTTCCTCGAAGCATCGTAAGTGATCGAGATGGGCGCTTCACGTCAAATGATTGGAGATTAGTTCACCGACTGTTGGGCACGAAATTGACCTTCAGCACGGCCTTTCATCCCCAAACGGATGGCCAAACTGAACGTACCAACAGAACAATGGAGGACATGCTCCGAATGTGCGCCCTTGACTTCGGAAAGAAATGGGAAGATCATCTCTATATGGTCGAGTTTGCATATAATAACAGCTACCAGACAAGTATTGGGATGGCACCATATGAAGCCCTATATGGCAGGAAATGTCGTACTCCCTTGGCTTGGGTAGAAGCGGGTGAAGCCCGGGTTGTTAAACCAAATGAGGTGGATGAAGCAAACTCAACCATTCGGACTATTCGAGAGAGATTGCTAGTTGCTCAAGATCGACAAGCGAAGTACTACAACGCCAAGCACCGGAACGTTGAATTTGCGGTTGGCGATTGGGTCTACTTGAAGATCAAGCCATTCAAAGGTGTCTCCAGAATTCGACGATTGAAAAAGTTGAGTCCAAGGTATTTGGGTCCCTTTGAAGTGGTTGAGCGAATTGGCGAAGCAGCTTATCGGCTAGCTCTGTCGGCGGACTTGGGTGGGTTACATGATGTCTTTCACATCTCGGTGCTGCGGAAAGCCGTGAAAGATCCAGCTCAAGTGATCGCGGATGATCGTGTGCCGGTGGAGTATGGGCTAACAACGAGAGTTAGACCCATTCGGATTGAAGATCGAGCCGAGAAACAATTGCGGAACAAGACGGTCGGTATGGTAAAAGTCCGGTGGGACAACTGCGGCCGTGAAGAGTTGACGTGGGAATGCGAGCAGACCATGCGAGAAGAGTTCCCTGAGTTGTTTCTGTAATTGGTAGCTTGACTGTTGTAACATAAACATTGAGATATTGTTACATTTTTCTTGCTGTCTTTTTGTTCCTTTCCTGTCTCTGAATGTCGAGGACGAAATTGTTTTGTAGGAGGGGAGGATTGTAACAGCCCAAAGTGCTGAAACAGGCAAATTTGGGTGACACGGCCTGGGACACGGGCGTGTCCCAGGGCGTGTCAGGTGACACGGCCTGCGACACGGGCGTGTCGCAGGGCGTGTCGGGTTGTGTCGACGATTGGGCTTTGTCTTGACGATTTCTGGTCTCGACGATTAGTCGAGAGGAGGCACACGGCCCAGGACACGGGCGTGTCCAAGGCCGTGTCGCATGCTCGACGATTTTTACTCGACGATCGTCGAGTGTCGAGAAGTGCGTGTCGTGTTGAACACGGCCTGTGACACGGGCGTGTCACAGGGCGTGTCAAATCAGGCGACGAACTCAGCCCGCCGAGAGAATTCGATAGGGCGTGTCTTTGTGCCGTGTCTGGGCACACGGCCTGGGACACGGGCGTGTCACAGGCCGTGTGAAGTCTCGGGATGATTTGGGATTTTTTCACCCAGGTACACGGCCACAGACACGGGCGTGTCTGAAGGCGTGTTGGTGACACGGCCCATGACACGGGCGTGTCCCGTGGGCGTGTCACTGGTTTGGATAAGTCGGTTGACCACCGCTTGAGGCACACGGCCAGGCACACGGCCATGTTCGAAGCCGTGTCGGGTCAAAATGTGTGTTTTTGGCAGAATCGTGGCCGTCCATTTCTTCAGTCTGGATCCAAGGGCTGAAAGCTCTTCTTCTTTTTCCTTAAGGGCCGAAGTCAGAGAATTATTTCTCATTCTCTTTGGCCTTAACCTTTCTTCAAGTGAAGAGAGAGAGAGAGAGAAAGGAGGAGGAAGAAGAGAAGGGGGGGGCTGCTGTTGGTGGTGCTGCGATTTACCGGCGAGAGATCCGAAGCCAGCGTTGCGGAGGGAACGCTCTTGCAAGTCTTGCAAGCAAGCTTTCAAGCCATGGCACCGAAGCGATCGTCAAGGGTAACGACTCTTCTTCCTAGCCATGTGAAGGCTTCTGTTTTGGCATATCTTTTGAGTCCCCCACCAAGAGGTGGCTGCTTTTGGGAGTCATTTGGGTGGATGCTTGAAATCCCCTTGGTATTGCATATAGATCCGGAAATGAGTACGGAATAGGCATGCTGTGTGAAGCCCATCTGGACAGGTTGGTCTGGATTGGTGATGTTGCATACGAACCGGAGAATACTCCGTGATAAACGTGTAGTGTAAGGAGTCTATGGGTTATGCCTGCGAAAAGGAGTAGCAGGAAGTACTGGGGTGGTAGTCCAGGAAAATAGCCTTGTGGTGGTTTTGGGTCCAACCTGTGGTTGAGGCACAGGAAGTACTGGTGGGACCAGGAAAGGCCCTTTTTGTGATGCTTGATGTCATAGGGTGTCCACCTGTGAAGCGAGTCACAGGAAGTAGTGGTGTGCCCAGGAAAGACCCCTGACATTTGTGCTTATGCGGTGTCTACCTGTGGAGAGAATCACAGGAAGTACTGGTGCGCCCAGGAAAGACCCGTTGTTGCGGTGAGGAAATGGGTATAGTGACATACCCAGGCTTGAATGCCAGGAACAGGATTGGTGAGACCGACCCGCGCCTTTGATATAGCCATGAGTACGCTGCACGCGGAAAGGGCAAGGCGATTTGAGCAACGGGGGGGGTGGAGGATCCGACCTGCGCTATGTCCGTCTGACGTGAGACCAAAAGTGCGGTCTGTTGGAGCGCATAGCAAGAGTCTTCGGCCTGTGCGCCATGACACAAAGGGGGGCTACGGGCCATCCCGGTGTCCGAGGACTAACTCCGGCTGCACGCCATGGAGTAAATGCTCAAGAGTGTTACCGTTGGGTGTTAACCCTGATACGGTGGTGGGCAAGAGGTTGCCAGAACACCAAGAATGTGCCCTGAGTGCACGGACCGTTGGGCCGGGCGGCGAACGGTTGTGATGGCTTGTGTGTGTGAAAGCACCTTTGATGATATAGTTTGCCATACTTGTGATATGATATGCCTGCAGGGAAAATACCGCTGCCCTGAGAGGAGGGGTAGGGTCGTTATAATTTGGTCAGCTGAACGCTGACCGTTGCTTTTGTTTGCCACCGTTGGGTGGATTGTCCTTGCACAGGTGCTGGAGAGCCGAGCGGGTCGCATAGAGGTTGATGCTCCTGCTGGTGTTGCTGTTGCTGCTAGCCCTCAAAGGCTAATGTTCTTTTGAGTGTTTTCTTTTTGTGGCCGGCCTGCGCGCCAATTTGTTTAGGCCACTGCATGAAAGCCCTGTAAGGCCATAAGGCCAATACTTTATACATGTTGTAAGACATTCCTATCTATATATAAAATGTGGAGTTTATATTTGGACATTCATGAGGAGTTCAAGTAGCTTAGGCTTCCGCTAGAATGCTTGGGATAGGTGCGATGCGCTGCTCTGGTATCATCCTGTACCTTCACCGACTGTTTTGTGGTATATCCTGTGGGGCCCCGGCCGGACCTTCTAGAATATATCATATGAACGGATGGGGTTGTTACATGCTTCCCTAGTCTTTGATGAGGGTACTTCTACTTCTTCTTGAGTTCTTGGAAGTTGAAGAGTTTTCCTCAAGCTTTTCAAAGGAAGTTTAACCTTAGTTCCCTGAACTGTAGACTTGATCTTAAGTCCAGTAGAATCTAGAGTAGTTGCGCCATAGAATTCCAGAATTTCTTTCTTTCATATCTTTGTTGGTTCAGATACCAGAAATTCCAACCCATTTTCAGCAATTAGGGTTACTACTGCTTTAATTTCGGGTTCCACATTATCAAAGGCGTTGCGTACCAGCTCATAACCTTCGTTGACATTATCTTCTAGCTTTGGCGCCATTAGGGTTGAGTGAAAGCTTGGATGGAGAAGAGATAAGTTGTCAACACAGGTTTTTGGTCTCGAAAATATGGAGAGTGTGTCGACAGGGTTTGCTGTTGACCTATTTATACCCTTCTAAAGAATGAAGGTCAAAAGGCGTGTCAACAATCTCTTAATGTGTCGATACAGTTGAAATGTGTCGACACAGACTTCTAATGTCGCGACATCAATTCTATTTGTCTTAGTCGAGTTCGACAATCTGAGGTCGACGAATCTGTGCTCGACGATATGTGTCGATTCTGCGCTCGACGAAATCTGCATGTTTACTCTAAGTATCGACACCACTTCTGGATGTGTCGACACTACTTCTCTAAAGTATCGACACCGATTCTCTAGATGTGTCGACACCACTTTCCTGGAATGTCGACACCAATTTTCTGGATGTGTCGACATCACTTCCCTGGAATGTCGACATCAACTACTATGTGTCGACACAGACAACTTCTGATGTCGACACAATTTTACTTAGCCAAATTTGTTAAACTAACTTATGTTCAACATACCTATTTCAATTTTGAAATTGTTGAATTTAGTTTCATCTAAAGGCTTAGTAAACATGTCAGCTAGTTGTAAATCAGTACTAATAAATTCTAAAGAGATATCTTCTTTCTGTACATGATCTCTAAGAAAATGGTATCTTATTTCTATATGTTTTGTTTTACTATGAGAAACAGGATTATGAGCAATAGAAATAGTACTAGTAGAATCACATAATAAAGGAGTTCTACTTACCTGAATACCATAATCTTCTAACTGATGTTGAATCCACAATAGTTGTGCACAGCAACTTCCTGCAGCAACATACTCAGACTCAGCTGTGGAAATTGTCACACTAGTCTGCTTCTTACAGCTTCATGACACCAGTCTTCCTCCTAGAAATTGACAGGTGTTAGGTACATTGGTCAAATGTACCTGATTTGAAGAAACCTCACCCAACTCAATGATATACATCATAATGTATTTGATGTATGTTTGAGTTACTTGTGCAGGTTAAGAAAGTACTGGACTGAAGCAAAAAGTTTCTAAGTCCATGTGTCGACACTCAGAGGGAAAGTGTCGACACTTAAGAAGGCTTGTGTCGACACCCAGACAAGCTGTGTCGACACTTGGAGTCATTGTGTCGACACTGGGATGCAGAGTCGACACTAGACAGAAAGTGTCGACACTTGGAGCTGTGTCGACACTCAGTGAAGAAAAGTGCAGACAGAAAGTGTCGACACAAGGAGCTGTGTCGACACTCAGTGAAGCTGAGTCTACATCAGAAAGTGTCGACACTTGGAGCTGTGTTGACACTCAGCAAAAGTTTGCAGAGACTAAGTACAAGTGTCGACACTCAACACAATGTGTCGACACTAAGTAGAAGAGTCAGCACATGAAGTAAGTGTCGACACTCAACACAATGTGTCGACACTCAACAGAAGAGTCAGCACTTGAAGCATGTGTCGACACTCAACACAATGTGTCGACACTCAGCAGAAGAGTCGGCACTTGAAGCATGTGTCGACACTCAACACAATGTGTCGACACTCAACAGAAGAGTCAGCACTTGAAGTATGTGTCGACACCTAGCACAATGTGTCGACACACAACCAGAAGAGTCAACCCATGAAGTAAGTGTCGACACTCAACACAATGTGTCGACACTCAGCTAAAGACTCTACACTTGAAGAAAGTGTCGACACAAGGAGCTGTGTCGACACTTAGCAAAGAACAGAAAGAACAACAAATTATTCTAAGTACAAGTGTCGACACTATGGGAATGTGTCGACATTCAGCTGAAGTCTCAACAAGAAGAAGGTGTGTCGACACAAGGAGCTGTGTCGACACTCAGCAAAAATCAACATTGAAGACTTGTGTCGACACCAAGAAGCAGTGTCTACACTTGACAGATTCAACACAAGAAGATGTGTCGACACAAAGGAGATGTGTCGACACATAGAAGAATTCAGCAAAAGCTAGAAGAACAAGTACTTGTGTCGACACTCAATTTCAGTGTCGACACATACAGAAGAATCTGTGTCGAGACATACAAGGAGTTGTGTCGACACCTTGTAGACTTGTGTCGACACTTACATAATATGTGTCGACACTTGGACTATAAGTGTCGACACTTAAAGACAGAAAGTCTCGACACTTTCAGACAGTTAGAGATTTTCAAGAAGTGACTGGATGACTTGACAGCTGTCGTTCCAGCCGGTCTACAGCAACTGTCAGAGATGTCAGAAGTCAGTTATGAACCGGATCAGCCGGTTACCATGAAGAAGGCTTATAAATAGGCACCCACAGTTTACAGAAACTGTTGTTGTTGTTGTTGTTGTTGAAAGTGGTTCAGAATTGTTGAAGTAATTATAAAAGTGGTACAAAGAGAATCAACACAAGAAGATCTAGCAGTTCAAGTGCAGATCTAAGAAGTTGGAGAGAGAGGGCTCCTTCCAAGAAATCAGCCTCTGGAACTAGGCTGAGAAGAAGGATTCAGATTCAATTCTGGATCTTAAGTGGCAGAGTTCAAGGAACAACTGCAGAGGATTCAGTCTTATTCAGTTCTACTCAAGAAGCTTTGAAGAAAGCTAAGTCAGGGTGAATCCAGCTGAGTTCTTCCAAGAACTCATCAAGAATCTCTCAACTCCCCTCCTTTAATTCTGAGTTGTAGAGTTATTGTTTGTATTACATTTTAACTTGTAGGATCCTTTGGATCTGAGTGATTTGTAAGCCTGTATTTATAAAGGCTGAGGGTAGGGCTTGTTAGCCTGAGTGTAGGAGATAGAGATCTCTGAGTGTAGGCCTTGGTTGGCTGAGTGTAGGCCTTGATTGGCTGAGTGTAGGCCCTTGTGGCTGAGTGTAGGCTTTGGGATAAAGCTGAGTTGTAAGGCTTTGGGCCTGAGATGTACGAACCAATTTGGGTTCTGAGACAGTGGAGAAGTTTGGCCGAATCTAGTACACTGCTAGATAGGCGAAGGGGGAAAGTGGATGTACCCATATCTTGGGGAACCACTATAAAACTCTGTGTGCTGTGCTGTGATTGTGCTGTGGATTAGCTATGTATGTTTTGTTATTGCTGATTGCTGTGCAAAAGTAGTTAAAAATCTGTGAAATAACTGTTTGGCTGCCAACAAAGTTAGAAAAGGATTAGGTCACCTATTCACCCCCCCCCCCCCTCTAGGTGTTTAGGTACCATATCTTTCAAGTGGTATCAGAGCCAGGTTCCTCAAAACAAGGACTAACAGCCTGAGGAGATCCTGTTTGGCAGATTCAGTGTAAGGCAACACAGATTCAAGAAAGTCAAGAAAATCAAGAAACATGGGTTCTTATGAGAATCACAAGGAATTGGGTTCCATGAAATTACCCATATGCAGGAAAGAGATCTTTGGGATCTGGAAAGAAAGGGTAAGACTATTTATGGAAGCCTCTGACCCTAGAATCTACATCACAGTTAAGGAAGGGCCTTATGTGCCAATGAAGATTTCAGTTTTGGATGCAAATCAGAGAACTCCAAAGGATTTCTCTGAGATGACTAAGGATGAGATTGTCCTAGCTACAATGGACAAGAGGGCACAGAACATAATAGTGAGTGACATTGATGATGCAACTTTTCAGAACTTAATTCACTGTAAAACAGCAAAAGAAATGTGGGATACCCTCATTGTCTATATGGAAGGTTCTGAAGAAGTTAGGCAAGATAGGAAGTCCTTGCTAAATCAGGAGTATGAAAGCTTTAAGCAAGGAAAGGGTGATAGCATCACTGAGTGCTATAAGAAATTTTACAGAATAGTTAATGAACTTATGTCTTATGGAAGAGAGTTCAGTAACTATGAACTAAATGACAAGTTCCTAAGGTCCCTAACCAAAGATTGGGACACCAAGATCTGTGCCATAAGAGAAATGGCTAAGTTGGGGGAAATTCCTCCTCCCACACTGTTTGGCAAGCTATTGTCTTATGAAATGCAGTTAACAGTGAGAAAAGAGGAGGAGAAATCAACAAGGACTGAGCACAAAGAAAGAACTGTTGCTTTCAATACAGAAGTTCCCAAAAAGTGCAGGAATAAGTCATCAACTCCACCTCCAGAGGTAGTTGATTCAGAGTCTGATGAGTCAGTCAGCACAAAGAGTGAGAGCAGTGAAAGTGATGAAGATTTTGCTGCCTTCACTAGACACTTTCAGAAGTTTTTGAAGAAGAAACAGTGGAGGTCAAGACCTTCTTCTTCAAAGGGAAAGGAAGTCTTTCATCAGGAGAAAAAGGCCTCAAAGAAAGACAGGAAGAGGACAAAGTCAAGCAAGGCAACTGGATCTAAGATAGTCTGCTATTGCTGCAATAGACAGGGACATGTTGTTGCAGATTGTCCAGAGAAGAGAAAGGAATCCAGTGACAGGAAAAAGACTCACTTCAAAGGCAAGAAGGAAAAGTCCTTTGTAGCCAAGAAAGAGAAGACTCTATCAGATATTTCTTCTTCAGAATCTGAGTCTGATGCTGAAGCCTACATAGGGCTGTTTGCTGAAGAAGAAGAGGAAGAATTCATGCAGATCTTGGAGTCAATTTATGAACAAGAAGACAGTCATTGCCAAGGGCTAATGACTTTGACAGAAAGTGCCAAAATCCTGGAGCAGCCAGGAACCAGTCAGGTACAAAGTTCAAGTTTAAATTCAGTCTCTTGTTCTAGTTCAGATTCAGATTCTTCTTCATCAAGTGATGAGAATGTATCTGAGTCTGAGGATGATATTCATCAACTTATAGATGAATATAGAGTGCTGTTGCAGGCTTACAAGAAAAGCAAATCCCTTGCCAAAAGTCAGGCAAAGGAAATTGCTGAACTTAAAGCTGGTGCAACAGATTTGGAGAAGCAGTTTGATCAAAAGTTGAATGAGATAGCTAGGCTGAAACACATAACAGTGATTCAGATGGGTACTATTTCATTTAAGAATGATCAAATTAAGAGTCTGGAGATCAATCTCCAGAAGGAGAAGGACTTAGTTGCTAGGTTTTCTAAACCTAAGTCAGTGTTACCTTTAATTGATGAGTTTGTTCATCATAAAGGTAGGGCTGGACTGGGCTTTATTAGACCTGCAAGGACTGAGCAGTCCAAGTCTAAGTCCAAGAGCAAAGCCCCAACTTTCAACAAGCCTGCTGTAGTCAAGACAGCCAAGGTTGTACCTAAGCAAAGGTACAACAAGTATGAATGTTGGTGCTGTGGCAAAGTTGGCCATTTTGCAGTAGATTGTTGGCACAATGCCAGTGCCAAAGTGAATTGCAAATTACCTACTGAAAAGCCAGTAGATAGGTTTGTCAAATTGCAAGCTAACAATCACCAAGGATCCAAGAATACTTTGGGTTCTAAGGTTCATTAATTTGTTTTGCAGGTAAGTCCAAGTGGCCATACCCCTACATGGTACTTGGACAGTGGATGTTCCAGACATATGACTGGAACTAGGGGACTACTGAAGGACTACATTCCAATCAAAAATGGTCCTAAAGTGACCTTTGGTGGTTCTGAAAAAGGAATCATCAAAGGGTTTGGTAACATTTCTTCAAACTTAGTTATCATTACTCAAGTGGCTTATGTTAAAGGGTTGAAACACAACCTAATAAGTATAAGTCAATTAAGTGATGTAGGGTATGACATCTCATTTGTTAAAAATGGTTGTCATATCAAGAGGTCAAGTGATCAAGAGATCATTTTGACAGGATATAGGAAGAGGAATGTCTACTGCCTAGACATTATGATTGAGAACAATGGTTCTCCAGTTTGTCTTGTAGCTGATGAGACAGTCTCTCATTGTGTCAAATGGCACAAGAGGCTAGCCCATCTTAACTACAAGACTATTAGCAAACTCTTTAGCAAAGAGTTAGTGAGGAATGGTCCTCAAGTTAAGTGTGTCAAAGATGGTATTTGCTCAGCTTGTCAAAAGGGCAAGCAGACTAAATCCACCTTTAGAAGCATAGATAACAAGGATGCTGTGAGGTGTTTATACCTCTTGCATATGGATCTTTTTAGTCCAATGCCAGTTCACAGCTTAGGTAGGAAGGTCTATACCCTTGTAGTTGTAGATGACTACTCAAGGTTTTCCTGGGTGTTCTTTTTAAGACAGAAATCTGAAACACCTAGTGTCTTCTACAGCTTTGTCAAGCAAATTCAGAATGAACTAAATAGTACTGTGGTCAAAATTAGAAGTGATCATGGTACTGAGTTTCAGTCTGAAAGCATGACAAAACTATGTGAAGACTTTGGGATATTTCAAGAATTCTCTTCACCAAGAACACCTCAGCAAAATGGCATTGCTGAGAGGAAAAATAGGACCTTGATAGAGGCTGGTAGAACCCTACTAAGTGATACATCACTGCCTGAGTATTTTTGGGCTGAAGCAGTCAACACTGCATGCCATGTTATAAATAGGGCTACCATCACTAAAGGGCTAAACAAGACACCCTATGAAGTTGTGAAAGGCAGGAAACCAAACCTATCATATTTCAGGATCTTTGGTTGCAAATGCTTCATACTTAACAATGGGAAGTCTTACTTAACTAAGTTTGCTGCCAAGTCCCAAGAGGGAATTTTTATTGGGTACAGCAATAATAGTAAGGCTTATAGAGTCTACAACTTGACTACACAAGTTGTAGAAGAATCTGTGCATGTAGTTTTTGATGAGACTAAACTTATTAATAATGAGTTGTCTAGCACTGTATGCAGCCCCACAGGTTTGACAAAGAAAATGGACAAGCTTACTATAGAAGAAGTGTCTGCTGCAAGACAGCAAGGAGAGGAGAGTAGTTGTTGTCCAGGGGGAGAACTACATGTGCCAATTGCTGAAGAAATCCAAGGAATACAGCATGATGCAGATGCTGAAGTGGTTCAATCAGAAGTGAGGATGCCTCCAGCCCACAGGCATCTTAGAGATCATCCAGTAGAGCTGATTATTGGAGATCCAAGACAAGGAGTTCAAACAAGGAGCAGATATTAGAATGCTGCAATCTATTCCAGCTTTCTGTCACAAGTTGAACCTAAGAAATTTGAAGAAGCAATACAAGATCCACAATGGACTGAAGCAATGCAAGAAGAGCTTAATCAGTTCAAGAGGTGCAAGGTTTGGGAACTAGTTCCTAAACCTAAAGACCACAATGTAATAGGAGTTAAGTGGATCTACAGGAATAAGATGGATGAACAAGGGGTCATCATTAAGAATAAGGCTAGACTGGTTGCTAAAGGATATAGGCAAGAAGAAGGTATTGATTTTGATCAAACCTTTGCTCCAGTAGCCAGACTGGAAGCCATAAGGATGTTCTTGGCCTATGCAACCTATCAAGGATTCAAGGTATACCAAATGGATGTCAAGTCAGCATTCCTAAATGGTAATCTTAAGGAAGAGGTCTATGTGGAGCAGCCTGCAGGTTTTGTTGATCCAACTCTACCTCATTATGTCTATAGACTTAGGAAAGCTTTATATGGGTTAAAGCAAGCCCCTAAGGCTTGGTATGAAACTGATGAGTACGATTATGATAGGCTTTTTACTATCATAATTGTAATCATATCTACCATTTCCTGCCCCTTTTGGTGTTAATTTCATGATAATATCAAAGAAATTGTCGTATCATAGATAGAAGAGCATATTTAGAAGTCCTTGTCAGTTCTTGTTTTAAACCATTTACTGAGTCTATTATTTTCCTATTGCAGGTAATGCCAATCAATGGACCTAAAAGTTTCGGAGCAAACAGAGGAGTTCACGGAGTCTACATGGCTGATGACAGGACAGAAATTTGGTGCACACGGCCAGACACACGGCCGTGTGCCTACCCGTGTCCTAAGCACCTGGAGCTGAAGAATTTGGGCGCAGACAGAGGAGCCTCACACGGGTATGGCACACGCCCGTGTGCATACCCGTGTCATCTTTGCACACGGCTTCCGACCAACCCGTGTCTGGGGAACACGGCCGCACACACGGCCGTGTCTATACCCGTGTCATCTGACACGGCCCACTACCAGACACGCCTTTTCGTGGGGAACCGCCCAGGAACCGCCTAGGAACCGTCTACACGGCCTGGCACACGGCCGTGTGCGACCCCGTGTCCAACCTGTTTGCAAGGGAACTATAAATTTCCTGTAGAAAAATTTATTTAGAACTTTTGGATCATTTTTGCATTGGAGAACTGCTGGAGGCTGAAGAGGAGCATCCAAGACAAGGAGGATTGAAGGGTATTTCTTATGTAATTTTTATTTAATCATTAACCCTTTGAATCCTTCCTTCCTCTTGATGATCCATCTTCAATTTATGTTTTAATTTGCATGAATTTTGCTTTGAACATTTTAGTAATCATGTATCACCTTGTTCATGTTATATTTGTAGCATTTTATTTGTGTTTATGCAATCAAACAAAGAGTTTAATCATCCCTTTTGAATTACTTATTTGTTTTACATAATTTGCAATTGACTAGATTGAGAAATTGGTTATTTGCATTGAATTTAGTATGTTCATATTGTGATGATAATTCACTTTGTATTTCAAACTCTATGATCGAGAGATATTTTGTTTGGAAAATTAGAACACGGATAAAAGAATTCATGTTAATTTAGAAATTAAATCCATGAATTTATGTAGTAATAAAGGTATTCTGTTTAATGCGAACTTGAGTGTTGTGAATTGTTCGAGAGAAAATTTACTATCTTAGGTTTAGATTTGGAATTGCTCGAGAGAGAATTTTGATGAAAAATTAACCTTTATATTGCACAAATGTAACACTCTTTTCATGTCATGATTGCTTAGAATTGAATTGATAAATGGGTTTGTTCATGTAATTAATTAAAAGCTTCATGTTCTATCGTTTTTATTTCTCCAACACTGAATTATCCGATTGGTCATAGTTAGGTTAATGTAGTTTAAATATCACTTTTGTTTAGAGGTATGAAAATAAAGGGAGGGTGAGTACGAATAGTTGAAACGACCCTGTGGAATACGACACGAGATGTAGATTTCTCATATATTACAATTGATAGGTGCGCTTGCCTGAATGCTAATTCAATCTAGTTAAGTCCATCTACATAATTGTATTAGAATGTAGAATGAAATCACATTGAATTATTACTTGTTAGCAAGAAAAATCATCAAGTTTTTGGAGCCGTTGCCGGGGATGTTTTCAATATTTTGAAATCCTAATCTTTATTGATCTACCAATTTTTATTTATATAGTTGTAAATTAGAATTTGAATAATTATATTGTGTAATATTTTTTTTTGTGTAGTCTGTTAGTCTATGACCAGGGGCAAAAATTCTGGGCTAGCACCATTTCATCCTGACCCAGAACGAATTCTCCATAACACTAACTTAAGGGACGTGGGAATTAATACCACAGATATTTCAAACGGACTATCAGAAGAGGAGACAGTAAACCAAGGAGAGAATCATCTTGAAAACTTAGATACCATGGCCAACCAAAATGAGCAAACCATGTCTGACTTTGCTAGACCTAATCTCCAAGGAACCGGGTCGAGCATCGTTAGACCACCGATAGCTACCAATAACTTTGAATTGAAGCCTAGTGTGATACAGATGGTTCAACAGTATGTTCAGTATGATGGCTTGCAAGATGAGGATCCTAACACTCACTTGGTCGGATTCTTAGAGATATGTGACACATTTAAGATCAATGGTGTTTCCAACGACGCCATTCGATTGAGATTGTTTCCATTTTCTTTAAGGCATAAGGCGAAGCAGTGGTTGAATTCCTTACCTAGAGGGTCGATCACTACTTGGGACATGATGGTTGAGAAATTTCTAATGAAGTACTTTCCACCTGCGAAGACTGCGAAGTTAAGGAATGACATCTCTACATACATTCAATTGGAGTCTGAATCGTTGTACGACACATGGGAACGATTCAAGGAGTTGTTAAGGAGATGCCCCCACCATGCTCTACCTTCATGGCTTCAGATTCAGACCTTCTATAATGGTCTAAATCCAGCCACCAAACAAATGATTGATGCGGCTAGTGGAGGAACTTTGAACAACAAGACACCTGAAGCGGCTCAGCAGTTGATAGAGGACATGGCAATGAACAATTACCAATGGACTACCGTAAGACATAAGCCTAGCAAGCCCGCAGGAATTTATGAATTAGATGCCGTCACCGCCTTAGCAATTCAAGTGGAGAAACTTCACCAAAAGATGGACAACCTTGCCTTAGCATCACCTTCCATGGCACCTCAACAATGGGACCCTTCATGCACTGGAATGCCTAGTTGTGAACCGCAAGTTCAAGAGCATGTTGACTATATGGGTAACAATATTAGGCCACCTTTCAATCAAGCCAATAACCCATATAGCTCTACATATAATCCTGGATGGCGAAACCACCCCAATTTCTCTTGGGGAGGACAAGGAAATCAAGGGAAGCAGCCCATGTTTGGACAACAACCACAGTTGGAACCAAGGAAGCCTACATTGGAAGATGTGCTTACCAAATTTATGCAAACTACCGATGTAGCCTTCCGAAATCAAGAGGGTTCAATTCGGAACTTGGAAAATCAAATTGGTCAGCTTGCAAGGATGGTTTCTGAAAGGCAGCAAGGAGCACTTCCAGGGAATACAGAGATAAATCCAAGGGAGCATGCAAAAGCCGTTCAATTGAGGAGCGGAAAGGAGTTACAAGACCCAAGGCCTGCAAAAGAAGCACCCAAAATGGAGTCTAGCGGCGAAGGACCAAGCGACATGAAAGTACAACCGATGGAGTACCAACCAGCATTACCATACCCAGCAAAGCATAGCAAGGAGCGCATGGATGTGCAGTATGGTAAATTTTTATCTATGTTTAAGCAATTACATGTTAATTTACCTTTTTCTGAAATTATTCAAATGCCTAAATATGCAAAATTTCTTAAGGATTTGATTTCTAATAAAAAGAAAATAGAAGAATTATCATTAGTAACATTAAGTGAAGAATGTTCTGCTATTTTGCAAAATAAATTGCCACAAAAACTTAAGGATCCCGGTTCATTTTCAATTCCATGTTTAATCGGTGATTTACAAGTAAATAAGGCTTTAGCAGATCTAGGAGCAAGTATAAATTTAATGCCTTATAATTTATATCTGAAACTAGGCCTAGGAGAACTTAGCCCAACAAGAATGAGTATTCAATTAGCAGATCGATCGGTTAAGTATCCTAGAGGAATAGTAGAAGATGTATTAGTTAAGGTAGATAAATTTATATTTCCTGCTGATTTTGTTATTTTAGATATGGATGAAAATATCGAAGTACCACTCATACTAGGTCGTCCATTTCTAGCTACTTCTAGAGCACTTATTGATGTTTTTGATGGTAAATTAGTATTGCGAGTAGGAGAAGATGAAGTCACTTTTCAAATTGGCAAAACTATGAAACAATCTTTAGATAACGATGATTATTGCTATTTTTCTCATGGTATTGATGATTTTATGTCTTCTATAAATTCTAATTTTTATTATAAAGATCCTTTAGAAATTTGCATAACTAACAATTATCTAGAATATGATAAAAATGATGACATTATTGAACATTTATTTTTTCTAGAAAATTGTGTTGCGATGAATAGGACAACGGAATATAGTTTAGTTACTGAAGGAGATCATGAAATTCTTAAGAATAATACTAAGGATCCACCAATAGTTGAATTAAAAAAATTACCGGATCATCTTGAGTATGCATTCTTAGGAACAAATTCTTCGTACCCAGTTATCATATCTTCAAATCTTTCCAAACTTGAAAAAGAAAAATTGATAACTGTATTGAAGAAATATAGAGGTGCAATAGCGTGGCAAATATCTGATATAAAGGGTATTAATCCTAGTTTTTGCACCCATAAAATTCTTTTAGAAGAAAACTATAAGTCGTCTATTCAACCGCAACGTAGGCTAAATCCTAATATGAAAGAGGTAGTTAAGGCTGAAATTGTGAAGTTATTAGATGCTGGTATTATATATCCTATTTCGGATAGTTCATGGGTTAGTCCTGTCCAAGTAGTTCCTAAGAAGGGTGGCCTGACCGTAGTGGCAAATGATAAAAATGAATTAATTCCAACGCGAACAGTAACAGGTTGGCGTGTCTGTATAGACTATAGGAAATTAAACGATGCCGCTAGGAAAGACCATTTCCCTCTTCCCTTCATCGACCAGATATTAGAACGCTTATCAGGACACTCTTACTATTGTTTTCTAGATGGACTTTCTGGATACTTTCAAATTCCTATAGCACTAGAAGACCAAGAGAAAACAACATTTACTTGCCCATTTGGTACCTTTGCCTATAGACGTATGCCTTTCGGGTTATGTAATGCGCCCGCCACATTTCAAAGGTGCATGCTAGCCATCTTTAACGAGTATGTTGAAGATATCATGGAAGTGTTCATGGATGATTTTTCGGTTTTTGGCGACTCCTTTGAGTTGTGTTTGAATAATTTAGAGAAAATTCTTAGGAGGTGTGAGGAGACGAACCTAGCGCTTAGTTGGGAGAAGTGCCATTTCATGGTACAAGAAGGGTTAGTACTTGGCCATAAAATTTCAAGCCAAGGAATTCAAGTAGATAGAGCAAAAATAGAGACCATAGAAAAATTGCCACCACCAACCTCCGTAAAGGCAGTGAGAAGTTTCTTAGGACACGCGGGATTTTACCGCCGTTTTATTAAAGATTTCTCTAAAATAGCTAAACCACTTACAAGGCTTTTAGAAAAAGACACACCTTTTATTTTTGAACAAGAGTGTCTACATGCCTTTGAATTCTTAAAAGAAAAATTAATTAATTCTCCTATTATGATCGCACCTGACTTTAGTCAACCATTTGAGATCATGTGTGACGCTAGTAGTTTTGCGGTAGGGGCTGTTTTAGGACAACGCCGAAACAAACATTTTCACCCAATATATTATGCTAGTAAAACACTTAATAATGCACAGGAGAATTATACAACTACTGAAAAAGAACTCCTAGCAGTGGTATTTGCCTTTGATAAATTTAGACCATATTTAACATTGTCCAAAGTGGTAGTTTATACGGATCACTCTGCACTTAGATATTTGCTAGCCAAAGCGGAAGCAAAGCCTCGTTTAATCCGATGGGTTCTTCTTCTACAAGAATTTGATCTAGAAATTAGGGATAAACGAGGAGCGGAAAACTTAGCGGCAGATCATCTTTCACGTTTAGAAAACCCACTACGATCAATGTTAGATGAGTCTGAAATTTCTGATACATTTCCTGAGGAATCATTATTTGCCATATCTACCAATATACATCTAGATTATCCATGGTTTGCAGATTATGCAAACTATCTTGTGGCTAAGGTCCTTCCAAAAGACTTTTCATATCAGCAGAAAAAGAAATTTTTCTCCGACTTGAAATATTACTTTTGGGAGGACCCTTTTCTTTTTCGGATATGTGCAGATTCTGTTATAAGAAGGTGTGTATCAGCGGAGGAAGGTTGGAAGATTTTGGAGCAGTGTCATTCAGGTCCTGCTGGTGGTCACTATGGAGCGAATCGCTCCGCTAAAAAGGTTCTTGATTCCGGTTTTTATTGGCCCCTTCTATTCAGGGATGCCCAAAGGTATGTGCTTTCATGTGATTCTTGCCAAAAAGCAGGTAATATTTCTAAATTACATGAAATGCCTCAAAAATTTATCCTTGAATGTGAAGTATTCGATGTGTGGGGTATAGATTTTATGGGACCATTCCCAGTTTCTTTTGGGAATAAATATATTTTGGTAGCTGTAGATTATGTATCAAGGTGGGTTGAAGCGCAAGCTTTGCCTACTAATGATAGTAGGGTTGTAATTAGATTTTTGAAATCCTTATTCGCACGATTTGGCACACCACGTACACTTATTAGCGATAGGGGTTCACATTTTTGTAATCTACAACTAGACAAAGTATTAGAAAAATATGGAGTTACACATAGGATAGCCACTCCGTATCATCCTCAAACTAGTGGACAAGTTGAAGTTTCCAATAGAGAGCTTAAGAGAATCTTAGAAAAATCTATAGAAGGGAATAGGATGCAGTGGTCTAGGAAACTTAACGACTGTTTATGGGCTTATAGGACCGCCTACAAAACACCTATAGGGACCACCCCCTTTAGATTAGTCTACGGTAAATCTTGTCACCTACCTATAGAATTAGAACACAAATCATATTGGGCAATACGCTCCTTAAATTTTGACACTAGTTCTATAGGAGAGAAGCGTAAACTTTAACTTAACGAATTAGATGAGTGGAGAACTATGGCCTATGAGAACGCCCGGATTTATAAGGAGAAAACCAAACTATTTCATGACCGTCACCTTCGTAAACCCAAGGTATTCCAAAAAGGTGACCAAGTCCTCCTTTATAACTCCAGATTACGATTATTCCCAGGGAAATTAAGGTCTAAGTGGTCCGGACCCTTTAAAGTTAAAGAAGTCTTTCCCTACGGTACCGTCGAGTTAACTCACCCCGAGAAGGGAGATTTTAAGGTTAATGGTCACCGACTTAAACCCTATTATGGTGAAATCCCTATGGACTTCCCTCGTCTAGAGACTTGCCTCCGTCTAGATTAGTTTTATATTAAGTATAATAGGTGTTTCTAAATATTCTTGCTTTAGTATAAGTCTAATTAGTTGTAATGAAAAATTAAAGAAAAAAATGTTAATGAAAAAAATTTCCCATCAATTTTTAATGAGAAAAAGAAAAAAAAAAATTTCTGTAAAAAAATTTTTTTCTGGAGTGGCACACGGCTACACACACGGCCGTGTGCGTGGCTGTGTACGTGACACAGGCTCAGGCCCAGCCGTGTGGAATTAATTCGGCATAAGGGCATTTTCATCCCGAGCACAACACGGGTACGCACCAACCCGTGTGCAGCGCCGTGTGCATCGGTCTCGACGATCGTCGAGACCGATGTGTCGAGACATCGAACACGGGCGTGTCTGATTACACACGCCCGTGTCTCCTACCTACCCGTGTTCATGTACCGTGCCAGCTGCGACACGGGGCCACACACGGTCGTGTTGTCGCCCGTGTCCACCTGACGCACTGACCCCAGCCGATTTGACCACACGGACCGAGGCAGGCCCGTGTTCCACGAGGCATTGGATCCCCTAACACGGGTGCACACACGGCCGTGTGCGCACCCGTGTTCCATTATTTTACACGGACCGACGCACCCAGTGTTCCACGAGGTTGCAGATTCCCTAACACGGGTTCACACACGCCCGTGTGCGAACCCGTGTGCACCCCTCTATAAATAAGGCCGTGTGGATTTTCTTTCCTGCTCACTCCAAACCCTCTCCCACCACCAGTCATCCTGTGGCCTGATCCCCAAGGCACCACCTTTTCCATTTCTCGTCCCCCTTCACTCGCATTTCTCCCCGTCTACACTATGTCTTCCGGAAGAAGTGGAGGTCGCCGTCGCCGACCGGAATTACAAGTCTCCACGGAGAGGCGGGATGCTGCTACTCCGCTAATTTTCACTGATGCATCGCACACCGCCCACTACAATCGCTTGCAATCCAAAAAATTTCAAGACATACGCATGATAGATTGGAGCGTACTTGAGGAGATAAACTTAGCTGGAGATGTCAGGGGGCTGATTTCTGTAATGGGGTGGAGTCAATTTTTTGCCATAGAGGAGTTAGGCTTTAGGGAACTCACCTTAGAGTTCCTATCGTCATTTTATTCCAGCTTTAGGCCAAATTTCATCGACGCACCGCACGCGCCCGAGGGGATAGTTTTATTTCGAGTGGGTGGCACATTTTACACACTCACCATGCTCCAATTCACCCAATATTTAGGGGTGTATGAGGAGTCGTTCCTTTTTAGTGCCGCCTACCCCGAACTCCACTTTGAGCTCCCCAATCGCGATATGGCCGGTGGTATATGGCGCCAGATTTCTTTCGACACTGGCGCCTACGAGGCCAAGAGATCTAAGGCATCCAAATTGATTTCCCCCGCCCTCCATTACATCCACCATCTACTCAGCCACACGTTGAGCGGTCGGGGCGAAAGCTCCGGAGTTATCAGTAGGCAGGATCTGTTATACCTCTACAGCATGACATCACGATATCCTCTACATCTCGGTTATCTTCTAGCCCAGTTCATTCTTCACCAGGCTGACACCCCTCGTATAGGGTCTATTTGCGTAGCCCCCTATATTACGCGCCTCGTGAAGAATATGGGCATCTTTTTAGCCCTCCCCCAGATGACAGTGGTCGCAAAGACCGTGCCTATCACGATGGCTAGTCTTCGCGCCCTCCGCCTCGTCACCGCCCGTCAGGGCCGGGGAGGGGTCATCTACTCTATTGCTCGACGTGGACCGCATATACAGGCCGACAGTGATGATGAGATAGACCCTAACCTCGACGAGCCGTTGGTGCCTCCACCCCGTTCCACCTACGCTCATGGCGAGTCGTCTTCTGCACCTCCTCCACCTCAGTCACGATACTCGCGCGAGTTTAGACAGTTCTTCGATGCCGAGCTCTCGCCACGCTTCCAGGAAATTAAGGAGGAACATCAGGAAATTAAGGATCTCCTCGTACAGATTAGAGACCACCTTGGGATCGCCCCTCGCCAGCCGCCAGCTCCAGCACCGCCTTCCTACCCGGACGATTCGACAGGCCACCATGAGTACTTCTGATTTGTATCATTGTAGCTCTATCTTCATATTTTGTATCTTGTATTTTTTTTTCAGTGTATTCAGTTGAATCACCTATTATATATCAGTGCATTTCATTACAGCTCATGTTTCTTTACTGTGCTCTTCTACTTATTATGATAGCAGTTTCTTTTTATATATCATCATGAAATCACTCTATGTCCGCTTTTTACATTGCACTGAGGACATTGCAAATCTTAAGTCTGGGGGTAGAATGGTTGTTCATGTGGTTACAATTAATTCTAATCTGCTTATCATAATACTCAAGTTATTATACCACCCTTTAAAAATTTTTGTTTGACCTTTTAAGCTCTCATTATTCATTCATGTGGGATTATAAAGATTTAATTTACCTTCGCACACTGATTAAAATGAATTGATGTAGACTTATAGAGTATTCAACTTTGTTGATTTCGTAATTAAGCATAGAAATTTTTTTTTAGCTTAATTTTCTCTATATAATTTAATTTTAGGATTACTCCTCTATATTAGTAACTATCCAACACTCTATTTTAGAAAATATATTTATCTATAATAAAGTGAGTAGATGAGTGTAACATTTTTATAATTTGGTATTAGAGCTTTAAAATTAAAAATTACTCTCTATTGATGTCTAGGACTCACCCTCTAGCATTCCTCAAAACATTACATAAGTTAATTAGTAAGGGCGGAAATGAGTTAGGCCTCCTATTGGATAGCTTGAGCCTTGTTATCCCAACACCTTTAACATGATACCCTTGCACACCCCATTTGAACCTAATCCCCATCCTTTTGATGCTCTACTATTAAAATTCACCAAGGCCAAATCCTTACCTATTAGCACACCTATCATTGATGCCTGCTTGGAATGATTTGTTCATTGTGATATGTGGCCTGAGTGCGTGTATCCTTGCACCCACTTGGAATGATCCCTACTTTGAACCCAAAAAAAAAGACATAGTGATATGTGGCCTGAGTGCGTGTATACTTGCACCCACTTGGAATGATCCCTACTATGGTCCCTTGGTTAAAAAAAATGTATATAAAAAAATAGAGTGCCCTTCAAAATGTGGGAAATATACAAATTGCAAAGTCTGGGGGTGTTTACATAAAATTGAAATATGTTAAGGTATTTTCCAACATAAGGCTCAATCAAGATTTATGTGTGAAAAATTCATCAAAATTATCCTTGATTACCTCACCTTTAATCTTCTATCCTAAGCCAAAAAGGCTACACCAAAATTCAAGTCCTAAGGATCCAACCTTACTAATTCTAAATTATGCTGTGATGAGGGTGTAAAAAGGGTAAGTTCGTGATTATCAGTAAGAGTACTTATAAGTTTTGAAATGCTAATACGTATTTTATAGAGATTGTTATTTTCTCCTCATATTTGTTAAAGATGACTATACTTTTATTTCTAAAAGCGAGTGAAAGATAGTTAAAATGATATACTAGAGGAATTTTAAGATAAATCTATATTTAGAAAAGTTTGCTAAATTATTTCCTATGCAATTACATCATCAAAGTTCTATTAAATTCATAGCAACCAATGTGCGGAGGCAAAATTATTTAATGGTAACCCAGGTGTTTGAATTAGTTTGCTTAGGGACAAGCAAACATCTAAGTCTGGGGGTATTTGATGAGTACGATTATGATAGGCTTTTTACTATCATAATTGTAATCATATCTACCATTTCCTGCCCCTTTTGGTGTTGATTTCATGATAATATCAAAGAAATTGTCGTATCATAGATAGAAGAGCATATTTAGAAGTCCTTGTCAGTTCTTGTTTTAAACCATTTATGAGTCTATTATTTTCCTATTGCAGGTAATGTCCAATCAATGGACCTAAAAGTTTCGGAGCAAACAGAGGAGTTCACGGAGTCTACATGGCTGATGACAGGACAGAAATTTGGTGCACACGGCCAGACACACGGCCGTGTGCCTACCCGTGTCCTAAGCACCTGGAGCTGAAGAATTTGGGCGCAGACAGAGGAGCCTCACACGGGTATGGCACACGCCCGTGTGCATACCCGTGTCATCTTTGCACACGGCTTCCGACCAACCCGTGTCTGGGGAACACGGCCGCACACACGGCCGTGTCTATACCCGTGTCATCTGACACGGCCCACTACCAGACACGCCTTTTCGTGGGGAACCGCCCAGGAACCGCCTAGGAACCGTCCACACGGCCTGGCACACGGCCGTGTGCGACCCCGTGTCCAACCTGTTTGCAAGGGAACTATAAATTTCCTGTAGAAAAATTTATTTAGAACTTTTGGATCATTTCTGCATTGGAGAACTGCTGGAGGCCGAAGAGGAGCATCCAAGACAAGGAGGATTGAAGGGTATTTCTTATGTAATTTTTATTTAATCATTAACCCTTTGAATCCTTCCTTCCTCTTGATGATCCATCTTCAATTTATGTTTTAATTTGCATGAATTTTGCTTTGAACATTTTAGTAATCATGTATCACCTTGTTCATGTTATATTTGTAGCATTTTATTTGTGTTTATGCAATCAAACAAAGAGTTTAATCATCCCTTTTGAATTACTTATTTGTTTTACATAATTTGCAATTGACTAGATTGAGAAATTGGTTATTTGCAATGAATTTAGTATGTTCATATTGTGATGATAATTCACTTTGTATTTCAAACTCTATGATCGAGAGATATTTTGTTTGGAAAATTAGAACATGGATAAAAGAATTCATGTTAATTTAGAAATAAAATCCATGAATTTATGTAGTAATAAAAGTATTCTGTTTAATGCGAACTTGAGTGTTGTGAATTGTTCGAGAGAAAATTTACTATCTTAGGTTTAGATTTGGAATTGCTCGAGAGAGAATTTTGATGAAAAATTAACCTTTATATTGCACAAATGTAACACTCTTTTCATGTCATGATTGCTTAGAATTGAATTGATAAATGGGTTTGTTCATGTAATTAATTAAAAGCTTCATGTTCTATCGTTTTTATTTCTCCAACACTGAATTATCCGATTGGTCATAGTTAGGTTAATGTAGTTTAAATATCACTTTTGTTTAGAGGTATGAAAATAAAGGGAGGGTGAGTACGAATAGTTGAAACGACCCTGTGGAATACGACACGAGATGTAGATTTCTCATATATTACAATTGATAGGTGCGCTTGCCTGAATGCTAATTCAATCTAGTTAAGTCCATCTACATAATTGTATTAGAATGTAGAATGAAATCACATTGAATTATTACTTGTTAGCAAGAAAAATCATCAGAAACCCTATCTAGTTTTCTCATTGAGAACAAGTTCTCAAGGGGGAAAATAGATAAGACTCTATTCCTTAGGGAATCTAGAGGCAAAGTCATACTTGTCCAAATATATGTAGATGGCATTATATTTGGGTCTACTGAAAGCAGCCTTTGCAAAAAGTTTGCAAAACTTATGCAAGGTCAGTTTGAGATGAGTAGTATGGGAGAGCTAAAGTTTTTCTTGGGTCTCCAAGTTAAACAGACTGAAAGTGGTTTGTCCATTTGTCAGTCCAAGTTCACCCTAGAACTCATAAGGAAGTATGGTATGGATTCATCCAGTACCATGAAGACTCCTATGGGGTCAAGTATCTCTCTTAGCAAGGATGATGCAGGGAAACCTGTGGATGAAACCTTGTATAGAGGGATAGTTGGCTCCCTATTGTACTTGACTGCTAGTAGACCAGACATCATGTATGCTACATGTGTTTGTGCCAGGTATCAAGCCTGCCCTAAAGAGTCTCACTTGACTGCAGTCAAGAGAATTTTGAGATATCTAAAGGGCACTCCCTATCTAGGCCTCTGGTACCCTAGGAATGGAGACTTTGATCTAACAGGTTATTCAGATGCAGACTTTGCAGGATGCAAAGAGGATAGAAAAAGCACTACTGGAACCTGTCAATTCCTAGGTGGGAGACTAATTTCATGGAGCAGCAAGAAGCAAACCAGTGTGGCTATCTCCACAGCTGAGTTAGAGTATGTGGCTGCAGGAAGTTGCTGTGCTCAACTTCTATGGATTTAACATCAGCTAGAGGACTATGGATTTCAGGTAAGTAGAACTCCACTTTACTGTGATTCTACAAGTGCTATTTCAATAGCTAATAACCCTGTATCTCATAGTAGGACAAAACATATTGAGATTAAATATCACTTTCTTAGAGAACATGTAGAAAGAGAAGATATTTCACTTGAATATGTTAAAACTGATAATCAGATAGCTGATATGTTTACTAAGCCCCTAGAAGAAGCTAAGTTCAATAGATTCAAAATTGAACTAGGAATGATAAACTTAGACTAAGTTTACAGAATAGAAAATTGGCTAAGTAAAAAGGTGTCGACACATAGACAAGTCTATGTCGACACAGAATAGTGGTGTCGACACTTCAGGAGAAAGGTGTCGACACATCTAGGAATGTGGTGTCGACACTTCAGAATGTTAGTGTCGACACATGTCTAGTAGGTGTCGACACATCCAATGTGGTGTCGACACTTATGTTTTACTCAGTATTTACTAAGTAAAGTCTCGACAATGTGTCGAGATATGCTGTGTCGACACATAACCAAGTGTCGACACATAAAATCTGTTCACTAAACTTGTGTCGACACATGTGTGTCGAGACATTATAAGTCAGTGTCGACACTTATTGCCAGTGTCGACACATTTTAAGTTAGCTGTCCCGCCTGTTCATCTTCAAAATCAGAAACGTATAAATAGGGTTCTGTCTTTGTTTGTCGACACGCTTTCAAAGTTTCGAGACCAAAACTATTGTGTCGACACTTCTCTTTTCTACAGACAAATTCTCCAAACCCTAATGGCTCCTAAGCTTGAGGAGAACGTTAACGAGGGCTATGAGCTAGTGCGAGGCACGTTTGATGAAGCTGATCAAGAAATCAAGTCGGTGGTAACCCTAGTCGCCAATTCTGGACTAGAATACTTGGTTTCAGAACCAACAAAGATTTGGAAAAAGGAAGTTCTTGAATTCCTTAATGGAGCTGCTGTAGATGAATCTGGATACAGAATTAAATCCAGAGTTCATGGATCTAAGGTCAAGATTTCACCAAAAAGTCTGAGGAAGGTACTCCAGCTACCTAAAACACAAGATGAAGAAGAAGTAACTGCATCAAAGACCAGGGAAGCTTTAACCTGGTGTGGTCTTGATCCTAAGATGAAGATAGGATCTGTCTTTAATAGGAAAGGCATGAACAGTCAAGGAAAATTCATGTCTGAGATTGTGGGCAAGGTTATTCTCAGTAAGCCTGGAGGGCATGACAGGGTGTCTGCCTCTATGTTTGGAATTATGACTAGAATCATATTCACTCTGAAAACAGACTGGTCAATAGTGGTTTTTGACAAGATCAAGGAGAGCTTGAAGAAGCCCAATCTGGGCAGAATTATAAGTCTCTACCTAGCTGGTACAATACCAGAGGTAATGAGCAATGCTGCTGGAAGTAAGATCAACCATATGAGGAAGATGGATCTCAGGATCTTTTCTAGATGGGACGGGGTGTTGTCCAAGGAACTGTCAACCCCTGAGAAGCCAGTATCTGAAAAAGAAATTCCTCCAAAGAAGAAGAGAAAGACTGTACAAGTGGTACAAGAGTCCACTAGTGATTCTAATAGTGAAGAACAGATTGTCTTCACTCCAGATGATCATGAGGGAGAGCCTGCTGACAAGACTCCTGCTCCTCCAGCTGATGCAGAGATCTAGGGGGAGCTACCACAGGATAGCCCCATCCACAGGGATCAAAGCCAGGGGGAGCCTCCAGTAGTAGAAGAACCCTCTACTCTGGACAGTGAGCAAGCCACCATCATTATCCAAGAGGTACTCACTGACCTAAAAACTTTAGAATATCTTATAGAAGATGCTGATTTGTCTGATGTTCCTCAGCAAATTCAGCTGCCTAGCCAAGAACCAGATGTTGTTATCAAAGACACATCTGCTATTCCAGTGGTTGAAGAGCACAGAATGTCTCCAGCTCAATCACCTCAAGAGTTCACCATGGAAGATCTGTTTCTAAATCTAGATCAAGAAGATTTTGATATGGACAAGGATGCTGCTGCTGAAGATAAGAGTGCTGCTGCTGAGGGGGAGCAAATGACAGTTCTGGAAGAGCCTTTAAGGCCAGAAACTGAGCAAGCACCTGATGTGCAAACTGAGAAGCCTCAAAGCCCTAAGAACAGAGTTGATATTGCCAGCACTTCTGCCTCTGAAGATGAGGAGAGTGCTAGGGCTAAGAAGAAGAAACTCTATGTCTTCAAGAGGAGAAGCCAGAGTTATAAGAAGGCTTTGCAATCTATAGCCCCACAGCCTATAGTTCAACAAGCTCCAACTATTGACTATAGTGCTTTACTGATTGCACTGCAGATAAAAATGGATGAACAAAGGAAAGCCACAGAGGCTTATGTTGATGAAGGGCGGAAGACTTTACAGTTTGACCTGGCCCAAGAAATATAGTCTATAAGGTTTGAGATGAACCTTAATAAGAAGGAGATGAATGAATGCTTCCACAAGGGTGGAAATGCTGTGGTGTATCTGGCAACACACCAAGAGAAGATAAAGGCTCAGGTAGATGATATAGCCTTAAAGCAAGGATATGTGCTGGAAAACCAAATTAGAATGAATGACAATCTGACTGAGTCACATAATGCTCTACTCACAGAATTGAAGAACAAGGCTGATGAACCTTCTACATCTGCTGCTGCAGTAAAGGCTGACTTTGATAAAGTATTTCAAGCTGAGATTACTGCTGTCAAGACTGCAATTCAAGATTCCCAGAAGGCCATCTCTGAACAGCTCACTAAGCTCAAACCTTACTTTAAGGATGGAATCAGGTACTTGGATAGTCAAATCAGATTCCAGAAGGATGATGTAAGAGATCATGTTGCCCAAGAAGTCATAAAGGGGGAGAGAGTATTAGTCAAAGCTAGCTCTGACCATGCCAAATGGATATCTAACTCCATCAGAGCTACACTGGGCTATCCTCCACTCTGTGATGATGATAATGTTGCTGAATCAGGGATTCAAACTGCATATCTTGGAGGTGAGCAACCAGAAGTAGCTCAAGTGATTTATCCACCTCCAGATTTTGACATGGTTCATGCAGATGTAAGCACAATGTATAGCCCAACTGCAGGGAAGTCCAATGTTGTTCTGGAAAAGGTTGTTCAACCTATTTCTGCAGCTATGCAAGAGGCATTAGAGAAAGAAGAAGAGACAAGGCTGTCAAAGAAGAGGTTTAGGGAACAAGCAGAACAAAGGCCAGACTTTGAACAGTGTAGCCCTACCTCTAGGAATATAATTTTAACTGCCTGGAAAGCTGCCAAGGACAATGCTCATGAAAGGAACAAGTGGTTCTCTGAAGCAGAATGGAGGAAACATGAAATAAGACAGGAGGCCATTGTTCAGTATAGAAGGAAGGCTAAGATGGGAAAGCTACCTCCTACTGCAGTGGAGCCTAGCAAGTACTTCCCTAAGCCATATCATTATTTTGAGAGGCAGAAAATCAAAGCAGAAGAGCTGAAGAAGAAGGACTTAAAAGGCAAGAAGCCTGCTGATGCTGCAACTGCTGAAGCCACTGTCAAAGCTCAAGTCCAACCTGGCAAAGGCATTGTTATCAAAGAACCAGACCAGAAATAGATTAGGAATTGACTTGAAGATTGTTGTAATCTTTTGAATGAAAAACATTTTTGTAAACCATTGAAGATGTATTAAAAATGTTAGAACAATACATGATAAATATATTTCATGATTGTTCTGAGAATATGTCTATTTCTTGTTTGTTCTGCAATGTTGAATGTGTATACATGTGTGAAATATTACATGTTTATGTTTACCCTGCTGAATATAATCTGCTGTACATCATTTTGTAATCTTTAATTATGAATGGTGTATATCATTGACTAAGGGTTATGACTTCTCCAAATAGGGGGAGATTGTTGGGTACATTGGTCAAATGTACCTGATTTGAAGAAGCCTCACCCAACTCAATGATATACATCATAATGTATTTGATGTATGTTTGAGTTACTTGTGCAGGTTAAGAAAGTACTGGACTGAAGCAAAAAGTTTCTAAGTCCATGTGTCGACACTCAGAGGGAAAGTGTCGACACTTAAGAAGGCTTGTGTCGACACCCAGACAAGCTGTGTCGACACCTGGGATGCAGAGTCGACACTAGACAGAAAGTGTCGACACTTGGAGCTGTGTCGACACTCAGTGAAGAAAAGTGCAGACAGAAAGTGTCGACACAAGGAGCTGTGTCGACACTCAGTGAAGCTGAGTCTACACCAGAAAGTGTCGACACTTGGAGCTGTGTTGACACTCAGCAAAAGTTTGCAGAGACTAAGTACAAGTGTCGACACTCAACACAATGTGTCGACACTAAGCAGAAGAGTCAGCACATGAAGTAAGTGTCGACACTCAACACAATGTGTCGACACTCAACAGAAGAGTCAGCACTTGAAGCATGTGTCGACACTCAACACAATGTGTCGACACTCAGCAGAAGAGTCAGCACTTGAAGCATGTGTCGACACTCAACACAATGTGTCGACACTCAACAGAAGAGTCAGCACTTGAAGTATGTGTCGACACCTAGCACAATGTGTCGACACACAACCAGAAGAGTCAACCCATGAAGTAAGTGTCGACACTCAACACAATGTGTCGACACTCAGCTAAAGACTCTACACTTGAAGAAAGTGTCGACACAAGGAGCTGTGTCGACACTTAGCAAAGAACAGAAAGAACAACAAATTATTCTAAGTACAAGTGTCGACACTATGGGAATGTGTCGACACTCAGCTGAAGTCTCAACAAGAAGAAGGTGTGTCGACACAAGGAGCTGTGTCGACACTCAGCAAAAATCAACATTGAAGACTTGTGTCGACACCAAGAAGCAGTGTCGACACTTGACAGATTCAACACAAGAAGATGTGTCGACACAAAGGAGATGTGTCGACACATAGAAGAATTCAGCAAAAGCTAGAAGAACAAGTACTTGTGTCGACACTCAATTTCAGTGTCGACACATACAGAAGAATCTGTGTCGAGACATACAAGGAGTTGTGTCGACACCTTGTAGACTTGTGTCGACACTTACACAACATGTGTCGACACTTGGACTATAAGTGTCGACACTTAAAGACAGAAAGTCTCGACACTTTCAGACAGTTAGAGATTTTCAAGAAGTGACTGGATGACTTGACAGCTGCCGTTCCAGCCGGTCTACAACAACTGTCAGAAATGTCAGAAGTCAGTTATGAACCGGACCAGCCGGTTACCATGAAGAAGGCCTATAAATAGGCACCCACAGTTTACAGAAACTGTTGTTGTTGTTGTTGAAAGTGGTTCAGAATTGTTGAAGTAATTATAAAAGTGGTACAAAGAGAATCAACACAAGAAGATCTAGCAGTTCAAGTGCAGATCTAAGAAGTTGGAGAGAGAGGGCTCCTTCCAAGAAATCAGCCTCTGGAACTAGGCTGAGAAGAAGGATTCAGATTCAATTCTGGATCTTAAGTGGCAGAGTTCAAGGAACAACTGCAGAGGATTCAGTCTTATTCAGTTCTACTCAAGAAGCTTTGAAGAAAGCTAAGTCAGGGTGAATCCAGCTGAGTTCTTCCAAGAACTCATCAAGAATCTCTCAACTCCCCTCCTTTAATTCTGAGTTGTAGAGTTATTGTTTGTATTACATTTTAACTTGTAGGATCCTTTGGATCTGAGTGATTTGTAAGCCTGTATTTATAAAGGCTGAGGGTAGGGCTTGTTAGCCTGAGTGTAGGAGATAGAGATCTCTGAGTGTAGGCCTTGGTTGGCTGAGTGTAGGCCTTAATTGGCTGAGTGTAGGCCCTTGTGGCTGAGTGTAGGCTTTGGGATAAAGCTGAGTTGTAAGGCTTTGGGCCTGAGGTGTAGGAACCAATTTGGGTTCTGAGACAGTGGAGAAGTTTGGCCGAATCTAGTACACTGCTAGATAGGCGAAGGGGGAAAGTGGATGTACTCATATCTTGGGGAACCACTATAAAACTCTGTGTGCTGTGCTGTGATTGTGCTGTGGATTAGCTGTGTATGTTTTGTTATTGCTGATTGCTGTGCAAAAGTAGTTAGAAATCTGTGAAATAACTGTTTGGCTGCCAACAAAGTTAGAAAAGGATTAGGTCACCTATTCACCCCCCCCCCCCCTCTAGGTGTTTAGGTACCATATCTTTCAACAGGTGCCTGTTGTGCTTTTCTTATCTACTTTGCAACCTACAAAGTCTGCATCTGAATAGTCCATTAGTAGAAAATATTTATTCCTAGGATACCAAAGGCCTAGATTAGGTGTGACCTTAAGATATCTCAAAATCCTTTTGACAGCAGTAAGATGAGATTCTTTAGGGCAGGATTGGTACCTAGCACAGACACATGTAGCATACATGATATCTGGTCTACTAGCAGTCAGATATAGGAGGGAGCCAACTATTCCTCTATACAAAGTTTCATCTACAGGTTTCCATGCATCATCTTTGCTAAGAGATACACTTGTCCCCATAGGAGTTCTCATGGTAGTGGATGACTCCATACTATACTTCTTAATTAACTCCAGGGTGAACTTAGACTGAGACATGGATAGGTCATCATCAGTCTGTCTTACTTGGAGACCCAAGAAGAACTTAAGTTCTCCCATACTGCTCATTTCAAATTTCCCTTGCATAAGTTTTGCAAACTTTCTACAAAAGTTATTCTCAGTAGAACCAAATATTATGTCATCAACATATATTTGGACTAGGATTATCTTTCCTTTGGATTCCTTAAGGAATAGAGTCTTATCTATTTTCCCCCTTGAGAATTTGTTCTCAATGAGGAAAGTAGACAGGGTTTCATACCAAGACCTTGGAGCTTGTTTTAACCCATACAAAGCTTTACTAAGTCTATAAACATAAGCAGGATTGAGTGGATCAACAAAACCTGAGGGCTGCTCTACATAGACCTCCTCTTTTAAGTCTCCATTTAAGAATGTAGACTTAACATCCATCTGGAATACTTTGAAGCCTTGATATGCTGCATAGGCTAGGAATAGCCTAATAGCTTCCAACCTAGCCACTGGGGCAAAAGTCTGATCAAAGTCTATGTCCTCCTCCTATTTGTATCCTTTGGCAACTAGTCTTGCCTAGTTCTTCACTATGATCCCACTCTCATCAAGCTTGTTTCTATAAATCCACTTTGTCCCTATGACATTGTGGCCCTTTGGTTTTGAAACCAAATCTCAGACCTTGCACCTTCTGAATTGATTTAACTCCTTCTGCATAGCTTCAATCCAGTGAGGGTCTAGAATAGCTTCTTCAAATCTCTTGGGTTCCACTTGAGATAAGAAGCTTGAGCAAAAAATTGTGTTTAAGTTCCTGCTCCTTGTATGTACTCCTTATCTTGGATCACCAATGATCTGGTGTACAGGATGATCCTTCAACTGTCTAACTGCTAGAGGTAATCTATCAGCAGTTTGACCTTCTCCAATCTCTTTATTATGTTGCACCTTATGGTCTTCATCAGCATCTTGAGTGTCTTGTACTCCCCCTGGACAACAACTACCATTTTTTACATCCTACTTTGCAGTTGGATCTTCTATGATAGTAAGCTGGTACATCTTCAGTTGTATACCTGTGGAGCTATAAGAACTACTTGGCAACTCACTGTTAATAAGTCTAGTATCATCAAAGGTGACATGAACTGACTCTTCTACAACTTGAGTAGCCAAATTGTAGACCATATAAGCCTTACTATTGTTGTTGTACCCAACAAGTATCTCATCTTAGGATTTGGCAGCAAACTTAGTTAGGTGAGATTTGTCATTGTTAAGCACATAACATTTGCAACCAAAGATCCTAAAATAGGATAAGTTTGGTTTTCTGCCTTTCACAACCTCATAGGGTGTCTTTTTGTGGCTTTTGGTGATGGAAGCCCTATTGAGCACATGGCATGCAGTGTTTGCTGCCTCAGCCCAGAAATACTCTGGGAGAGAAGTATCACTCAACAGTGTTCTTCCAGCCTCAATCAATGTCCTATTCTTTCTCTCAGCAATGTCATTTTGCTGAGGTGTTCTAGGTGAGGAGAATTCCTGAAGAATCTCAAATTCTTCACACAGCCTTGTCATACTTTCAGATTGGAACTCAGTTCCATGGTCACTTCTGATTTTGACCACTGAACTATCTAATTCATTCTGAATTTGTTTGACAAATTTGTAGAAGACCTTTGGGGTTTCAGATTTCTGTCTCAGAAAGAATACCCATGAGAATCTAGAATAGTCATCTACAACAACAAAAGTATAGACCTTCCTACTTAGGCTCTGAACTGGCATAGGACCAAATAAATCCATATGCAAGAGGTACAAGCACCTCACTAAATCCTTGGTTTCAAGGCTATGAAAGGAGGATCTAGTCTGCTTGCCTTTTTGACAAGCTGAACATATTACATCCTTATAACACTTAACTTGAGGACCATTCCTCACTAACTCTTTACTAAAGAGTTGGCTAATTGTCTTGTAGTTAAGATGTGCTAGCCTCTTGTGCCATTTGATACAATGAGAGATTTTCTCATCAGCCACAAGACAGATAGGAGAATTTTTATTCTCACACTCAAAATTTAGGCAGTATACATTTCTTTTCCTATATCCAGTCAATATGACCTTTTGATCACTTGATCTCTTGATATGATACCCATTCTTGACAAATGAAATGTCATATCCTAGATCACTCAGCTGGCTTATGTTTATTATGTTGTGTTACAAACCCTTCACATAGGCCACTTTAGTGATAGTGATTAAGTTGGTATAGATGTTACCAAAACCTTTGATGACTCCCTTTTCAGAACCACCAAAAATTACTTTAGGCTAATTCAACATTGGTGAGTAGTCCTTCAGCAATCCCCTTGTTCCAGTCATGTGCCTGGAACAACTACTGTCCAAGTACCATATAGGGGCATGACAACTTGGACTCACCTGCAACAAAGATTACTTAACCTTAGAACCCAAATAACTTTTGGGTCCTTGGTTCAAGTTAGTCTGAAACTTAACAAATCTGCCTGCAGCTCTTCTAACAGGAAGACTGTTATTCTCCTTGACGCTGGAATTGTGCCAACAGTCTAAGGCATAATGGCCTATCTTGCCACAACACCAGCACTCAAACTTATTATACCTCTGTTTAGGTACAACTTTAGCTGAATTGTTTGCAGCAGGTCTTTTGTTTTGTGTCGGGGCTTTGCCTTTCTTATTAGACTATGCAGCCCATGCAGTTCTCTTAAAGCCTATTCATGTCTTACCCTTTTGTGACACAAAGTCATCTATTAAGGGTAGGATAGATTTTGGCTTAGAGAAACTAGCCATAATCTCCTTCTCTTTCTGAAGTCTGTTCTCCAGACTTTTAATCTGATCATTTTTAAATGTGATTGTTCCCATTTGAGTAACAGTTATGTTCTTTAATTTGGCAATCTCATTCATTTTTTGATCTAGCATCTTCTCTGAATCAGATGCAGCCAACTTGAGAGCTGCAATTTCCTTAGCCTGATTTTTGGCCAGATTTTTGCTTCTCTTAAGTGTCTGCAATAAATCTTTATATTCATATATCAGCTGATGAATATCTCCTTCAGATTCAGACCCATCTTCATCTCTTGATGGAGATGCATCTGATTCTGACCCAGTGAAGTAATCAGAATCTACAGATACACTTTTTACCTTACTAGGGCCAGGCTGATCCTGACACTAGTCTTCTTCAGACACTGCCATCAGTCCTTTGTACTGATGGTCTTCCTGCTCATAAATAGAGTCCAATAATTGCATGAACTCATCCTCTTCTTCTGCAAACAAACCAATATATGCCTCAGCCTCAGATTCAGACTCTGAAGTTGATTGATCTGTCAAACTTTTCTCTTTCTCAGCAACCAAGGATTTCTCCTTCTTGCTCTTGTGCTGAGACTTCTTTCTATTAGCAGACTCCTTCCTCTTGTCTGGACAGTCAGCCACAACATGTCTAGCTTTGTTGCAACAATAGTATATAATTTTAGATGTAGTTGACTTGCTAGGCTTTGTCATATTCCTGTCCTTCCTGGATGATTTCCTCTTCTGATAGTAGTCATCTTTGGACTGAGATGAGGATGTCTTAGATTTCCACTGCTTCTTCTTTAAGAACCTCTGGAACTGCCTTGTGAATGTTGCAAAGTCTTCATCAGAATTACTGCTATCTGTACTGTGATTATCAGAATTTTCTGAAAACACTTCTACATCTTTCTTAGGAGATGATGGAGACATTCTCCTATTTTTCCTTGTGGCTTCTACCTTGAAGGCCACGGACTTTTCTCTATAGCCACCCTTGGTAATTTTCTCTTCCTCCGTTCTGGCTAATAGCTGTATCTCATAAGATAGCAATTTGCCAAACAGTGTTGGAGGTGAAATCTCACCCAGTCTGGTCACTTCCCTTATGGCACAGATCTTTGTATCTCAATCCTTAGTCAAAGACCTAAGGAATTTGTCATTCAGCTCATAAGTACTGAATATTCTTCCATAGGACATTAGTTCATTGACAATCCTATAGAACTTCTTATAACATTCAGTTATACTTTCAGACTTGGCTTGTCTGAAACTTTCATATTCTTGATTAAGCATAGACTTTCTATCTTGCCTAACCTCTTCAGAACCCTCCATGTAGACAATTAATGTGTCTCACATCTCCTTGTAGGTTTTGCAGTGAATTAGATTCTGGAATGTTGAATCATCAATGACACTTAATATAATATTCTGGGCACTTTTATTCATAGTAGCCAAGATGATCTCATCCTTAGTCATCTCTGAAAAATCCTTTGGAATTCTTTGATTGGAATCAAGAACAGAAATATTCATTGGAACATATGGTCCTTCCTTAACTGTTATGTAAATTCTGGGATTAGATGCCTCCATGAATAATCTAACCCTTTCCTTCCATATTCCAAATATTTCCTTCCTGCAGATAGGCAATTTCATTGCACCAAGTTCTTTATGGTTTTCTCCTGAACCCATTTTCTTGAACTTATTTCTGTCTTACAGATCTCACTCAAACTGTTAAGTCTAACTTTGAGTAACCTCCCTCTGATACCACTTGAAAGAATTAGTTCCTAAACACCTAGAGGGGGGGTGAATAAGTGTAATTCCTTTTTTCTTCTAAGGCAGAATATCTATTAAGTTAATTAATCAGAAACAGCTAATTCTATAGCTAACACAGCACAGAATTCACAGAATCACACATTCACAGATTCCACACAGTTTTTATAGTGGTTCCCCAAGGTCTGCGTACATACACTTTCCTCCTTCGCCTATCTAGCAGTGTGCTAGATTTGGCCTAACTTATTTCCTTCACCTCAGATCCTCAGATCTTACAGCAGCACAGAACCCAAACAAGGCTCCTACAACTCAGAGTGAGTCCACACTCCTACAGCTCAGGCAATCTGCACTACCTCAGCATTCAACAAAGCCTACAACTCAGAGATAACAATCTCCTACAGCTCAGGCTCATAGCCCCACCTCAGTCTTCAACAAGGCCTACCACTCAGAGATCTAAATCTCCTACCACTCAGCCTTTATAAATCAGGCTTACAGCTCAGATCTTAAAAAGATCCTACAGAAAATAAATTTAACAATGTAATTTACCACCACCCTGGTAGAGAGAGAAAGGATGAATGACTTCTTGATCAGTTCTTGGAAGAATCTAATGGCAGAGAACAACCACTCTTAGCTTTCTTCAAAGCTTCTTGAATATGAACTCAGTAGGGTTGAACTCCTTTGAAGTTGATCTTCAATCAGCTTCTTTCTTGAAATTCAGAACTCAATCTGAATCCTTCTTGGCAGACTGGTTCAGAATCTGCACTTGAGGGACTTGTTGATATAAGTCCCTTTCTTCACTTTAATAGATAGAGCTCTCTCTCTCCAACTTCTTCTTAGATCTTCTGACGAAGATCTTCTTCTGTTTTTTTGTAACTGTATGTGTATATACTTTTTCATCTATCATCTTTTGTTGATGGAAAATGCCTTTATATACACTTCCTCCATGGTAACCGGTTGATCCGGTTTCTAACAAACTTCTGACAGCACTGATAGCTTCAGTAGACCGGTTGGTTATGGCAGCTGTCAAGTCATCTAATCACTTCTTGAAACTCTGTCTCTGTCAGCAAATTGTCGAGACTGAAGTTCATCATGTGTCGACATAAGTAGACTAAGTGTCGACACAAGCCTTAGTGGTGTCGACACAGCTTCCTTGGTGTTGACACTGCTTCTCGACACAGCTTCTGTAGAATGTGTCGACACTAGTTCTGTGGTGTCGACACAGTCACTTCTTCTCTTTAACTTTGTTGAAACTCTGCTGTGTGTCGACACATGTCCTGTGTGTCCACACAGTTGATGTCGACAAAGTCTTCTGTATGTCGACACTGCCTCTATGTGTCGACACAGTTGATGTCGACTAAGCTTCTCTGTGTGTCGACACTGCCTCTGTATGTCAACATAGTTTCTTCAGGTGTCGACACAGCCATTCCAAGTGTCGAGACAATAAACTCCAAGTGTCGACACAGCTTTTCTCCAGTGTCTACACAGCTTTTCTCCAGTATCAACACAAGCCTTCATAAGTGTCGACACAGTTTCTTCACGTGTCGACTCATGGACTTAGAAACTTTTTCCTGCATTCTTGCATTTTCATAACCTGCACATATAAACTCAAAACAACATCAAATACACCTTGATGCATATCATTGAGTAAGGTGAGGCTTCTTCAAATCTGGTACACATTTTCCAATGTACCCAACACGTGCTTAACATCTTTTTCTTTCAAGCTTTTGGGCACCAAATCTCTCAAATGAGAGGGGTATGGGTCGTCAAAGTTCAAGAGGAACCTCCGGGTCGATTGAGTCTGTCCCTGCATGATTTTACATTAGAGATCCGCTCCATTAGTGGATTAGGCATTGTGGGTGAAGTCGTAGTCGCGACTGTTAGTCCAACTCAGTGATGTTGCATAGCGAGCCTTAAGGATTTTTTAGAAATCCGTTGCGGCAAGATGTCATTCGTGATGTATGTGATTTCCCCCTATTTCTCGAGTGGGTACGTGTAGCCGGAACCGGACAAGGTTAGCTCCGCATTGGCGGTAGATGGTTTCCTTGATGGACAAGGTTAGCTCCGCATTGGCGGTAGATGGTTTCCTTGGTGTGCGGGGACGTTGCAGTACAAATGGTGGATTAGGGTGGGAATGTTTATGGATTGTGATGTGCTAAGGCACGGCTTTGTCTCCGTGGTCGGCTGGCTACCCCGTGACGTACAAATCATGTGGGGAGAGTGTCCCGCCGAGACTAGTCCCCTTCTGTGAGACTGACAAGAACGCCAAGCATTGGGCAAGCCCGGGCGATGAAGCCATGAGAGGGTGGGGTCCAGCAAGGGTTCTTAGAATCGGTTTGTGTGTGAGATGGAATCCTAACGTGCAAAGTCAGAGTTTACAGGCAAGCCCGGGGTCTAAGACCCACGAGCGGGTGGGGCCTTGGCAAGATTTCCGTGTTGCGACTTGTATGTTGTTAGGGTAATTGCAGTACCATTTTGTTTGCGGCTTAACGCCAATGGAGAAATTGGAAGTACCCAGATGTTTTGATGATGTGCTAGTTGCATACGCAATAGGGTGCCATGGGTGAAGCTCGGGTTTTGCATACATGCTGCATAGTAGGCCCTTTTTTATTATATGCTCAACATAGAAAATGTGTTTGTTGCTTGAGACATCTAAACCTGTTCTTTTAGAGCTTTACATGTTTATGTATGTGGTATACGAAGTGTTGACTTACAGGTTGGAGGGGTACCCCAAGGTCCGTTAGGGGTGGCCGGGAGGAGATGTGTTGGTTACACAGTTTGAGGTCAGCCTTTGCTGACCCACGTTACCACCAATTATTACAGGGCAAGGATCACAAGCAGGAGCTAGCTCGCCGACCAAAAAGGCCTAAGTCTCATGAAGTGTTATAAGTTTTGTACTAGCTCTAGTTTATGGAATTGTATGTTTGATGCTCTAGTTTTCCGGCTTGCATGCCGAGGTAGTCTAGGAGTGCTTATGCACATTGATGCTTGATGTATTCATTTGAGTGTTGGACTCTCTATTGTTGTAAGGCCTTAAAGCCACTTTGATACTCTTAATTATATGGATAGCTTTTGGTCTTGTTTACTGTTTCCGTTGTTGTTTGTTAATGAGTTTTGAGATTAGGTAGTTAATATCATCTTTTAATGTCAAAGCTGTGGCGTTTGTATGTTGTGGGGCCCCGGCCGGACCCATATTATACGGTAATTGTAACACCCCTAGCCGATCCAACGTGACAGCGTCACGGCTCCTCTCTAGGCGATGCTACTGGGCTGCAGCCCAAGCACCCCAACCCCTCTCCAGCCCACTGGCGGGTTGTTGGTGGCCACAGCCTCCCTTTGATGAGCGAACTCGATAGTTAAGCTGGGTCGTACGAGGACTTCCCAGGAGGTCACCCATCCCAGTACTACTCTCGCCCAAGCACACTTAACTATGGAGTTACCTTGTACCAAAGGCAGTCTTGGGGATGTCCTCGTCCCGAATTCGCAACTGATAATAGCCTGACTTTAAGTCCAATTTTGAGTACACCACCGACCCTACCAACTGGTCGAACAAGTCGTCTATCCGAGGAATCAGATACTTATTCTTAACGGTCAATTTATTCAGCTCTCGGTAGTCTATACACAACCGCATACTACCGTCTTTCTTCTTTACAAACAACACCGGCGCGCTCCACGGCGAAGAACTGGGTCTAATATACCCTTGCTCCAACAGTTCATGTAGCTGTACTTTGAGTTCAGCCAACTCCTTTGGTGCCATCCTAAACGGAGGACGTGACACCGGCCTAGCCTCCGGCACTAACTCGATCGAGAAATCGATCTCCCGCCGAGGAGGCACTCCAGGAAGTTCATCCGGAAACACATCCTTGAACTCTGCCACTACGGGCACTTCCTCTATAGATAGGTGAGAGAGACGAACCTCCAATAACGCTAAAAGCGCTACACCACCCTGGTTAACCGCCCGCATCAATTGCATGGCCGAAATCAGGGAATATGCGACTCCACAAAGGCCCTCAAATTTGACCTCTGCCTGCCCTTTGCTCTTTAGGGTCACTACCAATCCTCCGCATCCATTGGCGTACCAACTCCCTTGAACGACGGGGGATGGAAGCTCAGGAAATACTTCATGTGCCGGTCTCCATGTCCGACAACCACCCTTTTTGCCAAAGGCTCCACTCGCCTGGCTTCTCCGCCTGGCACGGCCGTCACCGTGTTCGGTGTAGCAGGGGTTGCTACCTGAGCTGCCGCTGCAGCTTGGGCGGCCACCATCGCTTCTGCAAGCATGCGGCAGAAGTCTGCCGGGTTTACACCCGTGCCCAAAAGACCTGGAGCAGTAGCACTGCTCGCCGAAATCTCTTCTCTTGCTCCCGACGTACCCTCCTCGTTGCTTGCACTCTTCAAGAAAACAAGAAACAAGGGATCAGTCTCTAATCTCAAGACTTAAACAATAGGACACTCATGGTCCAGCGTTACTCTTATGTGGATAACTTCTTTACGCATTGACCTTGAATCGAACCTCCCTCTGATACCAAATTGTAACACCTCCTCTGTAATGACCGTATAATATGGGTCCGGCTAGGGCCCCACAATATACAGACGTCACAGCTTTAGTATTATAAGATGATATAACTACCTACACTCAAAACTCTTTGCACTACACAGCGGAAATACAAACAAGACTAGAAGTTATCCACCACTATAAGAGTAATAAAAAGATGGCCTTATGGCCTTACAACATAAGAGAGTTCAAACTCAATTAATACCACAGTCATGAAAGTACACAAGCACTCCTAGTCTACCTCGGCATGCAAGCCGGACCACATGAGCATCAAAACATACACTGCCATAATGAGTAGAGCTACTACACAAGTTAACACTTCATGAGGCTTAGGCCTTTCTGGCCGGCGAGCTAGCTCCTGTTTGCGATCCTTGCCCTGTAAAATTATTAGTAACGTGGATCAGCAAATGCTGACCTCAAACTGTGTAACAAACACATCTCCTCCCAGTTGCCCCTAACAGACCCCGGGGAATCCTCCAACCTGCAAGTCAGCACTTCATATGTAATATATAAATATAAAAAGAAGTGCATTAAGAACAAGCTTGGATGTCTCAAACATCATACACGTTCTCTACGGGTTGAACATATAATATAAAAAGGGGCCTACTTATGCAACATGTATGCAACACCCAGGTTTCACCCAAGGCACCCTATAGCGTATGCATCTAGCACATCATCACATCATTTGGGTACTCATCGTTTCCCCATTGGTATAAAGCCACAAACAAAAAGGGAGACACAATTCCCTCCAACGGCACACAAGCCGCCACATGGAACTCTTGCCTAGGCCCAACCCGCTCAAGGTCTTAGACCCGGGCTTGCCTGTAAGCTTTGATGTCTCTTGTCAGGATTCCAACAAACACAAACTGACCGATTCTAAGAAGCCTTGCCAGACCCCACCCGCTCATGGCCTCATTGCCCGGGCTTGCCCCCATGCTTGGCATTCTCGTCAGTCTCACAGAAGGGAACTAGTTGTAACGCCCTCACCTGTCACATGACATATAACAGTGGGTCCGGCCGGGGCCCCACGCCATATCTCACAAACAAGTGAAGGAATCACGTGTGGAAATCAACATCAACGCGTATCCTTAACTCATCCATTCTAGCGCAGCAATTTTTTGTTAACATGAACTCTAACCAGAATGTCCACCACTATATAAATATCACATTTATATATATCACAACACCAGGAATGTATACAACCCACACACCCTGGCCTTATGGCCTTACAGGTTCCTCTTTTACACAACATTCATTTCGTACATCGGCTCGCAGGCCGGCCACACATGAAATCCAAACACCACTCTTCGCATAGCCTTCAAAGGCCAACAGCAGCAAGCTAGCCATTCCACTTATTCATTTCAAGCCGCAGCACCTGCAATTCCATATCCAAGCCAACACAGAAAACAAAGTAACGGTCAGCATTTGGCTGACCCATTATAACGACCCTACCCCCTACCCGGGGTAGTGGTTCCTTCCCTGTATACAGTGCTCATCAAGTATCATCAAACAACATATCTATCTCATTCTCTTTATCCCGCTAGCAAACACATGACATCACAAACGCTGGAAGCCACCAGACGTTCCATGCACTCAGGGCACCTTCTTGGCGTACCGGAATCCACCAGTCATACACCGCCGATCCGAGGTTTTTAACATGGTTGACCGGCCCTAGTCCACCAGTCTCGCAAGCTGGCGACATCCCGCCCAAACCACACAGAGGTACAACCTCACAGCAACAACCAGAGTAGGTCGACCCACAACATGTGGTGTAGCACGCCGGGTTTATCCAAGCTCCCCAGGCAATGTCTACCCATCGACCCCCCTCCTAATCCGATCGACCCACACTATGTGGTGCAGCAACCCGGGTTTAACTCGGCTCCCCAAGCATTGCCACCCATCGATCCCTCTAACTAACTAGATCAACCCACCTTAGTGGTGTAACAGCCGGGTTTAACACGAGCTCCCCAGCGTGCCACCAATTGATCGTATCACAACCAGGAGCTTTGCCAAAGCCTCCTCACACACAACATCACGTCCATACATTCATCACAAGAGAAAACCATTTCCATCTCATCAAATCCACGGAGTCTCCTCCGGTTTACCCATGAACATCACCAATCCAGACTACTGGTCCAGATGGGCTTCACACAGCATGCCTATGCCGTACTCCATATTTCCGGCTCTAGATGCAGACTCAACAAAGGAATCACTTCCGCAAATCCACCTCTTGGTCGAGGATTCCAAGCACATGCATAAAGGAAGGACTTCGATGTCCAAGAAGGAGATCGTTACCCTTGAAGACCGCTTCGGCGCCATGAAGTAGTCGGATGGAAATCACCGCCTCGGCTTCTCCTTCACGAATCTGCTCTCGGATCTTCGCTCCGCACTCCGTAGCTCCTACAGCAGCTGGTCGACTCCTCCCTTCCCTCTTGCCTTAGCCTTTCTTCCTCCCTTGCTTAAAAGAAATGAAGAAGAAGAAGAAGAAGAAGAAAAGAGGAATTAAATCCCCTTTATCTCGGCCTTCCCCACACCTGGACAGAGCCCAACCATTGGATCTAGGAAGAGGGAAACAAACGGCTCAGATTCGGCCAGAAAAGCTAAAACACGGCCTGACACGCCCTGTGACACGCCCGTGTCACAGGCCGTGTCCCTCTAAGCGGCAGTCAACCGACTCAAAACCAACAGTACACGGCCATGGGACACGCCCGTGTTCCATGCCGTGTCCACGACACGCCCTCAGACACACCCGTGTCTGAGGCCGTGTGCCTCAACGAAAATAATCCCAAAACAACCCGAGACTTCACACGGCCGGGCACATGCCCGTGTTCCTGGCCGTGTGCACCTGGACACACCCGTGTCCCGCAAACACGCCCTAGCTCGAAACGTCGAGTTGAGTTCGACGACCACTGACATGCCCTGTGACACGCCCGTGTCACAGGCCGTGTCCTCACTCGACACTCGACACTCGACGATCGTCGAGCAAAATTCGTCGACATCACGCCGATCGTCGACACGACCCTGACACGCCCTGCGACACGCTCGTGTCGCAGGCTGTGTCCGCTGTGTCGACTCCAAATGTCGTCGACTCCATGACTCGACACTACCCAGGCCTGACACGCCCTGGGACACGCCCGTATCCCAGGCCGTGTCACCCAGGCCTGAACCCAAGTTTGCTCAAATTGATCCGATTAACTTCGGGGTGTTACACAAGTCTCGCCGGGACACTCTCCGCACATGACGTGTACGTCACAGGATAGTCAGCCAACCACGGAGACACAGCCACGCCTTGGCACATCACAAACAAAGACAATTCCACCCTAGTCCCTCATTTGTACTGCAGTGTTCCCGCGCACCAAGGAAACCATCTTCCACTCATGCGGAGCTAACCTTGTCCACCAAGGAAACCATCTACCGCCATTGAGGATCTATCCTTGTCCGGTTCCGACTACACGTACTCACTTGAGAAAAAGGGGAAAACATCACCACATCACAAACGGCATCTTGCCGCAACGGATCTCTACGAATCCTTAAAGCTCGTATGCAACATCACCGAGTCTGACTAACGGTCGCGACTACGACTTCACCCACCATGCCTAATCCACTAATGGAGCAGATCTCTAATGCAAATCATGCCGGGGACGGACTCAATCGACCCGGAGGTTCCTCTTGAACCTTGGCGACCCAAAACCCCTCTCATTTGAGTATTTGGTGCCCAAAACTAGAAAAGACAAGATGCTAAAACATGCATCCTAAAACCGAGAGGAGAAGTGTCGTTACCTTCCAACTCTTCTTCCTAGCCATGGCAAAATAGCCGGATGAAAACCTTCGCAAAGCTCTAGCCTCCACGGATTTGGACTCGGCTCGCGATTTGGAGCACCGAAGCGTCTCCTACAACCCAAACCCTCCTTCACCTTCTTCATTGCTCTCCCTTCTCTCTAGAATTTAGTAAGAGAAAGCTTGGAGAAGAATGAGGGTTTCCAACCCTATTCTCGGACTTAACTCCCCAAGAGCAGTCCTGGACCATCAGATCCCAAAATAAGGGAAAGAATGGCCACGATCCGTCTGAAAAATAAAACACCTGGGCCGAATACGGCCTGGCACACGCCCGTGTCCAGGGCCGTGTCCCCCATTCGCCATCACAAATCGACGCGCCTGGAACAACACACGGGCATCCGAAACGCCCGTGTTTGACCTGACATGCCCGTGTCCTGACTGACACGGTCGTGTGGTCGGCCGTGTTCCTCCATCGACACAGCCCGAAAACAACCCGAGAAGGACACGGCCTGGGACACGCCTGTGTCCCAAGCCGTGTGCTAAGTCTCGACACTCATCGACTGTCTTTGTGTCGACACCGAGGAAAAACGTCGAGCGAAGATCGTCGACCATGCGGGACACGCCCTGTGACACGCCCGTGTCACAGGCCGTGTGCCCCTGTCTCGACACTCGACACTCGTCGAGTGGACTTCGTCAAGAGAAGTCTCGACACTCGACTGACACGGCCTTGGACACGCCCGTGTACTAGGCCGTGTGCCTTGTCTCGACACATCGTCGAGCGAAAATGTCGACACCCCGGGCCGGTTGTCGACACGGGCTCGACACGCCCTGAGACACGCCCGTGTCTCAGGCCGTGTGCCCAGTCTCGACACTTTGTCGAGCGAAAAATGTCGACTACACAGCCAAGTCGTCGACTCCAACCTGACACGCCCTGGGACATGCCCGTGTCCCAGGCCGTGTGCCCCCTGCCAGAAACCAAAATTGGCCAGAAAATGCTGGTCGATCTCCTCTCAAATTTTGGGGTGTAACAACTCTCCCCCCCTTAACAGAATTTCGTCCCGAAATTACAAAACAAAAGGGAACACAATTTAAATGGTACCTGATTTGAAGAGTTCTGGATACTCTTCTAGCATGGCTTGTTCTCGCTCCCAAGAGAACTCCTCACGACCGCAGTTGTCCCATCAGACTTTCACGAGTTTAACCTCTTTACTCCGCAACTGCCGAGTCTCTGAATCCTCTATAGCAATTGAAAGGACCCGCGTCCTCAAGTCTTCCTCAATCGGCACCGATGCCGGCTCGATCACCACACTAGCCTCCACCAAGGCTTTCCTCAAGACGGAGACATGGAATACGTCATGCAATCCACTCAGCTCCGCGGACAACGCCAACCGATAGGCTGCTTCTCCTACCCGTTCAACAACTTCAAAATGCCCCAAAAACCTTGGACTCAACTTCTTGAGTCGGCGAATCCGTGAGACGCATTTGAACGGCTTGATTTTCAAATAGACCCAATCACCTACCGCAAACTCCAACTTCCTGAGACGAGCATTAAAGTATTTTGCTTGCCGGTCTTGCACCACCTTCATACGCTCTTGAATGGTCCGCACCAACTCACAAACGTCAACTACCACCTCTTTTACCAAAATTTTGCTGTCTCCCGCCTCTGTCCAAGACATCGGTGTTCGACACCGTCTCCCATACAAAGCTTCGTATGTCGCCATTTTTATACTTGCTTGATAACTGTTATTGTACGCGAATTCTACCATGAAGAGGTGATCCTCCCACTTCTTGCCGAAGTCAAGAATGCACATTCTCAGCATATTCTCCATAGTACGGTTCGTTCTTTCGGTTTGCCCGTCCGTTTGAGGATGGAACGCCGTACTGAACTTTAGCTTCGTGCCCAAGCTCTTCTGAACCAATCTCCAGTCCTTGGACGTAAACCGTCCATCTCGATCGCTAACTATACTATTAGGAATCCCATGCAGTCGCACAATGTTGCGAACATACAACTCCACTAGCATCTTCACGCTGTCCTCTTTCCGATTTGGGATGAAGTGGGCCACCTTGGTTAAGCGGTCCACGATCACCCAAATAACATCATTACCCTGCTGCGATCTAGGCAAATTGTTGGGTATTGTATCCACAATGTACCTGATTTGAAGAAGCCCCTGGACAAGCTAAGGTCAATAGACTATGTATTTGATAAACTTTTTCAAGTTGTACTTGCAGTTTCTCCACGCTAAGTGCACACCAATGTCAGGGTGCAGTAGGTCAATATACACGGGTCTGCACGACGTAATCCCTCGTTGAGCAGATCAGTGTGTTGGCCTATGTGTACTCTCTCTATTGGAGTGCACTTGCTTTCAAGTACAGGGCCGTTCATATGCAAGCAAAAACAAGGAGCATGGAGGATCAAGGAGCAGCTCCTAGGTGGAAGACGAAAAATCGTCCAAGGCAAATTCGACGAGAATCACCAAGTGATTCTCACCGAATCGGCGAGAATCACTAGTGATTCTCGCCGAATCGACGAGAATCATCAGTGATTCTCGCCGACTCCTTCTGGCCATCTCAAAATGGTGCCAAGTAAGATTCGGCGAGAATTACTTGTAATTCCCGCCGAACCAGTGGTCAAGCAGCCCATGAATACAAAGTCAAATTCGTTGAGAATCGACAAGTGATTCGACGAGAATCACAAACGATTCTCGACGAATCGTCGAGAATCACTTGGTGATTCTCGCCGATTCGTCGAGAATCGTCTGCGATTCTCGCCGATTTTCACTTGGCGTTTTCTCAGGATGCTGCTGAACCGGATTCTGCTTCTGGATTAGTTTGAACCGGATTTTGGGGATTTCATTTGTGGGTCCCACAACGGTCAAATTTGCTGTATCTACAGGGTATAAATACATGGGTATTTTGAACAGTAATAACACAGAAAAAGACGCCGAGCTTACGGAAACCCTAAGATCGCGAAATCCTTCCGCCGCCTCCGTCGCCGCTCGCGCAAGTTCGTCGCCGCCGCTGATCGATCTTCTTCCCGATCTCCGGCGACAGAAGCTTAGCAAGGCTTGTGTCTCACGCGTTTATCCAGAGATCCTTTGTCTCTCGATTTGTTGATCGGAAAAACTTCCCATCCGAATCGATCGAGACGACCGATCCTCGTGTGACCGTTGGAAGACCGAGCTTGCTTCGCTACGAAGTTTGGATCTCAAAGTCCTGCAGCTGCCGCTCGTCATCGTAGCAGCCGACTCCGAACCAAGCCGCCGCTCGGATTGCCGCCGCCGGTTCCGGGAGATCCTCTCCAAGTGAGACCAAGGTCGTAGACTCTTCATCGACCTCGAGAACATGTCATCGAACGAAGAGGAACACCGTAGTCTCCGAAAGAAGTTTGTATCTCATATACATTCCATATTTACTTTTGTTGTAAAGGAACTTTTGTTCCGTGTTGTAAGGGTTGGGTGCAACCCGTTTTGTGGGAGTGTTGACTCTCACGTGTGGAAGGGCTCCTTCCGTTAGTGAAGGGATTGGATTTCAATCCCGTTGGAGAAGTGACCGAGTCGTCCCTTGTTGGGGAGATAGGTCGAAGGGGGAAAGTGGATGTACCTAAGTCGGGGAACCACTATAAATTTGCTGTGTATTCTGTGTGCTGTGCTTGTTGTTTTTATTGTGCAGGTACATCCGTAAATTCCGCAAAAGAACCACACGTCACCTATTCCCCCCCCCCCCCATAGGTGCACATAGCTGACACTAGGTGGACTTTCAAGTGGTATCAGAGGGAGGTTGCTCATCAAAAGGTTAACACCTTGAGTAGAATCCTGCCACTAGTGTCAACAAGGAGACTTACATCTACTATGGACGGGCTCAAGTACTCCGGCAAGATCCCAGTGTGCAACAGACTCAACTTTCCTATCTGGAAGGAAAGGATCAGGTTCTACATGGAAGCAGTGGACCCTCGACTGTTCATGATCGTGCTGGAGGGACCTTATGTCCCCACTAAGGCCTCCACCATTGATCCCACCAAGAAAGTGCCGAAGACACTCTCTGAAATGGACAAGGATGAGATGGTCCTAGTGGGCCTTGACATGAAGGCAAGAAACATCCTGGTCAGTGCAGTTGATGACTCGATGATGCAGAACTTCAGCAACTGCAGGACAGCTCGGGAGATCTGGCAGTGTCTGATCATTCTTATGGAGGGCACAGATGAAGTGAGGGATGATCGGAGATCCCTCCTGAACCAGAAGTATGAAGCCTTCAGACAAGGGCCAAAGGAAGAGATCGGGGTCACCTACGAGAACTTCCTAAAGATTGTCAACGCCCTCAAGGGGTACGGAAGAGTGTTCACTAATGGTGAACTCAACGACAAATTCCTTAGGTCCCTTACTAAGGAATGGGACACTAAGATCTGCGCCATCAGAGAATTTGGCAGACTGGCAGAAACCGATCCACAAATTCTGTTTGGGAAGCTGATGTCCTATGAGCTTCAGCTGAACACCAGGAAAGCTGAGGAAGAAGCAGAAAAGGCTGCTGCAAAGGAAAAGACTGTGGCTCTAAAAGCCAGTCACTCCAGAAAAGGGAAGTGTACGGTGTCGTACCGTGCCAAGAAAAGGGATGAGGAGGAGGACTCCGATCCATGCTCCTCCAGCTCAGAACTGTCAGAGGAGGATTTCTCCCTCATCACTCGAGAGTTCAAGAAGTTCCTCAAGATGAGGAATCAAAGAAAGAGAGACGGCTCCTCTTCCAGACATCAGAAGAAAAACTACTCTTCTGACAGGTATGCAGCTAAACCCAATAAACATCGTTCTTCTGACATTATTTGCTTTGGATGTAATAAGCCAGGACACGTCGTGGCCGACTGCTATCAAAGCAAAAGAGAAAAGGGAAATGGTGAGGAGCTCAAATCCACCAGAGATAAGAAGAAGGAGCGGAGCTATATCGCCAGAAGGCCAAAGACACTAAGTGAGTCTGATTCCTCAGACTCCAGTGATGATGAAGAAGCCTACTTCGGGCTGGTGGGTCGATCGGACTCAGAAGGAGAATGCCCCCCATTCACTGGGAAGGTAAAAGCTCACACCCCTCTCTCCGACTCCGACTCTGATCCTGAGTCTCAGGATGATGAACCTGAGGATGGCCCTACGGCCCGTGAAGCTGAGCTTCTCGAAAAGTATGAGCTTCTGCTCAACACTTTCGACGAGTGCCGCAAGAGACTGAAGGCTGAGAAGAAGGAAGTAAAATTCCTTAAGGGTGAGTGTGTATCCCTAAGGGAAGAGGTCACTAGCTTGATCTCTCTCAGACAGGAGCACATTGACCTAACTTCTAAGCACTCAGAGTCTTTGAAGCTCCTTGATCTCAAGCAAGAGGAAGTCAACAAATTGGAAGAACTACTTGCGGCAGAAAGGAAGATCGTACAGAGCTTCTCTATGCCAAAAACAGTGCTTCCAGTCGTTGACACCTTCTCTGCTCAGGCCAAGGGAGCTGGCTTGGGGCATATTGGGGCATCTGGTTCTTCATCTAGGAGAAACAAGAACCAGAGGAAGAATAAGGCCGCCAAGAAGGCCTCTGCTGATGAAAAGGGTAAGGCTCCTCTTAGTCCTGTTGCGTTCAGAAAGCCTGGCTTTCCTTGCAACCAACATGACTTTGAGTCAACATTTGGGCATCATTTCCGGCCCTCGGTTGCAAAGCCTAAGAGCCGGTATGACGGTTGGAACTTCCCCCGGAACTTTGGTGAGAGTGCCTTCAAGGCACCTTATGAAGAAATCCACATAGGAAATTATGGTCCGTTCTCTAGCGGCCATAATGGAAAGCAGGCACCAAAGGCCAAACCTGTTATACAGAAGGTGACAAAGTCATGTGACTATTGTCACCATGAGGTCGCCACCTCCAGATCCAAGGCCCCAGCTGCACCCACCGTTCCAAGGGTAAGGCAGGAGCCTAGGAAGAGATACAACAGGTTCGACTGTTGGTGCTGTGGCAAAGTCGGTCACTTTGCCGTGGATTGTTGGTTTAATCCAAGACATTACGAGACTCCCCATGTTAACAATGCGAGGCCGACCACTCGTAGGGTTAACCAACCGAGGGGGAGTGTGCTAACCAGGAATCTAGGATCCAAAGTCGTTTGGGTTCCTAAGGCGAATTAATTTTGTTTTGCAGGAATGTCCAAAGGCCACCAAAACGCCAATCTGGTATTTGGACAGTGGATGCTCCCGGCATATGACTGGGACAAGAAGCCTGTTACGTGATTACACTCCCGTCGAGAATGGACCCAAAGTCATCTTCGGAGGGTCAGATCGAGGAGTCACCAGAGGTTACGGTATGATTTCCAACGGTATAATCTCTATCACCGACGTGGCTTATGTTGAAGGGTTAAACCATAACCTGATCAGCGTAAGTCAGTTATGTGACAAAGGTTATGACGTTAAGTTCTGCAAGGATAAATGTCTGATAATTTCACGTACCTCTTCTGAGACGGTATTATCAGGCATCAGGAGCAGAAATATCTTTTGCTTAGATTTTCTCAGTATAGATTCATCTACCCCCGTATGCCTTGTGGCAACCGGCAGTGCATCTCTTTGTGAACAATGGCACAAGAGATTGGCACATATTAATTATAAGACAATTAGTATGTTATTTTCTAAGAATTTAGTAAGAGATACTCACAGTATCAAGTGCATCAAGGATAGCCCCTGTCATGCATGCCAGATGGGCAAACAGACACGGGCTACCTTTAAGAGCATTGCAGATAAAGACTCTTCCCGATGTCTTTACCTGCTACATATGGACTTGTTTGGTCCAATGCAAGTTCATAGCTTGGGAGGCAAATCATATACGCTAGTGATAGTTGATGATCACTTTCGGTTTACATGGGTGTTCTTTTTGAAACGAAAGTCGGATACTTTTGACATCTTCACTAATTTTGTCAAGCAAGTTCAGAACGAATTTAACTGCTCCGTGGTCAAAGTCAGAAGTGACCATGGAACAGAATTCGAATCTGGTGCTATGACAGAATTCTGTGAAGAACACGGTATCCTTCATGAGTTTTCCTCCCCACGCACTCCTCAGCAAAATGGGGTTGTGGAGAGGAGAAATAGAACTCTCATTGAAGCCTGCACGACAATGTTGAAAGACGCCTCTCTCCCTGAATACTTCTGGGCAGAGGCTGTCAATACAGCTTGTCATGCACAAAACCGAGCACTGATCAACAAGCATCATCGTAAGACACCCTACGAGCTACTGAAAGGCAGGAAACCAACCATGTCCTACTTTAGGATTTTTGGTTGCAGATGCTATGTACTAAATAATGGGAAGTACCCGCGTACTAAATTCGGTGAAAAATGCTTCGAAGGCATATTCATGGGATATAGTTCCCATAGTCGGGCATATAGGGTCTTCAATAAGAAAACCCTAGTGGTAGAAGAATCAATAAATGTTGTATTTGATGAAGGAAGTTTGCTTCACAGCAACTCTTCCAGTGGTATTCTTGAAGATGCAGGTGCACGATTGAAACAGCTGAGTCTGGATGAGCCCGCTCAAGATGACACTCCTAAGTACATCAAAGTGTCCACCTCCATGTCATCTGAAAATGTCGAAGACCAAGATGAATCAAATCACTTGGAAGAAAGAGAAGCCCAAGAAGTAGTTGAAGCACCGGACGCCAGACTTCTAGAGCTCCGTCACGTGAGGGATCATCCTAGAGAACAGATCATCGGAGATCCTCGTGTCGGCGTCAGAACTCGAAGAGGTACAACTAACGAAGTATTGCATCTTAGCTTCCTGTCACAGGTAGAGCCAAAGAAGTTCGACGAGGCGAACAAGGATGCGGCATGGATTCTGGCCATGCAAGAGGAACTACATCAATTCGAACGGTGCAAAGTTTGGACGCTGGTTCCCAGACTATACAAGCAGAATGTGATCGGCACAAAGTGGATCTTCTGAAACAAGCTGGATGAACATGGTGTCATCGTAAAGAACAAAGCCAGGCTGGTGGCTCAAGGTTACCGACAGGAGGAAGGGATTGATTTCGATCAGACCTTTGCACCAGTAGCAAGGCTCGAGGCAATCAGGTTGTTCCTGGCGTATGCTGCAGTCAAAGGATTCACAGTCTATCAAATGGATGTGAAATCGGCATTCCTAAACGGAGATCTGAAAGAGGAAGTATACGTCGCTCAACCCCCAGGTTTTGTCGATCCTACTTTTCCCAACCATGTTTACTTTCTTAATAAAGCATTATATGGGTTGAAACAAGCTCCACGAGCTTGGTATGAGACTTTATCTAGGTTTCTTCTTGAGAACAAGTTCTCTAGAGGTAAAATAGATAAAACATTGTTTCTCAGGGAAGTCAAAGGCAAGATTTTGCTGGTGCAAATCTATGTCGACGACATAATATTCGGCTCAACGGACAACAATCTTTGCAAAAAGTTTTCTAAACTTATGCAAGGAAAGTTTGAAATGAGCAGTATGAGAGAGCTCAAGTATTTCTTAGGACTTCAAGTGAAACAATCTGAGGATGGAATCTTCATCTCTCAGACGAAGTTCACAAATGAACTCCTTAAGAAATTCGGTATGGAGAGTGCAACCTCTATGAGGACTCCAATGGGATCCACCATGTCTCTGGATAAGGATGAGAAAGGTAAACCTTTCAATGAAACCAAATACAGAAGCATCATTGGATCCCTGCTCTACCTTACTGTCAGTAGACCGGATATTATGTTCTCCACATGTGTCTGTGCCAGATATCAGGTGAACACTAAGGAATCTCACCATGTCGCTGCAAAGCGAATTCTAAGATACCTTAAAGGTACTCCTAATCTTGGCTTGTGGTACCCGAGAAACAATGATGTCGAGCTAATAGGCTTTTCAGATGCTGATTTTGCAGGGAGTAGGGATGACAGGAAAAGCACTTCCGGGACGTGCCAATTCCTCGGAAGAAGGCTTATCTCATGGAACAGCAAGAAGCAGAACTGTGTGGCTACCTCCACAGCAGAATCTGAGTACATCTCCGCAGGCAGCTGTTGCGCACAACTCCTTTGGATCCGAAATCAGTTGGCCGACTACAACCTTCAGTTCAAGGAAGTTCCTATGTACTGCGACTCCTCCAGTGCTATTGTCATTGCCAACAATCCTGTCTCGCACAGCAGAACGAAGCATATTGAAGTGCGCTACCACTTCATTCGGGAGCACGTGGAAAACAAGGACATCTCTCTCTGTTATGTCCCCACGGACAGGCAGATTGCTGATATATTCACAAAGCCCTTAGACGAGGCAAAGTTCAATCTTTTCAAAACTGAATTGGGGATGCTCAATTATGAAGAATGAAGACTACAGAAGCTTCCGACCCGTGCATGATCTGAGGGGGAGCTAAGGGCCAAAGGTTATTGACCCCGATTTGCCGAAGCCGAAAAGGGGGAGATTACCCTCTCGGGGTCAAGGCTAAGGTGGCTCCAGCTTGCTCCCAAGCAATCGGTATTGGTAAGGGATGACTCCACTTAATGATGTTAAGTTTATGGCTTTCAGTTGCTTTCAGTTACCCTCTCGGGGTCAAGGCTAAGGTGGCTCCAGCTTGCTCCCAAGCAATCGGTATTGGTAAGGGATGACTCCACTTAATGATGTTAAGTTTATGGCTTTCAGTTGCTTTCCTTTCCATTTGCTCTATTCACCTTAGCTTGTAGGGTTTAGGCTTCTTCAAATAGGGGGAGATTGTTGGGTATTGTATCCACAATGTACCTGATTTGAAGAAGCCCCTGGACAAGCTAAGGTCAATAGACTATGTATTTGATAAACTTTTTCAAGTTGTACTTGCAGTTTCTCCACGCTAAGTGCACACCAATGTCAGGGTGCAGTAGGTTAATATACACGGGTCTGCACGACGTAATCCCTCGTTGAGCAGATCAGTGTGTTGGCCTATGTGTACTCTCTCTATTGGAGTGCACTTGCTTTCAAGTACAGGGCCGTTCATATGCAAGCAAAAACAAGGAGCATGGAGGATCAAGGAGCAGCTCCTAGGTGGAAGACGAAAAATCATCCAAGGCAAATTCGACGAGAATCACCAAGTGATTCTCACCGAATCGGCGAGAATCACTAGTGATTCTCGCCGAATCGACGAGAATCATCAGTGATTCTCGCCGACTCCTTCTGGCCATCTCAAAATGGTGCCAAGTAAGATTCGGCGAGAATTACTTGTAATTCCCGCCGAACCAGTGGTCAAGCAGCCCATGAATACAAAGTCAAATTCGTTGAGAATCGACAAGTGATTCGACGAGAATCACAAACGATTCTCGACGAATCGTCGAGAATCACTTGGTGATTCTCGCCGATTCGTCGAGAATCGTCTGCGATTCTCGCCAATTTTCACTTGGCGTTTTCTCAGGATGCTGCTGAACCGGATTCTGCTTCTGGATTAGTTTGAACCGGATTTTGGGGATTTCATTTGTGGGTCCCACAACGGTCAAATTTGTTGTATCTACAGGGTATAAATACATGGGTATTTTGAACAGTAATAACACAGAAAAAGACGCCGAGCTTACGGAAACCCTAAGATCGCGAAATCCTTTCGCCGCCTCCGTCGCCGCTCGCGTAAGTTCGTCGCCGCCGCTGATCGATCTTCTTCCCGATCTCCGGCGACAGAAGCTTAGCAAGGCTTGTGTCTCACGCGTCTATCCAGAGATCCTTTGTCTCTCGATTTGTTGATCGGAAAAACTTCCCATCCGAATCGATCGAGACGACCGATCCTCGTGTGACCGTTGGAAGACCGAGCTTGCTTCGCTACGAAGTTTGGATCTCAAAGTCCTGCAGCTGCCGCTCGTCATCGTAGCAGCCGACTCCGAACCAAGCCGCCGCTCGGATTGCCGCCGCCGGTTCCGGGAGATCCTCTCCAAGTGAGACCAAGGTCGTAGACTCTTCATCGACCTCGAGAACACGTCGTCGAACGAAGAGGAACACCGTAGTCTCCGAAAGAAGTTTGTATCTCATATACATTCCATATTTACTTTTGTTGTAAAGGAACTTTTGTTCCGTGTTGTAAGGGTTGGGTGCAACCCGTTTTGTGGGAGTGTTGACTCTCACGTGTGGAAGGGCTCCTTCCGTTAGTGAAGGGATTGGATTTCAATCCCGTTGGAGAAGTGACCGAGTTGTCCCTTGTTGGGGAGATAGGTCGAAGGGGGAAAGTGGATGTACCCAAGTCGGGGAACCACTATAAATTTGCTGTGTATTCTGTGTGCTGTGCTTGTTGTTTTTATTGTGCAGGTACATCCGTAAATTCCGCAAAAGAACCACACGTCACCTATTCCCCCCCCCCCCCCCCATAGGTGCACATAGCTGACACTAGGTGGACTTTCACAAACCATGTACAAAATTCATGGAGATGTCATCAAATTTCCATTCAGGGATTGGAAGGGGCTTCAGGAACGCGCCCGGCTTTTGACACTCGGCCTTCACTAAGGCGCAAGTTTGGCAACGATTCACATACAAAGCTACGTCCCGCTTCAGCCCCGACCACCAAAAGGATTTCTTCATATCCAAGTACATCTTTGTACTGCCCGGGTGAATGGAGTACTTTGTGAAGTGAGCCTCAAACATCAACTCCTCACGGAGTTTGCCGAACTGCGGTATACAAACCCTTCCGTCCTTCCTCAGAATCCCATCAAACATCTCCCAGGCGCTGCTCTCGCCCTTTTGAGCCTCCAACACAAAAGGTTGAAACTCCACATCCAACCGAGTCGCTTCCCGAATGCGATCGGACAAGTCATTCTGTATTTCAATCCAGTTCAACCGAGCCACACTGGACTCGCCTCTCGCAACACATTCCAAACCAAGGGACTCCCATTCCCGTACCAACCGCTCATCATGTGCTTCGATCCAATTCCCTTGCCCCGAGTACTTTCTACTCAAGGCATCCGCCACCACATTGGCTTTACCTGGCGTATACTGAATCGCCACCTCGTAGTCTCCTAGAAACTCAACCCACCTGTGTTGCTGCATATTCAAGTCCTTTTGATCCAAGAGATACTTCAGGCTTTTATGATCCGTGAAGATCTCCACCTTTGCACCGTACACATAATGTCGCCATATTTTCAACGCAAAAATTACCGCCGCCAACTCCAAGTCATGGACGGGGTAATTCCTCCCATGAGGCTTCAGCTGTCTAGACCCAAAAGCTATCACCTTGCCATGTTGCACCAAAACGCAACCTAAACCGCATCCCGATGCGTCACTGAAGATCTGAAATCCCTCGGTCCCTTGCGGTAGACTTAGGATTGGAGCCATCATCAGTCTCTCCTTCAGTGCTTCAAATGCTTGACTGCACTCTTGAGTCCACACAAACTTATGATCTTTACGAGTGAGTGAGGTGAGGGGTAGAGATATCCGCAAAAAATTCTCCACGAATCTCCTATAATACCCGACTAGTCCAAGAAAACTTCGGACTTCCGCCACGGTCCTCAAGATTGGCCAATCTCTGATGGCTTCCACTTTTGTTGGATCCACAGCCACCCCATCCCCACTAATCACGTGGCCCAAAAATGCCACCTTCTCTAACCAGAACTCGCACTTGGAGAACTTTGCATACAACTGATTCTCCCTCAACACTTACAAGACCACTCTCAAGTGGGTCTCATGCTCCACTTTCGATTTGGAATACACCAAGATGTCATCAATGAAGACAACCACAAAAGAATCCAAGTATTCCCGAAATACTCGATTCATAAGATCCATGAATACAGATGGTGCGTTCGTCAGCCTGAACGGCATCACCGTAAACTCAAAGTGTCCATACCTTGTACCAAAGGCAGTCTTGGGGATGTCCTCGTCCCGAATTCGCAACTGATAATAGCCTGACTTAAGTCCAATTTTGAGTACACCACCGACCCTACCAACTGGTCGAACAAGTCGTCTATCCGAGGAATCGGATACTTATTCTTAACGGTCAATTTATTCAGCTCTCGGTAGTCTATGCACAACCGCACACTACCGTCTTTCTTCTTTACAAACAACATCGGCGGTCTCCACGGCGAAGAACTGGGTCTAATATACCCTTGCTCCAACAGTTCCTGTAGCTGTACTTTGAGTTCAGCCAACTCCTTTGGTGCCATCCTAAACGGAGGACATGACACCAGCCTAGCCTCCGGCACTAACTCGATCGAGAAATCGATCTCCCGCCGAGGAGGCGCTCGAGGAAGTTCATCCGGAAACACATCCTTGAACTCTGCCACTACGGGCACTTCCTCTATAGATAGGTGAGAGAGACGAACCTCCAATAACGCTACAAGCGCTACACCACCCTGGTTAACCGCCCGCATCAATTGCATGGCCGAAATCAGGGAATAGGCCACTCCACAAAGGCCCTCAAATTTGACCTCTGCCTGCCATTTGCTCTTTAGGGTCACTACCAATCCTCCGCATCCATTGGCGTACCAACTCCCTTGAACGACGGGGGATGGAAGCTCAGGAAATACTTCATGTGTCGGTCTCCATGTCCGACAACCACCCTTTCCGCCAAAGGCTCCACTCGTCTGGCTTCTCCGCCTGGCACGACCGTCGCCGTGTCCGGTGTAGCAGGGGTTGCTACCTAAGGTGTCGCTGCAGCTTGGGCTGCCACCATCGCTTCTGCAAGCATGCGGCAGAAGTCGGCCGGGTTTACACCCGTGCCCAAAAGACCTGGAGCAGTAGCACTGCTCGCCGAAAGCTCTTCTCTTGCTCTCTACGTACCCGCCTCGTTGCTTGCACTCTTCAAGAAAACAAGAAACAAGGGATCAGTCTCTAATCTCAAGACTTAAACAATAGGACACTCATGGTCCAGCGTTACTCTTATGTGGATAACTTCTTTAACCATTGACCTTGAATCGAACCTCCCTCTGATACCAAATTGTAACACCTCCCCTGTAATGACCGTATAATATGGGTCCAGTCGGGGACCCACAACATACGGACGCCACAGCTTTAGTATTATAAGATGATATAATTACCTACACTCAAAACTCTTTGCACTACAAACGGAAATACAAACAAGACTAGAAGTTATCCACCACTATAAGAGTAATAAAAAGATGGCCTTATGACCTTACAACATAAGAGAGTTCAAACTCAATTAATACCACAGTCATGAAAGTGCACAAGCACTCCTAGTCTACCTCGGCATGCAAGCCAGACAACATGAGCATCAAAACATACACTGCCATAATGAGTAGAGCTACTACACAAGTTAACACTTCATGAGGCTTAGGCCTTTCTGGCCGGCGATCTAGCTCCTGTTTGCGATCCTTGCCCTGTAAAATTATTAGTAACGTGGGTCAGCAAAGGCTGACCTCAAACTATGTAACAAACACATCTCCTCCCGGCCGCCCCTAACGGACCCCGGGGAACCCTCCAACCTGCAAGTCAGCACTTCGTATGCAATATATAAATATAAAAAGAAGTGCATTAAGAACAAGCTTGGATGTCTCAAACATCATACACGTTCTCTACGGGTTGAACATATAATATAAAAAGGGGCCTACTTATGCAACATGTATGCAACACCCGGGTTTCACCCAAGGCATCCTATAGCGTATGCATCTAGCACATCATCACATCATTTGGGTACTCATCGTTTCCCCATTGGCATAAAGCCGCAAACAAAAAGGGAGACACAATTCCCCCCAATGGCACACAAGCCGCCACATGGAACTCTTGTCTAGGCCCCACCCGCTCAAGGTCTTAGACCCGGGCTTGCCTGCAAGCTCTGACGTCTCTTGTCAGGATTCCAACAAAGACAAACTGACCGATTCTAAGAAGCCTTGCCGGACCCCACCCGCTCATGGCCTCATTGCCCGGGCTTACCCCCATGCTTGGCATTCTCGTCAATCTCACAGAAGGGAACTAGTCTCACCGGGACACTCTCTGCACATGACGTGTACGTCATGGGATCGTCAGCCGACCACGAAGACACAGCCACGCCTTGGCACATCACAAACCAAGACAATTCCACTCTAGTCCCTCATTTGTACTGCAGTGTTCCCGCGCACCAAGGAAACCATCTTCCACTCATGCGGAGCTAACCTTGTCCACCAAGGAAACCATCTACCGCCATTGAGGAGCTATCCTTGTCCGGTTCTGACTACATGTACTCACTTAAGAAAAAGGGGAAAACATCACCACATCACAAACGACATCTTGCCGCAACGGATCTCTACGAATCCTTAAAGCTCGTATGCAACATCACCGAGTCGGACTAACGGTCGCGACTACGGCTTCACCCACCATGCCTAATCCACTAACGGAGCGGATCTCTAATGCAAATCATGCTGGGGACGGACTCAATCAACCCGGAGGTTCCTCTTGAACCTTGGCGACCCAAAACCCCTCTCATTTGAGTGTTTGGTGCCCAAAACTAGAAAAGACAAGATGCTAAAACAAGCATCCTAAAACCAAGAGGAGAAGTGTCGTTACCTTCCGACTCCTCTTCCTAGCCATGGCAAAATAGCCGGATGAAAACCTTCGCAAAGCTCTAGCCTCCACGGATCTGGACTCGACTCGCGATTTGGAGCACTGAAGCCTCTCATATAGCCCAAACCCTCCTTCACCTTCTTCCTTGCTCTCCATTCTCTCTAGAATTTAGTAAGAGAAAGCTTGGAGAAGAATGAGGGTTTCCAACCCTATTCTCGGACTTAACTCCCCAAGAGCAGTCCTGGACCATCAGATCCCAAAATAAGGGAAAGAATGGCCACGATCCGTCTGAAACATAAAACACCTGGGTCGAACACGGCCTGGCACACGCCCATATCCAGGGCCGTGTCCCCCATTCTCCGTCACAAATCGACGTGCCTGGAAAAACACACGGGCATCCCACACGCCCGTGTTCGACCTGACACGCCCGTGTCCCGACTGACACGGCCGTGTGGTCGGCCGTGTGCCTCCATCGACACAGCCCGAAAACAACCCGAGAAGAACACGGCCTGGGACACGCCCGTGTCCCACACCGTGTGCTAAGTCTCGACACTCGTCGACTGTCTTTGTGTCGACACCGCGGAAAAATGTCGAGCGAAGATCGTCGACCATACGGGACACGCCCTGTGACACGCCCGTATCACAGGTCGTGTGCCCCTGTCTCGACACTCGACACTCGTCGAGTGGACTTCGTCGAGAGAAGTCTCGACACTCGACTGACACGGCCTTAGACACGCTCATGTCCTAGGCCATGTGCCTTGTCTCGACACATCGTCGAGCGAAAATGTCGACACCCCGGGCCGGTTGTCGACACGGGCTCGACACGCCCTGAGACACGCCCGTGTCTCAGGCCGTGTGCCCAGTCTCGACACTTTGTTGAGCGAAATATGTCGACTAAGCGGCCAAGTCATCGACTCCAGCCTGACACGCCCTGGGACACGCCCGTGTCCCAGGTCGTGTGCCCCCTGCCAGAAACTAAAATTGGCCAGAAAACGCTGGTCGATCTCCTCTCAAATTTTGGGGTATTACAGTCATTACAAGGGAGGTGTTACAATTTGGTATCAGAGCCAGGTTTCATCCAAGGTCAGTTAGGGCGGTCGATTTGACGTAATCAGATCGCGTATAGAAGTTATCCACATAAGAGTAATGCGGGACCATGAGTGTCCTTATGTTTGAGTCTTGTGATTCGAGATTGATTCCTTGTTTTCTTGCTTTTGTAAGAGTGCAAGAAACGAGGCGGGTACCTCGATACCAAGAGAAGAGCTTTCAGCGTGCAGCTCTACTGCTCAGGGTCCTTTGGGCATGGGTGTAAACCCGACCGACTTCTGTCGTATTCTTGTAGAAGTAATGGTGGCAGCCCAAGATGCAGCGACAGCTCAAGTAGCAACCCCTGTTGCTCAGGTAGAAACTCATGCTACCCCTGATACGGCGACGGCCGTGCCGGGCGAGAATCCAGGCGAGCATAACCGTTGGCCAAAAGGGTGGTTGTCGGGCATAGAGACCGGCAGATGAAGTATTTTCTGAGCTTCCATCCTCCAACGTTCAAGGGAGTTGGTATGCCGACTGATGCGGAGGATTGGTGGGCACGGATGCAAGAGCTTCTGAGGGCGGCAAAGACGCCAGAGGAGAAGAAATCTGAGTTTGAGGCCTTCATGTTGGAGGGAGACGTGAAGTTGTGGTGGGTGAGCCATAACGGCCACCAGTTTCCCGGACGCACCCTGTCCATGGAAGAGTTTGAGAATACTTTCCTAAAGAAGTACATTCCCGTATCGACAAGGTTGGCCCTCCAAAGGCAATTTCTGCACTTGGTGCAGCAGGATAAGACAGTGGACGAGTATGTACAAGAGTTCACTCGGTTGGGTCATTATGCAGGAACGACAATGACAGACGATGAGGAGAGGGATAACCTCTTCTACCAGGGGCTGAGGGAGAATCTAAGACAACCCATCATCACCATGAAGAGAGCTAGTTTCAACAAGCTAGTTGAGGCTGCTAGGACGTTGGAGAGTGATCTGGGGCGAAGCCAACGTCGTAAGGGTTTCGCGTTCAAGCAAGGGGAAAGGAAGCCTTCTCAATCCCAAGGAAAGTCTGAAGGGAATAGGTTGAAAAAAGGCCTCACCCATTCAAGACCGGTGAGAAAAGCAAGTGGACGTCCGGAGGGTCTCACTCTAAGGGACCACCGACGTGCTTTAATTATGGCAAGGTGGGGCACATAACTCGTTTTTGTACTCAAGGAGGTGCTGAGCAGGAGCCAAGGCGGGAGCAGACTGTGCGCTCCGGCCCCAGTGCCGTAGAGAAAGGAAAGATGGCGGAGTCTAGCGCTTCTCAATTCCAACCAGTGCAACCAAGGGCTTACAACCTTGGACAGCAAGAAGCGATCCGCCAACCCGATGTGGTGACAGGTATGAGGAAGTTTAAATTAAATCTTATACTTCATACTTTCAGACCGTTATTGTTTGATGCCTCTAGTTTAGGCCTTGTGTTAGTTTCCGGATACCCCGCTAGGGTATTGTTTGATACGAGAGAGTCACACTCTTTTCTTGTGGAAAGCTTCATCCGGAGAATTGGAGTTGAGTCGTTCTCGGCAGACGTAGATCTGAAGGTGTGCATGCCAAATGGGTCATCCATGACCACCGGTACAAAAGGGCGCAATTGTTGGGAGCTAGGCGGAGTTGACTTCGTGTTGATAGCAGCGGTCCTACCGTTGGTTAAGTTTGACGTGATTTTGGGAATGGACTGGCTAGCAGAGCAGCGTGCCAGTATTGACTGCCTATCCAAGGTGGTGACCCTGAGAAGCGAAGGGCAGACAGAAGTTAAGTTTGAGGGCCTTAATAGAGTGGCTTGTTCCCTGATTTCGGCCATGCAGTTGGTGCGGGCAGTTAACCAAGGGGGAGTAGCTCTTGTAGCATTATTGGAGGTTCGCCTTTCCAAGTTATCACTTGGCGAAGTGCCCGTGGTGCCAGAGTTCGAGGATGTGTTTCCTGATGAACTTCCTGGAGCACCTCCTCGACGGGAGAATGACTTCTCGATTGAGTTAGTGCTAGAGGCTAGGCCGGTATCACGTCCTCCGTTTAGGATGGCACCAAAGGAGTTGGCTGAATTCAAGGTACAGTTGCAGGAACTGTTGGAGAAGGGGTATATCAGACCTAGTTCTTCGCTGTGGAGCGCGCTTTTGTTGTTCATGAATAAGAAAGACGGTAGTATGCGGTTATGCATCGACTACCGAGAGTTGAATAAATTAACTATCAAGAATAAGTATCTGATTCCTCGGATAGACAACCTGTTCGACCAGTTGGTGGGGTCGGTGGTGTATTCAAAGTTGAACTTGAAGTCAGGATACTATCAGTTGCGAATTCGAGACGAGGACATACCCAAGACAGTGTTTGGTATGGGGTATGGTCACTTTGAGTTCTTGATGATGTCGTTCGGGCTGACGAACACACCATCCGTATTCATGGATTTGATGAATCGAGTATTTTGGGAATACTTGGACTCTTTTGTAGTTGTCTTTATTGACGATATCCCGGTTTACTCCAAATCGGAGGTGGAGCATGAGACTCACTTAAGAATAGTCTTGCAAGTGTTAAGAGAGAACCAGCTTTATGCAAAGTTCTCGAAGTGCGAGTTCTGGCTAGAGAAGGTGATATTTTTGGGTCATGTGATTAGTGGGGATGGGGTGGCAGTAGATCTAACAAAAGTGAAAGCCATTAGAGATTGGCCGACTTAACGAACCGTGGCGGAAGTCCGAAGTTTTCTTGGGCTAGCCGGGTACTATAGAAGGTTCGTAGAAAACTCTTCGTGGATAGCTCTACCCCTCACATCACTAACTCGTAAGGACCAGAAGTTTGTGTGGACTCAGGAGTGCAATCAAGCATTTGAGACACTGAAGGAAAGGCTGATGACAGCTCCGATCCTAAGTCTACCGAAAGGGACCGAAGGATTTCAAATTTTTAGTGATGCATCGGGATGCAGTTTGGGTTGCATATTGGTGCAACATGGCAGTATGATAGCGTTTGGGTCTAGGCACCTGAAGCCTCATGAGAGGAATTACCCCGTCCATGACTTGGAATTGGCGGAGGTAATCTTTGTGTTGAAGTTGTGGTTGAACTATGTTTATGGTGCGAAGGTGGAGATCTTCACGGATCACAAAAGCCTGAAGTACCTCCTGGATTAGAAGGACCTGAATATGCGGCAGCGCAGATGGGTCGAGTTCCTTGGAGACTACGAGGTGGCGATTCAGTATACGCCAGGCAAAGCCAATGTGGTGGCAGATGCCTTCAGTAGAAAATACTCTAGGCAAGGTAATTGGATCGAAGCTCATGATGAGCGGTTGGTGCTAGATTGGGAGTACCTCAGCTTGGAGTGCGTAGAAAGGGGCGAGTCTAGCATGGCTCAGTTGAACTGGATTGAAATACAGAACGATTTGTCTAGTCGTATTCGGGAAGCGACCCGTTTGGATGATGAGCTCCAGCCATATGTGGTGCAAGCCGAAAAGTGCGAGAGTAGCACCTGGGAGATAATTGATAGGATTCTGAGGAAGGATGGAAGGATTTGTGTACCACAGTTCGACAAGCTCCATGAGGAGTTGATGTTTGAGGCTCACTTCACAAAGTACTCCATTCACCCGGGCAGTACAAAGATGTACTTGGATATGAAGAAATCCTTTTGGTGGCCTAGACTGAAGTGGGACGTAGCTTTATACGTGAATCGATACCAAACTTGTGCCTTGGTGAAGGCCGAGTGTCAGAAGCCGGGCGGGTTCCTGAAGCCTCTTCCTATCCCCGAGTGGAAATTTGACGACATCTCCATGGACTTTGTGCATGGGTTACCTAGATCGCAGCAGGGTAACGACGTGATTTGGGTGATTGCGGATTGCTTGACCAAAGTGGCTCACTTCATCCCAAATCGAAAGGAGGACAGTGTGGAGAAGCTGGTAGAGTTGTATGTTCGCAATATTGTGCCACTACATGGTATTCCTAAGAGTATAGTTAGTGATCGCGATGGACGTTTCACATCCATGGACTGGAGGTTGGTTCAGAGGAGTTTGGGCACGAAGCTCAAGTTCAGCACAGCTTTCCATCCTCAAACTGACGGGCAAACCAAAATAACGAACTGTACTATGGAGGATATGCTGAGGATGTATATTCTTGACTTCGGCAAGAAGTGGGAGGATCACCTCTTCATGGTAGAGTTCGCTTATAACAATAGTTACCAAGCAAGTATAAAGATGACGCCATACAAAGCTTTGTATGGAAGGCGGTGTCGAACACCGATGTCTTGGACAGAGGAGGGAGACACCAAACTTTTGGGAAAAGAAGTGGTAGCTGATGCATGTGAGTTGATGTGAACCATTCAAGAGCGCATGAAAGTGGCTCAAGATCGGCAAGCAAAGTATTTTAATGCTCTCCACAGGAAGCTGGAAATCACGGTAGGTGATTGGGTCTATCTAAAAATCAAGCCGTTCAAAGGCGTTTCGCGCATTCGCCGACTCAAGAAGTTGAGTCCAAGGTTTTTGGGACCTTTCGAGGTTAAAGAACGGGTGGGAGAAGCAGCGTACCGGTTAGCGTTGTCCACAGAGCTTAGTGGATTACACGACGTCTTCCATGTCTCCGCCCTGAGGAAAGCCTTAGTAGAGGCTAGTGTGGTGATCGAATCGGCATCAGTCCCGATAGAAGAGGACTTGAGGACGCGAGTTCGTCCAGTCGTTATAGAGGATTCAGAAATTCGACGGTTGCGGAACAAAGAGGTCAAACTTGTAAAAGTCTGATGAGTGTGATTATGATAGGCTTTTTACTATCATAATTGTAATCATGTCTACTATTTTCTACCTCCCTATGTAGTAATTTCGCAATAATAGTTAAGAAATTGTCTTATCATGGATAGAAGAGCACATTTAGGAGTTTCTGTCATTCCTTGTATTAAGCTATCTAATTATTCTTTCATTTTTTCTGATGCAGGTAATGCTAACCAGTGGAACTAAAAGGTCTTGGAGCAAACAGAGGAGTTCATGGAGTCAACATGGCTGATGATAGGGAAAGGATTGGTCGGACACGGGTAGGCACACGCCCGTGTCCCTACCCATGTCCTATGCAGGCTGGAATTGAAGAACTGGAAGCAGAAGACAGAGCACCACATGGGTAGGAACACGCCCGTGTTCCTACCTGTGTCCTTAACGGGAAGAATTCGACCTCGACTGCTAACCAAACCGTGTCTAAAGAATATGAAGCAGAACACGGTCGTGTCAGTACCCGCGTCATCTGACACGGCCCACTACCAGACACGTCTGTTCATGTGGAACTGCCCTAGAACCGTCAACACGGCCTGACACACGGCCGTGTTGGAACCCGTGTCCGACCCTGTTTGTTAGGAGACTATAAAAAAACCTGTAGAAAAATTAGAAGGAACTTTTGGATCATTTTCATTTTAGAGAACTTTTGGAGCACGAGGGTGGAGCATCCAAGAGAAGGAGGATTTGAAAGGTATTTTTGTATGCATTTAATCTTTCATGTATCCCTCTTAATCTTTCCTTTCTCATGGTGATTCAACTTGATTTATCTTTTATTTTGCATGAACTTTAATTTGAACAATTTGGTAATCATGTATCTTATTGTTTTCATCGAATTCGTGGTATTTTATTCGTATGTAGGCTTACAAACAAAGAGTTTTATCCTAATTATGAATTGCTTATTTGTTTTACATGAATTGCAAATTTCTAGATTGAGAAATTGGATGTTTGTGATGATATTTGTATGTTCATATTTTAGTGTTAGGTCTCTTTGTAATTCAAATTTCATGATCGAGAGATATGTTGTTTGGATAATTGGAATACGAATAAATGAATTCAAGGTATTTTAGAGATATGATTTCATGAATTTATGTAGTATATAGGGTGCTTCACTTAATGCAAATTTGAGTGTTGTAAATTGTTCGAAAGAAAATTTATTAACTTAGGTTTAGATTTTGAATTGCTCAAGAGAGAATTTTATAGATGTTTACCCTTTATAATACAACGGATTTGATAGTCTTATTGTTTCATGATTACATAGAATTGAGTTAATGAATGAGTATTTTCATGTGAAGGCTCATAAACTTTTGGTTTTTCATCACCTTTAATCTTCCAATGTTATTTATCCAAGTAGTCATAGTTAGTTTAATTTAGGTTAAAAATCAGTTTTAATTATAGGTATGATAATAGAGTGAGAGTGAGTACGAGTACTTGAAAGGACCCTGAGGAATACGACACGAGATGTAGATTTCTCCTATACTATGATTGATAGGTGCACTTGCCTGAAAACTAAATAAGTCTAGCTTATGCCCATCTACATAGTTTATACTAGCGTGTAAAATGAATCTGCATCAAGTATTACTTGTTAAGCAAAAGAAATCATCAAGTTTTTGGCGCCGTTGCCAGGGAACCGTTTTCAATATTTTGAAAGCCTAAACTTTATTAATCTACCAATTTTTGTTTAGTAATATATAGCTGTAAATTAGTATGGAATAATTATATCGCTTAATCTCTGTTTTGTAGTCTGTTAGTCTATGACCAGGGGCACAAATTCTGGGCTAGCACCATTTCATCCTGACCCTAAGCGAATTATTCATAACACTAACCAAAGGGACGTGGGAATTCATACCACAAATATTTCAAACGGACTATCCGAAGAGGTGACAGTGAGCCAAGGAGAGCATCATCCAAAAGATTTAGATACCATGGCAAACCAAAATGAGCAAACTATGTCTGACTTTGCTAGACCTAATCTCCAAGTAACTGGGTCAAGCATCGTTAGACCACCAATAGTCACCAATAACTTCGAATTGAAGCCTAGTGTTATACAGATGGTTCAATAGTATGTCCAGTATGATGGCCTGCAAGATGAAGATCCTAACACCCACTTAGTCGGATTCCTGGATATATGTGACGCATTCAAGATCAATGGTGTTTCCAACGATGCCATTCGATTGAGATTATTTCCATTCTCGTTAAGGCATAAGGCGAAACAGTGGTTGAACTCACTACCTAGAGGGTCGATTACTACTTGGGATATGATGGTTGAGAAGTTTTTGATGAAGTATTTCCCACCGGCAAAGACTGCAAAGCTAAGGAATGACATATCTATGTTTATGTAATTAGAATTCGAATCGTTGTACGACACATGGGAACGATTCAAGGACCTTTTGAGGAGATGTCCCCACCATGCTCTACCTTCATGGCTTCAGATTCAGACTTTTTACAATGGTCTCAATTCGGACACTAAACAGATGATTGATGCGGCTAGTGGAGGCATTTTGAATAACAAGACACCTGAAGCGGCTGAGCAGTTTATAGAAGATATGGCTATGAACAACTATCCATGGACTACCGTAAGACAAAAGCCTAGTAAGCCCGCAGGAATGTATGAAGTGGATGCTGTCACCGCCTTAGCCATTCAAGTGGAGAAGCTTCACCAAAAGATGGATAACCTTGCCTTAGCATCACCCTATATGGCACCTCAACAATGGGATCCTTCATGTAGTGGAATGTCTGGTTGTGAACCTCAAGTACAAGAGCATGTTGACTATATGGGTAACAACTATTGGGTACATTGGTTTAAATGTACCTGATTTGAAGAAGTCTCACCCAACTCAATGATATACATCAAAATGTATTTGATGTGTTTTGAGTTTACTTGTGCAGGTTAAGTATTTACAGGAAAGGTGAAAAAGTTTCTAAGTCCATGTGTCGACACCCAGAAGGAAAGTGTCGACACTTAAGAAGACATGTGTCGACACCCAGGCAAGCAGTGTCGACACTTGGAGTATTTGTGTCGACACCAGGGATGCAGAGTCAACACCAGACAGAAAGTGTCGACACAAGGAGCTGTGTCGACACTCAATGAAGAAAAGTGCAGTGAAGCAGTGTTGACACTTAGCAGTTGTGTCGACACCCAGTGAAACTGTGTCTACATCAGAAAGTGTCGACACTTGGAGGCTGTGTCGACACTCAGCAAAAGTCAGCAGAGTCTAAGTATAAGTGTCGATACCCAGAGCAATGTGTCGACACACAGTAGAAGAGTCAACACTTGAAGAAAGTGTCGACACAAGAAAGAATATGTCGACACTCAGCTGAAGACTCAACACTTGAAGAAAGTGTCGACACAAGGAGCTGTGTCGACACTTAACGAAGTTCAACAAAATTCTAAGTACAAGTGTCGACACAAAGGAGATGTGTCGACACTCAGCAAAAGTCTCAACAGAAGAAGAATGTGTCGACACAAGGAGTTGTGTCGACACTCAGCAAGTATCAACACAGAAGGCTTGTGTCGACACCAAGAAGTTGTGTCGACACTGGACAAGTTCAACACATGAAGATGTGTCGACACAAAGGAGATGTGTCGACACTTACAAGAATTCAGCAATATACTGAAGTACAAGTACTTGTGTCGACACACATTATCAGTGTCGACACATGAAGAAGAAGCAGTGTCGAGATATAAAATCTACAACACAAGGAGTTGTGTCGACACCTTGTAGGCTAGTGTCAACACTTAGACAACATGTGTCGACACTTAGTCTATAAGTGTCGACACTTAAAGACAGACAGTCTCGACACTTTCAGACAGTTACAGATTTTTCAAGAACTGACTGTATGACAGCTGCTATTCCAGCCGGTCTACTGCACCTGTCAGAGTTATCAGAAATCAGTTATGGACCGGACCAGCCGGTTACCATGAAGAAGGCCTATAAATAGGCTTATACTATCTACAGAAACAGGGTATCAACACATCAAGATATACAAAGAAGATCTAGCTATTCCTTGAAGAATCTAGTGAAGATCTAAGAAGTTGGAGAGAGAGAGCTCCATCCAAGAAGTCAGCCGTTGGAACCAGGCTGAGAAGAAGGGTTCAGATTTGTTCTGAATCTTAAGTAGCAGAGATCAAGGATCAACTGCAGAGGAGATCAATCTTATTGTGTTCTACATTCAAGAAGCTTTGAAGAAAGCCAAGTCAGGTTGATTTCAGCTGAGTTCTTCCAAGAACTCATCAAGAAACTCACAACTCTTCTCTCTTTTCTCTGAGTTGTTGAGTATACATTTTGTATTCAAATTATCTTGTTGGATCCTTAGGGATCTGAGTTTTGTAAGCCTGTAATTATAAAGGCTGAGTGTAGGGCCTGTGTCCCTGAGTGTAGGAGAGTTGTATCTCTGAGTGTAGGCCTGTTGTGGCTGAGTGTAGGCCTTGGTGGCTGAGTGTAGGCCTTGGTGGCTGAGTGTAGGCTTTGTGAAGAAGCTGAGTTGTAGGGCCTTGGGCCTGAGTTGTAGGAACCTGGTTGAGGTTCTGAGTGTAAGATCTGAGGATCTGAGATCGTGGAGGAGTTTGGCCGAATCTAGTACACTACTAGATAGGCGAAGGGGGAAAGTGGATGTACCCAAACATTGGGGAACCACTATAAACCTGTATGTTCTCTGTGTGTATGTGGTTTGCTGTGATTGCTGTTTGATGGCTGTGCAAAAGTAGATATAAATCTGTGATAAACTCTGAATTCTTCCTAAAAAGTTAAAAAGATTTAAGTCACCTATTCACCCCCCCCCCCCTCTAGGTGATTAGGTACAATATCTTTCAAGTGGTATCAGAGCGAGGTTACTCAAAAAAAAGGGACATAACTGTCTGAGTAGATCCTGTTGGCAGATTTAGTCTAAGTAAATTACAGAATCAAGAAAAGCAAGAACCATGGGTTCCACTGAGAATCATAAGGAATTGGGATCCATGAAGTTACCCATTTGCAGAAAGGAAATCTTTGGCATTTGGAAGGAAAGGGTGAGACTGTTTATGGAAGCCTCAGACCCTAGGATTTATATCACAGTGAAAGAAGGGCCATATGTGCCCATGAAGGTGTCAGCCTTAGATGCAAATCAGAGAACACCTAAGGATTTCTCTGAAATGACAAAGGATGAGATTGTTCTAGCCACAATGGACAAAAGGGCTCAGAATATCATTGTGAGTGCTATAGATGATGCTACTTTTCATAATTTGATACACTGCAAGACATCTAAGGAGATGTGGGATACCTTGATAGTGTATATGGAGGGTTCTGAAGAAGTGAGGCAAGACAGAAAATCTTTGCTCAACCAAGAATATGAAAATTTTAGACAAGGTAAAGCTGATAGCATAACTGAATGCTATAAGAAATTCTATAGGATTGTGAATGAGCTAATGTCCTATGGCAGAGAGTTCAGTAATTATGAGCTCAATGATAAGTTTCTAAGGTCCCTAACAAAAGATTGGGACACCAAGATCTGTGCCATTAGGGAAATGGCAAAGTTGGCAGAAATTCCTCCACCAACACTATTTGGAAAACTGCTATCCTATGAGATGCAGTTGATGGTGAGGAAAGAAGAGGAGAAATCAACAAGAAGTGAACATAAAGAAAGGACAGTGGCATTTAAAACAGAAGCCCCAGAAAGTACAAAAAAAAGTCACCAACTCCACCTCCAAAGGTTGCTGAAACTGAGTCAGATGGTCAGCAAGCAGAAAGTCTGAAAGCAGTGAAAGTGATGAGGACTTTGCTGCTTTCACAAGACATTTTCAGAAGTTCTTAAAGAAGAAACAGTGGAGGACAAGGTCATCTACTTCACAGGGTAAAGAAGACTATTATCAGAATAAAAAGCCTTCAAAGAAAGACAGGAAAAAGACCAAGTCTAGCAAAGCAACTCTTTCAAAAATTGTATGTTATTACTGTAATAGACAAGGACATGTTGTTGCAGACTGTCTAGAGAAAAGGAAGAAGTCTAATGACAAGAAAAAGACTCAATACAAGGGCAAGAAGGAAAAGTCTTTTGTTGCCAAAAAGTATAAGAGCCTGTCAGACTTATCTTCATCAGAAATTGAGTCAGATGCTGAAGCATATATAGGACTGTTTGCTGAGGAAGAAGAAGAAGAGTTCCTTCAGATCATGAACTCTATATATGAACAAGAGGATAGTCAGTGCCAAGGGCTAATGGCATTGACAGAAAGTGACAAAATCTAGGAGCAGCCTGGACCTAGTAAGGTACAACATTGTTCTTTAAGTTCAATTTCTTGTGCTAGTTCAGAAACAGATTCATCATCATCAAATGATGAGAGTGCATCTGAGTCTGAAGAGGATATTCATCAATTGATTGATGAATATAGAGTTCTGTTGCAAGCATTTAAGAAATGCAAATCCTTGGCCAAGAGTCAAGCTAAGGAGATTGCAAGTCTCAAAATGGCTGCAACTGATTATGAGAAGATGTCTGATCAAAAACTTAATGAGATAGCCAAACTGAAGCACATAACTGTGATTCAGATGAGGACTATATCATTTAAGAATGATCAAATCAAGAGTCTGGAGATTAGTCTTCAGAAGGAGAGAGATTTAGTTGCTAGGTTTTCTAAACCTAAGTCAGTTCTACCCTTAATTGATGAATTTGTTCATCACAAAGGTAAAGCTGGACTGGGGTTTACTAAACCAGCTAGGACTATTCAGTCCAAATCCAAGTCCAAGGGCAAAGCCCCAACTCTCAATAAGCCAGCTGTAGATAAAACAGCTAAGACTGTACCTAAGCAAAGGTACAATAAGTTTGAGTGTTGGTGTCGTGGCAAGGTAGGCCACTTTGCCATGGACTGTTGGCACAATGCAAGTGCCAAAGTGAGTAGCAAACTGCCTGTTGGAAAACCTGCAGGTAGCTTTGTTAGCAAGCAAACTAACCAGTACCAAGGACCCAAGAATTCTTTGGGTTCTAAGGTTCACTAATCTGTTTTGCAGGTGAGTCCAAGTGGCCATGCCCCAATATGGTACTTGGACAGTGGATGTTCCAGACATATGACTGGAACAAGGGGTTTACTAAAGGACTACACACCCATCAAGGATGGTCCAAAAGTCACCTTTGGTGGTTCTGAAAAAGGGATCATCAAGGTTTTTGGTAACATATCTAACTCCTATATTACAATTACTTAAGTCACCTATTCACCCCCCCCCCCCCCTCTAGGTGATTAGGTACAATATCTTTCAAGTGGTATCAGAGCGAGGTTACTCAAAAAAAAAGGGACATAACTGTCTGAGTAGATCCTGTTGGCAGATTTAGTCTAAGTAAATTACAGAATCAAGAAAAGCAAGAACCATGGGTTCCACTGAGAATCATAAGGAATTGGGATCCATGAAGTTACTCTTTTGCAGAAAGGAAATCTTTGGCATTTGGAAGGAAAGGGTGAGACTGTTTATGGAAGCCTCAGACCCTAGGATTTATATCACAGTGAAAGAAGGGCCATATGTGCCCATGAAGGTGTCAGCCTTAGATGCAAATCAGATAACACCTAAGGATTTCTCTGAAATGACAAAGGATGAGATTGTTCTAGCCACAATGGACAAAAGGGCTCAGAATATCATTGTGAGTGCTATAGATGATGCTAATTTTCATAATTTGATACACTGCAAGACATCTAAGGAGATGTGGGATACCTTGATAGTGTATATGGAGGGTTCTGAAGAAGTGAGGCAAGACAGAAAATCTTTGCTCAACCAAGAATATGAAAATTTTAGACAAGGTAAAGCTGATAGCATAACTGAATGCTATAAGAAATTCTATAGGATTGTGAATGAGCTGATGTCCTATGGCAGAGAGTTCAGTAATTATGAGCTCAATGATAAGTTTCTAAGGTCCCTAACAAAAGATTGGGACACCAAGATCTGTGCCATTAGGGAAATGGCAAAGTTGGCAGAAATTCCTCCACCAACACTATTTGGAAAACTGTTATCCTATGAGATGCAGTTGATGGTGAGGAAAGAAGAGGAGAAATCAACAAGAAGTGAACATAAAGAAAGGACAGTGGCATTTAAAACAGAAGCCCCCAGAAAGTACAAAAAAAAGTCACCAACTCCACCTCCAAAGGTTGCTGAAACTGAGTCAGATGGTCAGCAAGCAGAAAGTCTGAAAGCAGTGAAAGTGATGAGGACTTTGCTGCTTTCACAAGACATTTTCAGAAGTTCTTAAAGAAGAAACAGTGGAGGACAAGGTCATCTACTTCACAGGGTAAAGAAGACTATTATCAGAATAAAAAGCCTTCAAAGAAAGACAGGAAAAAGACCAAGTCTAGCAAAGCAACTCTTTCAAAAATTGTATGTTATTACTGTAATAGACAAGGACATGTTGTTGCAGACTGTCTAGAGAAAAGGAAGAAGTCTAATGACAAGAAAAAGACTCAATACAAGGGCAAGAAGGAAAAGTCTTTTGTTGCCAAAAAGTATAAGAGCCTGTCAGACTTATCTTCATCAGAAATTGAGTCAGATGCTGAAGCATATATAGGACTGTTTGCTGAGGAAGAAGAAGAAGAGTTCCTTCAGATCATGAACTCTATATATGAACAAGAGGACAGTCAGTGTCAAGGGCTAATGGCATTGACAGAAAGTGACAAAATCCAGGAGCAGCCTGGACCTAGTAAGGTACAACATTGTTCTTTAAGTTCAATTTCTTGTGCTAGTTCAGAAACAGATTCATCATCATCAAATGATGAGAGTGCATCTGAGTCTGAAGAGGATATTCATCAATTGATTGATGAATATAGAGTTCTGTTGCAAGCATTTAAGAAATGCAAATCCTTGGCCAAGAGTCAAGCTAAGGAGATTGCAAGTCTCAAAATGGCTGCAACTGATTATGAGAAGATGTCTGATCAAAAACTTAATGAGATAGCCAAACTGAAGCACATAACTGTGATTCAGATGAGGACTATATCATTTAAGAATGATCAAATCAAGAGTCTGGAGATTAGTCTTCAGAAGGAGAGAGATTTAGTTGCTAGGTTTTCTAAACCTAAGTCAGTTCTACCCTTAATTGATGAATTTGTTCATCACAAAGGTAAAGCTGGACTGGGGTTTACTAAACCAGCTAGGACTATTCAGTCCAAATCCAAGTCCAAGGGCAAAGCCCCAACTCTCAATAAGCCAGCTGTAGATAAAACAGCTAAGACTGTACCTAAGCAAAGGTACAATAAGTTTGAGTGTTGGTGTCGTGGCAAGGTAGGCCACTTTGCCATGGACTGTTGGCACAATGCAAGTGCCAAAGTGAGTAGCAAACTGCCTGTTGGAAAACCTGCAGGTAGCTTTGTTAGCAAGCAAACTAACCAGTACCAAGGACCCAAGAATTCTTTGGGTTCTAAGGTTCACTAATCTGTTTTGCAGGTGAGTCCAAGTGGCCATGCCCCAATATGGTACTTGGACAGTGGATGTTCCAGACATATGACTGGAACAAGGGGTTTACTAAAGGACTACACACCCATCAAGGATGGTCCAAAAGTCACCTTTGGTGGTTCTGAAAAAGGGATCATCAAGGTTTTTGGTAACATATCTAACTCCTATATTACAATTACTCAAGTGGCCTATGTTAAAGGTTTGAAACATAACCTTATTAGTATAAGTCAATTGAGTGATGTAGGATATGACATCTCATTTGTCAAAAATGGTTGTCATATCAGGAGGTCAAATGATCAAGAGATCATTTTGACTGGTTATAGAAAAAGGAATGTCTATTGCTTAGACATTATGGTTGAGAAGAATGGTTCTCCAGTGTGTCTTGTAGCTGATGAGACAGTCTCTCATTGTGTCAAATGGCACAAGAGGCTAGCCCATCTAAACTACAAGACAATTGGTAAACTCTTTAGCAAAGAGTTAGTGAGGAATGGTCCTCAAGTTAAGTGTATTAAAGATGGTATTTGCTCAGCTTGTCAAAAGGGCAAGCAGACTAGATCCACCTTTAGAATCATTGAAAACAAAGATGCTGTGAGGTGTTTATACCTCTTGCATATGGATCTCTTTGGTCCAATGTCTGTTCACAGCCTAGGTAGGAAGGTCTATACCTTTGTAGTTGTAGATGACTACTCAAGGTTTTCATGGGTGTTCTTCCTTAGACAGAAATCTGAAACACCTAGTGTCTTCTATAGCTTTGTCAAACAAATTCAGAATGAACTAGATAGTACAGTGGTCAAAATAAGAAGTGACTATGGCACTGAATTTCAGTCTGATAGTATGACAAAACTATGTGAAGAATTTGGGATATTTCAAGAGTTTTCTTCACCAAGGACACCTCAGCAAAATGACATTGCTGAGAGGAAGAATAGAACCTTGATTGAGGCTGGTAGGACCCTATTAAGTGATACATCACTACCAGAATACTTCTGGGCTGAAGCAGTTAATACTGCATGCCATGTTATTAATATGGCTACCATTACTAAAAGCCACAACAAGACCCCCTATGAGGTTGTGAAAGGCAAAAAACCAAACCTATCCTACTTCAGGATCTTTGGTTATAAGTGCTTTATACTTAACAATGGAAAGTCTTACTTGACTAAGTTTGCTGCCAAGTCCCAAGAGGGAATTTTTGTTGGGTACAGCAACAATAGTAAAGCTTATAGAGTCTACAACATGTCTACTCAAGTTGTAGAAGAGTCTGTACATGTAGTATTTGATGAAACTAGACTTATTAACAATTAGTTGTCTAGTAGTGTATGCAGCTCCACAGGTATAACCAAGAAGATGGACAAGCTCACTATAGAAGAAGAACCTACTGCAAGACAGCAAGTAGAAGATAGTAGCTGTTGTCCAGGGGGAGTACTACATGTACCTAATGCAGAAGAAGTCCAAGGAGTACAGCAAGATGAAGAAGTTGAAGAAGTTCAACCTGAAGCCAGGATGCCCCCAGCCAATAGGCATCTAAGAGATCATCCAGCAGAACAAATCATTGGTGATCCAAGACAAGGGGTACAAATAAGGAGCAGAAATCTGAATGCAGTGCTCTTCTCCAGTTTTCTATCCCAAGTTGAACCAAAGAAGTTTGAAGAAGCCATCCTAGACCCTCATTGGATTGAGGCAATGCAGGAAGAGTTGAATCAGTTCAAGAGATGTAAGGTCTGGGAGCTTGTTCCTAAACCAAAAGACCACAATATAATTGAGACCAAGTGGATCTTTAGGAACAAGATGGATGAACATGGAGTCATCATTAAGAACAAAGCAAGATTGGTTACTAAAGGATATAGGCAGGAAGAATGTATTGACTTTGATCAAACCTTTGCTCCAGTAGCCAGACTGGAAGCCATAAGGATGTTCCTGGCCTATGCAACCTTTCAAGGATTTAAAGTTTACCAGATGGATGTAAAGTCAGCCTTTCTGAATGGTAATCTAAAAGAGGATGTCTATGTGGAACATCCATCAGGTTTTGTTGATTCAACTCAACCTAATCATGTCTATAGACTTAGGAAAGCTTTATATGGGTTAAAGCAAGCCCCTAGGGCTTGGTATGAAACCTTGTCTAGTTTCCTCATTGAGAATAAGTTCATAAGGGGGAAAATAGACAAGACTCTATTCCTTAGGGAATCCAGAGGCAAAGTAATACTAGTCCAAATATATGTAGATGACATAATATTTGGGTCTACTGAAAGTAGTATTTGCAAAAAGTTTGCAAAACTAATGCAAGGGCAATTTGAGATGAGTAGTATGGGGGAGCTTAAGTTTTTCTTGGGTCTCCAAGTTAGACAGACTGAGAATGGTCTATCCATATGCCAGTCTAAGTTCACCCTAGAACTCATAAGGAAGTATGGTATGGAATCATCCAGTACCATGAAGACTCCTATGGGGTCAAGTATGTCTCTTAGCAAGGATGATGCAGGGAAACCTGTAGATGAGTCTTTGTATAGAGGGATAGTTGGCTCCCTATTATATTTGACTGCAAGTAGACCAGATATCATGTATGCTACATGTGTCTGTGCAAGGTATCAAGCATGCCCTAAGGAGTCTCATTTGACAGCAGTCAAAAGGATACTGAGATATCTAGATGGCACTCCTTATCTAGGCCTCTGGTACCCTAGGAATGGAGATTTTGAACTAACAGGTTATTCAGATGCAGACTTTGCAGGATGCAAAGAAGACAGAAAAAGCATAACTGGAACCTGTCAATTCCTAGGTGGAAGACTGATTTCATGGAGTAGCAAAAAGCAAACAAGTGTGGCTATCTCCACTGCAGAATCAGAATATGTGGCTGCAGGAAGTTGCTGTGCTCAACTTCTATGGATACAACATCAGCTTGAGGACTATGGAATTCAGGTAAGTAGAACTCCACTCTTTTGTGATTCTACAAGTGCTATATCAATTGCACATAATCCTATTTCTCATAGTAGAACTAAACATATTGAAATAAAATATCATTTTCTTAGGGAACATGTAGAAAAAGAAGATATTTTACTAGAATATGTTAAAACAGATAATCAACTAGCTGATATGTATACTAAGCCCCTAGAAGAATCAAAGTTCAATAGGTTTAAAATTGAACTAGGTATGATAAACTTAGAATAAGTTTATAGAAATGGCTAAGTAAAAAGGTGTCGACACACAGAGATATCTGTGTCGACACAGAAAAGTGGTGTCGACACTTCAGGGAAAAGGTGTCGACACATCTAGGAAGTTGGTGTCGACACTTCAGAAAAATAGTGTCGACACATGACAAGTAGGTGTCGACACATCCAAGGTGGTGTCGACACTTAGGCTTTACTCAGTATTATCTAAGTAAAGTCTCGACTATGTGTCGAGCTGAGTGGTGTCGACACATAAATAAGTGTCGACACATATAATCTGTTAACTAAATTTGTGTCGACACATAGATGTCGAGACATAATAAGTCAGTGTCAACACTTATCGACAGTGTCGACACAATTTAAGACAGTTAACCCGCCTTTTCATCTTCAAACCTAGAAAGGTATAAATAGAATTTCTCCATTGTCTGTCGACACGCTCACCAAAGTTTCGAGACCAAACTTGTGTGTCGACACCTCTCTTCTCTCCAGTCAATTTCTTCAAACCCTAATGGCGCCTTAACTCGAGGAGAACGTCAATGAAGGCTATGAACTGGTGCGAGACGCGTTTGGTGATGCAGAACAGGAGATCAAGAAAGTGGTAACCCTAGTTGCAGACTCAGGGTTAGAATTCATTGTTTCAGAGTCAACTAAGATCTGGAAGAAAGAAGTCTTAGAATTCCTTAATGGAGCTAAAGTAGACAAATCTGGACTTAAGATCTAGTCTAGGGTTCATGGTGAAAAGGTGAAGGTATCACCTAAAAGTTTGAGAAAAGTCCTAAATCTACCAAGGACAAAAGAAGATGATGAAGTAATAGCTTCTAAGACCAGAGAAGCATTGACATGGTGTGGTCTGGATTCAAAGATGAAAATTGGATCTGTGTTTAATAGGAAAGGCATGAATAGCCAGGGTAAATTTCTATCAGAAATTGTTGGCAAAGTGATCTTAAGTAAGCCTGGAGGGCATGACAGGGTATCTGCCCATATGTTCAATCTCATGACCAGGATAATCTTCAGCTTAAAAATTGATTGGTCTATTGTTGTCTTTGAGAAGATCAAGGAGAGTCTGAAGAAACCCAATTTGTGTAGAATAATAAGTTTATACCTAGCTGGTAGCATACTAGAGGTTATGGGTCAAGCTGTTGGCAGTAAAATCAACCATATGAGAAAGATGGACATGAGGATCTTCTCCAGATGGGACAGGGTTTTGTCTAAGGAGATGCCAACCCCTGAGAAAATAACTTCTGAGCAGGAAACTCCACTGAAGAAGAAGAAGAAAACTGCCCCTGTGGCTCAGGTTTCCTCTAGCAGCTCTAGTAGTGAAGAGCATGTTGTCTTTACTCTAGAAGAGGATGTAGAAGGAAATGATGTGAACTCTCCAGCTCAACAAGATACTGCAGTGAGACAGGGGGAGCTACCACCAGCTAGCCCCTTACACCAGGATTCAGTCCAGGGGGGCCACTAATAGTGGAAGAACCAACTACACTGGAGAGTGAGTAAGCTACAAACATCATCCTTGAGGTAATCACTGAGCTTAATGCTTTAGATTTCCCTATAGAGGATAATGTATTGTCTGATTCCTTAAATTATGTTAATCAGCAAACTCAGATTGATAGTCAAGTCCCAGATGTTTTCATGGAGGACACATCTGCTACAGCTCATGTTGTGTCAGATCAAGTTGTTGATGAGCCAAGAGAATCTTCATCTCTTCCTCAACAAGAATTTACAATGGAAGATCTATTTCTTAATCTGGATCAAGAAGACCTTGAAAAGGAAAGTACTGCTGTTGAGGGGGAGAATGCTCCAGTTGAGGGGGAGCAAGTGCCAATTCTAGAAGAACCTACAAGAAAAGAGCCTGAGAAGCCCCAAGCTGTTGAGGAGCTACCTAGAGAGAGGGTAGATATTGCCAGCACATCAGCATCAGAAGATGAGGAAGCTGCTAAAGCTAGGAAAAGGAAGTTTCAAGTTTTTAAAATAAGAAGTCAGAATTATAAGAAGGCTTTGCAAACCATAGCACCACAGCCTGCACTACAGCCAACTCCATCAGTAGATTACAGTGCTCTAATGGTTGCTATGCAAATCAAGCTGGATGAGCACAGGAAAGCCATAGAAACCTATGTGGATGAGGGGCATAAATCTCTCCAGTTTGATCTAGCCCAAGATATAAAGTATATAAGATTTGAAATGAATCTTAATAAGAAGGAGATGACAGACTGCTTCCACAAGGGAGGGAATGCAGTGGTATACTTAGCAACTCATCAGGAAAAGATAAAAGCTCAAGTAGATGACATTGCACTGAAGCAAGGATATGTTCTTGAGAACCAGATCAGAATGAATGATAACTTAACTGCTTCCCATAATGCAATTGTCACAGAAATGAAAAACATAGCTGTTGGATTGACAACTTCTACTGCTACTGCTAAGGCAGATTTTGATAAAGCACTGCAAGAGAGCCTAACTGCTGTTAAAACTGCAATTCAAGACTCTCAGAAGTTGATAACTGACAAACTCCAAAGGTTGAAACCTTTCTTTAAATATGGAGTCAATTATTTGGATAACCAGGTCAAATTTCAAAAAGATGATGTAAGAGATTACATAGAAAGAGAAGTCATAAAGAGGGAGAGGGTGTTAGTCAAAGCCAGCTCTGATCATGCCAAGTGGATATCTAATTCTATCAGAGCTACCCTTGGTTATCCTCCCTTATGTGATGATGACAATGTAGCAGAATCTGGAATACATCCTGCATATCTAGGAGGGGAGCAACCGGAAGTGGCTCAAGTCATCTACCCTCCTCCAGATTTTGATATGGTTCAAGCTGATATACAATTCATGTATAGCCCACCTGGAGGTCAGCAAAATGTCATCATAGAGAAGGTTGTTCAGCCAGTATCTGAAGCTATGCAAGAAGCTCTGCAGAAAGAAGAAGAAGTCAGACTGTCTAAAAAGAGGTTCAGGGAGCAAGCTGAACTAAGACCAGACTTTGAGCAGTGGAGCCCTACTTCCAGAAACATTATCTTAACTGCATGGAAAGCTGCAAAAGATAATATTCAAGATAGAAACAAGTGGTTTTTTGAATTGGAATGGAGGAAACATGAGACAAGACAAGAAGTCATAGTCCAATATAGAAGAAAGGTCAAGATGGGAAAGCTACCTCCTACTGCCCAGGAGCCTAGCAAGTACTTTCCCAAGCCATATCATTATTTTGAAAGACAAAAGATTAAAGCTGAAGAGCAAAAGAAAAAGGATCTAAAAGGCAAGAAGCCTGCTGATACTGAAGTTACTGAAGCCCCTATTCAAGCTAAAGTACAATCTGGAAAAGGAATAGTGATCAAGGAGGCTGAACAAAAATAGAATAGAATTTTCTTCAGTTTACAATTGTAATCTTTTGATTTTAAACACCTTGTAAACTTTTGAAAAATGAATATGACAAAGTTGTTAGAACAATGTGCTGTATGATAAATTTACTGTGTGATAAATTTATTTCATAATTGTTCTGAGATAATGTCAATGTTTACATGTTTTGATTAATACATGTTTATGTTTGTTATATACTCCTGCTTTACATCATTTTGTAACTTTATTATGAATGGTGTATATCATTGACTAAAGGTTATGACTTCTCCAAATAGGGGGAGATTGTTGGGTACATTGGTTTAAATGTACCTGATTTGAAGAAGTCTCACCCAACTCAATGATATACATCAAAATGTATTTGATGTGTTTTGAGTTTACTTGTGCAGGTTAAGTATTTGCAGGAAAGGTGAAAAAGTTTCTAAGTCCATGTGTCGACACCCAGAAGGAAAGTGTCGACACTTAAGAAGACTTGTGTCGACACCCAGACAAGCAGTGTCGACACTTGGAGTATTTGTGTCGACACCAGGGATGCAGAGTCGACACCAGACAGAAAGTGTCGACACAAGGAGCTATGTCGACACTCAATGAAGAAAAGTGCAGTGAAGCAGTGTCGACACTTAGCAGTTGTGTCAACACCCAGTGAAACTGTGTCTACATCAGAAAGTGTCGACACTTGGAGGCTGTGTCGACACTCAGCAAAAGTCAGCAAAGTCTAAGTATAAGTGTCGACACCCAGAGCAATGTGTCGATACACAGCAGAAGAGTCAACACTTGAAGAAAGTGTCGACACAAGAAAGAATGTGTCAACACTCAGCTGAAGACTCAACACTTGAAGAAAGTGTCGACACAAGGAGCTGTGTCGACACTTAACAAAGTTCAACAAAATTCTAAGTACAAGTGTCGACACAAAGGAGATGTGTCGACACTCAGCAAAAGTCTCAACAGAAGAAGAATGTGTCGACACAAGGAGCTGTGTCGACACTCAGCAAGTATCAACATAGAAGGCTTGTATCGACACCAAGAAGTTGTGTCGACACTGGACATGTTCAACACATGAAGATGTGTCGACACAAAGGAGATGTGTCGACACTTACAAGAATTCAGCAATATACTGAAGTACAAGTACTTGTGTCGACACACATTATCAGTGTCGACACATGAAGAAGAAGTAGTGTCGAGATATAAAATCTACAACACAAGGAGTTGTGTCGACACCTTGTAGGCTAGTGTCGACACTTAGACAACATGTGTCGACACTTAGTCTATAAGTGTCGACACTTAAAGACAGACAGTCTCGACACTTTCAGATAGTTACAGATTTTTCAAGAATTGACTGTATGACTTGACATCTACCATTCCAGCCGGTCTACTGCACCTGTCAGAGTTGTCAGAAATCAGTTATGGACCGGACCAGCCGGTTACCATGAAGAAGGCCTATAAATAGGCTTATACTGTCTACAGAAACAGATGATCAACACATCAAGATATACAAAGAAGATTTAGCTATTCCTTGAAGAATCTAGTGAAGATCTAAGAAGTTGGAGAGAGAGAGCTCCATCCAAGAAGTCAGCCGTTGGAACCAGGCTGAGAAGAAGGGTTCAGATTTGTTCTGAATCTTAAGTAGCAGAGATCAAGGATCAACTGCAGAGGAGATCAATCTTATTGTGTTCTACATTCAAGAAGCTTTGAAGAAAGCCAAGTCAGGTTGATTTCAGCTGAGTTCTTCCAAGAACTCATCAAGAAACTCACAACTCTTCTCTCTTTTCTCTGAGTTGTTGAGTATACATTTTGTATTCAAATTATCTTGTAGGATCCTTATGGATCTGAGTTTTATAAGCCTGTAATTATAAAGGCTGAGTGTAGGGCATGTGTGCCTGAGTGTAGGAGAGTTGTATCTCTGAGTGTAGGCCTGTTGTGGCTGAGTGTAGGCCTTGGTGGCTGAGTGTAGGCCTTGGTGGCTGAGTGTAGGCTTTGTGAAGAAGCTGAGTTGTAGGGCCTTGGGCCTGAGTTGTAGGAACCTGGTTGAGGTTCTGAGTGTAAGATCTGAGGATCTGTGATAGTGGAGGAGTTTGGCCGAATCTAGTACACTACTAGATAGACGAAGGGGGAAAGTGGATGTACCCAAACATTGGGGAACCACTATAAACCTGTGTGTTCTCTGTGTGTATGTGGTTTGCTGTGATTGTTGTTTGATGGCTGTGCAAAAGTAGATATAAATCTGTGATAAACTCTGAATTCTGCCTAAAAAGTTAAAAAGATTTAAATCACCTATTCACCCCCCCCCCCTCTAGGTGATTAGGTACAATATCTTTCAACAACTTTAGACCTCCTTTCAACCAAGAAAACAACCCATATAGTTCTACATACAATCCTGGATGGAGGAACCACCCCAATTTCTCTTGGGGAGGACAAGGTAATCAAGGGAAGCAACCTATGTTTGGACAACCACCACAACCGGAACCAAGGAAGCCTACATTAGAAGATGTGCTTACCAAGTCAATGCAAACTATCGATGTAGCCTTCCGGAATCAAGAGGGCTCGATTCGAAATTTGGAGAATCAGATTGGACAGCTTGCAAGGATGGTTTCTGAAAGGCAACGAGGAACACTTCCGAGAAATACTGAGACAAATCCTAGGGAGCATGCAAAATCCATTCAATTGAGGAGCGGAAAGGAGTTACAAGACCCAAGGCCTACGAAGGAAGCGCCCCAAATGGAGTCTAGCGGCGAAGGACCAAGCGAGATGAACGTGCAACCGATGGAGTATCAACCAGCAGTACCATACCCAGCAAAGCTTAGCAAGGAGCGCATAGATGCGTAGTATGGTAATTTTTTATCTATGTTTAAGCAATTACATGTCAATTTACCTTTTTCTGAAATTATTCAAATGCCTAAGTATGCTAAATTTCTTAAGGATTTAATTTCTAATAAAAAGAAAATAGAGGAATTATCTTTAGTAACACTTAGTGAAGAATGTTCTGTTATTTTGCAAAATAAATTACCACAAAAACTTAAGCATCCCGGTTCGTTTTCAATCCCATGTTTAATCGGAGATTTACAAGTAAATAAAGTTTTAGTAGAGTTAGGAGCTAGTATAAATTTAATGCCTTATAAACTATATTTAAAACTAGGTGTAGGAGAACTTAGCCAACTAGAATGAGTATTCAACTAGCAGATCGATCGGTTAAGTATCCTAGAGGAACATTGGAGGATGTATTGGTTAAGGTAGATAAGTTTATATTTCCTGCTGATTTTGTTATTCTAGAAATGGATGAAAATATCGAAGTACCACTCATACTAGGTCGTCCATTTTTAGCTACATCTAGAGCGTTTATTGATGTTTTTGATGGTAAATTAGTCTTGCGAGTAGGAGAAGATGAAGTCACTTTTCAAATTGGCAATACTATGAAACAATCCTTAGATAATGATGATTATTATTATTTTTCTCATGATGTTGATGAGTTTATGACTTCTATAAATTCTAATTTTTATTATAGAGATCCCTTAGAAATTTGCATTACTAACTGTTATCTAGAAGAAGAAAAAAAATAAATACAATGTTGAACATTTGTTTTTTTTCTAGATAATTGTGTTTCGATGAATAGAACGACTGAATATAGTTTGATTACACAAGGAGATCATGAAGCTCTTAAGAATAATACTAAGGATCCACCAATAGTAGAACTAAAAAAATTACCGGATCATCTAGAGTATGCATTCTTAGGAACTAATTCTTCTTACCCAGTTATTATATCCTCTAATCTTTCTAATACTGAAAAAACTAAATTAATAACTGTATTGAAGAAATGTAAAGGTGCAATAACATGACAAATATCTGATATAAAAGGTATTAATCCTAGTTTTTGCACTCACAAAATCCTTTTGGAAGAAAACAATAAATCTTCTATTCAACCGCAACGTAGGCTAAACCCGAATATGAAAGAGATAGTTAAGTATGAAATTGTTAAGTTGTTAGATGCTGGTATTATATACCCTATTTCGGATAGTTCATGGGTTAGTCCTGTCCAAGTTGTTCCTAAGAAGGGTGGTCTAACAGTGGTAGCTAACGATAAAAATGAGTTAATTCCAACGCGAACGGTAACAGGTTGGCGTGTCTGTATTGACTATAGGAAGTTAAACGATGCCACTAGGAAAGACCATTTCCCTCTTCCTTTTATTGACCAAATATTAGAACGCTTATTAGGACATTCTTATTATTGTTTTCTAGATGGACTTTCTGGATATTTTCAAAGCCCTATAACACCAGAAGACCAGGAGAAAACAACATTCACTTGCCTATTCAGTACTTTTGCCTATAGATGTATGCCTTTCGGGTTATGTAATGTGCCCGCCACTTTTCAAAGGTGCATGTTAGCCATCTTTAATGAATATGTTGAAGATGTCATGGAAGTGTTTATGGATGATTTTTCTGTTTTTGGCAACTCGTTTGATCTATGTTTGAATAATTTAGAGAAAGTTCTTAGGATGTGTGAGGAGACAAACCTAGTGCTTAGTTGGGAGAAGTGTCATTTTATGGTACAAGAAGGGCTAGTACTTGACCATAAAATCTCAAGCCAAGGAATTCAAGTCGACTGAGTGAAAATTGAAATGATAGAAAAATTACCACCATCAACCTCCGTTAAGGCAGTGAGAAGTTTCTTAGGACATGCGGGATTTTACCGTCTGTTTATTAAGGATTTCTCTAAAATCGCTAAACCACTTACTAAGCTGTTAGAAAAAGGCACACCTTTCATTTTTAAACAAGAATGTCTACATGCCTTTGAGTTCTTAAAAGAGAGGTTAATTAATTCTCCTATTATGATCGCACCCGATTTTACTCAGTCATTCGAGATTATGTGTGACGCTAGCAGTTTTACAGTAGGAGCTGTTTTAGGACAACGCCGAAACAAACACTTTCACCTTATATATTATGCTAGCAAAACACTTAGTATTCGCCTTAGATAAATTTAGATCTTATTTAACATTGTCTAAGGTGGTAGTATATACCGATCACTCTGCCCTAAGATATTTATTAGCCAAAGCGGAAGCAAAACCTCGTTTAATCCGTTGGGTTCTTTTATTACAAGAATTTGATTTAGAAATTAGAGATAAACGAGGAGCAGAAAACTTAGCGGAAGACCATCTTTCACGTTTAAAAAATCCACTATGATTAATGTTAGATGAATCTGAAATTTCTGATACATTTAATAAGGAATCGCTATTTGCCGTATCTACAAATATACATCTTGATTATCCATGGTTTGCGGATTATGCAAACTATCTTGTGGCTAAGGTCCTTCCAAAAGAATTTTCATATCAGCATAAAAAAAATCTCTGACTTGAAATATTATTTCTGGGAGGACCCCTTTCTCTTTCGGATTTGTGCAAATTCCGTTATACGAAGGTGCGTATCAGCGGAGGAGGGTTGGAAAATTTTGGAGCAGTGTCATTCAGGCCCTGCTGGTGGTCACTATGGAGGGAATCGCTCTGCAAAAAAGGTTCTTGATTCCAGTTTTTATTGGCCCCTTCTATTCAGGGATGCCCAAAGGTATGTGCTTTCATGTGATTCTTGTCAGAAATTAGGTAATATTTCTAAATTACATGAAATGCCGCAAAACTTTATTCTTGAATGTGAAGTATTCGATGTCTGGGGGATTAATTTTATGAGACCATTTCCAGTTTCTTATGGGAAAAAATATATTTTGGTAGCGGTAGATTATGTATCAAAGTGTGTTGAAGTTCAAGCTTTGCCTACTAATGATAGTAGGGTAGTAATCCATTTTTTTAAAAACCTTATTTGCACAATTTGGCACACCACGCGCACTTATTAGCGATAGGGGTTCACATTTTTGTAATCTACAGCTAGACAAATTACTGCAAAAATATGGAGTTACACGTAGGATAGTAACTCCTTATCATCCACAAACTAGTGGTCAAGTTGAAGTTTCAAATAGAGAGCTTAAGAGGATCCTAGAAAAGTCTATAGAATGGAATATGAAGCAATGGTCAATGAAATTAAACGATTGTTTGTGGGCATATAGGACCGACTTCAAAATGCCTATAGGAACCACCCCTTTTAGATTAGTCTATGGTAAATCTTGTCACCTGCCTATAGAATTAGAACACCAGACGTATCGGGCACTACACTCTTTGAATTTTGACATTAGTTCTATAAGAGAGAAACGTAAACTTCAACTTAACGAGTTAGATGAGTGGGGAACCATGACCTATGAAAACTCCAGGATATATAAGGAGAAGACTAAATTATTTCATGATCGTCACTTGCACAAACCTAAGACATTCCAGAAAGGTGATCAAGTCCTCCTTTTCAATTCCCGTCTTCGTTTATTCCCAAAGAAGTTAAGGTTTAAGTGGTCTGGACCTTTCCAAGTCAAAGAAGCTTCCCCTATGGCACCGTCGAACTTACCCACCCTGAGAAGGGAGATTTTAAAGTTAACGGACACCGACTAAAGCCTTATTATGGTGAGCTTCCCAAGGACTTCGCTCGTCAAGAATCTTGCCTCTGGCTAGACTAAGATTAAGAGTTATGTAGAATTTTTCGTAGTTTATTAATTTTTTGACAAAATTATAGTTAAGTATTAGTATAGAAATAAATCAAAGAAAATCACTTATGAGGAAATTTCCAATTCAGAGAAGGACACGGGTAGGCACACGACCGTGTTCCTGCCCGTGTGCGTAGCACATGTTCTCTCACCCAGCCGTGTTCATTTAAAACCTGGAATAGGAAAGATTCATCCTGAGCACCACACGGGCTAGCACACGCCCGTGTGAGTGGCCGTGTCTTCAGCCAGCCTTTGTATCCATAAGCTCCCAAGCAGTGTTGGAGTTACCATGATGATCTGGAAGTGATCAAACATGTAATCTCACTGCCAACGCGATATGAGCCGCAGGGTCGCACATAAGAGCTGTGGAGAAGTTGGATGACTGACTGTGTTGGTAAAGGTTACCAATCACCGACCTGAATGGGGTCATGGGCAAAGTGTTGCCTTAAAGGATCGTCGGGTTGGGCAAATGTTTCCTTGGAGGGCTGGTAAGGATTGTCGTCCGAGGGTCGATAACATTCGTCGAGAATCGTCTTCTGATTCCCGCCGATTGGCGAGAATCGTCTCTCTGATTCTCGCCGATCGACGAGAATCGTCGAGAATCAATATGCTGATTCTCGACGATCGACAACTTCGACATGTATCGTCGACCGCGGCTCGACGATCGACGAGTTCGACGAGTGTCGTCGAATGCGGCTCGACGATCGGCGAGAATCGTCGAGTATTGTACTCTGATTCTCGCCGATCCTGGGTGATACTCGTCGATTGATTCTCGCCGAACCTGCTCAGTGATTCTCGCCGATTGTCGCCGAATCTCACCGATTGATACTCGCCGATTCTGAACCCTATTTCTGGGTGGTCTGCGGATAGCGAAGTTTCTAAGTCTTTTATGCCTTGGGTATAAAAGGGATACTTATGGTTTTTCAGATAACAAGTTTTGGGCTACTATGCGAATCAAACCTGACGGAAGAGTTCCGCTCGTTCGCTCCGCCGATTCTGGATCCCGTCGCCGACGAAAGCGTTCCGCCGCCGCCGTGTTCGCTCCGCTGACCTCCTTTTCTCCGGCGACTGTCGCTGGTGCTGCTCTTCTTGGCGCGGACCTAGCAGTCCGTGGAATAGCAGAGGTGCGGTCTTCTCCTTCCCGATAATCCGTGCGATGGATAGATCGGCGTTCTCCCGCTCGTGTGTACTTCTGTAGAAACGTGGACACTATTCCACGTACGACTCGCCATCAGCAGGAATATAAAGTTTGGAGCATCTCCGTTGAGTTGTGACTCAACCCCACCAAGGTAATTTTTGCTTAGTTGCCTACTAACTTCTTGATTCAACGTTCATGGCCCGATTCACATCTCTTTGGGTTTTTCTTGATGTTTTCTTTTTCCGCTGCGTGTACAAATGTTGTGCCACCCCTTCAAAAAGAAACCCAACAGTGGTATCAGAGCGAGGTTTCGGCCATGATCGTTGTTTTGGAAGTTGTGTTATTCCAGTGCGTGTAAAGCTAGGGATTTAGAAGCGTTCTAAATGTCTAGATTTAGTCTTGGTACTTTGCCAAGAACGTCTGGGATTGCGTTGGAATTTCTAAATGTTAGAAATTGTTGTCTCCTTAGCAGTAACCATCCCTCGATTTTGTTTTGGATTTTGAATCCAACATAGAGAGATGAGCTTGTCTACTGCTTTAAGTTGAGTTGTCTTTGCCTTTGTCCAATGCATGTAAATCTGAGGATTTGGAAATTTCCGGATGTTCAGATTTAGCCCTTCCTTCTATCAATTGTTGATGGTGTAAGGATGTGCACATAAGGGATGCATGTGGTGTAGAATTGTTTTTCTTTGGATGTGCACATTGATCAAATGTTGATCATGGTTAAATGTTAACCTATAATTAAAATCCCTTCATCTAATATTAAGTATTCGGATGCCTTCCGATGGATGACACTCTTCCTGCCTTGATCGATGAAGTGTGGGCTTGCCAAAGCAAGGTGCATTAATCTATCTTGGTAAGGGTGCGAGCGGATAATTGTGATATCCCACTGTCGACATCGGGTCATACTTAACTAGGTGACCTCAAAGGTTGAGTGCCTAGAGGCATAGAGTTGGCATGCACCATATGATGGATGCGAGTAAGGAGTTATTCACCAACCATACAAGAATTGCATGAGGATGCAATTGGCAAGCGTTGCCTACCTAAATAACCGCATCGTGAGAGGAACGCCAAAGCGGACTCATTGTGTTGGTGAAATACGGATCTTGTCCACTAAGAGAGTAGCTCGTATGAACTCTCCGAATTGTTAGTGAGGGCTATCATTTCGAATAAAATAGTGGGAGTATTTTAATTGAAGTCCAAATTAAAATAAATTGTATTTGAAATTTTGGTACTGATTTTATTCTACATAAATTCTTGTAGAATTCCATGGCAAGTGTTTCACACTCCACGTTGTCTCTGAGAGCCATCCTTGAGAAGGATAAGCTCAGTGGGACGAATTACATGGACTGGTACAGGAACCTGAGAATTGTTCTCAGGCAAGAGCGAAAGCTCTATGTCTTGGAAGAAGAAGCCCCCGAGGTGCCGACCGGGAACTCTTCCCGTACTGAGAAGGATACTTATAAGAAGTATACTGACGATGCTTTAGATGTCGAATGCCTTATGCTTGCCACTATGAACTCTGAGCTTCAGAAGCAACATGAGAACATGGGGTGCAAGGAGATTGACGAGCATCTCAAGAAAATGTTTCAAGGGCACGCTCGTCAAGAGAGGTTCGACATCACGAAAGCGTTGTTTCAGTGCAAGATGGGAGTTCGAGACTCAGTAGGGACTCACGTACTCAAGATGATTGGGTATATAGAGAACCTTGAAAGGCTGGGTTTTCCTCTTGGTCAAGAGTTGGCCACGGATCTGATCCTGCAATCATTACCGGACAGTTATGAGCAGTTCGTCTTGAACTATAACATGAATGAGATAGACAAGACACTGATCGAACTCCTAGGCATGTTGAGAACTGCCGAAATCAACATGAAGAAGGCCAAGCCTGCCAGCCCCATACTGATGGTGCATAAGGGCAAGGGCAAAGCCAAGGGCTCTAAGAAGACAAAGGTGAGACCTAAGTCATATCTTGAGCCCAAGTCTTCAGCACTGATGAAAAAGAAAAGCACGGTGAAGGAAGGGAAATGCCACCACTGTGGCAAGGCTGGTCATTGGAGGAGGAACTGTCCTTCGTACATTGAAGGTCTGCAGAAATTGAGGGGAGGTATGACTTCCGCTTCAAATATCTACGTTATAGAGATAAACCTTTCTACTCCTTCATCTTGGGTATTGGATACCGGATGTGGTTCTCACATTTGTACAAATGTGCAGGAACTGGGAAGGAGAAGATTGCTGAGTAAAGGGGAGGTGGACCTCCGCGTCGGCAATGGAGCAAGAGTTGCTGCTATAGCCGTAGGAGTTTACCGTCTTTCTTTGCCTAGTGGGCTTGTAATAGAACTTGATAATTGTTATTTTGTTCCGGCGATAACTAGAAACATTATATCTATTTCATGTTTGGACATGATTGGATTTTCTTTTATAATTAAGAACAATTGTTGTTCTATATTTAAGAATGATGTTTGTTATGCTGTATCCCAATTGTTTAATGGTCTTTATGTTTTGAACTTGGACCATCTGATCTGTAATGTAGAAAATAATAAAAGACTAAGAACAAATGATTCGAACCCTACTTATCTCTGGCATTGTCGTTTGGGCCATATCAACGAGAAGCGCATATCCAAGCTCCATAGAGATGGACTTTTGGACTCATTTGATTATGAATCATTTGAGCGATGCGAATCTTGTTTGTTAGGCAAGATGACTAAAGCTCCTTTCACTGGTTATACTGAGAGGGCTGAGGATCTCTTGGGTGTTGTACATAGTGATGTATGCGGACCCATGAGTTCCATGGCTAGAGGTGGGTATTTCTACTTTGTTACATTTACTGATGATTTCAGTAGATACGGATATGTGTATCTTATGAAGTGCAAATCCGAGACCTTTGAAAACTTCAAAGAGTTCAAGAATGAAGTAGAAAACCAGTTGGGTAAAAGGGTTAAAGCACTCCGATCTGATCGAGGTGGCGAATACCTGAGTCATGAGTTCCGTGATCATCTGAAAGAGTGTGGTATTGTATCACAGCTCACTCCACCTAGAACACCACAACATAATGGTGTGTCTGAGAGGAGAAGTCGTACTCTGTTAGACATGGTACGTTCGATGATGAGTCATGCAGACTTGCCTGTTTCCTTTTGGGGTTTTGCTTTAGAGACTGCTGCAATGACATTGAATCGCGCTCCAACGAAAACGGTTCTGAAGACACCATATGAGATATGGACTAGGAAGCGTCCTAGTATGTCGTTCATTAAAATTTGGGGTTGTGAGGCATACGTAAGACGTCAAATGCCTGACAAGCTGGAACCCAAATCGGATAAATGTTATCTGGTGGGATATCCTAAGGAAACAAAAGGGTATTACTTTTACCTACCATCTGAGGGCAAAGTGTTTGTCGCAAGGACTGGTGTCTTCTTGGAGAAAGAGTTCTTATCAAGAAAGACTGAAAAGGTAGAGCTTGAAGAAGTTCATGAACCACATGTAGTGAATGAACCGGAATTGGATTCTGAGACAGGACTACAAGATGTTGTAGCTAGAGAACCTGCTCAGGAAACACAAGTCCTACGTAGATCTGGTAGACCGAGGTTTGAGCCTGAGAGATATGGATTTCTCATATCTCAAATAGGTAATGTGTTGCTTATGGATCATGATGATGAACCAGCAACCTACCAAGAGGCTATGAATGGACCGGACTCCGACAAATGGCTTGAGGCTATGAAATCCGAAATAGACTCCATGTATGCAAACCAAGTTTGGAACTTGGTGGAACCACCTGAAGGGGTACGACCCATAGGGTGCAAGTGGGTCTTCAAGAAGAAGACCGACATGGATGGGAATGTACAGACATTCAAAGGGTGACTGGTGGCTAAGGGTTTCAAGCAAATTCATGGTATTGACTATGATGAGACCTTTTCCCCTATTGCCATGGTAAAGTCCATTAGGATATTGCTTGCTATTGCTGCGTATTATGACTACGAGATCTGGCAGATGGATGTCAAAACGGCTTTCCTTAATGGAAACCTCCTTGAGGAAGTGTATATGACACAACCCGAGGGTTTTGTATCCTCAGATGAAGCCACTAAAATATGTAAGCTGAATAAGTCCATTTATGGACTGAAACAGGCCTCTCGAAGTTGGAATCTTCGTTTTGATGAGAAAATCAAAGAGTTTGGTTTCATCAAGAATGAAGATGAGCCTTGTGTTTACAAGCGAATCAGTGGGAGCATTGTTATCTTCCTGATATTGTATGTAGATGACATACTATTGATTGGGAATGACATTCCTACCCTAAAAGTTGTTAAGAACAACCTAGGGAACTGCTTTTCAATGAAGGATTTGGGTGAAGCGACTTATATACTCGGTATTAAGATCTATAGAGATAGATCGAAGAAGTTGCTGGGTTTGACCCAGAGTACGTACATCGAAAAGGTGTTGAAGCGGTTCAACATGCTCGAGTCCAAGAAAGGATTTTTGCACATGTCTCATGGTGTGAATCTCTCTAAGGACCAGTGTCCAAAGTCTTGTGAAGATAAGGACCGCATGAAGTTGATTCCATATGCTTCGGCAATTGGATCAATCATGTACGCGATGTTATGTACTCGACCCGATGTCTCCTTTGCTTTGAGCATGACTAGCAGGTATCAGTCAGACCCCGGTGAGTGTCACTGGATTGCAGTCAAGAATGTCCTGAAGTACTTGAGAAGGACTAAGGACGTGTTCTTGGTGTATGGTGGAGAGGAAGAGCTCGTTGTAAGTGGTTACACGGATGCTAGCTTCCAAACTGATAGAGACGACTCCAAGTCTCAGTCAGGTTTTGTGTTTTGCCTGAATGGAGGAGCTGTGAGCTAGAAGAGTTCCAAGCAAGAGACAGTTGCTGATTCTACAACAGAGGCCGAGTATATCGCCGCAGCTAATGCAGCGAAGGAGGCTGTATGGATTAGGAAATTCATCGGCGAGCTTGATGTAGTTCCTAGCATTGTTGGTCCCGTAGTTCTCTACTGTGATAACAATGGTGCAATTGCACAATCTAAGGAACCTAGATCCCATCAGCGCTCCAAGCACATACTTCGGCGATTTCATCTTATTCGTGAGATTGTCGAACGAGGGGATGTAAACATTTGCAGAGTGCCGACTGAGGAGAATATTGCGGATCCACTGACAAAGCCTCTCGCACAGAGAAAGCATGATGGTCATACTAGATCGATGGGTATACGATACCTAAGTGATCAACTCTAGCGAGAATCTTGTGGGTTGCATGTAATCTTATATTTTGTTTGCTGTTTGTTCATATGATGAACTGTGTACCTCTTTTTCTTTTACAAATTAATGGCAAGTTCTTTTATTATGTCTTTTTCTATATGATAGTTAAATGTTAACATAATAAATACCCTTAGAATGTCCGCTTCCATGGGACATCAAGTACGTGACTTGAATGTGAGAGCCCATGATTTATTTGAAGCTTCATTCTTAAAGGTCCCTGGTCGAGTATCATCATAGAAGCTAAGGGTGATGATGGTACATGAAGACTAGCACGTGTGTTGACTGATGTCCGGTTCTCACAGGTCATGATATTGTGATATCGAGTCATCACGTGGGTACTTGTTAGTGAACAAGTTGTACTGGACAGACCCAACCTGAGACTACTCTGTGGATTGTCATCCAAAAGTGTCACGAGTAGGTCTCAATTGACTATGGTGTTGTGGTCCTTTGACCTGAAGTCACAGCATTCATCAAGTGAGGAAGAGCGTGCTTTGATGCCATCTAAAGTCTTCCTTGAGAAAGGTTGATGATAAGGGTGGTTGTTGGGCATGTTACGAATCATTTGGGTGTTTGTGTGTGAGCAGATATGGGATTTGTCCTCCTGTATGACATGAGTTGCATCCATGGGCCCCTTGATGGAACTTGACTGAGAAATGCATGGCCATGCTTGGTTGAGTCAATATGTGATATTGGACTCACCATTCTCTGGAAGTCCGTCCTGGATCAAGAAAACTTGGATTGAGCTATTACGATGGTGATACGGTCCATGCCTCTAGTTCTTTCCGGATGTAAGGGACAAAGGGACAAAGACAACGCTGATACATTGGTCATAAAGGCTTATGAGTTATTAACTCTTATTGCTTGGGGAGCAATGATGCATTGCTAGATGCCGCTCATTGTTTGTGAGGTTTTTGGTTTGATACTTTCGAGATCAAGTGGGAGTCTGTTGGAGTTACCATGATGATCTGGAAGTGATCAAACATGTAATCTCACTGCCAACGCGATATGAGCCTGCAGGGTCGCACATAAGAGCTGTGGAGAAGTTGGATGACTGACTGTGTTGGTAAAGGTTACCAATCACCGACCTGAATGGGGTCATGAGCAAAGTGTTGCCTTAAAGGATCGTCGGGTTGGGCAAATGTTGCCTTGGAGGGCTGGTAAGGATTGTCGTCCGAGGGTCGATAACATTCGTCGAGAATCGTCTTCTGATTCCCGCCGATCGACGAGAATCGTCTCTCTGATTCTCGCCGATCGACGAGAATCGTCGAGAATCAATATGCTGATTCTCGACGATCGACAACTTCGACATGTATCGTCAACCGCGGCTCGACGATCGACGAGTTCGACGAGTGTCGTCGAATGCGGCTCGACGATCGGCGAGAATCGTCGAGTATTGTACTCTGATTCTCGCCGATCCTGGGTGATACTCGTCGATTGATTCTCGCCGAACCTGCTCAGTGATTCTCGCCGATTGTCGCCGATTCTCACCGATTGATACTCGCCGATTCTGAACCCTATTTCTGGGTGGTCTGCGGATAGCGAAGTTTCTAAGTCTTTTATGTCTTGGGTATAAAAGGGATACTTAGGGTTTTTCGGATAACAAGTTTTGGGCTACTGTGCGAATCAAACCCGACGGAAGATTTCCGCTCGTTCGCTCCGCCGATTCCGGATCCCGCCGCCGACGGAAGCGTTTCGCCGCCGCCGTGTTCGCTCCACTGACCTCCTCTTCTCCGGCGACTGTCGCTGGTGCTGCTCTTCTTGGCGCGGACATAGCAGTCCGTGGAATAGCAGAGGTGTGGTCTTCTCCTTCCCGATAATCCGTGCGACGGATAGATCAGCGTTCTCCCGCTCGTGTGGACTTCTGTAGAAACGTGGACACTATTCCACGTATGACTCGCCATCAGCAGGAATACAAAGTTTGGAGCATCTCCGTTGAGTTGCAACCCCACCGAGGTAATTTTTGCTTAGTTGCCTACTAACTTCTTGATTCAACGTTCATGGCCCGATCCACATCTCTTTGGGTTTTTCTTGATGTTTTCTTTTTCCGCTGCGTGCACAAACGTTGTGCCACCCCTTCAAAGAGAAACCCAACAAGCAGGACATGGGTGGATACCCACCCGTATGCCTGACCGTGTACCGCTACACGTGTAGACACCTGGTCGTGTCTATACCCGTGTCTGCGGTCGACGAAGCAGCGCCCGAGAAGGACACGGGTCTCCACCGAGCCGTGTTTGTTGTCATGTGTTGATTTTGCGCTCGACGAAGCAGCGCCCGACAAGGACACGGGTGGTGAACAGGGCCGTGCTGTTGACCGTGTTCGCCTGACACGATGCCATCCCGTGATTTTGACCACACGTCCTGACGAAAACCCGTGTTTCACGCGGTTTAGATTCCTCAACACGGGTACGCACATGGCCGTGTGCGCACCCGTGTTCGACTCCTTTATATAGGGGCCCTGTCATCTGCTTCCTTCCCCACTTCCTGGTTCCATCATTGCCTCCTAGCACCCATTCCCTCCACAGCCTGAGCTCGAGTTGAAGCTTTTGTCTCCAAACTTCGCAGATTCGCCTCCTCTACTCGCATCTATCCTCCTAAAACATGTTTTCTAGACGAGCCCAAGGCAGTCGCCGTAGTCGACCAGAGCTCCAGGCCTTGTCAACGGAGAGGCGCGACATCGCTGTGCTGCTAGTGTTCATAGATCCGGCGCACGTCGCCCACTACAACCGCCTCCAATCGAAGAAATATCAAGATATCTGAACAATTGACTGGAGCGTCCTCGAAGAGATAAATTTAGCGGGGGATGTTAGGGAATTAATATCTGTAGCGGGATGGGAACAATTCTTTGCTATAAAGGAACTAGGTTTTAAGGAACTCACACTAGAGTTCCTATTGACTTTTTACTTAAATCTTAGGACTAATCTCACCGAGCAAGCACTCGCGCATGAGGGAGTCATCTCGTTTCGAGTAGGAGGCGCTTTTTATATTCTTACACTTCTCCAGTTCACCCAATACCTAGGGGTGTGTGAGGACGCGTTCCTCTTTAGTGCCGCCTACCCCGAGCTCCATTTCGACCTCCCCTCTCGCGACCTTGCCGACAACATCTGGTCCCGGCTTTCTTTTGACACTAGTCCCTACGAGGCCACGCGATCTAAGGCTTCCAAGTTGGATTCTCCCGCCCTCCACTACATTCACCACCTCCTTAACCACACCTTGAGCGGCCGGGGCGAAAGCTCTGGCGTTGTTAGTCGGTAGGACGTGTTATACCTTTATACAATGTCGTCTCATTATCCCCTCCACCTCGGTTTCATGCTCGTCCAGTTCATTCTTCACTAGTCCGACAACTCCCGCATAGGGTCTATTTGCGTAGCACCCTACATTACACGCCTGGTGAAGAACATGAGCATCTTCTTCTCCCTCCTCCCGATGACTGTAGTCGCGAAGACCGTGCCGATTACGATGGCCAGTCTTCGATCCCTTCGCCTCGTCACCGCCCGTCAGGGCCGGGGAGGCATTATTTATTCTCTTGCGAGGCGTGGACGACACGTGCAGGATGACGATGACGACAAGGTGGATCCGGACCTCGATGAGCCTCTGGTGCCTCCGTCCCGTTCTACTTATGATCAGGGAGAGTCTTCTGCTCCTCCTCCTCTAGCTCGTTCGTAGTATTCGCGGGAGTTCCGACACTTCTTCGACACTGAGGTCTCGTCGCCCTTACAGCATCTCGAGGCAGCGCAGATGCGGACAGAGGACATCCTTATTCAAATCAGGGACCACCTGGGGATTGCTCCTCGCACACCGCCAGCTCCTGGCCAGCCACACTTCCCCGACGACCAGACCGACCAGCCGCCCTACTTTTGACTTGTATCTGTGTCTTGTAGCATTTCTTTATATCTGTGTATTGTAGTATTTATTTATATCAGTGTATTTCAGATATTCTATATGATTTTATGTCAGCTCCTGTTTCATTCATGTGATCTTTTATTTTCATGATAGCAGTTCTTTATTTATTTTGTGAAATTACTCTATCAGTTCTTTACCTTGCAATGAGGACATTGCACATTTTAAGTGTGGGGGTGGAATGGATGTTCTTCAATTTTATAATTGTTGTGGTAGACATGGTTACAATTGATTCTAATTTTGCTATCATAATACTCAAGTTTGTTATACCCCCCCCCCCCCTCAAAAAAACAAAAATCAAAGAAGTGAAATTTTTTTGGTTTTTGTTACTCCTTTAAGCTCTCATGTATTCACTCATTTGAGAATATAACTATCTAATTTAACTTCGCACGCTGATTAAAATGAATTGATGTAGACTCATAGAGTGTTCAACTTTGTTGATTCGTAATTAAGTATAGAAATTCATTAGCTTAATTTTCTCTATATAATTTATTTTTAAGATTCACCCTTTATATCATTAACTATCAATCACTCTATTTTAGAAAATATAATTATTTATAATAAAGTGAGTCGATGAGTGTAACATTTTTATAATTTGGTATTAGGGAATTAAAATGAAAACTACTCTCTATTGATGCCTAGAACTTACCCTCTAGCGATCCTCAAAACTTTTGCATAGGTTAATTAGTAAGGGCAGAAATGACTTAGGCCTCCTTTTAGATAGCCTGAGCCTTGCATTCCCAAAATCTTAAACATTATACCCTTGCACATCCAATTTGGACCTAATCCCTATCCTTGTGACACTCTACTATTAAAATTCACCAAGGCCAAATCCTTACCTATTAGCACACCTATCATTGAGACTTTCTTGGAATGAATTTGTTCATAGTGATACGTGGCCTGAGTGCTTGTATACTTGCACCCACTTGGAATGATCCCTACTATGGACCAATGAAAAGAAAAGACATAGTGATATGTGGTCTGAGTGTGTGTATACTTGCATCCACTCGGAATGATCCCTACTATGGCCCCTTGGTTAAGAAAAAAAATAAAAATATAGAGTATCCTTCAAAAATGTGGGGTGTATAATCATTGCAAAGTCTGGGGGTGCATTTATAACATTGATGTATGTTAAGGTACTTACAAAACAAAAGGCTCAGTTGTAATTTAGGTGTGAAAAAAGAAAAAAATCATCAAATTTATCTTTGAATACCTCACCTGTAATCGTCTATCCTAAGCCAAAAAGGTTACACCATAATAAAAGTCCTAAGGATCCGACCTCACTAATTCTAACTAGTGTCGTGGAGAGGATGTGAATATGTAAGCTCATGACTATCAATATTGGTACTTATAAGATTTGAAATACTAATACATATCTTATTGAGATTGTTATTTTCTCCTCACAATTGATATGGATGACTATATTTATGTTTCTAAAAATGAGTGAAAGATAGTTAACAGATATATTGGAGCAATTTCAAGATAAAGTGATATTTAGAAAAGTCTGATATATTATTTCCTATACGATTACATCATCAAAGTTCTCTATAAATTCATAGCAACCAGTGTGCAGAAGCAAAATTATTTATTAGTAACCCAAATGTTTGAATTAATTTGCTTAGGGACAAGCAAACATCTAAGTCTGGGGGTATTTGATGAGTGCGATTATGATAGGCTTTTTACTATCATAATTATAATCATGTCTACTTTTTTCTACCTCCATATGTAGCAATTTCGCAATAATAGTTAAGAAATTGTCTTATCATGGATAAAAGAGCACATTTAGGAGTTTTTGTCATTCCTTGTATTAAGCTATCTAATTATTCTTTCATTTTTTCTAATGCAGGTAATGCTAACCAGTGGAACTAAAAGGTCTTGGAGCAAACAAAGGAGTTTATGGAGTCAACATGGCTGATAACAGGGCAAGGATTGGGCGTACACGGGTAGACATATGCCCGTGTCCCTACCTGTGTCCTATACAGACTGGAATTAAAGAATTGGAAGCAGAAGACAGAGCACCACACGGGTAGGAACACGCCCCTGTTCCTACCCATGTCCTTAACGGGAAGAATTCGACCTCGACTGCTAACCAACCCGTGTCTGAAGAACATGAAGCAGAACACGGCCGTGTCAGTACTCGTGTCATCTGACACGGCCCACTACCAGACACGCCTGTTCGTGTGGAACTGCCCTAGAACCGTCAACACGGCCTGACACACGGCCGTGTTGGAACCCGTGTCCGACCCTGTTTGCTAGGAGACTATAAAAAAAACCTGTAGAAAAATTAGTAGGAACTTTTGGATCATTTTCGTTTTGGAGAACTTCTAGAGCATGAGGGTGGAGCATCCAAGAGAAGGAGGATTTGAAAGGTATTTTTGTATGTATTTAATCTTTCATATATCCCTCTTAATTTTTCCTTTCTCTTGGTGATTCAACTTGACTTATCTTTTATTTCGCATGAACTTTAATTTAAACAATTTGGTAATCATGTATCTTATTGTTTTCATCGAATTCGTGATATTTTATTCGTATGTAGGCTTACAAACAAAGAGTTTTATCCTAATTATGAATTTCTTATTTGTTTTACATGAATTACAAATTTCTAGATTGAGAAATTGGATGTTTGTGATGATATTTGTATGTTCATATTTTGGTGTTAGGTCTCTTTGTAATTCAAATTCCATGATCGAGAGATATGTTGTTTGGATAATTAGAATACGAATAAATGGATTCATGGTATTTTAGAGATAGGATTTCATGAATTTATGTAGTATATAGGGTGCTTCATTTAATGCAAATTTGAGTGTTTTAAATTGTTCGAGAGAAAATTTACTAACTTCGATTTAGATTTTGAATTGCTCGAGAGAGAATTCGATAGATGTTTACCTTTTACAATACAACTAATTTGATAGTCTTATTGTTTCATGATTACATAGAATTGAGTTAATGAATGAGTATTTTCATGTGAAGGCTCATAGACTTTCGGCTTTTCATCACCTTTAATCTTCAAATGTTATTTATCCAAGTAGTCATAGTTAGTTTAATTTAGGTTAAAAATCAGTTTTACTTATAGGTATGATAATAGAGTGAGAGTGAGTACGAGTACTTGAAAGGACCCTGAGGAATACGACACGAGATGTAGATTTCTCCTATACTATAATTGATATGTGCACTTGCCTGAAAATTAAATCAGTCTAGCTTATGTCCATCTACATAGTTTATACTAGCGTGTAGAATGAATCCGCATCAAGTATTACTTGTTAAGCAAAAGAAATCATCAAAGTCTGATGAGACAATTGCGGTCGTGAGGAGCTCTCGTGAGAGTGAGAACAGACCATGCTGGAGGAGTATCCAGAGTTATTCTTTTCAGGTATAATTTAAGTTTTATGTATCTTTCTCTTTTTGTAATTTCGGGACAAAATTCTTTTAAGGGGGAGAGAGTTGTAACGCCCCGAAACTCGAAAGAGGGACGGACAGCGTTTAGAGCCAAGTCAGGATCTTAGTAGGGGTCACACGGCCTGGGACACATGCGTGTCCAAGGTCGTATCCTACTCGGGTTCGACAAAGAACCCAGGTGGTCGACGAACTGCGCTCGACGAAGTGTCGAGACCGTGAACACGACCTGGGACACGGGCGTGTCCAAGGCCATGTCGTGATTAGGTTTGACGAAAATGCGGTCGACGATCGTCGAGACAACGAACACGGCCTGAGACACGGGCATGTCCCAGGCCGTGTCCTGCTCGGGATGTTAGCCGGGCCGTGTGAGGGGATAAACACGGCCTGGAGCCCAAACGTGTTCGGGTTTGACACGGGCGTGCCAAATGTGACACAGGAGTGTCGGGTACCCGTGTTCTCCTCGGATTGTGCTTGGTCCTGTGTCGATGGAGGAACACAACCAAGCACACGACCATGTACTGAGTGACACGGGCGTGTCACGTTTGACACGGGCGTGTCCAGAACCCGTGTCCTTTTCTGGGTGCGATGGTTTCGGCATCGATTGAGGCACACGGCCTTGACACGGGCGTGCCACAAGCTGTGTTTGGCCCAGTATTTTGGTTTTAAGTGCGAATTATGGCCGTTTGTTTTCTTCTATTGGGATCTGATGGTCCAAAGCTGTCCTTGCTGAGTTATGTTCGGGAATAGGGTTTGAACCCCTCATTCTTCTTCAAGTCTTCTCTTTCTAAAGTTTTAGAGAGAATGGAGAGCAAGGAAGAAGGTGAAGGAGAGATCCGGCTACCGGAGAAGCTTCAGAGCCCCAAATCGCGAGCCGAGTCCAGATCCGCTGAGGCAAGTCCGTTGTGGTGGTTTTCATCCAGCTAAGTTCCCATAGCTAGGAAGAGGGGCCGTAAGGTAACGACACTTCTCCTTTTGGTTTCTAAGATGTGTGCTTAACATCTTTTTCTTTCAAGCTTTTGGGCACCAAATCTCTCAAATGAGAGGGGTATGGGTTGCCAACGTTCAAGAGGAACCTCCGGGTCAATTGAGTCTGTCCCCGGCATGATTTTACATTAGAGATCCGCTCCGTTAGTGGATTAGGCATTGTACGTGAAGCCGTAGTCGCGACCGTTAGTCCGACTCGGTGATGTTGCATAGCGAGCCTTAAGGATTTTGTAGAAATCCGTTGCGACAAGATGTCGTTCGTGATGTATGTGATTTCTCCCTATTTCTCGAGTGAGTACGTGTAGCCAGAACCGGACAAGGTTAGCTCCGCATTGACGGTAGATGTTTTTCTTGGTGGACAAGGTTAGCTCCGCATTGGCGGTAGATGGTTTTCTTGGTGCACGGGGACGTTGAAGTACAAATGATGGATTAGGGTAGAATGTTTATGGATTGTGATGTGCTAAGGCGCGACTTTGTCTCCGTGGTCGGCTGGCTATCCCGTGGCGTGCAAGTCATGTTGGGAGAGTGTCCCGGTGAGACTAGTCCCCTTCTGTGAGACTGACGAGAACACCAAGCATTGGGCAAGCCCGGGCAATGAAGCCACGAGCAGGTGGGGTCAAACAAGGGTTCTTAGAATCGATTTGTGTGTGAGACGGAATCCTGACGTGCAAAGTCAGAGTTTGCAGGCAAGCCCGGGGTCTAAGACCCACGAGCGGGTGGGGCCTTGGCAAGATTTCCATGTTGCGGCTTGAATGCTGTTAGGGTAATTGCAGTACCCTTTTGTTTGCGGCTTAACGCCAATGGGGAAATTGGAAGTACCCAGATATTTTGATGATGTGCTAGTTGCATACGCAATATGGTGCCTTGGGTGAAGCCCGAGTTTTGCATACATGCTGCATAGTAGACCCCTTTTTATTATATGTTCAACATAAAAAACGTGTTTGTTGCTTGAGACATCCAAACCTGTTCTTTTAGAGCTTTACATGTTTATGTATATGGTATACAAAGTGCTGAATTACAGGTTGGAGGGGTACCTTAGGGTCCGTTAGGGACGGCCGGGAGAAGATGTGTTGGTTACACAGTTTGAGGTCAGTCGTTGCTGACCCACGTTACCACCAATTTTTATAGGGCAAGAATCACAAACAGGAGCTAGCTCGCCCGCCAAAAAGGCCTAAGGCTCATGAAGTGTTACAAGTTTTGTACTTGCTCTAGTTTATGACTTTGTATGTTTGATGCTCTAGTTTTCCGGCTTGCATGCCGAGGTAGTCTAGGAGTGCTTATGCACATTGATGTTTGATGTATTCATTTGAGTGTTGGACTCACTATTGTTGTAAGGCCTTAAGGCCGCTTCGATACTCTTAATTATGTGGATAACTTCTGCTTTTGTTTACTGTTTCCACAGTTGTTTGTTAATGAGTTTTTAGATTGGGTAGTTAATATCATCTTTTAATGCCAAAGCTGTGGAGTCTATATGTTGTGGGGCCCCGACCGGACCCATATTATACGGTCATTACAGGGAAGGTGTTACAACATTTGCTCCAAACGCCGCCCGAAAACGCTAAAACAAATGAAGTTTAAAGCTGTCATGTTTTTTCACCAAAATGCCCTTCAAAATTTTATTTAAAAGGAATCATGGTAAATAAGAATGGCCATTGTTATATATAGACCATGTATGGCTATATACAAACCATGGTTATATACAAACCATGTTAATTCAAAACCGGCTATATGTAGACCAGGTTGTTATATGCAGACCAATGAAAAAATAAAAAAAAAGAATCAAACTAATTTTTCTTATAAGCAGCCATTTAATATTATATTAGAAGAACATGTAGGACATCTTATATTAGCAAACATTACAAAAAATAGGTAATTCAAGACATAAAACTGTTAAATCATTCAAAAAACCATGACATTCGCCTTCTTCGCCAAGTGAAGCGAACCTGCAATTAATGAATAAATTTTAGATATGTGATTAAATCAAACTCTTTGTTACATAAGAATTTAAACTTCAAAAAGCTAAAAAAATGAGGTCATTTATACCTTAGAAGACACCCAAATCTACTACCTCGCATGTTGTGGATATTTGTTGATTTGAAATTTGTACTCGTGACATATATTTGTCCTCCCATGTGCTTGCTATTGGATCACGAAACTTTTTCCAAGTAGAGATAATACGAGGCAGTGGACATCCTTCATGCATCACCAAATGTACAAAATGATTTCCATCTACGTAACCCATTGCAAGTAGCTTTTGTGTTGGCGGCGGCGGTGAATTCAACGGTAGAAAAGTGAGGCATTGAAACTTTGAAAGTTGAATAAAAGCTATATTATAGCATGAAGCCATCACAAGACCCATATCTGGCATTGACATCCATTTATTTGGGGGTGCTGGTATTTCCGTACATTGAAGAGAAGACATCAACTCTTGCAATCTTTCCTCTCCATAAATTTCAACATACATGCTCACTTTAACTTTGAGTTCATTGATAAGATCTAACCTCACTTGTGCCCAATTTTCACCCATTTCTAATGCTCGAGCAACAGCACGGAAACCACAATGGTCATCACCAATCACATTAAATACCTCTTTGATGTGCTCTGCCAAGAATGTTGGAAATTGCTTACAAACTTCAATAAAGAAACGTTGGGTCGAAGTTAGTGTATTTTTCCTTAGTTGATAGCCCGTTTTGTTCCTTGCCACCGTTTTCTTTGAGAATTTTTTTTGCACCACTACATTTTCAGACATCAATACATGCTCAAAAAGAGATGGGTCGCGTTTTGTAGATTTTGAGTCATCTTTAAATTTTTTGTAGCTCCCCCTCGGTCTTCCTTTTAAGCTTAATGGAACACTTGGCTCTACCATTTGTGTTGTAGTTGGATCCATTAACTCCCTCAACTTTCTTTTTATTTCTTGTCTTTGATCCATAATAGTTTCATTAAACCTTTTGTTAATTCCTTCAAACTCAGATGCGATATCATTTGAAAAATGAACCTCACATGTTTCCTTCAATGATAACTTCTTCCAATGAGGGTGTATCATGCATAAAGGGAATGAAGTTGATTGTGTGATATATGAGTCTAACTCATGAGCACAAGGCAATCCCATAGAGTACCTATTTTTGTGTGCACACTCCCATACTTGACAATAGTTTGAGGACCTTACTTTGTCTTCTTCCTCTTTTATGAATTTAAGTGCACTAACTGATACACAACCAACAAGATTTGTGTATAGTGGGCCCGTAAATAAAGTGCTAACTTGAATCACACTATGCCCAAATGACCTCTTTATTTCAGTATGTTGTAAGTTAATCATTTGATCAAACTTTTTCCAAACGGTTGTTAAGTTGCCAATAGATACCTCAAGATATTTTTTAAGTTGCGAATGTCCACCTTCTACTCGATTTGTAGTAACATTCCCTAGGTGTAAGAATTTGTCTACCCAAGCGGAGACAAAGTACTCCTTATATGGCTCAATCCATGTGCTAACAACATAGGAGAATACCTTTGGGTATTTTTCTGCATAGTCAATGAGCAGTTGATTGAACTCTATGTTGAATTGTACCTCAGTTGCAGCATTCATTAACATTTGCCATTTGCTCAAAAAAAGATCACAGTCAACACCCTTAGTAAATAACTTCCTGCAATGAGCTAAGATATTTCTGTGAATATGAACTTGACACAATAAATTTTTGGAATGCGGGAAAATAATCTTGATAGCATTCATAAGTGCCAACTCTCTATCAGTGATCAAAACAAGTGGTAGAGAGCATGAATCCAAAATTGATTTGAAACAGTCCAATGCCCAACGATAGCTATACTCTGTCTCATCTGACATAAAAACAAAGGCTCCAAAAAATGATTGACTTGTAGACGTGACTCCAACGACCGATAATAAAGGCATCCGGTATCGATTCGTTTTGTAAGTGCAATCCAGTTGGAACACAGATGGAAACATACGGCATAGCCTGATAGACATAGGATGTGCAAAAAATAAGCTCTCTAACTGTTTCCCATCCGCCTTCACTCTTGTATAGCAGACATATCCAGCGTTTGTAACACATTGGAAGAGAAATTGAATGGGGGACCTACCTCCCAACTCTTTCTTATAAATCATTGCTCTGTGATTGTATATGGTTCTCATTGTTGTAGTATTCCCTGGATTGTTTTTCTTTATAGAAGAAAGTATTTTTCGTGGTTTAACCCCGGTGGCATACATATTCTCAACCATCTTCTCCTCATTTTTATCTAATCGACCTGCATATGAATGTGCCTCCAAATGTCCTGATTCATGATTGTGCATTCCACACAACACTTCAACCCTCCATTCATCCACAAGTGTATCCTTTTGACCTCTTACTTGAAAAGGGCAACCACACTTTTTTGAACTGCTTTTACGCTTATTTTGCCGAACTTGTTTAGGATTTTCACGAAATTGACCGGCTCTATCACAACCTAGCAAAACACGTGGACGTGTTCTAGCTGTAACTTTATCAGAACTTTATATCGTTACAACATAACATAGACTCCTTCCAACCTTACGTGCCCACTCAATCAAATCTTCCTTTGACGTAAACACCATGTTTGTTTGAAAAAACGAAGTCACATCTACAGGAGAAATTTAACAACAATACGGAATAACTACTTGGAGCGCAAGCAATACAATATACATGATTGAACATTTTCGAATAGAATACAATACCATATTCCGGCATAGACGAAGGAATCATCACATTATCCAACTTCATTGCTCTAAGTGCTAATGATTGATCCTGCAACAATAAGTACCACAAGTTAGTTGAAGTGGATAAATTTCAACATAATATGATGTCCTATGCATAACGATGAATGATCAGATTGATATGACAATTTTTGACGAAAACAATTAAGTATCAAGTAGCAGTGCCTCCAATGCACCCCCTGCACTTGTCCCAGTATTAAGGAACCTGCTCATTGGAACCTTTGCGCTGATTGGATCCATTTAATGAAGACTCATTGTTGTTCATAATGGCAGGCTTTATGAAATGCAGCTGAAAGTACATGATTACTAATAATCTAGAGGTGGGAGTTACTTGATGGTGTCTTGCTAAATGCCGTGTGCAATTTACTCAATATTTTGGATGGGGACCTTTACTTTCAATAGTTTAGATTGAAATGCTCTAAATGATGGTAGTCATAAAATAAATCTAACAATAGAGCAACGAAATACAAAATTTAGAACAAAATTAAAGTGTAAATCAGTGAACCCAAAATCTAAATTAGGGAGGTATTAATTAAAGTTATGTTTAAATGTTTTAAAATAGCAAATTAGAGATGATAAATTTTAAAGAAAATTTAAATCATAATGAAAGACATGGTCATAGACTGCACATTGGACAGAGTCAATCCAAGTGCTCATAAGAGAAAAATATAAGTTAAGTAACTCAATCCATGTGCTCATAAGTCAGTCATAGAGGATTCTGATCAAAATAGTAAACTAAAACCTATTTTTATATGTAAACAAATTCTGTTGAAAAATTAAACAAAATGAACACAACAATACAGAGCTAACATGAGCATTCCCCAGTAGAATTAGCATCATATTATTATGAAGTAACGTAAGTAGAATATTGTATATCAAACAAGAAGGCAAGAGTGTTTATGTAGAAAACTTTATCATCTTAGTTGATGCGAATATCATTGAGGTGATTTTGGGTTCTCTAATTGTCTAATGCATATATAACTGCAGGAAAAGATTAAAGAACAACCAAGTATAATTATCGTTCAAAAAAATGCTTGTTTGCATTCATTCAAAAATGATACCTGGACTGATTTCTGGTCTGATTTAATTCAACTATTAAATCAAACAAAATTCAACATTGCACTGTTTTCTGGACTTCAATAAAAAAATGCATGGGTTCTTTAATTTCGATAATCTGAAGATATCTGAACCGTTTTAATGAAATCAACAATGAAATCAAAGACGGAAAATAAAAAACGAAATCGTAGACAAAATCAGATCTGGAATAGTTACATCATTTAGAGCATTTCATCTTTTATGCTCTGCTAAAATCCGTAGATTCCAACAACCTAAAATTAGGACAGAAATCAAAAGGGAAAGAAGAAATCGAAACAAAACCTACTTGGAAGCACTAGGTTCTCCAATCTTCCCCGTTCGGCTGCTTGGAAATCGGAAGCAATGAAGGCTTGACACCAACTTCTTACTTCTCCCCTGTTAGGCTTCGACAAGGTCATATGAAATAGGGTTTAGGAAGTAGGACCTCCAGTCTCCAACTGAAAACAACAGAAATTCACAGAAGAAGAAGAATAAGAAGAAGAGGAAGAAGAAGAGGAAGAAGAAGAAGAAGAAGAAGAAGAACCAGCAGGGATCAGATCGGGCACAGGGTTCGGCGATGGGATCGGCGACGACGCCGGGCACAGCATGGATCGGCGACGCCGGGCACAGCAGGGATCGGGCACAGGGAGCGGCGACGGGATCGGCGACGGGATCGGATGGAACTGGCGATAAAAATCGATCGGGCACAGGGATCGGCTAGGTCATACGGGAGCAGCAAAGCAAATGAAAAAGTGATTTCATTTTGAGAGGGGGAGGTAATTATTTGGTTTGTATATAGTAGGAAAAAAAGGAAAAAAAACCTAAATTTTGGGTTTGTATATAGCCATACATGATCTATATATAACAATGGCCATAAGAATTGAAGGAAAGTACCCGTTGTTATTGGAGGTGCGTGCTGTCAAAAATCTGAAAAACCAATGCTCATCCCTGCCTGAACTCTTTTCACGGCCTGCAGAGAGTTTGACTCCGGGACTACGAACGATGGCGACGAAATGGAGCGAGAAGGGCCCCGGTCTCAAGATCCTCTGGCTTTGTACATTCGGGACAGCAGCAGGTACGTTTCTTCAACCCAAAGCTCTCAATCAATCCTAAAACCCCAAAACCCTAATATCATTCACCTTTTTCTCTCCTCTTCTCTGCCAGTTCTCATAACGACCGTTGTCAGGACGAGGATGCAGGACATGGAGAAATTGCTAAACGAACAAGTTGCCATCAGTTCCGAAGCTGCTGATCATCCAGCTCCGGATGGCGAATTTCTCAAAGAGGAATGATACACGTTTCTTAGAGTAATCGAATTAATAACGTAATTTTGCTTCCCTTTCTCCATTCCAGTTTAGTTGTCGATCTTGTCTTATGCATTTCCCGTATTTAGCCGTTTGCTAAAGCTTGTTTTTTTGCATAGGCATAATTCAATTTCGTAGTAGTGGGTTGTGGATGGAGGATAAGAAAATGAAAATGTTTATGCATATCACGTTCCAGGGATGTCCATTGTATTTAGTAGGAGATAAGAACATGAAAAATACACTGAAGACATGTGGTGTTGATAACTTGAGGATGTATTTTTCTACTCATTTTGAAATTTGTTCTGTTTTGCAGACTTCATCAGTAATCACCTGAAGGTTGATATCTCTTTTCTTCTAAGTTGAAGTCGATGAACATGCATGGGAATGCTGCAAACAACTTGTAATGATGTTTGTTACATTAATTGATACAATTTTAGCATCTTTGTGTAAAAAAGAGATTGTTTTTTGCTCTAATTATGGAAGAAAGCCAATAAAGTGCCGTTTTTTTGATTGAGTGTTTATTTGATCTTATCTCATGTCAATACTAGATTGAGATCAACCTTGTAGATCTTGGGTAGATTAATATATTTATTTACTTATATAATTGATATTTAAGTTACAGTTATGTAAATTATATAATTGATATTTAAGTCACTATTTTGGCCTTTCCCCCCTTACCGCTGCATCCAGTGGACCTGTAAAAAGTAAAAAGTAAAAAGCTAAAATGTAATAGCTAATAAATAATAACCCTAAGAATTATCTCTCCCGCACTATTGAATTAGATCAGAATGGTCGACATTTCGTGCCACCCGGTTATGGGGAACTGACTACGGTTTCTGGTTCTCGGTCAAACCGACCAGTTTCCCGATTCCCCGATTCCGAGACGGTTCAACAGGACAGCGAGCACAATACATTGACCGGACCGGTCTGGGGTCCTGTCGGCAGTCCGACCGGTCCGACGTGCCGGTCCTGTCTATTTTTCTAAAGCTTGGAATTAAGAGTTAGAGGATACCTTTTGAAATCAAACTCAAAGTGCGTGCCACATTATGAAAGGCGCGCATTGGTCGCTTGTCACACCAGGTGAGAAAGTCCCTGTCTTTGCTGGGCAAAGGCGAGCGATCTAGCCTAGGCGCGACCATGCCCATCTAGGTGTGAGCTTGGACTGAACATGAAGGCGCTTTAGGAGACCCTTCATGTCTTTTATGCCTAGAACACTGGTTTTTATTAGGTTTTTTTTGTTTCGATTTCATTCCATGATACGATCCAAACAGATCTCTAACAGAAAAACACTGTAAATGGATCGTAATATTGATGAAATAGATTGCAAGATAACTGATCTCGCCTACGGGCAGCAACCCTGAACAGCTTGATCTTCCGGCGAGGGGAGACTCTCCCGTGCAGCCGCTAAAGACACACTAAAGACACACAATACATTCAAGATGACCATAACATAAACTTAAGCCCACTATTTATAAAAGATATAGTTGGGTAAATTACATAAATGCCCCTAATATAAAATAAGGACACATCATTACTCCCTCCTTCAAACCGAGCTTGTCCTCAAGCTCGAACGTCGCTTGGGTGCTCGAGTCGTCTGGTATCTTGACTTCACGCCAGAATAACTCCCGATAACGAGTCGAGACAGCTGGAGCTTCAGCAAGCAAAGGCGGCACCCTCCAAAAAATATGCCCGGAAGGAACGGGTTCCGGCAGTATTGACGAAGCGGTAAGTGGCAGCATTAGTGAGGTGTCCGGAGGAAGAATCTCCCATGACAAGAACGGGTCTGGCGATACGGCGGTGAGGTGTCGTACACAGGCGGCCCGAGGGATGGCGGTCGGCAAGAGCGCCATGAAGGTGACCGACGATGGTGGTTGAGCAGGGGTCGACAAGGGCGGGATCGGCGGCGCAGGTGCTGGCATCTGCGGCGACGACGGCTGTCGTGTGGCCGGAGGTAGTGGCGGAGGAATAGTGGTCGGACGAGCAGGGGACAGTGGTAGTGTCAGCGGAATAATGGCCGGACGAGCAGAGGACAGTGGTAGTGTCGGCGGAATAATGGCCGGACGAGCAGGGGGCGGTGACAGGGCAACGACCGGTGGCGTTTGTTCCGTTGGCGGGGGTGGTGGAAGGACATCTGCATGTGGTGGAGACGGTTCAGCGGTCAGTGAAGGGGCCAGAGGGCATGGGGCGTCGCGGCGAGCAACTAACTTGGTGAGATTGACATTCACGGTTGCCACGATCGCGGCCATCTCGGCAGCAGAAGATGCCAAGATCGTGTCGAGTCGTGTGAGCAATGCGAGAGCGGTGGCGCTAATGGGCATGATAAAAATATATGCAGCAGAAAATGACTTTATAAAAATTAAAAAGGTGATTAATATAAAGTGAGAGGTATGACTGGAAATTAGGGGGGTGAAGTAAATGGGAGTAGTGAATGGAGAGAAATAGTTAAGAGTCAAAAGGGTGGTGGGGTGCTCGAGGCAGACAGTAGAGACCGGAGAAAAAAAAGACAAGGATGGTTGGTGTCCTTTATTATGGCAGCATGCTAGCAGCAAGGGTGGCGTGAGATTGTAAATTTGCAGGAAAATATGAAGAAAAAGACAAAACAATCAGTAGGCGGATCCGCGGATGGCTATCATCAAAATAATAAAGTAGAGGGAAATGGGGGAAGCTCGAGGACTCGGGTGCAGGCGAAGGAGACGCGGAAGAACAGAGGTGGTGCGGCTGGAGGGGGGTTCTGCCCACCGTGCGAAAAGGAGAAGATGGACCAAAGCACGCGGGAGAACAGAGCGACGAGGGCGTTCTGGAGGAGGACGACTGGCGGGAGAGCGGGATGTGCGACCGAAGGACGAAGGAGGGAGACAACCAATAATATTGAAGCTTTCCGGTAGGCGTGCGAAGGAGGAATGGCTTGGAAGGGAAATGGGAAGAGCTCGACGTTGACGATGGAAAAGCGGCGCGGAAGAATAGTGGTGGAAGCGCGGCTTGAGGGGTGATCTACTCACCGGCACGGAGAGGAGAAAATGGGTCGAAGCAGATGAGGTTGCACATCGAGGAGCGTGCAGTCGGTGCGGGGTAGACCGTGGAAGATGAGCGGGCACCACAGATGTGGGCGAGGGTGGAGGCAGAGGGAGCAGCTTGCACAGGCGAGATGAAGGACTGGCTCTGATACCTTGATACGATCCAAACAGATCTCTAACAGAAAAACACTGTAAATGGATCGTAATATTGATGAAATAGATTGCAAGATAACTGATCTCGCCTAAGGGCAGCAACCCTGAACAACTTGATCTTCCGGCAAGGGGAGACTCTCCCGTGCAGCCGCTAAAGACACACTAAAGACACACAATACATTCAAGATGGCCATAACATAAACTTAAGCCCACTATTTATAGAAGATCTAGTTGGGTAAATTTCATAAATGCCCCTAATATAAAATAAGGACACATCATTCCAAGCCTTCAACCCCCATCTTGATCACTCCCCCTCCTTGCTGAGCTCGCATATTACACTATGGCGTGTCTCTAGTTGACTACTTCCCCTCTTCGCTGGAGCACCGTCTTCACCTGACCTCCCCTCTCGCTAGAGGGTCATCTTCTTAGAGATTCTTCTTGGTCGAAGCGTCCCTCTCGTCTGGGAGTCCTCTTCTTTGGAGATAGTTCTTCACCGAAGCTTCTTCGCCGGAGCTTCATCTACACTAGAGCTTCGTCTACACAGGAGCTTCCTCTAAGTCGGCTTGTTTCCTTCGTCAAAGTTTCTCAATCCATCAAATTTTCATTTCCGTGTCCTTTTTGTTTGCCCTACTTTACTCCGATCAACGTCTTACCGTCCCCACGTCCCACTGTATCTCCTCAATCTTCGCTCTTTTATTTCATTGTTGCATTCACTCATTTTCTGCGGTTTCTCGTCTGTCCAGTACTTTGAAATTGCTGGAACAGCTTCTCGATAACAGCTGTAGAGTCTAAAACTGCTGGATTGTCGTTCCAGCAGTTTCACAGCTGTTCTGCAGTGTAAAACTGCTGTTCTGCATGGTCAAACTGCTATTCAGCAGTCCAAAACGGCTGTACTGCAATTCCACCAGATTTGGACAGCAGTCGAAAGTTGTTGGAAGTTGGAATTGTTTTTGGACATCAATTTTATCTCATATAGTTGTGAGCGTAATTGGAGTTTTTTTTTGAAGATCTAAGTAATTAAATGTAATTGTTAAACTTAAAAAAGAATATTTAATTTTAGTAGGTTAATAATGTTGTAAAATCATGCTCTTAGATTTATGTTGATATATTGCAAATTCATTGCGTAAAAAAGAAATAGACTAGCTCAACAATGCCTCAACTATATGGTGTTTGTGAAATGTATTCAAGCCATGAGGCGTCAATATGATGTGCGTGATTGCATTGATCAAAGTACGTTGACACAGACATTATTAATGGATGGTTGATGAGTAACTAGATGAAGAAAGTGAAGTTGTTGAAGAAGATAAGTTAGTGTATGATGATCATTCTTGCCATGGCGTCAAGCCGAACCAAGGCGAGCGCCGGGCGCCTGGATGCTTAGGCGATAAGGCGCAAGTCAAGACGACAAAAATGCGAGCAAGTCGCAAGGAGACAACTAGACTTTTTTTAAAAAACTAAGGCAAACAATGGCAGAAATGTTTACAAAATCGCCAGAAGGTTTTCGTACAAATAAGCGACTGTAAAATGTCGCGGTGAAATGTAAAATTACGACTTACGATTATAAAATAGATAGAATAAAATGCAGTTTTTATAAAAACCGCAGTCTATTCTACCCTAAACCCTAAAATAGACTGCAATTTTTTTATAAACCGCAGTCTATTCGACCCTAAACCCTAGAATAGACTGCGGTTTATGTAAAAACCGCAGTCTATTCTACCCTAATCCCAATAATAGACCGTGGTTTTCATAAAAACCGCAGTCTATTTTGCTTTTCTTATATAATGGACAAGGCGTCCAACGCCTCTTACACATTTGAGCGTCTGGACACCTAGACGACGCCATGACAAGAACGATGATGATTATTTGACATGAGGTGCAATTCTAGGGCCATTGGAGTGGAAGATGATACCTATCAGACACCCCTATTATGTAAAAGCAAAAATGTTATTTCCACGAAGGAAGTAGAAAATGGGCAATATTCAAAAAATGGCCTCTTACTCAGCTAGTCCTTACCCCTTAGGGACAAGGATGTGGAAGATGACGGGAAAAATACAACAAAGAAGAAGACTATAATAAAAGTGGAGAGGTTGATGAAAATTTAGTTTGTTTTGACGACGAATAGTTGATATTATGTTTGGTGACTAGTAAACATTTTTATTTTAAATGTTCTTTTTAATATTAATGCTAGTGTTTCTTCTTCATTTGTATTACTTGTTGATTGTTGATATTAATGCTACTATCTGAGATGTTTTATGTTGTGAATTTTGCATTTAGTGTTGTGTTTTTTATTATTTTGCATTTAGTATAATTATTATATTATCATACTTTAAGATACTCTTTTTTTATGACATGCCTTCACCGGGCCTAAGCTCCATGATTCTTTAGCTCCTTGTGCCTTTCATAACTTATATCATGTGCTTTGCTTGTATCCTGCTCCTTTGTGAGTGGCAATTAGGGCATTTGTGCCTTGTTTAAGGGTGGATTATTGGAATTACCAACTAATATCTCCGAGATTGCATCAATTGGCATCAAAATTTTCAATGAGTTGCGGCATGGTGGATCCCAACGATAGAGGAAACCCACAACACCATGATATTGATCATGTTGTTGACGGAATCCTTACGACTTGACTTGATGTGCCCTTTCTGAGGGAACAAAGTCTCCATAGCTTTCTCACCAGGCTGACAAAACAAACTTAAGAACAAAGGAATAACATTCCAAAAACCTAAAGTGACATCATAGGAAAATCTAGCTTGTGACCTTCCAAGGGAAGGACTACGTGCCACACAATAACATCTATATTGATAAATTCTATTGATGGTTTTCTTACTGGTGATGCAGCTGTGAGCTGATGTGATGAGGATCATGTCATTCGGCCCGTTAGAGTCTAGTCCCACTGACAACGAACCCAATGATGATTGAGACCCCTCATCTTTAGCAGATTACCGATCCTAATATTTTTTGTTCTTTGTATTTTTTAACTTTACTTTGTAATTTGTTTATTTTTAGGTAGGCAACGTACGAAGAATCATGACCATTTATTACCCCTCTCTAGTCTATATATAGAGAGGTAAAAGGTTGTAAAGATGTATTGAAAGTTGTAGTAAAAAAGTCTAGCTTTTGATCAACTGGTGCTAAAGCCGGATCCCCCAGGTGCGACGCTTGGACCTCCTCTCACCCCTTGGCCGTCGGCCACATCCTTCCCCCTTTTCCCCTCCAAACCTAGTTCCTCTCCTCACCTCCAACCGGTTCCCCTATCCAACCTCTCATCGCACAACCGACAACCACCTTGCCCTCCCACCACCACCACCACCCTCCAACAACCCAACACAAAATCTACACACCTAGAGGGGGGGGGGGGGATAAGTGATGTCTTTTTTTGCAGTGGAAAAATAAAACAAATATAGAATCACACACAACATACACCACAAACATAGTTTTATAGTGGTTCCCCGATTTGAGTATGTCCGCTTTCCCCCTTTGTATATCTAGCAGTGAACTAGCCTCAACAACTTCAATCAAACTCACATCAATCAACAGATCTTACAATTCGGAGACAGATCTCCTATCTCATGAACACTACCTGGTTCCCTACCTTAGATCCACTAACTCAGTACCCTACCTCAGATTTCACAGGAGAAATCTTACCTCAGGTCACACAAAACCCTACCTCAGATTTCAAAGAAATCCTACCATAATAATCATTTTTTTACAAAATGATTTACAGTTTTTCTAGACACAAAAGATAGGTTTTGAAAAGTATTGAGTGTTCTTGAAGCTTGTTTGAGAATAGCTTCAGCTTGATCACCAAATCAGATTTGGAAGAATGACTTCTCTATAGTATTGACTTCTTGAATCAGAGAGAAGAAATGTGACTTGTGAAATTGATCTGATCTGGATCTTCGGACAGAGAACCTTTCTTGCTCAAGAGAGATTAAGTGGATTGAGAAAACTTGGAGTTAATCATGAGCAGAAGAATGAATCAAATAGAATAATGACTCCTTTAGAATATTGTTCTCTGGACTTAAAAAATCTGTCGGCTTAGGGTTCACGAGAATGATTTCGGGTGAATTAGCAAGATTAAGGTTTTCTGTACAAATATCTTCATTATATATATGATTGAGAGACTCAACGGTCAAATTTGAAATCATTAATGAAAAAAATCTGATTCCTTAGGAGACAAGTCTGATTGGCGCAATCAACGGCGTCATCAATTTGAAATTCTGAAGACTTGAACTATCACGACGATATGGAGTTCATCAAACCGATATTTGAACGCTTCTAGACGATATTAACTTCTTCTAGTTGATATGGACCTGTTCAAACCGATATAGCATAGAGAGCTTTTAGACGACATTAGACTTCTAATTGGCAAGGCGTGAATGCTGATATGGTTGATATAACACTTCTAGTCGATACGCCTTCTTCCAGACAAAATGGACTTTATCAAGTCAATATGAATGTTTCGACGATATACATACTGTTCAGTTGACATGAACTAACTACAATAGAAAAGACTTCAACTCGATGAGCCTTAATGAACTAAAATATCGTAGGGTATTCTAGTCAATATTTCATCTTTGTCTGAGAATATTGTAGTCGACATTTGACTAACCAAGAACCTTCTAACTGATCTATAATCTGACTTCAATCCTTCAAGTCGACATGCAGAGTGCTTATCTAAAGCCTTTTAAGCCGACATTCAGAGCATGATGAAATGACTAAGAAAGATCTAAATGACATGTTCTGCATATCAGATAGACTTCCAGTCGATATGAACTATATCAACATACAGTCTAGTCGATATTTGAGTTTATCTGAACCTAGTCTAGGCGATATTGCACTTAAATATTTTATAGATTTCTTGATTAATGCTCTATGACTTCTACCGAATTCATGAACTATTATAGATCATTAAGATGATTAAATGTTAAGCCTAAAACACTAAGAATAAAACAATCATCGAATACATGGTGTGTTTATCTTTGTCCTGATGACTTTTTCAAATAGGAATATTGTGAGCAATATTTCCAACAATCCCCCATATTTGAAGAAGTTGGAACCTCAAGTAAAGATAAACTACACATGCAAAAATCATAATGATATAAACACAAGATGGGATAACATCAAAATTTTATATATGAATAAAAGTCATATGTTTATAAATATATTTATGACAACATTTGCTTATAAGCCCAGTCTCAACAAAGTCCAAGTCATCCTCTTCTTGCCAGCTTCTTTCTTTTTCTGCTTCTCCTTCTGTCTTTCAAAGTAGCTGAATGGTTTTAGAATGTATCTGCCTGGCTCTGGAGGGGCATCCTTTGGTATTAAATCAGAGTTGAGATTCTATTTGTAAATTCTTCTTTTGGTCTGACACTGATACTTCTCCCATTCAGCTGAACTGTAGTATTTATCTATTTCAATTCCATCTCTTCCAAAATCTTCCCATGTCCATAATATGATCTTTATGGATTCTGGGCTCCACAACTCAAAGTTTGGATCCTTTTTTCTTTCCTCTCTTCTTGTTTTGCATTGGCCTGCTCTTCTAGAGTTAAGAATCTTTTGCCTTTTCTTTGACTTGACTCGGCCACAACCTGAGCTTCATCAGTAAAGTATTCATTGTAATTCTCTGGAGGCTGGTATGGCTCTTCTGGATGAGGAATCTGAAAAGGAGGGAAGTAAAGCACTTTGTAGATCTCAATGAGCAACCACAGGGCTTTATCTGCTGATATCTTCTCCCCTTTCAGACTTGTTCAAAAATACATTGCTGAAGAGCAGCCGTGCAGCTATCTATCTGGTCAGAAAGAACTTGATTTGAGAGTTCTTGATTGTGAAGAATATCCACCCTATCATTTATGAAGTTCATTGCACTTTCTAGCTCTTCCACAATTATTTGGTGCTCACGATGTGTGTTATTAACCTTTTCATCTTGAGAATTTAGAGCTCTCAGATTTCCATCTACAGCAGTTGCTGCCCTTGTAAACCAACTTGTAATTTGGGCATTCACATGATTCATGGCATCTTTAATTTCCTTTATTTGAGCAGAGAGCTCCACTTTCACTTCTTTGACAACCTTATCCACAGCTTTCAAAGAATCTTCTTTGCTCAGCTAGCAGCATTCTCATTTGATCTATTATAGAACCTGATGGTTCTTCTTGAATGCTTGGACCTGAGGTGTCTGATTCTCTCAGCCTTTCATTTCTCCTCAACACTTCTTCCATCACTGTATCATTAAACAAGTCATCTGGAGTGTCTGGGCCAGGAATTTGTCTGGCATTGCTCTCCTCTTCCTGGACTGCTTTCCTTTTGTACACCATTTCTCTGCACAAATTCTCCACGGCAATCTCAGAAACTTTCACTGGGTCCTTTGGACAGACAACTCGACATGAGTTGCTTCCTCAACCACATCATCTATACTTTCCTTCTCTCCTGGGGTAGAGTACTCAGGAAGAGTCTCCCCCTCAGCCTCATCAGTATCTTGGGTAGAGAACTCCAGCTGAGTCTCCCCCTCAACAAATGCAACTTCTGGAACATCAGCAGCTACAACACTTTCAACAGCTGCACTTTCATTCACAACCATGAGTTCACTGTTACGCGCTCGGGTTTGAGAGCGGGTACACCGTGGAAGAGGGGGAAAATCCTCAAGGGAAGAAGAGGAAGCCTTCTTGGACCTCCGATGATCTATGGTGGCATTGGGGAGGAACGACGCTGGAGGAGCGGCCGATCGTTGAGTGTGTCGGGCGGCTGGAGCGGCTTGGGCGTCCGTTGGGTGAGGGTTCGGGAGAAAGAGAGAGATAGATAGAACTAGAGAGAGAGGGGGATTTCAATTTACTTTTTGCTTGCTTTCCAAAACACAACACCCACCCATATGAGGGAAACCGGTTCAACATAAAAAGTACCAAAATGCCCTCCTCATTAAGGCTTAATACATGAGGATCAAACTACTTAAGAAAAAATAAGAAAATACGAGCGGTAAATTAAAAGATGATTTAGGCGGGTGCTACGTGCGTCTCGCGGTGCTTGTACGTCATGCCCTAACGAGGATCCGTAACATCACCCGGCTCGACATCAAGCTTGCCCTCATGCTTGTCCTGTGGTGGCGGCGGAAGTGGGACCAAGGTCGCGGTGGGCGGCGGAAGTGGGACCAAGGTCGCGGTGGGCGGATCACCGATGAAAGCCTTCAGCTGGGACACATGGAAGACATCATGAATTTGGGCGTCGGCGGGAAGGCGGACGCGATAAGCCACTTCCCCGATGCGTTGGGAAATCTCGAACGAGCCAAAGAACTTGGACCCTAACTTCTGATAGGCTCCCTTGGAGACAGTAGACTGACGGTAGGGGCGGCGTTTTAGCCAGACCCAATCTCCCGGGGCAAAGAACAGCTCGCAGTGGCCCCGATTGTGGGCGATCTCCATGCGTGCCTGAGCCTAGAGAAGGCGGTCACGCGCAAGGCGTAGAAGCTCGTCGCGTGAGCGCAGCTCTGTGTCGACAGTGGGGGAGCGGACGGAGGCACTCCGATAGGTAAGGAGGCGGGGTGGATCCCGTTCATAGATGAGGCTGAAGGGAGTAGTTTGGAGGGCCGTATGAATGTATGATAGGAAGTGTTGTAACAGTACTCTATCCATGAGAGCCAATAGGCCCAGTATTTGGGGTGATCCCTTGTAATGCAACGGAGGTACATCTCTAGTGTCCGATTGACCACTTCGGTCTGGCCGTCTGACTGAGGGTGATAGGCAGAAGAGAGGGCCAGCTTTGTGCCGCAAAGGGCAAAGAGCTCCTGCCAGAACTGGGAAGTGAAAACCTTGTCCTTGCCGGAGACAATACTCTCGGGAATGCCATGGAGGCAAAACACCCGATCAAAGAAGGCACGGGCCACCATTGGTCCGGTGATGGGGCGGCTCATGGCAATGAAGTGCGCCCCCTTTGAGAACTAGTCGACGACGACAAAGATGACGATGTGGCCCCGAGGAGGCAATCCCTCGATGAAGTCCATCGATATGTCTGCCCATATCTGAGTGGGGACTGGAAGGGGCTGTAGGAGGCCGGCAGGAGAAAGGGACTCGGATTTGCTGCGCTGACAAATAAGGCAGGTGGAAATGAATGTCTGGATGCTCCATTTGAGGCCGTGCTAAAAGAACTCGGCAGACACGCGCTGAAGGGTCTTTTGGACCCCCTCATGTGTATGGCCATGGACGGGCGCTAAGATGTCAGGAATCAGTGGGGAAGAGTCGGGCACGAAGATGCGATCCCGGTACAGGATCAGACCGTCCTGTACTGTCCAGTGTGGCGGAAGACGTCCCTCCTGAATGCGGTGTAGGATCTCGCTCAGGGCCGTGTGTGTTGAGGATCGCATGACAGAGGCGGGGCAGAACAAGAGACGACGGTGTTGAGACGACAAAGAGAAGTGCACCAGAAGATTAGCGACGGGAGAGAGCGACAGGCGCACGATTCAAGTGTCCCGCCTTGAATTCCACTCGAAAATCATAGCCCAATAGCCGGCTCACCCAACGCTGCTGTGGAACTGTTGTTAGGCGCTGCTCCAACAAGTACTTGAGACTGAAATGATCGGTACGGATGATGAAGGCTCGGTCGCATAAGTACGGTCGTCAATGGTGAACAGTCTTGGCTAAACTCACGTAGAGAGGTACAACCAAGCTTTTGAAAACCGGACCGGACCGGCCGGTCCGACCGGTCGAACCGCGGACCGGACACACAGCCGGTCCGGTCCAGGTCAGAAACCCGCTCCAGCCGCGGACCGCCCGGGAACCGCTAAACCGGGCGGGCAGACCGGCGGGCCGGGAACCGGGCAGGGTTTTACTTAACCGGACGGGTCAAGAAACCCCCAAAAATTTTTACCGCCGTGAGGGTTCGAACCCATACCGTCTTTCAAAGTAAAGGGGGAATCAACCACAACAGCTTTTGGTTTATAATGTTTTATGTTGTATTATATTATATGTATATAGATATTAATGTATATATTAAAAAACTTATATAATTAATATACATAATTATATAATATAAATTAAATATTTCTTAAATATATTATTATAATAACTTATTAAATTATCTATTAAAATTTATGAAATATTTAAGCTCTGGTTAGCAAGGCGGTGACAGTCATAAACGCGTTTCTTTTGAACTGTCGTTTTTCATCGTCCGACCTTATCTAAAAGCTTCATCCACTTTTATATTCAAAATTCAAAACTTGTTTTATTTTCTTGATTGTGTTCTTAACCGTTGTCATGTCAAAGCTCCATTCTATTACTCTATTACAATGTCATTTTTGTCCAAACTCAACAGAGCAAAGACGTCACGCAAAATGAAGTTTTATAAGTATAGTGATAATGTATACATCATTTTATTTGTATCACAATATAATGATTATAAATTATCAATTTATAGATAAATTTCTGAGATAATGGTAATTATTTTATTTCATAATATATATATATATATATATATATATATTATATATATATTATATATATATATATATATATATATATAACGGTTCAACCCCGGTTGAACCGGTTGGACCGGTTCAACCTTGAACCTCTCCCTCCGCCGGTTCGATGTCCGGTCCGGTTTTCAAAACCTTGGGTACAACCACATAATGAGGGATGCAAGATTAACAACAGAACAAGAGAATACAAGAAGATATTAGAACACTCAAGATATCAAAACACTCAAAGAACACTTCAAACTTTGTTGCTTAGAAATATTGGTTCCGACTGAGATGCCTCAGCCCATGACACCGGACCCTTATTTATAGTTGACCCTTGAGGGGATAACTTACATCCCATGCTATTTTATCTTATAAGGTAAGATTCCTTTCTTACAATACAAGTTATTCCTTTCTTGACTTCTACGACATACCAGAATAACTTTATATCTCATCATAACTTTATATCAAATCATACACTTTATATCACATCTAATCTTAAGCAATAAAATTCCTTTTTAACTTCTATGACACGGCATAATAACTTTATATCACATCATACTTGAATATATTCTTTCATCCTTTCCCCTGGTGAAAAAAAGGTGATGGCTCGACGTCATCTTTATTGCTGCTCGTGCAGGATGATTGTTTAGAACAGGCGTTTGGTAGAGCCTGGAATCTCGGTGGTCTGGAGCCTTCAAACCAGTGGTGGCAGTGCTGAATTTCTTCAATATACTGAAGTGGAATGTGAAAAATGAGCGAGAAAACGACCAAAAGGTAAATAAACCGCAAATTTTATTGCTGCAAAAGATAATCATTACATAGATATGCCCATTATTTATAGAAAATGGGGGAGGAGAGAGAATATAATAAACAATGTGAGATTAAATACAAGCCGCATGACCTATCCGATTTGACAAGGTCAAACCGAACACTATACAGAACAACTGAGATCACCCAGAAGCAACAGAGGGAAGCCGCCAGACCGCTGGAGCAGGCCGCCACACCGCAACTGTGGGTTGCCACCAGACCGCAGTTGCGGCTATAAATCAGACTGCTGCTGCGGCAAGCCACCAGACCGCAGCTGCGACAAGCCATCAGACCGCTGCTGTGGGTAGCCATCAGACCGTTGGGCCAAACCGCCAGACCGCAACTGCGGGTTGCCACCAGACCGCAGTTGCGGCTAACCATCAGACCGCTGTCATGACTAACAACCAAATCACAGTTGCGGCTAACCATCAGACCACATCTGCTAAGACAAGCCACTAGACAACCAGATCGCCTGAACTAACTGCCAGACCGCCGAAACAACTAGCTGCCCGACTAGACTATCAAACCCGCCAAACTCCAACACTCCCCCTCAATTTGGAGCGTATATATCTACCATGCCCAGCTTGCTACAAACATCTGAAGCGGAAACTGGTTTTGTGAAGAAGTCTGCCAGTTCTTTATCAGAAGTGACAAAATGAGTACAGATCTGATTCTTCAACATCTCTTTCCTAATGAAATGACAATCAACTTCAATGTGCTTTGTCCTCTCATGAAAGACAAGATTCTTTGATATGTAAATAACGGCTTTGTTATCACAGAACATAGGAAGATGATAATCATAGACTTCTCCCAAGTCAAGCATGAACGCTCGTAACCACTTCAATTCACAGGTAGTTGAAGCCATGCTCCTATACTCTGCTTCAGAACTTGATCTTGAAACAACTGCCTGCTTCTTGCTTTTCCAGCTAACAAGGTTTCCTCCTACAAAGATGTAAAAACCTGATGTAGACTTTCTATCTTCTTTGTTATCAGCATAACTGACATCAGAATGCGCTTCAATCTTCATATGATTATTCTTTTGAAACAATAAGCCTTTTCCTGGAGATCCTTTCACATACTCCAGAATTTTCATGGCAGACCGAAGATGACACTCTCTAGGATTCTGTATAAACTGACTAACCTTCCCAACCGCATAACAGATATCTGGTGTAGTAACAGTCAGATATATGAGTTTGCCTACAAGTCGTCTGTATATAATGAAATCTGGAAGAAGAGGTGAATCTTCAATCCACCCTTATCATCTCCAACCGTCATCGGGCAACGAGCAAGTTTCGCGCCAAGAAGTCCGGTCTCCTTTAAGAGATCTAGCGCATACTTTCGCTGTGAAAGAATCACCGAGTTCCTTTTCGTGAAATCTCAATTCCCAGAAAGTACTTTGTAGTTCCCATATCCTTCGTAACAAAATATTGTCGAACATGTTGTTTGGCTAGATCAATGCCTTGTTTATCATCATCAGTCAGAAGAATATCATCAACATACACAACAAAATCACAAAGCCTTTAGTAGTCTTGCGTATAAACAAAGAATGATCAACAGAGCTTCGATTGAACCCAATAAGAGAAACAACTTCACTAAACTTTTCAAACCAAGCCCGTGGACTCTGCTTTAAACCATATCTCTCTTTCGAAGCTTGCACACCTGAGTCCCCTGAGCAACATATCCTGAAGGTTGCTCCATGTAGACCACTTCTTGCAAATCACCATAAAGTAAGACATTCTTTACATCTAACTGAGACATATCCCAGTCTCTATTAATAGCCACAGAGAAGAGAACGCGTATAGTACTGATGCGAGCAACGAGAGAAAAAAATATCAAAGAAGTCTACCCATATGTCTGAGTAAACCTTTTGCCACAAGCCTCACCTTATAGCGATCAACAGAAACATCTGGAGATTTTAACAACGAAGACCCACCGACAGCCAACCACATCAATGCCCAGAGGTGGGGGAACGAGAGTCCAAGTACCTCTGTCAGTTAGTGTGTTCA